>OX596280.1:0-1200000 GCA_951394225.1 Harpalus rufipes
CAAATGATATTTTTTCTAATGTTTATTAATCTATCAATAATTTTGCATATGATTCATTTTGTCCGTAACCTTTTCAGAATAACTTTGGGCCAATAATAGCCGCCAAGATATAAATTTTCAAAGTTTTACTGTTATTAGGTACCCTGTTCCCCTGAATTATTTAATCAAATGATATTTTTTCTAATGTTTATTAATCTAACAATAATTTTGCATATGTTTCATTTTGTCCGTAACCTTTTCAGAATAACTGAATTTCAACGTTTGTTGTTATTAGGTACCCTGTTCCCCTGAATTATTTAATTAAATGATATTTTTTGTATTGCTTATTAATATAGCAATCATTTTACATATGATTCATTTTATCAGTAACCTTTTTAGGATAACTCTGGGCCAATAATAGCCGTCAAGATATAAAATTTCAACGTTTGTTGTTATTAGGTACCCTGTTCCCCTGAATTATTTAATTAAATGATATTTTTTGTATTGCTTATTAATATAGCAATCATTTTACATATGATTCATTTTGTCAGTAACCTTTTTAGGATAACTCTGGGCCAATAATAGCCGTCAAGATATAAAATTTCAACGTTTGTTGTTATTAGGTACCCTGTTCCCCTGAATTATTTAATTAAATGATATTTTTTGTATTGCTTATTAATATAGCAATCATTTTACATATGATTCATTTTGTCAGTAACCTTTTTAGGATAACTCTGGGCCAATAATAGCCGTCAAGATATAAAATTTCAACGTTTGTTGTTATTAGGTACCCTGTTCCCCTGAATTATTTAATTAAATGATATTTTTTGTATTGCTTATTAATATAGCAATCATTTTACATATGATTCATTTTGTCAGTAACCTTTTTAGGATAACTCTGGGCCAATAATAGCCGTCAAGATATAAAATTTCAACGTTTGTTGTTATTAGGTACCCTGTTCCCCTGAATTATTTAATTAAATGATATTTTTTGTATTGCTTATTAATATAGCAATCATTTTACATATGATTCATTTTGTCAGTAACCTTTTTAGGATAACTCTGGGCCAATAATAGCCGTCAAGATATAAAATTTCAACGTTTGTTGTTATTAGGTACCCTGTTCCCCTGAATTATTTAATTAAATGATATTTTTTGTATTGCTTATTAATATAGCAATCATTTTACATATGATTCATTTTGTCAGTAACCTTTTTAGGATAACTCTGGGCCAATAATAGCCGTCAAGATATAAAATTTCAACGTTTGTTGTTATTAGGTACCCTGTTCCCCTGAATTATTTAATTAAATGATATTTTTTGTATTGCTTATTAATATAGCAATCATTTTACATATGATTCATTTTGTCAGTAACCTTTTTAGGATAACTCTGGGCCAATAATAGCCGTCAAGATATAAAATTTCAACGTTTGTTGTTATTAGGTACCCTGTTCCCCTGAATTATTTAATTAAATGATATTTTTTGTATTGCTTATTAATATAGCAATCATTTTACATATGATTCATTTTGTCAGTAACCTTTTTAGGATAACTCTGGGCCAATAATAGCCGTCAAGATATAAAATTTCAACGTTTGTTGTTATTAGGTACCCTGTTCCCCTGAATTATTTAATTAAATGATATTTTTTGTATTGCTTATTAATATAGCAATCATTTTACATATGATTCATTTTGTCAGTAACCTTTTTAGGATAACTCTGGGCCAATAATAGCCGTCAAGATATAAAATTTCAACGTTTGTTGTTATTAGGTACCCTGTTCCCCTGAATTATTTAATTAAATGATATTTTTTGTATTGCTTATTAATATAGCAATCATTTTACATATGATTCATTTTGTCAGTAACCTTTTTAGGATAACTCTGGGCCAATAATAGCCGTCAAGATATAAAATTTCAACGTTTGTTGTTATTAGGTACCCTGTTCCCCTGAATTATTTAATTAAATGATATTTTTTGTATTGCTTATTAATATAGCAATCATTTTACATATGATTCATTTTGTCAGTAACCTTTTTAGGATAACTCTGGGCCAATAATAGCCGTCAAGATATAAAATTTCAACGTTTGTTGTTATTAGGTACCCTGTTCCCCTGAATTATTTAATTAAATGATATTTTTTGTATTGCTTATTAATATAGCAATCATTTTACATATGATTCATTTTGTCAGTAACCTTTTTAGGATAACTCTGGGCCAATAATAGCCGTCAAGATATAAAATTTCAACGTTTGTTGTTATTAGGTACCCTGTTCCCCTGAATTATTTAATTAAATGATATTTTTTGTATTGCTTATTAATATAGCAATCATTTTACATATGATTCATTTTGTCAGTAACCTTTTTAGGATAACTCTGGGCCAATAATAGCCGTCAAGATATAAAATTTCAACGTTTGTTGTTATTAGGTACCCTGTTCCCCTGAATTATTTAATTAAATGATATTTTTTGTATTGCTTATTAATATAGCAATCATTTTACATATGATTCATTTTGTCAGTAACCTTTTTAGGATAACTCTGGGCCAATAATAGCCGTCAAGATATAAAATTTCAACGTTTGTTGTTATTAGGTACCCTGTTCCCCTGAATTATTTAATTAAATGATATTTTTTGTATTGCTTATTAATATAGCAATCATTTTACATATGATTCATTTTGTCAGTAACCTTTTTAGGATAACTCTGGGCCAATAATAGCCGTCAAGATATAAAATTTCAACGTTTGTTGTTATTAGGTACCCTGTTCCCCTGAATTATTTAATTAAATGATATTTTTTGTATTGCTTATTAATATAGCAATCATTTTACATATGATTCATTTTGTCAGTAACCTTTTTAGGATAACTCTGGGCCAATAATAGCCGTCAAGATATAAAATTTCAACGTTTGTTGTTATTAGGTACCCTGTTCCCCTGAATTATTTAATTAAATGATATTTTTTGTATTGCTTATTAATATAGCAATCATTTTACATATGATTCATTTTGTCAGTAACCTTTTTAGGATAACTCTGGGCCAATAATAGCCGTCAAGATATAAAATTTCAACGTTTGTTGTTATTAGGTACCCTGTTCCCCTGAATTATTTAATTAAATGATATTTTTTGTATTGCTTATTAATATAGCAATCATTTTACATATGATTCATTTTGTCAGTAACCTTTTTAGGATAACTCTGGGCCAATAATAGCCGTCAAGATATAAAATTTCAACGTTTGTTGTTATTAGGTACCCTGTTCCCCTGAATTATTTAATTAAATGATATTTTTTGTATTGCTTATTAATATAGCAATCATTTTACATATGATTCATTTTGTCAGTAACCTTTTTAGGATAACTCTGGGCCAATAATAGCCGTCAAGATATAAAATTTCAACGTTTGTTGTTATTAGGTACCCTGTTCCCCTGAATTATTTAATTAAATGATATTTTTTGTATTGCTTATTAATATAGCAATCATTTTACATATGATTCATTTTGTCAGTAACCTTTTTAGGATAACTCTGGGCCAATAATAGCCGTCAAGATATAAAATTTCAACGTTTGTTGTTATTAGGTACCCTGTTCCCCTGAATTATTTAATTAAATGATATTTTTTGTATTGCTTATTAATATAGCAATCATTTTACATATGATTCATTTTGTCAGTAACCTTTTTAGGATAACTCTGGGCCAATAATAGCCGTCAAGATATAAAATTTCAACGTTTGTTGTTATTAGGTACCCTGTTCCCCTGAATTATTTAATTAAATGATATTTTTTGTATTGCTTATTAATATAGCAATCATTTTACATATGATTCATTTTGTCAGTAACCTTTTTAGGATAACTCTGGGCCAATAATAGCCGTCAAGATATAAAATTTCAACGTTTGTTGTTATTAGGTACCCTGTTCCCCTGAATTATTTAATTAAATGATATTTTTTGTATTGCTTATTAATATAGCAATCATTTTACATATGATTCATTTTGTCAGTAACCTTTTTAGGATAACTCTGGGCCAATAATAGCCGTCAAGATATAAAATTTCAACGTTTGTTGTTATTAGGTACCCTGTTCCCCTGAATTATTTAATTAAATGATATTTTTTGTATTGCTTATTAATATAGCAATCATTTTACATATGATTCATTTTGTCAGTAACCTTTTTAGGATAACTCTGGGCCAATAATAGCCGTCAAGATATAAAATTTCAACGTTTGTTGTTATTAGGTACCCTGTTCCCCTGAATTATTTAATTAAATGATATTTTTTGTATTGCTTATTAATATAGCAATCATTTTACATATGATTCATTTTGTCAGTAACCTTTTTAGGATAACTCTGGGCCAATAATAGCCGTCAAGATATAAAATTTCAACGTTTGTTGTTATTAGGTACCCTGTTCCCCTGAATTATTTAATTAAATGATATTTTTTGTATTGCTTATTAATATAGCAATCATTTTACATATGATTCATTTTGTCAGTAACCTTTTTAGGATAACTCTGGGCCAATAATAGCCGTCAAGATATAAAATTTCAACGTTTGTTGTTATTAGGTACCCTGTTCCCCTGAATTATTTAATTAAATGATATTTTTTGTATTGCTTATTAATATAGCAATCATTTTACATATGATTCATTTTGTCAGTAACCTTTTTAGGATAACTCTGGGCCAATAATAGCCGTCAAGATATAAAATTTCAACGTTTGTTGTTATTAGGTACCCTGTTCCCCTGAATTATTTAATTAAATGATATTTTTTGTATTGCTTATTAATATAGCAATCATTTTACATATGATTCATTTTGTCAGTAACCTTTTTAGGATAACTCTGGGCCAATAATAGCCGTCAAGATATAAAATTTCAACGTTTGTTGTTATTAGGTACCCTGTTCCCCTGAATTATTTAATTAAATGATATTTTTTGTATTGCTTATTAATATAGCAATCATTTTACATATGATTCATTTTGTCAGTAACCTTTTTAGGATAACTCTGGGCCAATAATAGCCGTCAAGATATAAAATTTCAACGTTTGTTGTTATTAGGTACCCTGTTCCCCTGAATTATTTAATTAAATGATATTTTTTGTATTGCTTATTAATATAGCAATCATTTTACATATGATTCATTTTGTCAGTAACCTTTTTAGGATAACTCTGGGCCAATAATAGCCGTCAAGATATAAAATTTCAACGTTTGTTGTTATTAGGTACCCTGTTCCCCTGAATTATTTAATTAAATGATATTTTTTGTATTGCTTATTAATATAGCAATCATTTTACATATGATTCATTTTGTCAGTAACCTTTTTAGGATAACTCTGGGCCAATAATAGCCGTCAAGATATAAAATTTCAACGTTTGTTGTTATTAGGTACCCTGTTCCCCTGAATTATTTAATTAAATGATATTTTTTGTATTGCTTATTAATATAGCAATCATTTTACATATGATTCATTTTGTCAGTAACCTTTTTAGGATAACTCTGGGCCAATAATAGCCGTCAAGATATAAAATTTCAACGTTTGTTGTTATTAGGTACCCTGTTCCCCTGAATTATTTAACTTAAATGATATTTTTTGTATTGCTTATTAATATAGCAATCATTTTACATATGATTCATTTTGTCAGTAACCTTTTTAGGATAACTCTGGGCCAATAATAGCCGTCAAGATATAAAATTTCAACGTTTGTTGTTATTAGGTACCCTGTTCCCCTGAATTATTTAATTAAATGATATTTTTTGTATTGCTTATTAATATAGCAATCATTTTACATATGATTCATTTTGTCAGTAACCTTTTTAGGATAACTCTGGGCCAATAATAGCCGTCAAGATATAAAATTTCAACGTTTGTTGTTATTAGGTACCCTGTTCCCCTGAATTATTTAATTAAATGATATTTTTTGTATTGCTTATTAATATAGCAATCATTTTACATATGATTCATTTTGTCAGTAACCTTTTTAGGATAACTCTGGGCCAATAATAGCCGTCAAGATATAAAATTTCAACGTTTGTTGTTATTAGGTACCCTGTTCCCCTGAATTATTTAATTAAATGATATTTTTTGTATTGCTTATTAATATAGCAATCATTTTACATATGATTCATTTTGTCAGTAACCTTTTTAGGATAACTCTGGGCCAATAATAGCCGTCAAGATATAAAATTTCAACGTTTGTTGTTATTAGGTACCCTGTTCCCCTGAATTATTTAATTAAATGATATTTTTTGTATTGCTTATTAATATAGCAATCATTTTACATATGATTCATTTTGTCAGTAACCTTTTTAGGATAACTCTGGGCCAATAATAGCCGTCAAGATATAAAATTTCAACGTTTGTTGTTATTAGGTACCCTGTTCCCCTGAATTATTTAATTAAATGATATTTTTTGTATTGCTTATTAATATAGCAATCATTTTACATATGATTCATTTTGTCAGTAACCTTTTTAGGATAACTCTGGGCCAATAATAGCCGTCAAGATATAAAATTTCAACGTTTGTTGTTATTAGGTACCCTGTTCCCCTGAATTATTTAATTAAATGATATTTTTTGTATTGCTTATTAATATAGCAATCATTTTACATATGATTCATTTTGTCAGTAACCTTTTTAGGATAACTCTGGGCCAATAATAGCCGTCAAGATATAAAATTTCAACGTTTGTTGTTATTAGGTACCCTGTTCCCCTGAATTATTTAATTAAATGATATTTTTTGTATTGCTTATTAATATAGCAATCATTTTACATATGATTCATTTTGTCAGTAACCTTTTTAGGATAACTCTGGGCCAATAATAGCCGTCAAGATATAAAATTTCAACGTTTGTTGTTATTAGGTACCCTGTTCCCCTGAATTATTTAATTAAATGATATTTTTTGTATTGCTTATTAATATAGCAATCATTTTACATATGATTCATTTTGTCAGTAACCTTTTTAGGATAACTCTGGGCCAATAATAGCCGTCAAGATATAAAATTTCAACGTTTGTTGTTATTAGGTACCCTGTTCCCCTGAATTATTTAATTAAATGATATTTTTTGTATTGCTTATTAATATAGCAATCATTTTACATATGATTCATTTTGTCAGTAACCTTTTTAGGATAACTCTGGGCCAATAATAGCCGTCAAGATATAAAATTTCAACGTTTGTTGTTATTAGGTACCCTGTTCCCCTGAATTATTTAATTAAATGATATTTTTTGTATTGCTTATTAATATAGCAATCATTTTACATATGATTCATTTTGTCAGTAACCTTTTTAGGATAACTCTGGGCCAATAATAGCCGTCAAGATATAAAATTTCAACGTTTGTTGTTATTAGGTACCCTGTTCCCCTGAATTATTTAATTAAATGATATTTTTTGTATTGCTTATTAATATAGCAATCATTTTACATATGATTCATTTTGTCAGTAACCTTTTTAGGATAACTCTGGGCCAATAATAGCCGTCAAGATATAAAATTTCAACGTTTGTTGTTATTAGGTACCCTGTTCCCCTGAATTATTTAATTAAATGATATTTTTTGTATTGCTTATTAATATAGCAATCATTTTACATATGATTCATTTTGTCAGTAACCTTTTTAGGATAACTCTGGGCCAATAATAGCCGTCAAGATATAAAATTTCAACGTTTGTTGTTATTAGGTACCCTGTTCCCCTGAATTATTTAATTAAATGATATTTTTTGTATTGCTTATTAATATAGCAATCATTTTACATATGATTCATTTTGTCAGTAACCTTTTTAGGATAACTCTGGGCCAATAATAGCCGTCAAGATATAAAATTTCAACGTTTGTTGTTATTAGGTACCCTGTTCCCCTGAATTATTTAATTAAATGATATTTTTTGTATTGCTTATTAATATAGCAATCATTTTACATATGATTCATTTTGTCAGTAACCTTTTTAGGATAACTCTGGGCCAATAATAGCCGTCAAGATATAAAATTTCAACGTTTGTTGTTATTAGGTACCCTGTTCCCCTGAATTATTTAATTAAATGATATTTTTTGTATTGCTTATTAATATAGCAATCATTTTACATATGATTCATTTTGTCAGTAACCTTTTTAGGATAACTCTGGGCCAATAATAGCCGTCAAGATATAAAATTTCAACGTTTGTTGTTATTAGGTACCCTGTTCCCCTGAATTATTTAATTAAATGATATTTTTTGTATTGCTTATTAATATAGCAATCATTTTACATATGATTCATTTTGTCAGTAACCTTTTTAGGATAACTCTGGGCCAATAATAGCCGTCAAGATATAAAATTTCAACGTTTGTTGTTATTAGGTACCCTGTTCCCCTGAATTATTTAATTAAATGATATTTTTTGTATTGCTTATTAATATAGCAATCATTTTACATATGATTCATTTTGTCAGTAACCTTTTTAGGATAACTCTGGGCCAATAATAGCCGTCAAGATATAAAATTTCAACGTTTGTTGTTATTAGGTACCCTGTTCCCCTGAATTATTTAATTAAATGATATTTTTTGTATTGCTTATTAATATAGCAATCATTTTACATATGATTCATTTTGTCAGTAACCTTTTTAGGATAACTCTGGGCCAATAATAGCCGTCAAGATATAAAATTTCAACGTTTGTTGTTATTAGGTACCCTGTTCCCCTGAATTATTTAATTAAATGATATTTTTTGTATTGCTTATTAATATAGCAATCATTTTACATATGATTCATTTTGTCAGTAACCTTTTTAGGATAACTCTGGGCCAATAATAGCCGTCAAGATATAAAATTTCAACGTTTGTTGTTATTAGGTACCCTGTTCCCCTGAATTATTTAATTAAATGATATTTTTTGTATTGCTTATTAATATAGCAATCATTTTACATATGATTCATTTTGTCAGTAACCTTTTTAGGATAACTCTGGGCCAATAATAGCCGTCAAGATATAAAATTTCAACGTTTGTTGTTATTAGGTACCCTGTTCCCCTGAATTATTTAATTAAATGATATTTTTTGTATTGCTTATTAATATAGCAATCATTTTACATATGATTCATTTTGTCAGTAACCTTTTTAGGATAACTCTGGGCCAATAATAGCCGTCAAGATATAAAATTTCAACGTTTGTTGTTATTAGGTACCCTGTTCCCCTGAATTATTTAATTAAATGATATTTTTTGTATTGCTTATTAATATAGCAATCATTTTACATATGATTCATTTTGTCAGTAACCTTTTTAGGATAACTCTGGGCCAATAATAGCCGTCAAGATATAAAATTTCAACGTTTGTTGTTATTAGGTACCCTGTTCCCCTGAATTATTTAATTAAATGATATTTTTTGTATTGCTTATTAATATAGCAATCATTTTACATATGATTCATTTTGTCAGTAACCTTTTTAGGATAACTCTGGGCCAATAATAGCCGTCAAGATATAAAATTTCAACGTTTGTTGTTATTAGGTACCCTGTTCCCCTGAATTATTTAATTAAATGATATTTTTTGTATTGCTTATTAATATAGCAATCATTTTACATATGATTCATTTTGTCAGTAACCTTTTTAGGATAACTCTGGGCCAATAATAGCCGTCAAGATATAAAATTTCAACGTTTGTTGTTATTAGGTACCCTGTTCCCCTGAATTATTTAATTAAATGATATTTTTTGTATTGCTTATTAATATAGCAATCATTTTACATATGATTCATTTTGTCAGTAACCTTTTTAGGATAACTCTGGGCCAATAATAGCCGTCAAGATATAAAATTTCAACGTTTGTTGTTATTAGGTACCCTGTTCCCCTGAATTATTTAATTAAATGATATTTTTTGTATTGCTTATTAATATAGCAATCATTTTACATATGATTCATTTTGTCAGTAACCTTTTTAGGATAACTCTGGGCCAATAATAGCCGTCAAGATATAAAATTTCAACGTTTGTTGTTATTAGGTACCCTGTTCCCCTGAATTATTTAATTAAATGATATTTTTTGTATTGCTTATTAATATAGCAATCATTTTACATATGATTCATTTTGTCAGTAACCTTTTTAGGATAACTCTGGGCCAATAATAGCCGTCAAGATATAAAATTTCAACGTTTGTTGTTATTAGGTACCCTGTTCCCCTGAATTATTTAATTAAATGATATTTTTTGTATTGCTTATTAATATAGCAATCATTTTACATATGATTCATTTTGTCAGTAACCTTTTTAGGATAACTCTGGGCCAATAATAGCCGTCAAGATATAAAATTTCAACGTTTGTTGTTATTAGGTACCCTGTTCCCCTGAATTATTTAATTAAATGATATTTTTTGTATTGCTTATTAATATAGCAATCAGTTTACATATGATTCATTTTGTCAGTAACCTTTTTAGGATAACTCTGGGCCAATAATAGCCGTCAAGATATAAAATTTCAACGTTTGTTGTTATTAGGTACCCTGTTCCCCTGAATTATTTAATTAAATGATATTTTTTGTATTGCTTATTAATATAGCAATCATTTTACATATGATTCATTTTGTCAGTAACCTTTTTAGGATAACTCTGGGCCAATAATAGCCGTCAAGATATAAAATTTCAACGTTTGTTGTTATTAGGTACCCTGTTCCCCTGAATTATTTAATTAAATGATATTTTTTGTATTGCTTATTAATATAGCAATCAGTTTACATATGATTCATTTTGTCAGTAACCTTTTTAGGATAACTCTGGGCCAATAATAGCCGTCAAGATATAAAATTTCAACGTTTGTTGTTATTAGGTACCCTGTTCCCCTGAATTATTTAATTAAATGATATTTTTTGTATTGCTTATTAATATAGCAATCATTTTACATATGATTCATTTTGTCAGTAACCTTTTTAGGATAACTCTGGGCCAATAATAGCCGTCAAGATATAAAATTTCAACGTTTGTTGTTATTAGGTACCCTGTTCCCCTGAATTATTTAATTAAATGATATTTTTTGTATTGCTTATTAATATAGCAATCATTTTACATATGATTCATTTTGTCAGTAACCTTTTTAGGATAACTCTGGGCCAATAATAGCCGTCAAGATATAAAATTTCAACGTTTGTTGTTATTAGGTACCCTGTTCCCCTGAATTATTTAATTAAATGATATTTTTTGTATTGCTTATTAATATAGCAATCATTTTACATATGATTCATTTTGTCAGTAACCTTTTTAGGATAACTCTGGGCCAATAATAGCCGTCAAGATATAAAATTTCAACGTTTGTTGTTATTAGGTACCCTGTTCCCCTGAATTATTTAATTAAATGATATTTTTTGTATTGCTTATTAATATAGCAATCATTTTCCATATGATTCATTTTGTCAGTAACCTTTTTAGGATAACTCTGGGCCAATAATAGCCGTCAAGATATAAAATTTCAACGTTTGTTGTTATTAGGTACCCTGTTCCCCTGAATTATTTAATTAAATGATATTTTTTGTATTGCTTATTAATATAGCAATCATTTTACATATGATTCATTTTGTCAGTAACCTTTTTAGGATAACTCTGGGCCAATAATAGCCGTCAAGATATAAAATTTCAACGTTTGTTGTTATTAGGTACCCTGTTCCCCTGAATTATTTAATTAAATGATATTTTTTGTATTGCTTATTAATATAGCAATCATTTTACATATGATTCATTTTGTCAGTAACCTTTTTAGGATAACTCTGGGCCAATAATAGCCGTCAAGATATAAAATTTCAACGTTTGTTGTTATTAGGTACCCTGTTCCCCTGAATTATTTAATTAAATGATATTTTTTGTATTGCTTATTAATATAGCAATCATTTTACATATGATTCATTTTGTCAGTAACCTTTTTAGGATAACTCTGGGCCAATAATAGCCGTCAAGATATAAAATTTCAACGTTTGTTGTTATTAGGTACCCTGTTCCCCTGAATTATTTAATTAAATGATATTTTTTGTATTGCTTATTAATATAGCAATCATTTTACATATGATTCATTTTGTCAGTAACCTTTTTAGGATAACTCTGGGCCAATAATAGCCGTCAAGATATAAAATTTCAACGTTTGTTGTTATTAGGTACCCTGTTCCCCTGAATTATTTAATTAAATGATATTTTTTGTATTGCTTATTAATATAGCAATCATTTTACATATGATTCATTTTGTCAGTAACCTTTTTAGGATAACTCTGGGCCAATAATAGCCGTCAAGATATAAAATTTCAACGTTTGTTGTTATTAGGTACCCTGTTCCCCTGAATTATTTAATTAAATGATATTTTTTGTATTGCTTATTAATATAGCAATCATTTTACATATGATTCATTTTGTCAGTAACCTTTTTAGGATAACTCTGGGCCAATAATAGCCGTCAAGATATAAAATTTCAACGTTTGTTGTTATTAGGTACCCTGTTCCCCTGAATTATTTAATTAAATGATATTTTTTGTATTGCTTATTAATATAGCAATCATTTTACATATGATTCATTTTGTCAGTAACCTTTTTAGGATAACTCTGGGCCAATAATAGCCGTCAAGATATAAAATTTCAACGTTTGTTGTTATTAGGTACCCTGTTCCCCTGAATTATTTAATTAAATGATATTTTTTGTATTGCTTATTAATATAGCAATCATTTTCCATATGATTCATTTTGTCAGTAACCTTTTTAGGATAACTCTGGGCCAATAATAGCCGTCAAGATATAAAATTTCAACGTTTGTTGTTATTAGGTACCCTGTTCCCCTGAATTATTTAATTAAATGATATTTTTGAGTTAAATTTTTGACCTTCGATAACTCCAATTATATAAAAGTCATTGGGCCCAAATTTGGCAATTCATTAGACCTTTATGGGTAGTATACTTATAACAAATAACAATCAGAAATATGCAAAAAAAAATTTTGTAAAAATCCTAAGGGGTACCCCTTAGAAAAAAATTTTTTTGGTCAAAAATTAAAAGTATCGATTTATATTTATTTATATATGCTAATAATATATTTCAACCATGACAAATACGAATCCGGCAACGAAAAATTTATTTGACCTTTAGTTTTTTCAGAATAGTCGTTTAAAATTAAACAAAATTTTGAGTTAAATTTTTGACCTTCGATAACTCCAATTATATAAAAGTCATTGGGCCCAAATTTGGCAATTCATTAGACCTTTATGGGTAGTATACTTATAACAAATAACAATCAGAAATATGCAAAAAAAAATTTTTGTAAAAATCCTAAGGGGTACCCCTTAGAAAAAAATTTTTTTGGTCAAAAATTAAAAGTATCGATTTATATTTATTTATATATGCTAATAATATATTTCAACCATGACAAATACGAATCCGGCAACGAAAAATTTATTTGACCTTTAGTTTTTTCAGAATAGTCGTTTAAAATTAAACAAAATTTTGAGTTAAATTTTTGACCTTCGATAACTCCAATTATATAAAAGTCATTGGGCCCAAATTTGGCAATTCATTAGACCTTTATTGGTAGTATACTTATAACAAATAACAATCAGAAATATGCAAAAAAAAAATTTTGTAAAAATCCTAAGGGGTACCCCTTAGAAAAAAATTTTTTTGGTCAAAAATTAAAAGTATCGATTTATATTTATTTATATATGCTAATAATATATTTCAACCATGACAAATACGAATCCGGCAACGAAAAATTTATTTGACCTTTAGTTTTTTCAGAATAGTCGTTTAAAGTTCAACAAAATTTTGGGTCATATTTTTGACCTTCAATAACTCCAATTATATAAAAGTCATTGGGCCCAAATTTGGCAATTCATTAGACCTTTATGGGTAGTATACTTATAACAAATAACAATCAGATATAAGCAAAAAAAATTTTTTGTAAAAATCCTAAGGGGTACCCCTTAGAAAAAATTTTTTTTAGTCAAAAATTAAAAGTATCGATTTATATTTATTTATATATGCTAATAATATATTTCAACCATGACAAATACGAATCCGGCAACGAAAAATTTATTTGACCTTTAGTTTTTTCAGAATAGTCGTTTAAAGTTCAACAAAATTTTGGGTCATATTTTTGACCTTTAATAACTCCAATTATATAAAAGTCATTGGGCCCAAATTTGGCAATTCATTAGACCTTTATGGGTAGTATACTTATAACAAATAACAATCAGATATAAGCAAAAAAAAATTTTTGTAAAAATCCTAAGGGGTACCCCTTAGAAAAATTTTTTTTTAGTCAAAAATTAAAAGTATCGATTTATATTTATTTATATATGCTAATAATATATTTCAACCATGACAAATACGAATCCGGCAACGAAAAATTTATTTGACCTTTAGTTTTTTCAGAATAGTCGTTTAAAGTTCAACAAAATTTTGGGTCATATTATTGACCTTCAATAACTCCAATTATATAAAAGTCATTGGGCCCAAATTTGGCAATTCATTAGACCTTTATGGGTAGTATACTTATAACAAATAACAATCAGATATAAGCAAAAAAAAATTTTTGTAAAAATCCTAAGGGGTACCCCTTAGAAAAATTTTTTTTTAGTCAAAAATTAAAAGTATCGATTTATATTTATTTATATATGCTAATAATATATTTCAACCATGACAAATACGAATCCGGCAACGAAAAATTTATTTGACCTTTAGTTTTTTCAGAATAGTCGTTTAAAGTTCAACAAAATTTTGGGTCATATTTTTGACCTTCAATAACTCCAATTATATAAAAGTCATTGGGCCCAAATTTGGCAATTCATTAGACCTTTATGGGTAGTATACTTATAACAAATAACAATCAGATATAAGCAAAAAAAATTTTTTGTAAAAATCCTAAGGGGTACCCCTTAGAAAAATTTTTTTTTAGTCAAAAATTAAAAGTATCGATTTATATTTATTTATATATGCTAATAATATATTTCAACCATGACAAATACGAATCCGGCAACGAAAAATTTATTTGACCTTTAGTTTTTTCAGAATAGTCGTTTAAAGTTCAACAAAATTTTGGGTCATATTTTTGACCTTCAATAACTCCAATTATATAAAAGTCATTGGGCCCAAATTTGGCAATTCATTAGACCTTTATGGGTAGTATACTTATAACAAATAACAATCAGATATAAGCAAAAAAATTTTTTTGTAAAAATCCTAAGGGGTACCCCTTAGAAAAATTTTTTTTTAGTCAAAAATTAAAAGTATCGATTTATATTTATTTATATATGCTAATAATATATTTCAACCATGACAAATACGAATCCGGCAACGAAAAATTTATTTGACCTTTAGTTTTTTCAGAATAGTCGTTTAAAGTTCAACAAAATTTTGGGTCATATTTTTGACCTTCAATAACTCCAATTATATAAAAGTCATTGGGCCCAAATTTGGCAATTCATTAGACCTTTATGGGTAGTATACTTATAACAAATAACAATCAGATATAAGCAAAAAAAATTTTTTGTAAAAATCCTAAGGGGTACCCCTTAGAAAAATTTTTTTTTAGTCAAAAATTAAAAGTATCGATTTATATTTATTTATATATGCTAATAATATATTTCAACCATGACAAATACGAATCCGGCAACGAAAAATTTATTTGACCTTTAGTTTTTTCAGAATAGTCGTTTAAAGTTCAACAAAATTTTGGGTCATATTTTTGACCTTCAATAACTCCAATTATATAAAAGTCATTGGGCCCAAATTTGGCAATTCATTAGACCTTTATGGGTAGTATACTTATAACAAATAACAATCAGATATAAGCAAAAAAATTTTTTTGTAAAAATCCTAAGGGGTACCCCTTAGAAAAATTTTTTTTTAGTCAAAAATTAAAAGTATCGATTTATATTTATTTATATATGCTAATAATATATTTCAACCATGACAAATACGAATCCGGCAACGAAAAATTTATTTGACCTTTAGTTTTTTCAGAATAGTCGTTTAAAGTTCAACAAAATTTTGGGTCATATTTTTGACCTTCAATAACTCCAATTATATAAAAGTCATTGGGCCCAAATTTGGCAATTCATTAGACCTTTATGGGTAGTATACTTATAACAAATAACAATCAGATATAAGCAAAAAAAATTTTTTGTAAAAATCCTAAGGGGTACCCCTTAGAAAAAATTTTTTTTAGTCAAAAATTAAAAGTATCGATTTATATTTATTTATATATGCTAATAATATATTTCAACCATGACAAATACGAATCCGGCAACGAAAAATTTATTTGACCTTTAGTTTTTTCAGAATAGTCGTTTAAAGTTCAACAAAATTTTGGGTCATATTTTTGACCTTCAATAACTCCAATTATATAAAAGTCATTGGGCCCAAATTTGGCAATTCATTAGACCTTTATGGGTAGTATACTTATAACAAATAACAATCAGATATAAGCAAAAAAATTTTTTTGTAAAAATCCTAAGGGGTACCCCTTAGAAAAATTTTTTTTTAGTCAAAAATTAAAAGTATCGATTTATATTTATTTATATATGCTAATAATATATTCCAACCATGACAAATACGAATCCGGCAACGAAAAATTTATTTGACCTTTAGTTTTTTCAGAATAGTCGTTTAAAGTTCAACAAAATTTTGGGTCATATTTTTGACCTTCAATAACTCCAATTATATAAAAGTCATTGGGCCCAAATTTGGCAATTCATTAGACCTTTATGGGTAGTATACTTATAACAAATAACAATCAGATATAAGCAAAAAAAAATTTTTGTAAAAATCCTAAGGGGTACCCCTTAGAAAAATTTTTTTTTAGTCAAAAATTAAAAGTATCGATTTATATTTATTTATATATGCTAATAATATATTTCAACCATGACAAATACGAATCCGGCAACGAAAAATTTATTTGACCTTTAGTTTTTTCAGAATAGTCGTTTAAAGTTCAACAAAATTTTGGGTCATATTTTTGACCTTCAATAACTCCAATTATATAAAAGTCATTGGGCCCAAATTTGGCAATTCATTAGACCTTTATGGGTAGTAAACTTATAACAAATAACAATCAGATATAAGCAAAAAAAATTTTTTGTAAAAATCCTAAGGGGTACCCCTTAGAAAAATTTTTTTTTAGTCAAAAATTAAAAGTATCGATTTATATTTATTTATATATGCTAATAATATATTTCAACCATGACAAATACGAATCCGGCAACGAAAAATTTATTTGACCTTTAGTTTTTTCAGAATAGTCGTTTAAAGTTCAACAAAATTTTGGGTCATATTTTTGACCTTCAATAACTCCAATTATATAAAAGTCATTGGGCCCAAATTTGGCAATTCATTAGACCTTTATGGGTAGTATACTTATAACAAATAACAATCAGATATAAGCAAAAAAAATTTTTTGTAAAAATCCTAAGGGGTACCCCTTAGAAAAATTTTTTTTTAGTCAAAAATTAAAAGTATCGATTTATATTTATTTATATATGCTAATAATATATTTCAACCATGACAAATACGAATCCGGCAACGAAAAATTTATTTGACCTTTAGTTTTTTCAGAATAGTCGTTTAAAGTTCAACAAAATTTTGGGTCATATTTTTGACCTTCAATAACTCCAATTATATAAAAGTCATTGGGCCCAAATTTGGCAATTCATTAGACCTTTATGGGTAGTATACTTATAACAAATAACAATCAGATATAAGCAAAAAAAATTTTTTGTAAAAATCCTAAGGGGTACCCCTTAGAAAAATTTTTTTTTAGTCAAAAATTAAAAGTATCGATTTATATTTATTTATATATGCTAATAATATATTTCAACCATGACAAATACGAATCCGGCAACGAAAAATTTATTTGACCTTTAGTTTTTTCAGAATAGTCGTTTAAAGTTCAACAAAATTTTGGGTCATATTTTTGACCTTCAATAACTCCAATTATATAAAAGTCATTGGGCCCAAATTTGGCAATTCATTAGACCTTTATGGGTAGTATACTTATAACAAATAACAATCAGATATAAGCAAAAAAAAATTTTGTAAAAATCCTAAGGGGTACCCCTTAGAAAAATTTTTTTTTAGTCAAAAATTAAAAGTATCGATTTATATTTATTTATATATGCTAATAATATATTTCAACCATGACAAATACGAATCCGGCAACGAAAAATTTATTTGACCTTTAGTTTTTTCAGAATAGTCGTTTAAAGTTCAACAAAATTTTGGGTCATATTTTTGACCTTCAATAACTCCAATTATATAAAAGTCATTGGGCCCAAATTTGGCAATTCATTAGACCTTTATGGGTAGTATACTTATAACAAATAACAATCAGATATAAGCAAAAAAAATTTTTTGTAAAAATCCTAAGGGGTACCCCTTAGAAAAATTTTTTTTTAGTCAAAAATTAAAAGTATCGATTTATATTTATTTATATATGCTAATAATATATTTCAACCATGACAAATACGAATCCGGCAACGAAAAATTTATTTGACCTTTAGTTTTTTCAGAATAGTCGTTTAAAGTTCAACAAAATTTTGGGTCATATTTTTGACCTTCAATAACTCCAATTATATAAAAGTCATTGGGCCCAAATTTGGCAATTCATTAGACCTTTATGGGTAGTATACTTATAACAAATAACAATCAGATATAAGCAAAAAAATTTTTTTGTAAAAATCCTAAGGGGTACCCCTTAGAAAAATTTTTTTTTAGTCAAAAATTAAAAGTATCGATTTATATTTATTTATATATGCTAATAATATATTTCAACCATGACAAATACGAATCCGGCAACGAAAAATTTATTTGACCTTTAGTTTTTTCAGAATAGTCGTTTAAAGTTCAACAAAATTTTGGGTCATATTTTTGACCTTCAATAACTCCAATTATATAAAAGTCATTGGGCCCAAATTTGGCAATTCATTAGACCTTTATGGGTAGTATACTTATAACAAATAACAATCAGATATAAGCAAAAAAAATTTTTTGTAAAAATCCTAAGGGGTACCCCTTAGAAAAATTTTTTTTTAGTCAAAAATTAAAAGTATCGATTTATATTTATTTATATATGCTAATAATATATTTCAACCATGACAAATACGAATCCGGCAACGAAAAATTTATTTGACCTTTAGTTTTTTCAGAATAGTCGTTTAAAGTTCAACAAAATTTTGGGTCATATTTTTGACCTTCAATAACTCCAATTATATAAAAGTCATTGGGCCCAAATTTGGCAATTCATTAGACCTTTATGGGTAGTATACTTATAACAAATAACAATCAGATATAAGCAAAAAAAATTTTTTGTAAAAATCCTAAGGGGTACCCCTTAGAAAAATTTTTTTTTAGTCAAAAATTAAAAGTATCGATTTATATTTATTTATATATGCTAATAATATATTTCAACCATGACAAATACGAATCCGGCAACGAAAAATTTATTTGACCTTTAGTTTTTTCAGAATAGTCGTTTAAAGTTCAACAAAATTTTGGGTCATATTTTTGACCTTCAATAACTCCAATTATATAAAAGTCATTGGGCCCAAATTTGGCAATTCATTAGACCTTTATGGGTAGTATACTTATAACAAATAACAATCAGATATAAGCAAAAAAAAATTTTTGTAAAAATCCTAAGGGGTACCCCTTAGAAAAATTTTTTTTTAGTCAAAAATTAAAAGTATCGATTTATATTTATTTATATATGCTAATAATATATTTCAACCATGACAAATACGAATCCGGCAACGAAAAATTTATTTGACCTTTAGTTTTTTCAGAATAGTCGTTTAAAGTTCAACAAAATTTTGGGTCATATTTTTGACCTTCAATAACTCCAATTATATAAAAGTCATTGGGCCCAAATTTGGCAATTCATTAGACCTTTATGGGTAGTATACTTATAACAAATAACAATCAGATATAAGCAAAAAAAAATTTTTGTAAAAATCCTAAGGGGTACCCCTTAGAAAAATTTTTTTTTAGTCAAAAATTAAAAGTATCGATTTATATTTATTTATATATGCTAATAATATATTTCAACCATGACAAATACGAATCCGGCAACGAAAAATTTATTTGACCTTTAGTTTTTTCAGAATAGTCGTTTAAAGTTCAACAAAATTTTGGGTCATATTTTTGACCTTCAATAACTCCAATTATATAAAAGTCATTGGGCCCAAATTTGGCAATTCATTAGACCTTTATGGGTAGTATACTTATAACAAATAACAATCAGATATAAGCAAAAAAAATTTTTTGTAAAAATCCTAAGGGGTACCCCTTAGAAAATTTTTTTTTTAGTCAAAAATTAAAAGTATCGATTTATATTTATTTATATATGCTAATAATATATTTCAACCATGACAAATACGAATCCGGCAACGAAAAATTTATTTGACCTTTAGTTTTTTCAGAATAGTCGTTTAAAGTTCAACAAAATTTTGGGTCATATTTTTGACCTTCAATAACTCCAATTATATAAAAGTCATTGGGCCCATATTTGGCAATTCATTAGACCTTTATGGGTAGTATACTTATAACAAATAACAATCAGATATAAGCAAAAAAAAATTTTTGTAAAAATCCTAAGGGGTACCCCTTAGAAAAATTTTTTTTTAGTCAAAAATTAAAAGTATCGATTTATATTTATTTATATATGCTAATAATATATTTCAACCATGACAAATACGAATCCGGCAACGAAAAATTTATTTGACCTTTAGTTTTTTCAGAATAGTCGTTTAAAGTTCAACAAAATTTTGGGTCATATTTTTGACCTTCAATAACTCCAATTATATAAAAGTCATTGGGCCCAAATTTGGCAATTCATTAGACCTTTATGGGTAGTATACTTATAACAAATAACAATCAGATATAAGCAAAAAAAATTTTTTGTAAAAATCCTAAGGGGTACCCCTTAGAAAAATTTTTTTTTAGTCAAAAATTAAAAGTATCGATTTATATTTATTTATATATGCTAATAATATATTTCAACCATGACAAATACGAATCCGGCAACGAAAAATTTATTTGACCTTTAGTTTTTTCAGAATAGTCGTTTAAAGTTCAACAAAATTTTGGGTCATATTTTTGACCTTCAATAACTCCAATTATATAAAAGTCATTGGGCCCAAATTTGGCAATTCATTAGACCTTTATGGGTAGTATACTTATAACAAATAACAATCAGATATAAGCAAAAAAAATTTTTTGTAAAAATCCTAAGGGGTACCCCTTAGAAAAATTTTTTTTTAGTCAAAAATTAAAAGTATCGATTTATATTTATTTATATATGCTAATAATATATTTCAACCATGACAAATACGAATCCGGCAACGAAAAATTTATTTGACCTTTAGTTTTTTCAGAATAGTCGTTTAAAGTTCAACAAAATTTTGGGTCATATTTTTGACCTTCAATAACTCCAATTATATAAAAGTCATTGGGCCCAAATTTGGCAATTCATTAGACCTTTATGGGTAGTATACTTATAACAAATAACAATCAGATATAAGCAAAAAAAATTTTTTGTAAAAATCCTAAGGGGTACCCCTTAGAAAAATTTTTTTTTAGTCAAAAATTAAAAGTATCGATTTATATTTATTTATATATGCTAATAATATATTTCAACCATGACAAATACGAATCCGGCAACGAAAAATTTATTTGACCTTTAGTTTTTTCAGAATAGTCGTTTAAAGTTCAACAAAATTTTGGGTCATATTTTTGACCTTCAATAACTCCAATTATATAAAAGTCATTGGGCCCAAATTTGGCAATTCATTAGACCTTTATGGGTAGTATACTTATAACAAATAACAATCAGATATAAGCAAAAAAAAATTTTTGTAAAAATCCTAAGGGGTACCCCTTAGAAAAATTTTTTTTTAGTCAAAAATTAAAAGTATCGATTTATATTTATTTATATATGCTAATAATATATTTCAACCATGACAAATACGAATCCGGCAACGAAAAATTTATTTGACCTTTAGTTTTTTCAGAATAGTCGTTTAAAGTTCAACAAAATTTTGGGTCATATTTTTGACCTTCAATAACTCCAATTATATAAAAGTCATTGGGCCCAAATTTGGCAATTCATTAGACCTTTATGGGTAGTATACTTATAACAAATAACAATCAGATATAAGCAAAAAAAATTTTTTGTAAAAATCCTAAGGGGTACCCCTTAGAAAAATTTTTTTTTAGTCAAAAATTAAAAGTATCGATTTATATTTATTTATATATGCTAATAACATATTTCAACCATGACAAATACGAATCCGGCAACGAAAAATTTATTTGACCTTTAGTTTTTTCAGAATAGTCGTTTAAAGTTCAACAAAATTTTGGGTCATATTTTTGACCTTCAATAACTCCAATTATATAAAAGTCATTGGGCCCAAATTTGGCAATTCATTAGACCTTTATGGGTAGTATACTTATAACAAATAACAATCAGATATAAGCAAAAAAAATTTTTTGTAAAAATCCTAAGGGGTACCCCTTAGAAAAATTTTTTTTTAGTCAAAAATTAAAAGTATCGATTTATATTTATTTATATATGCTAATAATATATTTCAACCATGACAAATACGAATCCGGCAACGAAAAATTTATTTGACCTTTAGTTTTTTCAGAATAGTCGTTTAAAGTTCAACAAAATTTTGGGTCATATTTTTGACCTTCAATAACTCCAATTATATAAAAGTCATTGGGCCCAAATTTGGCAATTCATTAGACCTTTATGGGTAGTATACTTATAACAAATAACAATCAGATATAAGCAAAAAAAATTTTTTGTAAAAATCCTAAGGGGTACCCCTTAGAAAAATTTTTTTTTAGTCAAAAATTAAAAGTATCGATTTATATTTATTTATATATGCTAATAATATATTTCAACCATGACAAATACGAATCCGGCAACGAAAAATTTATTTGACCTTTAGTTTTTTCAGAATAGTCGTTTAAAGTTCAACAAAATTTTGGGTCATATTTTTGACCTTCAATAACTCCAATTATATAAAAGTCATTGGGCCCAAATTTGGCAATTCATTAGACCTTTATGGGTAGTATACTTATAACAAATAACAATCAGATATAAGCAAAAAAAATTTTTTGTAAAAATCCTAAGGGGTACCCCTTAGAAAAATTTTTTTTTAGTCAAAAATTAAAAGTATCGATTTATATTTATTTATATATGCTAATAATATATTTCAACCATGACAAATACGAATCCGGCAACGAAAAATTTATTTGACCTTTAGTTTTTTCAGAATAGTCGTTTAAAGTTCAACAAAATTTTGGGTCATATTTTTGACCTTCAATAACTCCAATTATATAAAAGTCATTGGGCCCAAATTTGGCAATTCATTAGACCTTTATGGGTAGTATACTTATAACAAATAACAATCAGATATAAGCAAAAAAAATTTTTTGTAAAAATCCTAAGGGGTACCCCTTAGAAAAATTTTTTTTTAGTCAAAAATTAAAAGTATCGATTTATATTTATTTATATATGCTAATAATATATTTCAACCATGACAAATACGAATCCGGCAACGAAAAATTTATTTGACCTTTAGTTTTTTCAGAATAGTCGTTTAAAGTTCAACAAAATTTTGGGTCATATTTTTGACCTTCAATAACTCCAATTATATAAAAGTCATTGGGCCCAAATTTGGCAATTCATTAGACCTTTATGGGTAGTATACTTATAACAAATAACAATCAGATATAAGCAAAAAAAATTTTTTGTAAAAATCCTAAGGGGTACCCCTTAGAAAAATTTTTTTTTAGTCAAAAATTAAAAGTATCGATTTATATTTATTTATATATGCTAATAATATATTTCAACCATGACAAATACGAATCCGGCAACGAAAAATTTATTTGACCTTTAGTTTTTTCAGAATAGTCGTTTAAAGTTCAACAAAATTTTGGGTCATATTTTTGACCTTCAATAACTCCAATTATATAAAAGTCATTGGGCCCAAATTTGGCAATTCATTAGACCTTTATGGGTAGTATACTTATAACAAATAACAATCAGATATAAGCAAAAAAAAATTTTTGTAAAAATCCTAAGGGGTACCCCTTAGAAAAATTTTTTTTTAGTCAAAAATTAAAAGTATCGATTTATATTTATTTATATATGCTAATAATATATTTCAACCATGACAAATACGAATCCGGCAACGAAAAATTTATTTGACCTTTAGTTTTTTCAGAATAGTCGTTTAAAGTTCAACAAAATTTTGGGTCATATTTTTGACCTTCAATAACTCCAATTATATAAAAGTCATTGGGCCCAAATTTGGCAATTCATTAGACCTTTATGGGTAGTATACTTATAACAAATAACAATCAGATATAAGCAAAAAAAAATTTTTGTAAAAATCCTAAGGGGTACCCCTTAGAAAAATTTTTTTTTAGTCAAAAATTAAAAGTATCGATTTATATTTATTTATATATGCTAATAATATATTTCAACCATGACAAATACGAATCCGGCAACGAAAAATTTATTTGACCTTTAGTTTTTTCAGAATAGTCGTTTAAAGTTCAACAAAATTTTGGGTCATATTTTTGACCTTCAATAACTCCAATTATATAAAAGTCATTGGGCCCAAATTTGGCAATTCATTAGACCTTTATGGGTAGTATACTTATAACAAATAACAATCAGATATAAGCAAAAAAAAATTTTTGTAAAAATCCTAAGGGGTACCCCTTAGAAAAATTTTTTTTTAGTCAAAAATTAAAAGTATCGATTTATATTTATTTATATATGCTAATAATATATTTCAACCATGACAAATACGAATCCGGCAACGAAAAATTTATTTGACCTTTAGTTTTTTCAGAATAGTCGTTTAAAGTTCAACAAAATTTTGGGTCATATTTTTGACCTTCAATAACTCCAATTATATAAAAGTCATTGGGCCCAAATTTGGCAATTCATTAGACCTTTATGGGTAGTATACTTATAACAAATAACAATCAGATATAAGCAAAAAAAAATTTTGTAAAAATCCTAAGGGGTACCCCTTAGAAAAATTTTTTTTTAGTCAAAAATTAAAAGTATCGATTTATATTTATTTATATATGCTAATAATGTATTTCAACCATGACAAATACGAATCCGGCATCGAAAAATTTATTTGACCTTTAGTTTTTTCAGAATAGTCGTTTAAAGTTCAACAAAATTTTGGGTCATATTTTTGACCTTCAATAACTCCAATTATATAAAAGTCATTGGGCCCAAATTTGGCAATTCATTAGACCTTTATGGGTAGTATACTTATAACAAATAACAATCAGATATAAGCAAAAAAAATTTTTTGTAAAAATCCTAAGGGGTACCCCTTAGAAAAATTTTTTTTTAGTCAAAAATTAAAAGTATCGATTTATATTTATTTATATATGCTAATAATATATTTCAACCATGACAAATACGAATCCGGCAACGAAAAATTTATTTGACCTTTAGTTTTTTCAGAATAGTCGTTTAAAGTTCAACAAAATTTTGGTCATATTTTTGACCTTCAATAACTCCAATTATATAAAAGTCATTGGGCCCAAATTTGGCAATTCATTAGACCTTTATGGGTAGTATACTTATAACAAATAACAATCAGATATAAGCAAAAAAAAATTTTTGTAAAAATCCTAAGGGGTACCCCTTAGAAAAATTTTTTTTAGTCAAAAATTAAAAGTATCGATTTATATTTATTTATATATGCTAATAATATATTTCAACCATGACAAATACGAATCCGGCAACGAAAAATTTATTTGACCTTTAGTTTTTTCAGAATAGTCGTTTAAAGTTCAACAAAATTTTGGGTCATATTTTTGACCTTCAATAACTCCAATTATATAAAAGTCATTGGGCCCAAATTTGGCAATTCATTAGACCTTTATGGGTAGTAGTATACTTATAACAAATAACAATCAGATATAAGCAAAAAAAAATTTTGTAAAAATCCTAAGGGGTCCCCTTAGAAAATATTTTTTTAGTCAAAAATTAAAAGTATCGATTTATATTTATTTATATATGCTAATAATATATTTCAACCATGACAAATACGATCCGCCAACGAAAAATTTATTTGACCTTTAGTTTTCAGAGAGTCGTTTAAAGTTCAACAAAATTTTGGGTCATATTTTGACCTTCAATAACTCCAATTATATAAAAGTCATTGGGCCAAATTTGGCAATTCATTAGACCTTTATGGGTAGTATACTTATAACAAATAACAATCAGATATAAGCAAAAAAAAATTTTTGTAAAAATCCTAAGGGGTACCCCTTAGAAAAATTTTTTTTAGTCAAAAATTAAAAGTATCGATTTATATTTATTTATATATGCTAATAATATATTTCAACCATGACAAATACGAATCCGGCAACGAAAAATTTATTTGACCTTAGTTTTTTCAGAATAGTCGTTTAAAGTTCAACAAAATTTTGGGTCATATTTTTGACCTTCAATAACTCCAATTATATAAAAGTCATTGGGCCCAAATTTGGCAATTCATTAGACCTTTATGGGTAGTATACTTATAACAAATAACAATCAGATATAAGCAAAAAAAAAATTTTTGTAAAAATCCTAAGGGGTACCCCTTAGAAAAATTTTTTTTTAGTCAAAAATTAAAAGTATCGATTTATATTTATTTATATATGCTAATAATATATTTCAACCATGACAAATACGAATCCGGCAACGAAAAATTTATTTGACCTTTAGTTTTTTCAGAATAGTCGTTTAAAGTTCAACAAAATTTTGGGTCATATTTTTGACCTTCAATAACTCCAATTATATAAAAGTCATTGGGCCCAAATTTGGCAATTCATTAGACCTTTATGGGTAGTATACTTATAACAAATAACAATCAGATATAAGCAAAAAAAATTTTTTGTAAAAATCCTAAGGGGTACCCCTTAGAAAAATTTTTTTTTAGTCAAAAATTAAAAGTATCGATTTATATTTATTTATATATGCTAATAATATATTTCAACCATGACAAATACGAATCCGGCAACGAAAAATTTATTTGACCTTTAGTTTTTTCAGAATAGTCGTTTAAAGTTCAACAAAATTTTGGGTCATATTTTTGACCTTCAATAACTCCAATTATATAAAAGTCATTGGGCCCAAATTTGGCAATTCATTAGACCTTTATGGGTAGTATACTTATAACAAATAACAATCAGATATAAGCAAAAAAAATTTTTTGTAAAAATCCTAAGGGGTACCCCTTAGAAAAATTTTTTTTTAGTCAAAAATTAAAAGTATCGATTTATATTTATTTATATATGCTAATAATATATTTCAACCATGACAAATACGAATCCGGCAACGAAAAATTTATTTGACCTTTAGTTTTTTCAGAATAGTCGTTTAAAGTTCAACAAAATTTTGGGTC
This sequence comes from Harpalus rufipes, assembly GCA_951394225.1. Taxonomy (NCBI): domain Eukaryota; kingdom Metazoa; phylum Arthropoda; class Insecta; order Coleoptera; family Carabidae; genus Harpalus; species Harpalus rufipes. The sequence continues at coordinate 27,402 of OX596280.1, forward strand.
ATATTTTTGACCTTCAATAACTCCAATTATATAAAAGTCATTGGGCCCAAATTTGGCAATTCATTAGACCTTTATGGGTAGTATACTTATAACAAATAACAATCAGATATAAGCAAAAAAAAATTTTTGTAAAAATCCTAAGGGGTACCCCTTAGAAAAATTTTTTTTTAGTCAAAAATTAAAAGTATCGATTTATATTTATTTATATATGCTAATAATATATTTCAACCATGACAAATACGAATCCGGCAACGAAAAATTTATTTGACCTTTAGTTTTTTCAGAATAGTCGTTTAAAGTTCAACAAAATTTTGGGTCATATTTTTGACCTTCAATAACTCCAATTATATAAAAGTCATTGGGCCCAAATTTGGCAATTCATTAGACCTTTATGGGTAGTATACTTATAACAAATAACAATCAGATATAAGCAAAAAAAAATTTTTGTAAAAATCCTAAGGGGTACCCCTTAGAAAAATTTTTTTTTAGTCAAAAATTAAAAGTATCGATTTATATTTATTTATATATGCTAATAATATATTTCAACCATGACAAATACGAATCCGGCAACGAAAAATTTATTTGACCTTTAGTTTTTTCAGAATAGTCGTTTAAAGTTCAACAAAATTTTGGGTCATATTTTTGACCTTCAATAACTCCAATTATATAAAAGTCATTGGGCCCAAATTTGGCAATTCATTAGACCTTTATGGGTAGTATACTTATAACAAATAACAATCAGATATAAGCAAAAAAAAATTTTTGTAAAAATCCTAAGGGGTACCCCTTAGAAAAATTTTTTTTTAGTCAAAAATTAAAAGTATCGATTTATATTTATTTATATATGCTAATAATATATTTCAACCATGACAAATACGAATCCGGCAACGAAAAATTTATTTGACCTTTAGTTTTTTCAGAATAGTCGTTTAAAGTTCAACAAAATTTTGGGTCATATTTTTGACCTTCAATAACTCCAATTATATAAAAGTCATTGGGCCCAAATTTGGCAATTCATTAGACCTTTATGGGTAGTATACTTATAACAAATAACAATCAGATATAAGCAAAAAAAAATTTTTGTAAAAATCCTAAGGGGTACCCCTTAGAAAAATTTTTTTTTAGTCAAAAATTAAAAGTATCGATTTATATTTATTTATATATGCTAATAATATATTTCAACCATGACAAATACGAATCTCGGCAACGAAAAATTTATTTGACCTTTAGTTTTTTCAGAATAGTCGTTTAAAGTTCAACAAAATTTTGGGTCATATTTTTGACCTTCAATAACTCCAATTATATAAAAGTCATTGGGCCCAAATTTGGCAATTCATTAGACCTTTATGGGTAGTATACTTATAACAAATAACAATCAGATATAAGCAAAAAAAAATTTTTGTAAAAATCCTAAGGGGTACCCCTTAGAAAAATTTTTTTTTAGTCAAAAATTAAAAGTATCGATTTATATTTATTTATATATGCTAATAATATATTTCAACCATGACAAATACGAATCCGGCAACGAAAAATTTATTTGACCTTTAGTTTTTTCAGAATAGTCGTTTAAAGTTCAACAAAATTTTGGGTCATATTTTTGACCTTCAATAACTCCAATTATATAAAAGTCATTGGGCCCAAATTTGGCAATTCATTAGACCTTTATGGGTAGTATACTTATAACAAATAACAATCAGATATAAGCAAAAAAAAATTTTTGTAAAAATCCTAAGGGGTACCCCTTAGAAAAATTTTTTTTTAGTCAAAAATTAAAAGTATCGATTTATATTTATTTATATATGCTAATAATATATTTCAACCATGACAAATACGAATCCGGCAACGAAAAATTTATTTGACCTTTAGTTTTTTCAGAATAGTCGTTTAAAGTTCAACAAAATTTTGGGTCATATTTTTGACCTTCAATAACTCCAATTATATAAAAGTCATTGGGCCCAAATTTGGCAATTCATTAGACCTTTATGGGTAGTATACTTATAACAAATAACAATCAGATATAAGCAAAAAAAAATTTTTGTAAAAATCCTAAGGGGTACCCCTTAGAAAAATTTTTTTTTAGTCAAAAATTAAAAGTATCGATTTATATTTATTTATATATGCTAATAATATATTTCAACCATGACAAATACGAATCCGGCAACGAAAAATTTATTTGACCTTTAGTTTTTTCAGAATAGTCGTTTAAAGTTCAACAAAATTTTGGGTCATATTTTTGACCTTCAATAACTCCAATTATATAAAAGTCATTGGGCCCAAATTTGGCAATTCATTAGACCTTTATGGGTAGTATACTTATAACAAATAACAATCAGATATAAGCAAAAAAAAATTTTTGTAAAAATCCTAAGGGGTACCCCTTAGAAAAATTTTTTTTTAGTCAAAAATTAAAAGTATCGATTTATATTTATTTATATATGCTAATAATATATTTCAACCATGACAAATACGAATCCGGCAACGAAAAATTTATTTGACCTTTAGTTTTTTCAGAATAGTCGTTTAAAGTTCAACAAAATTTTGGGTCATATTTTTGACCTTCAATAACTCCAATTATATAAAAGTCATTGGGCCCAAATTTGGCAATTCATTAGACCTTTATGGGTAGTATACTTATAACAAATAACAATCAGATATAAGCAAAAAAAAATTTTTTGTAAAAATCCTAAGGGGTACCCCTTAGAAAAATTTTTTTTTAGTCAAAAATTAAAAGTATCGATTTATATTTATTTATATATGCTAATAATATATTTCAACCATGACAAATACGAATCCGGCAACGAAAAATTTATTTGACCTTTAGTTTTTTCAGAATAGTCGTTTAAAGTTCAACAAAATTTTGGGTCATATTTTTGACCTTCAATAACTCCAATTATATAAAAGTCATTGGGCCCAAATTTGGCAATTCATTAGACCTTTATGGGTAGTATACTTATAACAAATAACAATCAGATATAAGCAAAAAAAATTTTTTGTAAAAATCCTAAGGGGTACCCCTTAGAAAAATTTTTTTTTAGTCAAAAATTAAAAGTATCGATTTATATTTATTTATATATGCTAATAATATATTTCAACCATGACAAATACGAATCCGGCAACGAAAAATTTATTTGACCTTTAGTTTTTTCAGAATAGTCGTTTAAAGTTCAACAAAATTTTGGGTCATATTTTTGACCTTCAATAACTCCAATTATATAAAAGTCATTGGGCCCAAATTTGGCAATTCATTAGACCTTTATGGGTAGTATACTTATAACAAATAACAATCAGATATAAGCAAAAAAAAATTTTTGTAAAAATCCTAAGGGGTACCCCTTAGAAAAATTTTTTTTTAGTCAAAAATTAAAAGTATCGATTTATATTTATTTATATATGCTAATAATATATTTCAACCATGACAAATACGAATCCGGCAACGAAAAATTTATTTGACCTTTAGTTTTTTCAGAATAGTCGTTTAAAGTTCAACAAAATTTTGGGTCATATTTTTGACCTTCAATAACTCCAATTATATAAAAGTCATTGGGCCCAAATTTGGCAATTCATTAGACCTTTATGGGTAGTATACTTATAACAAATAACAATCAGATATAAGCAAAAAAAAATTTTTGTAAAAATCCTAAGGGGTACCCCTTAGAAAAATTTTTTTTTAGTCAAAAATTAAAAGTATCGATTTATATTTATTTATATATGCTAATAATATATTTCAACCATGACAAATACGAATCCGGCAACGAAAAATTTATTTGACCTTTAGTTTTTTCAGAATAGTCGTTTAAAGTTCAACAAAATTTTGGGTCATATTTTTGACCTTCAATAACTCCAATTATATAAAAGTCATTGGGCCCAAATTTGGCAATTCATTAGACCTTTATGGGTAGTATACTTATAACAAATAACAATCAGATATAAGCAAAAAAAATTTTTTGTAAAAATCCTAAGGGGTACCCCTTAGAAAAATTTTTTTTTAGTCAAAAATTAAAAGTATCGATTTATATTTATTTATATATGCTAATAATATTTTCAACCATGACAAATACGAATCCGGCAACGAAAAATTTATTTGACCTTTAGTTTTTTCAGAATAGTCGTTTAAAGTTCAACAAAATTTTGGGTCATATTTTTGACCTTCAATAACTCCAATTATATAAAAGTCATTGGGCCCAAATTTGGCAATTCATTAGACCTTTATGGGTAGTATACTTATAACAAATAACAATCAGATGTAAGCAAAAAAAATTTTTTGTAAAAATCCTAAGGGGTACCCCTTAGAAAAAATTTTTTTTAGTCAAAAATTAAAAGTATCGATTTATATTTATTTATATATGCTAATAATATATTTCAACCATGACAAATACGAATCCGGCAACGAAAAATTTATTTGACCTTTAGTTTTTTCAGAATAGTCGTTTAAAGTTCAACAAAATTTTGGGTCATATTTTTGACCTTCAATAACTCCAATTATATAAAAGTCATTGGGCCCAAATTTGGCAATTCATTAGACCTTTATGGGTAGTATACTTATAACAAATAACAATCAGATGTAAGCAAAAAAAATTTTTGTAAAAATCCTAAGGGGTACCCCTTAGAAAAATTTTTTTTTAGTCAAAAATTAAAAGTATCGATTTATATTTATTTATATATGCTAATAATATATTTCAACCATGACAAATACGAATCCGGCAACGAAAAATTTATTTGACCTTTAGTTTTTTCAGAATAGTCGTTTAAAGTTCAACAAAATTTTGGGTCATATTTTTGACCTTCAATAACTCCAATTATATAAAAGTCATTGGGCCCAAATTTGGCAATTCATTAGACCTTTATGGGTAGTATACTTATAACAAATAACAATCAGATATAAGCAAAAAAAAATTTTTGTAAAAATCCTAAGGGGTACCCCTTAGAAAAAATTTTTTTTAGTCAAAAATTAAAAGTATCGATTTATATTTATTTATATATGCTAATAATATATTTCAACCATGACAAATACGAATCCGGCAACGAAAAATTTATTTGACCTTTAGTTTTTTCAGAATAGTCGTTTAAAGTTCAACAAAATTTTGGGTCATATTTTTGACCTTCAATAACTCCAATTATATAAAAGTCATTGGGCCCAAATTTGGCAATTCATTAGACCTTTATGGGTAGTATACTTATAACAAATAACAATCAGATATAAGCAAAAAAAAATTTTTGTAAAAATCCTAAGGGGTACCCCTTAGAAAAATTTTTTTTTAGTCAAAAATTAAAAGTATCGATTTATATTTATTTATATATGCTAATAATATATTTCAACCATGACAAATACGAATCCGGCAACGAAAAATTTATTTGACCTTTAGTTTTTTCAGAATAGTCGTTTAAAGTTCAACAAAATTTTGGGTCATATTTTTGACCTTCAATAACTCCAATTATATAAAAGTCATTGGGCCCAAATTTGGCAATTCATTAGACCTTTATGGGTAATATACTTATAACAAATAACAATCAGATGTAAGCAAAAAAAAATTTTTGTAAAAATCCTAAGGGGTACCCCTTAGAAAAATTTTTTTTTAGTCAAAAATTAAAAGTATCGATTTATATTTATTTATATATGCTAATAATATATTTCAACCATGACAAATACGAATCCGGCAACGAAAAATTTATTTGACCTTTAGTTTTTTCAGAATAGTCGTTTAAAGTTGAACAAAATTTTGAGTTAAATTTTTGACCTTCAATAACTCCAATTATATAAAAGTCATTGGGCCCAAATTTGGCAATTCATTAGACCTTTATGGGTAGTATACTTATAACAAATAACAATCAGAAATATGCAAAAAAAAAAATTTGTAAAAATCCTAAGGGGTACCCCTTAGAAAAAAATTTTTTTGGTCAAAAATTAAAAGTATCGATTTATATTTATTTATATATGCTAATAATATATTTCAACCATGACAAATACGAATCCGGCAACGAAAAATTTATTTGACCTTTAGTTTTTTCAGAATAGTCGTTTAAAATTAAACAAAATTTTGAGTTAAATTTTTGACCTTCGATAACTCCAATTATATAAAAGTCATTGGGCCCAAATTTGGCAATTCATTAGACCTTTATGGGTAGTATACTTATAACAAATAACAATCAGAAATATTCAAAAAAAAATTTTTGTAAAAATCCTAAGGGGTACCCCTTAGAAAAAAATTTTTTTGGTCAAAAATTAAAGTATCGATCGATTATATTTATTTATATATGCTAATAATATATTTTCAACCATGACAAATACGAATCCGGCAACGAAAAATTTATTTGACCTTTAGTTTTTTCAGAATAGTCGTTTAAAATTAAACAAAATTTTGAGTTAAATTTTTGACCTTCGATAACTCCAATTATATAAAAGTCATTGGGCCCAAATTTGGCAATTCATTAGACCTTTATGGGTAGTATACTTATAACAAATAACAATCAGAAATATTCAAAAAAAAATTTTTGTAAAAATCCTAAGGGGTACCCCTTAGAAAAAAATTTTTTTGGTCAAAAATTAAAAGTATCGATTTATATTTATTTATATATGCTAATAATATATTTCAACCATGACAAATACGAATCCGGCAACGAAAAATTTATTTGACCTTTAGTTTTTTCAGAATAGTCGTTTAAAATTAAACAAAATTTTGGGTCATATTTTTGACCTTCAATAACTCCAATTATATAAAAGTCATTGGGCCCAAATTTGGCAATTCATTAGACCTTTATGGGTATTATACTTATAACAAATAACAATCAGAAATATGCAAAAAAAAAATTTTGTAAAAATCCTAAGGGGTACCCCTTAGAAAAAAATTTTTTTGGTCAAAAATTAAAAGTATCGATTTATATTTATTTATATATGCTAATAATATATTTCAACCATGACAAATACGAATCCGGCAACGAAAAATTTATTTGACCTTTAGTTTTTTCAGAATAGTCGTTTAAAATTAAACAAAATTTTGAGTTAAATTTTTGACCTTCGATAACTCCAATTATATAAAAGTCATTGGGCCCAAATTTGGCAATTCATTAGACCTTTATGGGTAGTTTGAATTTTGATGGGTATCGGCTGAAATTCCGTCTGAGAGCTCAAAAATGCTCGCAACGGCCGTAAAATGCTACTTTTCAGCCGCTACAGCTCTAAATCGTCGATTTTACACGATTTTTGATTTTTATCGACCAGAAGCCTTGCTGTAGGCTGGATATTGTTGATTATGTAATCGAGCTGCCGTGGATTTGCTCGCTGTATATTCGGCGATTACGTAATTGGCTGCCATAGTTCGCTCGCCGTATGCCGGTGATTATATAATCGAGCTGCTGTGGTTTTTCTAGTTCGCAAATCGATGCTCTAGATCTAGTTCGTATTTAGGTGAATTGCAGGTTGCCTGTAAAGTTTAATTTTGGGTATGGAATAATTGGGATTTTGAATTGAAATATTGTATTCCTTTTGTTCTGTTTATTGGTCATTCATGTAATACATTTTTAAATCTAATATATAACGATATGAATTAATATTAAAAGATAGAATCGTGTCCTTCCCATTATTTACAATAGGGGGTGCGGTCGTTTAAACATTTTAAAATAACCCTGATATGGAAAATAATAGACTTATTATTTTTATATATTTACAATTAGAAAAATTAATATTAAAAGTTAGAATTGTTTCCTTCTCTTTATTTAGAACAGGGGGCGAGTTAAATTATACCATTTATGTAAAAAAAATTATATATTTAAACATTCTACGAGTTATTTGTATTTATAGATAGTTAAATATAAATATGTTTGGTATATTATTGTATGAGGTTTATCAGGGGTGACCTCATAGGCACTCACAGCTATAGTGGCGAAAACACTGCACGAATTACCTTAAAAACATATATACAAAATTGTATGTATTTAAACATTCTATGAACCTAGTAGTATAATTTTCTGTTGCTTGGTGGCATCACCTACGTGTTCAAATTCACAATTTTATAAAGAAATTCAATAAAATAATATATGAATAAAATCGTGAATTTATGCTTTCCAGCGCGCGTTGACGTTCCAAGTAGAACAGACTTGCACAAACCAAAATTCTATTTTTACATTGTTGTTTGTTAACTGTTGTTCGAAATTGAAACATGTAGAACTACTTGTTTTAGCGTAGAAAATATGTTGAATTAATATGTAAAAAAAATACTACGCGAAACAGCAAGATTTTGCACTATTTTCCAACAATTTTATGAATGAAATAAACATGCAATTAATTCATAAATGAACACAAGACGGTACTAAAAGTATATATTTACATAGAAATTTATTGAATTATTAATTCAAAAAAATATGAAATGTTGACATTGGTTTTTTTTTACATTAAACCACAATAATTTGAAACTATTTTGTGATAATAATATTATTTTCTTTTCATTTTAATCAAATTTTTAATCCGTTTTCAAATATGAATTCGACATATTTTTATTATTATTATTTTTGATTTTATTATTACATATCTCAAAAACTATTTGAGATAATTTAATTTTCTTTGAAAATTTGAAATTCTTGAAGATTTCTGCGAAAGACATTTTAAAATTAATTAATTTTTACGGTGGTTAAATTTTTGCTAAGCATTAATTAAAAATGGTCAAAATCTTTAAACATATTTCAAAAATTATAACAAATTTTGAATTTTCGGTCCTATATCTCAAAAACTAATTAAAATATTTTAATTCTGTTTGAAAATTTGAAATCCTTGTAGATTTCTGTATAAAACACATAAAAATTAATTAATATTAACCAGTAGTTAAATTTTTTCCAAATTTTATTCACAAAATGGTCAAAAACATACTGTAGTCAAAATAAAAACTGTCAAAATTTTAAAAAAAGTTTCAAACAAACCCTACTTCACATTAACAGATAAACAACTTTTTCTAATAAAATTTTTGCCTAAACCCTTTCAGTTTGCCAAAAATCAAGTGACCTACTTATTTCCATAGCCTACCTTGTATTGTCGAAATTTTGGCCAAAATCCAAGGTGCCGTTGATATTTCGTCCCTGATTTTTTCAACACACTTCAAACAACACTAACATAATCGAAATTTTGTCTAAATAAACTTGTAACACTGATAAACATCAATACTTGTCACTAATAACATTATTGTTTATATGAATTAAACAGTTAATATTATATTTTCAAGTAAACTAAAACACTACATACAAGTTTGAGAATCTTATTTCATCTTTACATTTATTATCCTTTGTTAAAAATGTCCTTAAAAGGTCCTTATAGTCTATTTACCCAACTTGCAAATGTTTAAACACAACACAAATCGCAGCCATTTTGATGTAAATGTCAAGTTAATTAACAAATATATGTATTTCATTTATGTGATGATTATAAATACTGATAATTTATATTTAGCAATAATATTAATAAATATAAACTTTTTTGAAGTTAAATTTTGAAATTTCTTTTTAAAAATTGGGGAAAATTTCCAAAAAAGACCCTATTTAGTATTGGTATCGACATCTGTAGTCAACAAATGTGTACTATATACGTGAAAATATTATAAAATATTTAAAATTATTTTTATGTATCCTGAGATATTCAAAATCATTGAATTTATAATAGTTTTTAATAAAATATTTTTTGTATAACAAATATAGTCGAAATATTGTTATTTTAGCTAGAAAATGGATTTTCTCAAATTTGCTAATACCTATTCAATATTACTAGTGTACTCTATGGTGAAAATTGTGAACTATTATTTAATGTTATCTTGTGAATAAGTACGTTGATGTATCGTGTAAATAGGCGAAAATCAATACTTGGATCATTTAAATTGACCAATCAGATTTCTAGAAATATTGTGGTATATTTGAAACATGTGTTAATTTTTGAATAGGGTATTTTTACATATGTAAATCATTTTTTTTAAAAAAATATGCATTATTATGGACATTTGGTTTCAAAAATATTATTTTATTAATTTATTCGTAGCTACTAGACCAGTAGAGTAAATATTTTGAAAATTATTTGATAATCATAAGTTCATTGACCTTTGCAAATACTGATAAATATTGTTCTACGTATTTATTTTTAGAAATTGGACCAGTTAAATATGAATTTTGAAATTTATGTAAAAAAGTACGTAGAATCCAATGGTGCAATCGACAACGTGGTTGTTTGTTACCCAAAATTTAATTAGAATTGTTGCCTTCCGATTATTTACAATAGGGGATGCGGTCGTTTTAAACATTTTAAAATAAGCCTGATACGGAAAATAATAAACTTATAATTTTTATATATTTACAATTAGAAACATGTATATATAAATATGTATTTTATTTTGTTCACAACTCTTCTACGGTTTTAAAATATCTTCAAATTAACACGAAATTCGTGTTCTACGGGGTTTAAAATATAAATTAGCTCAATTTTAAATCTTAAAGCCGTTTGGGTAAAGCTCAATTTTAATATTTGTAAGATGACGCCCAGTGAAATTTTTTCGCAATCCTTCCAAAACATCAAAACACTTATTTGGTTATAAATTCAGCTGAAATTTACAGGAAACACATAAAATTAACTGAAAATCATGAATTTGTAGTTAAAATTTGTCGAAAATGTCTATTTTTTGTTGAAAATATTTGTTTGCCAGTAGAAAAGTGTGGTTAAAAATCATGTACGTGTCAAAAACATTCGGTTGGTTTACAGCGCCAAAATGCTTGAACTATGTAGCAACATTTCGACTCTGTCGATAATACAGTTTAATTTAGTCTATATAAGCTACATCATTGGTTAGTCTATGTAAGCATCATTGGTATGACGCCATTTTGAACTATTTGAACATCTATAAAAGCAGCGGAAACGAGCTTATAAATCGATTTAGAATAGTCTAAAATACATGTTTATTTGAAGATTAATACACAATACATGTAATAAATTGTTTTTTTCTTTTCAGGTTGTGTACCTAGACTGCTCAAATAACATTTTGATATTATACACATTTTTTTTTCATTAGATTAGAACAGCTTTTTATAATTCGTAGACTACGAAGTTTAGATTTTCTTTTTGAGAGAATCATTAATTTTGGGAAAATATTTGAAAATAATTACTAATTTTGCTAAAATCTTATTAAGCACTCTTAATATTTGACAATCAGTTTTATGAAATATGTAAGTTTTTGTTAACTTCCGGTGCTGGCTTGAAGAAATTGATGAAATATTCGATTATACGAACATGTCGAATTTTCACCGTAGAGTTGTTTTTATGTAGGTACTACTAGAAAATAAAACGATTCGCACTTCATTTTCACATTTAATGACATTTTTGAGGTTGCGGTAAATTTAATTAACAATTGTTACAAATAATTTTAATATATTTAAAATTAACTTATTTCTTTTTATTTATAAAGAAATTAATTATTTGACACGTTCAAATAATTTTATTTCTTTCAAAAGTTGATGGTACATATGGGTATATTGTTAAAAATAAAAATATTTCCAAACATTTATATTTTTTTATTTTATGCACCTGTGTACAATAATTTATAAAATTCTTTGTATTTTATAAATTATTGTAAAATGAAAAATTCCATACCCAAAACTAGCTCAAATGGGAAATATTTTTTTGATGAATCTTATATAATTTTTGATTCTCTACAACTTTTGTCTATAAAATTTTCTTCTAAAATTGATGGTTAAGCCGGAAATGACGTTACACCTTAAATAGGGTAGAGATACAAAGTTGACATATTTTTTTTCGGATTCTACGTAATTTTCTACATACGTGTCTAAAATTTGGTAATTCAATATTTATAAGCATAGGTCATATGATTTTTTTAAATTTAAATAGCACATTTTAAATTAATATTTTGTGTTCGGGGAATTGGCAACACTGATTATTTTAGTAACGCCATCTGTTAGCACATTTTAAACTAATATTTTGTGTGTTCGGACAATTGGCAACACTGATTGTCAGCCATTACAAATGTCATTAGAAGCTTCAGGTGTAACTCGTGTCAAAATGTAAAAACGCTTCTAAAACTTATTTTAAACAGTTTTAAATGGTGAAAATGTTGTGGTTTATAGTTTAAAGAATAAGGAATGCGATTCTGCCCTCGAAATGAAGATATTTGTACCCGTTGAGGAGTTATGAGTAAGAGAAAATGAAGGTCGTTTGGGACATTGACAATTGCACCATAATTTCGTGTGAAAATGGGGCCCTACAGCTGGGAGGGAACGCTGAATAGATGGACAGAGGGCTAGACATCAAGATCTGACACTTTTAAGGTAAGAAATGAAGTTTATAATTTGTTTATTCCTTAAAACCGACGTTTCTGCGGCCGTGAGGAGTCAAGGACGAAGAACTTGTGTATTTGTGTTCTTGTTATGAACCCCTTTTATTTACCCCCTTATTTTGTATTTATATATATTTAATAACTTAATATTTATATATTTTTCTGTGTATATTGTCAACATGTGAACAATGAATTACAATAATGTATGTAGTAAACATGTATTAAATATATAAAAATGATATATTTTAACCCTTTATAAAATCTTTTATTTACAGGAAATACATAAAATTAACTGAAAAACCTTTATTTTTTATTAAAATTATCTGATTGACATTTAAATTTGCACAAAATCGCTCTTTAAAATAATCTAGTTTGCCGTACATTAGTTGAATTTTTAGTGGACAACCGACGCATCGGTTGCGCATAAAAATATCAGAGATTTGCGGTGAAAGTTCATTGACCTTTAAATGTAGTTTCACTAATTTATTCATAGCTATTAGACCAGTAGAGCAAATATTTTGTAATTTGGGATATTTATATAAGAAAATACGAAAAATCCAATGGTGCTATCGATAAATTTGTACCTCCACCCATTTTTGGGTAACATATAACCCGTCATTAATTGGCGGGAGGTACGGTTTTAATTTTATCAAAAATCGATTCCGTGGGTCAAAATACAGATGTGTAACAAATTACAATAAAATATTCACACAAATGACTATTTCATTTAATTTAAAACTTTTGAATTAGGCGATTTTGAAACCCTTGCCTCTAGGTCCTTGTAACTTAAATATGTTGTTCTACGGCCCCGACATTTTCAGAAGTGACTTCGGTCCTCAGTCCAGGCCTGTATTTTTACAAAACAGTAAGTATTTAATGAAATATATGTGTATACAATCCGCAAAATCACCCCCGAATGAATTATCATTTTGTCTTGCTCATAATTCCTCAACGGGTTAAAATATCGTCAATTGGTGCACAAAATCGGATTCCTTGGTGTTTAAAATATAAATTTACTTATTTGCATCGCTTAAAACTGTTTGGTATGAGAATAAGAAAAGATTTTGTCTTGTGGTGTCAGGTGGAAGTTCCTCCAATTCGTCTTATAACCTCCAAAAACGTTTTTGTTGGATTATTTGCTTATTACGAAATAAAACTTGCTGAAATGTATGTGGAATACATAAAATTAAGTGTAGAATCTTATTTTATGCTTAAAACTTGCTAATTTTATTGAAAAATATTGTTTGACATTTTAAAAGTCGGTCAAATGTATTACTCAACCTGCATAACATTTGGCTAAAAAATGCTCTCGCACCGCTCTTTAAAATAATAAAAAGATGTATTTGCACATTGTATTATCAATAATTATTAATTTATTGAACCAATTATGCCCTAAATATACTTAAAAATGTTTTAAATCATTTATTTAATAATTTTTTATTAAACTGTTGTACCGACAGAGTTATCGTGCCGAATATAGTTCGAGCATTTTGGCGCTGATGTCATACCCGATGTTACGTAGGTTGGATAGTACATTTTCACCTAAATATTAATAAAAGGGGTAGTAAAATAAAGAATATATATTATTTTTTATAAGTTTTATTCATTTTAAAACAAATACAATATATATTACAATAATTGACACCCTATAAAATGTAATACCAAATTTCATTAAAATATTCACACAAATGACTATTTAATTTAAAGAGTGTTGCTTTTTGAATTAAAATGTTTGAATATTTATAATGAACGTATTCTACGTGTTTTCTAATATAAATATACCAATTTTTTAATCTTTTGCTTAACTAGTTTGATTTCTATTAATAAATATATAAATTACCAATATTTGCAAAGGTCAATGAACTTATGATTATCAAATAACTTTCAAAATATATACTCTACTGGTCTAGTACCAACGAATATATTAATAAAACAATATTTATGAAACCAAATGTCCAAAATAATGCATCATTTTTGAAAAATTTGATTTACATATGTAAAAATACCCTATTCAAAAATTAACACATGTTTCAAATATACCACAACATTTCTAGAAATCTGATTGGTGAATTTGAATGATCCAAGTATTGATTTTCGCCTATTTACACGATACATCAACGTACTTACTTACAACACACCATTAAATATTAGTTCACAATTTTCCCCATAGAGTACACTAGTAAGATTAAATTGGTATTCACAAATTCTAGAAAATCCATTTTCTAGCTAAAATAACAATATTTCGACTATGTTTGTTATACAAAAAATATTTTATTAAAAACTATTATAAATTCAATGATTTTGAATATCTCAGGATACATAAAAAAATAATTTTAAATATTTTATATTTTCACGTACATAGTACACATTTGTTGACTACAGATGTCGCTACAAATACTGAATAGGGTCTTTTTTGGAATTTTTCCCCAATTTTCGAAAAAAAAATTCAAAATTTAACTTCAAAAAAAATTATATTTATTAATATTATTGCTAAATATAAATTATCAGTATTTATAATCATCAAATAAATGAAATACATATATTTGTTAATTAACTTGACATTTACATCAAAATGGCTACGATCAATGTTTTGTTTAAACATTTGCTAGTTGTATAAATAGACTTTAAGGACCTTTTAAGGACATTTTTAACAAAGGATAATAAGTGTAAAGATGTAATAAGGTCCTCAAACATGTATTTAGTGTTTTAGTTTACTTGTAAATATAATAATAACTGTTTAATTCATATAAACAATAATGCTAAATGTTATTAGTGACAAGTATTGATGTTTATCAGTGTTACAAGATTATTTGGACAAAATTTCGACTATGTTTGTGTGTTTGAAGTGTGCTGAAAAAAGCAGGGACGAAATATCAACGGCACCTTGGATTTTGGGCAAAATTTCGACAACACAAGGTAGGCTTTGGAAATAAGTAGGTCACTTGATTTTTGGCAAACTGAAAGGGTTGAGACAAAAAAATTATTAGGAAAAGTTGTTTATCTTTTAATTTAAAGTAGGGTTTGTTTGAAACTTTTTTTGAAATTTTGATATTTTTTATTTTGACAACAGTATGTTTTTGACCATTTTGTAAATAAAACTTGGTAAAAATGTAACTACTGGTTAAAATTAATTAATTTTAATATATCTTATGTACAAATCTTCAAGGGTTTCAAATTTTCAAATAGAATTAAATTATCTGAAATAGTTTTTAAGATATGTAATGACAAAGTCAAAAATAATAATAATTAAAATATGTCGAATTCATATTTGAAAACGGATTGAAAATATATGTTTAAAATGAAAAGAAATTAATATTATTATCACAAAATAGTTTCAAATTATTGCGGTTTTATGTAAAAACAACCAATGTCCCCATTTAATATTTTTTTGGATTAATAATTCAATAAATTTCTATGTAAATATAATCAAAACTTTTAGTACCATATTGTGTTAATTTTTGAATTAATTGCGCCCCCCATTGTAAATAAGGGGGTGATAACAATTGTATCTTTTAATATTAATGTTTGTAGTTGCAAATATAGAAAAATTATAAGTTTATTATTTCCCGTATCAGAGTTATTTTAAAATGTTTAACACGAACGTGTCCCCTATTGTTAATAAAAGGGTAGAAACAATTCTATCTTTTAATATTAATGTTTCTAATTGCAAATATAGAAAAATTATAAATTTATTATTTCCCGTATCAGAGTTATTTTAAAATGTTTAAAACGAACGCGCCCCCTATTGTAAATAAAGGGGTAGAAACAATTCTATCTTTTAATATTAATGTTTCTAATTGCAAATATATAAAAATTATAAGTTTATTATTTCCCGTATCAGAGTTATTTTAAAATGTTTAACACGAACGTGTCCCCTATTGTTAATAAAAGGGTAGAAACAATTCTATCTTTTAATATTAATGTTTCTAATTGCAAATATAGAAAAATTATAAGTTTATTATTTCCCGTATCAGAGTTATTTTAAAATGTTTAAAACGAACGCGCCCCCTATTGTAAATAAAGGGGTAGAAACAATTCTATCTTTTAATATTAATGTTTCTAATTGCAAATATAGAAAAATTATAAGTTTATTATTTCCCGTATCAGAGTTATTTTAAAATGTTTAAAACGAACGCGCCCCCTATTGTAAATAAAGGGGTAGAAACAATTCTATCTTTTAATATTAATGTTTCTAATTGCAAATATATAAAAATTATAAGTTTATTATTTCCCGTATCAGAGTTATTTTAAAATGTTTAACACGAACGTGCCCCCTATTGTTAATAAAAGGGTAGAAACAATTCTATCTTTTAATATTAATGTTTCTAATTGCTAATATATAAAAATTATAAGTTTATTATTTCCCGTATCAGAGTTATTTTAAAATGTTTAAAACGAACGCGCCCCCTATTGTAAATAAAGAGGTAGAAACAATTCTATCTTTTAATATTAATGTTTCTAATTGCAAATATATAAAAATTATAAGTTTATTATTTCCCGTATCAGAGTTATTTTAAAATGTTTAACACGAACGTGCCCCCTATTGTAAATGAAGGGGTGGAAAAAATTCTAACTTTATGTATTATTTTTATAAATCTTTAAAAAATATCATTTTATTGTATTTTACATTAATTCGTGTTGGCGCGAGCCATACGTAACTTGTTTAAAGCGATAGACTGGTACGCCTTGGCACGACATAGAATCTTGGGAGACGCTGAAGCGGATGGACGTATATATCTGTGCAGTAAATATTAATATTTAAACTAATATTTAAAATGAAATATGAACATTTATACAAATAACGAAGGCCCTTATGTTGAAAATATGTCGTCAGACGGTGGGTACATCATTTTTTTCATAGGCAAAATGCGTTTTATAAATGAAGACGCTTATGTGGTTTTGCTTTTTTATACCATGTTGAATATATTGTTCCTCAGACTTTAATAATTTCTTGTTTCCCTAATTATTTTTGGTAAAAAAGCTTCAAATAAAAGTTGTAGAGCATAAAATTCTCCATCTGAATCAATAAACAAATTTTGTATATGTAATACACGTACAAAATGGAAGCCGCAAAAGAATAACTAAAATAACTCATTTCTTTTTCTATTACAGATTGTATGCATGACCATGAGGGCTTCGGAAACATGGAACTGCGAGCAGAAGAGGGCAGAGCACCTTTGGAAGAAACCGGAGACCACGGAGTTACTTCATTAGGGCCCCACAACTGAAGAATTCAAGCGTGCTGTCAGCATGTCTAAGGTAAGATCTTACTACATACTATTTACAATTCTGTAATAAATTGAAAATCTCAGTAGGACATTAAAATGTCGATCACCCTGTATTTTGTTAAAAAGTATTACATCCTCATAATTCGTACCCGCTGATTACGGGAAAAATACTTAAAAAAATCCCTGGGCCTTAGTTTAAAAGATATGAATTTTTGTTTTAATTAGAAATGTCACAAGTTTTTTTGACTTTGCCGGCCTATAACTACTGAACGGTAAAAGATATAGTAACGGGTGTTACGCCATTCGATTCTATGGACATTTCTACATATGTTTACCAATTTTCAATTGTCTTGTTCACCTGATACAAAATTAATATGCAAATAATGAAAAAGTGACACCTTGAAAATCTCAGTAGGGCATTAAAATGTCGATCACCCTGTATTTTGTTAAAAAGTATTACATCCTCATAATTCGTACCCGCTGTTTACGGGAAAAATACTTAAAAAAATCCCTGGGCCTTAGTTTAAAAGATATGAATTTTTGTTTTAATTAGAAATGTCACAAGTTTTTTTGACTTTGCCGGCCTATAACTACTGAACGGTAAAAGATATAGTAACGGGTGTTACGCCATTCGATTCTATGGACATTTCTACATATGTGTACCAATTTTCAATTGTCTTGTTCACCTGATACAAAATTAATATGCAAATAATCAAAAAGTGACACCTTGAAAATCTCAGTAGGGCATTCAAATGTCGATCACCCTGTATTTTGTTAAAAAGTATTACATCCTCATAATTCGTACCCGCCGATTACGGGAAAAATACTTAAAAAAATCCCTGGGCCTTAGTTTAAAAGATATGAATTTTTGTTTTAATTAGAAATGTCACAAGTTTTTTTGACTTTGCCGGCCTATAACTACTGAACGGTAAAAGATATAGTAATGGGTGTTACGCCATTCGATTCTATGGACATTTCTACATATGTGTACTAATTTTCAATTGCCTTGTTCACCTGATACAAAATTAATATGCAAATAATCAAAAAGTGACACCTTGAAAATCTCAGTAGGGCATTAAAATGTCGATCACCCTGTATTTTGTTAAAAAGTATTACATCCTCATAATTAGTA
Organism: Harpalus rufipes; assembly: GCA_951394225.1. Taxonomy (NCBI): domain Eukaryota; kingdom Metazoa; phylum Arthropoda; class Insecta; order Coleoptera; family Carabidae; genus Harpalus; species Harpalus rufipes. Next base: position 46,070 of record OX596280.1, read on the forward strand.
CCCGCTGATTACGGGAAAAATACTTAAAAAAATCCCTGGGCCTTAGTTTAAAAGATATGAATTTTTGTTTTAATTAGAAATGTCACAAGTTTTTTTGACTTTGCCGGCCTATAACTACTGAACGGTAAAAGATATAGTAATGGGTGTTACGCCATTCGATTCTATGGACATTTCTACATATGTGCACCAATTTTCAATTGTCTTGTTCACCTGATACAAAATTAATATGCAAATAATCAAAAAGTGACACCTTGAAAATCTCAGTAGGGCATTAAAATGTCGATCACCCTGTATTTTGTTAAAAAGTATTACATCCTCATAATTAGTACCCGCTGATTACGGGAAAAATACTTAAAAAAATCCCTGGGCCTTAGTTTAAAAGATATGAATTTTTGTTTTAATTAGAAATGTCACAAGTTTTTTTGACTTTGCCGGCCTATAACTACTGAACGGTAAAAGATATAGTAACGGGTGTGACGCTATTCGATTCTACGGACATTTCTACATATGTGTTCCAATTTTCAATTGTCTTGTTCACCTGATACAAAATTAATATGCAAATAATCAAAAAGTGACAACTTGAAAATCTCAGTAGGTCATTAAAATGTCGATCAGCCTGTATTTTGTTAAAAAGTATTACATCCTCATAATTAGTACCCGCTGATTACGGGAAAAATACTTAAAAAAATCCCTGGGCCTTAGTTTAAAAGATATGAATTTTTGTTTTAATTAGAAATGTCACAAGTTTTTTTGACTTTGCCGGCCTATAACTACTGAACGGTAAAAGATATAGTAACGGGTGTTACGCCATTCATTCTATGGACATTTCTACATAAGTGTACCAATTTTCAATTGTCTTGTTCACCTGATACAAAATTAATATGCAAATAATCAAAAAGTGACACCTTGAAAATCTCAGTAGGGCATTAAAATGTCGATCACCCTGTATTTTGTTAAAAAGTATTACATCCTCATAATTCGTACCCGCTGATTACGGGAAAAATACTTAAAAAAATCCCTGGGCCTTAGTTTAAAAGATATGAATTTTTGTTTTAATTAGAAATGTCACAAGTTTTTTTGAATTTGCCGGCCTATAACTACTGAACGGTAAAAGATATAGTGATGGGTGTTACGCCATTCGATTCTATGGACATTTCTACATATGTGCACCAATTTTCAATTGTCTTGTTCACCTGATACAAAATTAATATGCAAATAATCAAAAAGTGACACCTTGAAAATCTCAGTAGGGCATTAAAATGTCGATCACCCTGTATTTTGTTAAAAAGTATTACATCCTCATAATTAGTACCCGCTGATTACGGGAAAAATACTTAAAAAAATCCCTGGGCCTTAGTTTAAAAGATATGAATTTTTGTTTTAATTAGAAATGTCACAAGTTTTTTTGACTTTGCCGGCCTATAACTACTGAACGGTAAAAGATATAGTAACGGGTGTGACGCTATTCGATTCTACGGACATTTCTACATATGTGTTCCAATTTTCAATTGTCTTGTTCACCTGATACAAAATTAATATGCAAATAATCAAAAAGTGACACCTTGAAAATCTCAGTAGGGCATTAAAATGTCGATCACCCTGTATTTTGTTAAAAAGTATTACATCCTCATAATTAGTACCCGCTGATTACGGGAAAAATACTTAAAAAAATCCGTGGGCCTTAGTTTAAAAGATATGAATTTTTGTTTTAATTAGAAATGTCACAAGTTTTTTTGACTTTGCCGGCCTATAACTACTGAACGGTAAAAGATATAGTAATGGGTGTTACGCCATTCGATTCTATGGACATTTCTACATATGTGCACCAATTTTCAATTGTCTTGTTCACCTGATACAAAATTAATATGCAAATAATCAAAAAGTGACACCTTGAAAATCTCAGTAGGGCATTCAAATGTCGATCACCCTGTATTTTGTTAAAAAGTATTACATCCTCATAATTCGTACCCGCCGATTACGGGAAAAATACTTAAAAAAATCCCTGGGCCTTAGTTTAAAAGATATGAATTTTTGTTTTAATTAGAAATGTCACAAGTTTTTTTGACTTTGCCGGCCTATAACTACTGAACGGTAAAAGATATAGTAATGGGTGTTACGCCATTCGATTCTATGGACATTTCTACATATGTGTACTAATTTTCAATTGCCTTGTTCACCTGATACAAAATTAATATGCAAATAATCAAAAAGTGACACCTTGAAAATCTCAGTAGGGCATTAAAATGTCGATCACCCTGTATTTTGTTAAAAAGTATTACATCCTCATAATTAGTACCCGCTGATTACGGGAAAAATACTTAAAAAAATCCCTGGGCCTTAGTTTAAAAGATATGAATTTTTGTTTTAATTAGAAATGTCACAAGTTTTTTTGACTTTGCCGGCCTATAACTACTGAACGGTAAAAGATATAGTAATGGGTGTTACGCCATTCGATTCTATGGACATTTCTACATATGTGCACCAATTTTCAATTGTCTTGTTCACCTGATACAAAATTAATATGCAAATAATCAAAAAGTGACACCTTGAAAATCTCAGTAGGGCATTAAAATGTCGATCACCCTGTATTTTGTTAAAAAGTATTACATCCTCATAATTAGTACCCGCTGATTACGGGAAAAATACTTAAAAAAATCCCTGGGCCTTAGTTTAAAAGATATGAATTTTTGTTTTAATTAGAAATGTCACAAGTTTTTTTGACTTTGCCGGCCTATAACTACTGAACGGTAAAAGATATAGTAACGGGTGTGACGCTATTCGATTCTACGGACATTTCTACATATGTGTTCCAATTTTCAATTGTCTTGTTCACCTGATACAAAATTAATATGCAAATAATCAAAAAGTGACAACTTGAAAATCTCAGTAGGTCATTAAAATGTCGATCAGCCTGTATTTTGTTAAAAAGTATTACATCCTCATAATTAGTACCCGCTGATTACGGGAAAAATACTTAAAAAAATCCCTGGGCCTTAGTTTAAAAGATATGAATTTTTGTTTTAATTAGAAATGTCACAAGTTTTTTTGACTTTGCCGGCCTATAACTACTGAACGGTAAAAGATATAGTAACGGGTGTTACGCCATTCATTCTATGGACATTTCTACATAAGTGTACCAATTTTCAATTGTCTTGTTCACCTGATACAAAATTAATATGCAAATAATCAAAAAGTGACACCTTGAAAATCTCAGTAGGGCATTAAAATGTCGATCACCCTGTATTTTGTTAAAAAGTATTACATCCTCATAATTCGTACCCGCTGATTACGGGAAAAATACTTAAAAAAATCCCTGGGCCTTAGTTTAAAAGATATGAATTTTTGTTTTAATTAGAAATGTCACAAGTTTTTTTGAATTTGCCGGCCTATAACTACTGAACGGTAAAAGATATAGTGATGGGTGTTACGCCATTCGATTCTATGGACATTTCTACATATGTGCACCAATTTTCAATTGTCTTGTTCACCTGATACAAAATTAATATGCAAATAATCAAAAAGTGACACCTTGAAAATCTCAGTAGGGCATTAAAATGTCGATCACCCTGTATTTTGTTAAAAAGTATTACATCCTCATAATTAGTACCCGCTGATTACGGGAAAAATACTTAAAAAAATCCCTGGGCCTTAGTTTAAAAGATATGAATTTTTGTTTTAATTAGAAATGTCACAAGTTTTTTTGACTTTGCCGGCCTATAACTACTGAACGGTAAAAGATATAGTAACGGGTGTGACGCTATTCGATTCTACGGACATTTCTACATATGTGTTCCAATTTTCAATTGTCTTGTTCACCTGATACAAAATTAATATGCAAATAATCAAAAAGTGACACCTTGAAAATCTCAGTAGGGCATTAAAATGTCGATCACCCTGTATTTTGTTAAAAAGTATTACATCCTCATAATTAGTACCCGCTGATTACGGGAAAAATACTTAAAAAAATCCGTGGGCCTTAGTTTAAAAGATATGAATTTTTGTTTTAATTAGAAATGTCACAAGTTTTTTTGACTTTGCCGGCCTATAACTACTGAACGGTAAAAGATATAGTAACGGGTGTGACGCTATTCGATTCTACGGACATTTCTACATATGTGTTCCAATTTTCAATTGTCTTGTTCACCTGATACAAAATTAATATGCAAATAATCAAAAAGTGACAACTTGAAAATCTCAGTAGGTCATTAAAATGTCGATCAGCCTGTATTTTGTTAAAAAGTATTACATCCTCATAATTAGTACCCGCTGATTACGGGAAAAATACTTAAAAAAATCCCTGGGCCTTAGTTTAAAAGATATGAATTTTTGTTTTAATTAGAAATGTCACAAGTTTTTTTGACTTTGCCGGCCTATAACTACTGAACGGTAAAAGATATAGTAATGGGTGTTACGCCATTCGATTCTATGGACATTTCTACATATGTGTACTAATTTTCAATTGCCTTGTTCACCTGATACAAAATTAATATGCAAATAATCAAAAAGTGACACCTTGAAAATCTCAGTAGGGCATTAAAATGTCGATCACCCTGTATTTTGTTAAAAAGTATTACATCCTCATAATTCGTACCCGCTGATTACGGGAAAAATACTTAAAAAAATCCCTGGGCCTTAGTTTAAAAGATATGAATTTTTGTTTTAATTAGAAATGTCACAAGTTTTTTTGACTTTGCCTGCCTATAACTACTGAACGGTAAAAGATATAGTAACGGGTGTGACGCTATTCGATTCTACGGACATTTCTACATATGTGTTCCAATTTTCAATTGTCTTGTTCACCTGATACAAAATTAATATGCAAATAATCAAAAAGTGACAACTTGAAAATCTCAGTAGGTCATTAAAATGTCGATCAGCCTGTATTTTGTTAAAAAGTATTACATCCTCATAATTAGTACCCGCTGATTACGGGAAAAATACTTAAAAAAATCCCTGGGCCTTAGTTTAAAAGATATGAATTTTTGTTTTAATTAGAAATGTCACAAGTTTTTTTGACTTTGCCGGCCTATAACTACTGAACGGTAAAAGATATAGTAATGGGTGTTACGCCATTCGATTCTATGGACATTTCTACATATGTGCACCAATTTTCAATTGTCTTGTTCACCTGATACAAAATTAATATGCAAATAATCAAAAAGTGACACCTTGAAAATCTCAGTAGGGCATTAAAATGTCGATCACCCTGTATTTTGTTAAAAAGTATTACATCCTCATAATTAGTACCCGCTGATTACGGGAAAAATACTTAAAAAAATCCCTGGGCCTTAGTTTAAAAGATATGAATTTTTGTTTTAATTAGAAATGTCACAAGTTTTTTTGACTTTGCCGGCCTATAACTACTGAACGGTAAAAGATATAGTAACGGGTGTGACGCTATTCGATTCTACGGACATTTCTACATATGTGTTCCAATTTTCAATTGTCTTGTTCACCTGATACAAAATTAATATGCAAATAATCAAAAAGTGACAACTTGAAAATCTCAGTAGGTCATTAAAATGTCGATCAGCCTGTATTTTGTTAAAAAGTATTACATCCTCATAATTAGTACCCGCTGATTACGGGAAAAATACTTAAAAAAATCCCTGGGCCTTAGTTTAAAAGATATGAATTTTTGTTTTAATTAGAAATGTCACAAGTTTTTTTGACTTTGCCGGCCTATAACTACTGAACGGTAAAAGATATAGTAATGGGTGTTACGCCATTCGATTCTATGGACATTTCTACATATGTGCACCAATTTTCAATTGTCTTGTTCACCTGATACAAAATTAATATGCAAATAATCAAAAAGTGACACCTTGAAAATCTCAGTAGGGCATTAAAATGTCGATCACCCTGTATTTTGTTAAAAAGTATTACATCCTCATAACTAGTACCCACTGATTACGGGAAAAATACTTAAAAAAATCCCTGGGCCTTAGTTTAAAAGATATGAATTTTTGTTTTAATTAGAAATGTCACAAGTTTTTTTGACTTTGCCGGCCTATAACTACTGAACGGTAAAAGATATAGTAATGGGTGTTACGCCGTTCGATTCAATGGACATTTCTACATATGTGTACTAATTTTCAATTGTCTTGATGACCTGATACAAAATTAATATGCAAATAATCAAAAAGTAACACCTTGAAAATCTCAGTAGGGCATTAAAATGTCGATCACCCTGTATTTTGTTAAAAAGTATTACATCCTCATAATTCGTACCCGCTGATTACGGGAAAAATACTTAAAAAAATCCCTGGGCCTTAGTTTAAAAGATATGAATTTTTGTTTTAATTAGAAATGTCACAAGTTTTTTTGAATTTGCCGGCCTATAACTACTGAACGGTAAAAGATATAGTGATGGGTGTTACGCCATTCGATTCTATGGACATTTCTACATATGTGTACCAATTTTCAATTGTCTTGTTCACCTGATACAAAATTAATATGCAAATAATCAAAAAGTGACAACTTGAAAATCTCAGTAGGTCATTAAAATGTCGATCACCCTGTATTTTGTTAAAAAGTATTACATCCTCATAATTAGTACCGCTGATTACGGGAAAAATACTTAAAAAAATCCCTGGGCCTTAGTTTAAAAGATATGAATTTTTGTTTTAATTAGAAATGTCACAAGTTTTTTTGACTTTGCCGGCCTATAACTACTGAACGGTAAAAGATATAGTAACGGGTGTTACGCCATTCATTCTATGGACATTTCTACATAAGTGTACCAATTTTCAATTGTCTTGATCACCTGATACAAAATTAATATGCAAATAATGAAAAAGTGACACCTTGAAAATCTCAGTAGGGCATTAAAATGTCGATCACCTTGTATTTTGTTAAAAAGTATTACATCCTCATAATTCGTACCCGCTGATTACGGGAAAAATACTTAAAAAAATCCCTGGGCCTTAGTTTAAAAGATATGAATTTTTGTTTTAATTAGAAATGTCACAAGTTTTTTTGACTTTGCCGGCCTATAACTACTGAACGGTAAAAGATATAGTAACGGGTGTTACGCCATTCGATTCTCTGGACATTTCTACATATGTGTTCCAATTTTCAATTGTCTTGTTCACCTGATACAAAATTAATATGCAAATAATCAAAAAGTGACACATTGAAAATCTCAGTAGGGCATTAAAATGTCGATCAGCCTGTATTTTGTTAAAAAGTATTACATCCTCATAATTCGTACCCGCTGATTACGGGAAAAATACTTAAAAAATCCCTGGGCCTTAGTTTAAAAGATATGAATTTTTGTTTTAAATAGAAATGTCACAAGTTTTTTTGACTTTGCCGGCCTATAACTACTGAACGGTAAAAGATATAGTAACGGGTGTGACGCTATTCGATTCTACGGACATTTCTACATAAGTGTACCAATTTTCAATTGTCTTGTTCTCCTGATACAAAATTAATATGCAAATAATCAAAAAGTGACACCTTGAAAATCTCAGTAGGTCATTAAAATGTCGATCACCCTGTATTTTGTTAAAAAGTATTACATCCTTATAATTCGTACCCGCTGATTACGGGAAAAATACTTAAAAAAATCCCTGGGCCTTAGTTTAAAAGATATGAATTTTTGTTTTAATTAGAAATGTCACAAGTTTTTTTGACTTTGCCGGCCTATAACTACTGAACGGTAAAAGATATAGTAACAAGTGTTACGCCATTCGATTCTATGGAAATTTCTACATATGTGTACCAATTTTCAATTGTCTTGTTCACCTGATACAAAATTAATATGCAAATAATCAAAAAGTGACAACTTGAAAATCTCAGTAGGTCATTAAAATGTCGATCACCCTGTATTTTGTTAAAAAGTATTACATCCTCATAATTAGTACCCGCTGATTACGGGAAAAATACTTAAAAAAATCCCTGGGCCTTAGTTTAAAAGATATGAATTTTTGTTTTAATTAGAAATGTCACAAGTTTTTTTGACTTTGCCGGCCTATAACTACTGAACGGTAAAAGATATAGTAACGGGTGTTATGCCATTCGATTCTCTGGACACTTCTACATATGTGTACCAATTTTCAATTGTCTTGTTCACCTGATACAAAATTAATATGCAAATAATCAAAAAGTGACAACTTGAAAATCTCAGTAGGTCATTAAAATGTCGATCACCCTGTATTTTGTTAAAAAGTATTACATCCTCATAATTAGTACCCGCTGATTACGGGAAAAATACTTAAAAAAATCCCTGGGCCTTAGTTTAAAAGATATGAATTTTTGTTTTAATTAGAAATGTCACAAGTTTTTTTGACTTTGCCGGCCTATAACTACTGAACGGTAAAAGATATAGTAACGGGTGTTACGCCATTCATTCTATGGACATTTCTACATAAGTGTACCAATTTTCAATTGTCTTGTTCACTTGATACAAAATTAATATGCAAATAATCAAAAAGTGACAACTTGAAAATCTCAGTAGGTCATTAAAATGTCGATCACCCTGTATTTTGTTAAAAAGTATTACATCCTTATAATTCGTACCCGCTGATTACGGGAAAAATACTTAAAAAAATCCCTGGGCCTTAGTTTAAAAGATATGAATTTTTGTTTTAATTAGAAATGTCACAAGTTTTTTTGACTTTGCCGGCCTATAACTACTGAACGGTAAAAGATATAGTAACAAGTGTTACGCCATTCGATTCTATGGAAATTTCTACATATGTGTACCAATTTTCAATTGTCTTGTTCACCTGATACAAAATTAATATGCAAATAATCAAAAAGTGACAACTTGAAAATCTCAGTAGGTCATTAAAATGTCGATCACCCTGTATTTTGTTAAAAAGTATTACATCCTCATAATTAGTACCCGCTGATTACGGGAAAAATACTTAAAAAAATCCCTGGGCCTTAGTTTAAAAGATATGAATTTTTGTTTTAATTAGAAATGTCACAAGTTTTTTTGACTTTGCCGGCCTATAACTACTGAACGGTAAAAGATATAGTAACGGGTGTTATGCCATTCGATTCTCTGGACATTTCTACATATGTGTACCAATTTTCAATTGTCTTGTTCACCTGATACAAAATTAATATGCAAATAATCAAAAAGTGACACCTTGAAAATCTCAGTAGGGCATTAAAATGTCGATCACCCTGTATTTTGTTAAAAAGTATTACATCCTCATAATTAGTACCCGCTGATTACGGGAAAAATACTTAAAAAAATCCCTGGGCCTTAGTTTAAAAGATATGAATTTTTGTTTTAATTAGAAATGTCACAAGTTTTTTTGACTTTGCCGGCCTATAACTACTGAACGGTATAAGATATAGTAACGGGTGTTATGCCATTCGATTCTCTGGACATTTCTACATATGTGTACCAATTTTCAATTGTCTTGTTCACCTGATACAAAATTAATATGCAAATAATCAAAAAGTGACACCTTGAAAATCTCAGTAGGGCATTAAAATGTCGATCACCCTGTATTTTGTTAAAAAGTATTACATCCTCATAACTAGTACCCACTGATTACGGGAAAAATACTTAAAAAAATCCCTGGGCCTTAGTTTAAAAGATATGAATTTTTGTTTTAATTAGAAATGTCACAAGTTTTTTTGACTTTGCCGGCCTATAACTACTGAACGGTAAAAGATATAGTAATGGGTGTTACGCCGTTCGATTCAATGGACATTTCTACATATGTGTACTAATTTTCAATTGTCTTGATGACCTGATACAAAATTAATATGCAAATAATCAAAAAGTGACACCTTGAAAATCTCAGTAGGGCATTAAAATGTCGATCACCCTGTATTTTGTTAAAAAGTATTACATCCTCATAACTAGTACCCACTGATTACGGGAAAAATACTTAAAAAAATCCCTGGGCCTTAGTTTAAAAGATATGAATTTTTGTTTTAATTAGAAATGTCACAAGTTTTTTTGACTTTGCCGGCCTATAACTACTGAACGGTAAAAGATATAGTAATGGGTGTTACGCCGTTCGATTCAATGGACATTTCTACATATGTGTACTAATTTTCAATTGTCTTGATGACCTGATACAAAATTAATATGCAAATAATCAAAAAGTGACAACTTGAAAATCTCAGTAGGTCATTAAAATGTCGATCACCCTGTATTTTGTTAAAAAGTATTACATCCTTATAATTCGTACCCGCTGATTACGGGAAAAATACTTAAAAAAATCCCTGGGCCTTAGTTTAAAAGATATGAATTTTTGTTTTAATTAGAAATGTCACAAGTTTTTTTGACTTTGCCGGCCTATAACTACTGAACGGTAAAAGATATAGTAACAAGTGTTACGCCATTCGATTCTATGGAAATTTCTACATATGTGTACCAATTTTCAATTGTCTTGTTCACCTGATACAAAATTAATATGCAAATAATCAAAAAGTGACAACTTGAAAATCTCAGTAGGTCATTAAAATGTCGATCACCCTGTATTTTGTTAAAAAGTATTACATCCTCATAATTAGTACCCGCTGATTACGGGAAAAATACTTAAAAAAATCCCTGGGCCTTAGTTTAAAAGATATGAATTTTTGTTTTAATTAGAAATGTCACAAGTTTTTTTGACTTTGCCGGCCTATAACTACTGAACGGTAAAAGATATAGTAACGGGTGTTATGCCATTCGATTCTCTGGACATTTCTACATATGTGTACCAATTTTCAATTGTCTTGTTCACCTGATACAAAATTAATATGCAAATAATCAAAAAGTGACACCTTGAAAATCTCAGTAGGGCATTAAAATGTCGATCACCCTGTATTTTGTTAAAAAGTATTACATCCTCATAATTAGTACCCGCTGATTACGGGAAAAATACTTAAAAAAATCCCTGGGCCTTAGTTTAAAAGATATGAATTTTTGTTTTAATTAGAAATGTCACAAGTTTTTTTGACTTTGCCGGCCTATAACTACTGAACGGTATAAGATATAGTAACGGGTGTTATGCCATTCGATTCTCTGGACATTTCTACATATGTGTACCAATTTTCAATTGTCTTGTTCACCTGATACAAAATTAATATGCAAATAATCAAAAAGTGACACCTTGAAAATCTCAGTAGGGCATTAAAATGTCGATCACCCTGTATTTTGTTAAAAAGTATTACATCCTCATAACTAGTACCCACTGATTACGGGAAAAATACTTAAAAAAATCCCTGGGCCTTAGTTTAAAAGATATGAATTTTTGTTTTAATTAGAAATGTCACAAGTTTTTTTGACTTTGCCGGCCTATAACTACTGAACGGTAAAAGATATAGTAATGGGTGTTACGCCGTTCGATTCAATGGACATTTCTACATATGTGTACTAATTTTCAATTGTCTTGATGACCTGATACAAAATTAATATGCAAATAATCAAAAAGTGACACCTTGAAAATCTCAGTAGGGCATTAAAATGTCGATCACCCTGTATTTTGTTAAAAAGTATTACATCCTCATAATTCGTACCCGCTGATTACGGGAAAAATACTTAAAAAAATCCCTGGGCCTTAGTTTAAAAGATATGAATTTTTGTTTTAATTAGAAATGTCACAAGTTTTTTTGACTTTGCCGGCCTATAACTACTGAACGGTAAAAGATATAGTAACAAGTGTTACGCCATTCGATTCTATGGAAATTTCTACATATGTGTACCAATTTTCAATTGTCTTGTTCACCTGATACAAAATTAATATGCAAATAATCAAAAAGTGACAACTTGAAAATCTCAGTAGGTCATTAAAATGTCGATCACCCTGTATTTTGTTAAAAAGTATTACATCCTCATAATTAGTACCCGCTGATTACGGGAAAAATACTTAAAAAAATCCCTGGGCCTTAGTTTAAAAGATATGAATTTTTGTTTTAATTAGAAATGTCACAAGTTTTTTTGACTTTGCCGGCCTATAACTACTGAACGGTAAAAGATATAGTAACGGGTGTTATGCCATTCGATTCTCTGGACATTTCTACATATGTGTACCAATTTTCAATTGTCTTGTTCACCTGATACAAAATTAATATGCAAATAATCAAAAAGTGACAACTTGAAAATCTCAGTAGGTCATTAAAATGTCGATCAGCCTGTATTTTGTTAAAAAGTATTACATCCTCATAATTAGTACCCGTTGATTACGGGAAAAATACTTAAAAAAATCCCTGGGCCTTAGTTTAAAAGATATGAATTTTTGTTTTAATTAGAAATGTCACAAGTTTTTTTGACTTTGCCGGCCTATAACTACTGAACGGTAAAAGATATAGTAATGGGTGTTACGCCGTTCGATTCAATGGACATTTCTACATATATGTACCAATTTTCAATTGTCTTGTTCACCTGATACAAAATTAATATGCAAATAATGAAAAAGTGACACCTTGAAAATCTCAGTAGGGCATTAAAATGTCGATCACCCTGTATTTTGTTAAAAAGTATTACATCCTCATAATTCGTACCCGCTGATTACGGGAAAAATATTTAAAAAAATCCCTGGGCCTTAGTTTAAAAGATATGAATTTTTGTTTTAATTAGAAATGTCACAAGTTTTTTTGACTTTGCCGGCCTATAACTACTGAACGGTAAAAGATATAGTAACGCGTGTTACGCCATTCGATTCTATGGACATTTCTACATATATGTACCAATTTTCAATTGTCTTGTTCACCTGATACAAAATTAATATGCAAATAATGAAAAAGTGACACCTTGAAAATCTCAGTAGGGCATTAAAATGTCGATCACCCTGTATTTTGTTAAAAAGTATTACATCCTCATAATTCGTACCCGCTGATTACGGGAAAAATACTTAAAAAAATCCCTGGGCCTTAGTTTAAAAGATATGAATTTTTGTTTTAATTAGAAATGTCACAAGTTTTTTTGAATTTGCCGGCCTATAACTACTGAACGGTAAAAGATATAGTAACGGGTGTTACGCCATTCGATTCTATGGACATTTCTACATATATGTACCAATTTTCAATTGTCTTGTTCACCTGATACAAAATTAATATGCAAATAATCAAAAAGTGACACCTTGAAAATCTCAGTAGGGCATTAAAATGTCGATCAGCCTGTATTTTGTTAAAAAGTATTACATCCTCATAATTCGTACCCGCTGATTACGGGAAAAATACTTAAAAAAATCCCTGGGCCTTAGTTTAAAAGATATGAATTTTTGTTTTAATTAGAAATGTCACAAGTTTTTTTGACTTTGCCGGCCTATAACTACTGAACGGTAAAAGATATAGTAACGCGTGTTACGCCATTCGATTCTATGGACATTTCTACATATATGTACCAATTTTCAATTGTCTTGTTCACCTGATACAAAATTAATATGCAAATAATGAAAAAGTGACACCTTGAAAATCTCAGTAGGGCATTAAAATGTCGATCACCCTGTATTTTGTTAAAAAGTATTACATCCTCATAATTCGTACCCGCTGATTACGGGAAAAATACTTAAAAAAATCCCTGGGCCTTAGTTTAAAAGATATGAATTTTTGTTTTAATTAGAAATGTCACAAGTTTTTTTGACTTTGCCGGCCTATAACTACTGAACGGTAAAAGATATAGTAACGCGTGTTACGCCATTCGATTCTATGGACATTTCTACATATATGTACCAATTTTCAATTGTCTTGTTCACCTGATACAAAATTAATATGCAAATAATGAAAAAGTGACACCTTGAAAATCTCAGTAGGGCATTAAAATGTCGATCAGCCTGTATTTTGTTAAAAAGTATTACATCCTCATAATTCGTACCCGCTGATTACGGGAAAAATACTTAAAAAAATCCCTGGGCCTTAGTTTAAAAGATATGAATTTTTGTTTTAATTAGAAATGTCACAAGTTTTTTTGACTTTGCCGGCCTATAACTACTGAACGGTAAAAGATATAGTAACGGGTGTTACGCCATTCGATTCTATGGACATTTCTACATATGTGTACCAATTTTCAATTGTCTTGTTCACCTGATACAAAATTAATATGCAAATAATGAAAAAGTGACACCTTGAAAATCTCAGTAGGGCATTAAAATGTCGATCAGCCTGTATTTTGTTAAAAAGTATTACATCCTCATAATTCGTACCCGCTGATTACGGGAAAAATACTTAAAAAAATCCGTGGGCCTTAGTTTAAAAGATATGAATTTTTGTTTTAATTAGAAATGTCACAAGTTTTTTTGAATTTGCCGGCCTATAACTACTGAACGGTAAAAGATATAGTGATGGGTGTTACGCCATTCGATTCTATGGACATTTCTACATATGTGTACCAATTTTCAATTGTCTTGTTCACCTGATACAAAATTAATATGCAAATAATCAAAAAGTGACACCTTGAAAATCTCAGTAGGGCATTAAAATGTCGATCAGCCTGTATTTTGTTAAAAAGTATTACATCCTCATAATTCGTACCCGCTGATTACGGGAAAAATATTTAAAAAAATCCCTGGGCCTTAGTTTAAAAGATATGAATTTTTGTTTTAATTAGAAATGTCACAAGTTTTTTTGAATTTGCCGGCCTATAACTACTGAACGGTAAAAGATATAGTAACGGGTGTTACGCCATTCGATTCTATGGACATTTCTACATATGTGTACCAATTTTCAATTGTCTTGTTCACCTGATACAAAATTAATATGCAAATAATCAAAAAGTGACACCTTGAAAATCTCAGTAGGGCATTAAAATGTCGATCAGCCTGTATTTTGTTAAAAAGTATTACATCCTCATAATTCGTACCCGCTGATTACGGGAAAAATACTTAAAAAAATCCCTGGGCCTTAGTTTAAAAGATATGAATTTTTGTTTTAATTAGAAATGTCACAAGTTTTTTTGACTTTGCCGGCCTATAACTACTGAACGGTAAAAGATATAGTAACGCGTGTTACGCCATTCGATTCTATGGACATTTCTACATATATGTACCAATTTTCAATTGTCTTGTTCACCTGATACAAAATTAATATGCAAATAATGAAAAAGTGACACCTTGAAAATCTCAGTAGGGCATTAAAATGTCGATCAGCCTGTATTTTGTTAAAAAGTATTACATCCTCATAATTCGTACCCGCTGATTACGGGAAAAATACTTAAAAAAATCCCTGGGCCTTAGTTTAAAAGATATGAATTTTTGTTTTAATTAGAAATGTCACAAGTTTTTTTGATTTTGCCGGCCTATAACTTCTGAACGGTAAAAGATATAGTAACGGGTGTTACGCCATTCGATTCTATGGACATTTCTACATATATGTACCAATTTTCAATTGTCTTGTTCACCTGATACAAAATTAATATGCAAATAATGAAAAAGTGACACCTTGAAAATCTCAGTAGGGCATTAAAATGTCGATCACCCTGTATTTTGTTAAAAAGTATTACATCCTCATAATTCGTACCCGCTGATTACGGGAAAAATACTTAAAAAAATCCCTGGGCCTTAGTTTAAAAGATATGAATTTTTGTTTTAATTAGAAATGTCACAAGTTTTTTTGAATTTGCCGGCCTATAACTACTGAACGGTAAAAGATATAGTAACGGGTGTTACGCCATTCGATTCTATTGACATTTCTACATATGTGTATCAATTTTCAATTGTCTTGTTCACCTGATACAAAATTAATATGCAAATAATGAAAAAGTGACACCTTGAAAATCTCAGTAGGGCATTAAAATGTCGATCACCCTGTATTTTGTTAAAAAGTATTACATCCTCATAATTCGTACCCGCTGATTACGGGAAAAATACTTAAAAAAATCCCTGGGCCTTAGTTTAAAAGATATGAATTTTTGTTTTAATTAGAAATGTCACAAGTTTTTTTGAATTTGCCGGCCTATAACTACTGAACGGTAAAAGATATAGTAACGGGTGTGACGCTATTCGATTCTACGGACATTTCTACATATGTGTACCAATTTTCAATTGTCTTGTTCACCTGATACAAAATTAATATGCAAATAATGAAAAAGTGACACCTTGAAAATCTCAGTAGGGCATTAAAATGTCGATCAGCCTGTATTTTGTTAAAAAGTATTACATCCTCATAATTCGTACCCGCTGATTACGGGAAAAATACTTAAAAAAATCCCTGGGCCTTAGTTTAAAAGATATGAATTTTTGTTTTAATTAGAAATGTCACAAGTTTTTTTGATTTTGCCGGCCTATAACTACTGAACGGTAAAAGATATAGTAACGGGTGTTACGCCATTCGATTCTATGGACATTTCTACATATATGTACCAATTTTCAATTGTCTTGTTCACCTGATACAAAATTAATATGCAAATAATGAAAAAGTGACACCTTGAAAATCTCAGTAGGGCATTAAAATGTCGATCAGCCTGTATTTTGTTAAAAAGTATTACATCCTCATAATTCGTACCCGCTGATTACGGGAAAAATACTTAAAAAAATCCCTGGGCCTTAGTTTAAAAGATATGAATTTTTGTTTTAATTAGAAATGTCACAAGTTTTTTTGAATTTGCCGGCCTATAACTACTGAACGGTAAAAGATATAGTAACGGGTGTGACGCTATTCGATTCTACGGACATTTCTACATATGTGTACCAATTTTCAATTGTCTTGTTCACCTGATCCAAAATTAATATGCAAATAATCAAAAAGTGACACCATGAAAATCTCAGTACGGCATTAAAATGTCGATCAGCCTGTATTTTGTTAAAAAGTATTACATCCTCATAATTCGTACCCGCTGATTACGGGAAAAATACTTAAAAAAATCCCTGGGCCTTAGTTTAAAAGATATGAATTTTTGTTTTAATTAGAAATGTCACAAGTTTTTTTGAATTTGCCGGCCTATAACTACTGAACGGTAAAAGATATAGTAACGGGTGTGACGCTATTCGATTCTACGGACATTTCTACATATGTGTACCAATTTTCAATTGTCTTGTTCACCTGATACAAAATTAATATGCAAATAATGAAAAAGTGACACCTTGAAAATCTCAGTAGGGCATTAAAATGTCGATCACCCTGTATTTTGTTAAAAAGTATTACATCCTCATAATTCGTACCCGCTGATTACGGGAAAAATACTTAAAAAAATCCCTGGGCCTTAGTTTAAAAGATATGAATTTTTGTTTTAATTAGAAATGTCACAAGTTTTTTTGAATTTGCCGGCCTATAACTACTGAACGGTAAAAGATATAGTAACGGGTGTTACGCCATTCGATTCTATGGACATTTCTACATATGTGTACCAATTTTCAATTGTCTTGTTCACCTGATACAAAATTAATATGCAAATAATCAAAAAGTGACACCTTGAAAATCTCAGTAGGGCATTAAAATGTCGATCAGCCTGTATTTTGTTAAAAAGTATTACATCCTCATAATTCGTACTCGCTGATTACGGGAAAAATACTTAAAAAAATCCCTGGGCCTTAGTTTAAAAGATATGAATTTTTGTTTTAATTAGAAATGTCACAAGTTTTTTTGATTTTGCCGGCCTATAACTACTGAACGGTAAAAGATATAGTAACGGGTGTTACGCCATTCGATTCTATGGACATTTCTACATATATGTACCAATTTTCAATTGTCTTGTTCACCTGATACAAAATTAATATGCAAATAATGAAAAAGTGACACCTTGAAAATCTCAGTAGGGCATTAAAATGTCGATCACCCTGTATTTTGTTAAAAAGTATTACATCCTCATAATTCGTACCCGCTGATTACGGGAAAAATACTTAAAAAAATCCCTGGGCCTTAGTTTAAAAGATATGAATTTTTGTTTTAATTAGAAATGTCACAAGTTTTTTTGAATTTGCCGGCCTATAACTACTGAACGGTAAAAGATATAGTAACGGGTGTGACGCTATTCGATTCTACGGACATTTCTACATATGTGTACCAATTTTCAATTGTCTTGTTCACCTGATACAAAATTAATATGCAAATAATCAAAAAGTGACACCATGAAAATCTCAGTAGGGCATTAAAATGTCGATCAGCCTGTATTTTGTTAAAAAGTATTACATCCTCATAATTCGTACCCGCTGATTACGGGAAAAATACTTAAAAAAATCCCTGGGCCTTAGTTTAAAAGATATGAATTTTTGTTTTAATTAGAAATGTCACAAGTTTTTTTGAATTTGCCGGCCTATAACTACTGAACGGTAAAAGATATAGTAACGGGTGTTACGCTATTCGATTCTACGGACATTTCTACATATGTGTACAAATTTTCAATTGTCTTGTTCACCTGATACAAAATTAATATGCAAATAATCAAAAAGTGACACCTTGAAAATCTCAGTAGGGCATTAAAATGTCGATCAGCCTGTATTTTGTTAAAAAGTATTACATCCTCAAAATTAGTACCCGCTGATTACGGAAAAAATACTTAAAAAAATCCCTGGGCCTTAGTTTAAAAGATATGAATTTTTGTTTTAATTAGAAATGTCACAAGTTTTTTTGACTTTGCCGGCCTATAACTACTGAACGGTAAAAGATATAATAACGGGTGTTACGCTATTCGATTCTACGGACATTTCTACATATGTGTACCAATTTTCAATTGTCTTGTTCACCTGATACAAAATTAATATGCAAATAATCAAAAAGTGACACCTTGAAAATCTCAGTAGGGCATTAAAATGTCGATCAGCCTGTATTTTGTTAAAAAGTATTACATCCTCATAATTCGTACCCGCTGATTACGGGAAAAATACTTAAAAAAATCCCTGGGCCTTAGTTTAAAAGATATGAATTTTTGTTTTAATTAGAAATGTCACAAGTTTTTTTGATTTTGCCGGCCTATAACTACTGAACGGTAAAAGATATAGTAACGGGTGTTACGCCATTCGATTCTATGGACATTTCTACATATATGTACCAATTTTCAATTGTCTTGTTCACCTGATACAAAATTAATATGCAAATAATGAAAAAGTGACACCTTGAAAATCTCAGTAGGGCATTAAAATGTCGATCACCCTGTATTTTGTTAAAAAGTATTACATCCTCATAATTCGTACCCGCTGATTACGGGAAAAATACTTAAAAAAATCCCTGGGCCTTAGTTTAAAAGATATGAATTTTTGTTTTAATTAGAAATGTCACAAGTTTTTTTGAATTTGCCGGCCTATAACTACTGAACGGTAAAAGATATAGTAACGGGTGTGACGCTATTCGATTCTACGGACATTTCTACATATGTGTACCAATTTTCAATTGTCTTGTTCACCTGATACAAAATTAATATGCAAATAATGAAAAAGTGACACCTTGAAAATCTCAGTAGGGCATTAAAATGTCGATCACCCTGTATTTTGTTAAAAAGTATTACATCCTCATAATTCGTACCCGCTGATTACGGGAAAAATACTTAAAAAAATCCCTGGGCCTTAGTTTAAAAGATATGAATTTTTGTTTTAATTAGAAATGTCACAAGTTTTTTTGAATTTGCCGGCCTATAACTACTGAACGGTAAAAGATATAGTAACGGGTGTGACGCTATTCGATTCTACGGACATTTCTACATATGTGTACTAATTTTCAATTGCCTTGTTCACCTGATACAAAATTAATATGCAAATAATCAAAAAGTGACACCTTGAAAATCTCAGTAGGGCATTAAAATGTCGATCACCCTGTATTTTGTTAAAAAGTATTACATCCTCATAATTCGTACCCGCTGATTACGGGAAAAATACTTAAAAAAATCCCTGGGCCTTAGTTTAAAAGATATGAATTTTTGTTTTAATTAGAAATGTCACAAGTTTTTTTGAATTTGCCGGCCTATAACTACTGAACGGTAAAAGATATAGTAACGGGTGTGACGCTATTCGATTCTACGGACATTTCTACATATGTGTACCAATTTTCAATTGTCTTGTTCACCTGATACAAAATTAATATGCAAATAATGAAAAAGTGACACCTTGAAAATCTCAGTAGGGCATTAAAATGTCGATCACCCTGTATTTTGTTAAAAAGTATTACATCCTCATAATTCGTACCCGCTGATTACGGGAAAAATACTTAAAAAAATCCCTGGGCCTTAGTTTAAAAGATATGAATTTTTGTTTTAATTAGAAATGTCACAAGTTTTTTTGAATTTGCCGGCCTATAACTACTGAACGGTAAAAGATATAGTAACGGGTGTGACGCTATTCGATTCTACGGACATTTCTACATATGTGTACTAATTTTCAATTGCCTTGTTCACCTGATACAAAATTAATATGCAAATAATCAAAAAGTGACACCTTGAAAATCTCAGTAGGGCATTAAAATGTCGATCACCCTGTATTTTGTTAAAAAGTATTACATCCTCATAATTCGTACCCGCTGATTACGGGAAAAATACTTAAAAAAATCCCTGGGCCTTAGTTTAAAAGATATGAATTTTTGTTTTAATTAGAAATGTCACAAGTTTTTTTGAATTTGCCGGCCTATAACTACTGAACGGTAAAAGATATAGTAACGGGTGTGACGCCATTCGATTCTATTGACATTTCTACATATGTGTATCAATTTTCAATTGTCTTGTTCACCTGATACAAAATTAATATGCAAATAATGAAAAAGTGACACCTTGAAAATCTCAGTAGGGCATTAAAATGTCGATCACCCTGTATTTTGTTAAAAAGTATTACATCCTCATAATTCGTACCCGCTGATTACGGGAAAAATACTTAAAAAAATCCCTGGGCCTTAGTTTAAAAGATATGAATTTTTGTTTTAATTAGAAATGTCACAAGTTTTTTTGAATTTGCCGGCCTATAACTACTGAACGGTAAAAGATATAGTAACGGGTGTGACGCTATTCGATTCTACGGACATTTCTACATATGTGTACCAATTTTCAATTGTCTTGTTCACCTGATACAAAATTAATATGCAAATAATGAAAAAGTGACACCTTGAAAATCTCAGTAGGGCATTAAAATGTCGATCACCCTGTATTTTGTTAAAAAGTATTACATCCTCATAATTCGTACCCGCTGATTACGGGAAAAATACTTAAAAAAATCCCTGGGCCTTAGTTTAAAAGATATGAATTTTTGTTTTAATTAGAAATGTCACAAGTTTTTTTGAATTTGCCGGCCTATAACTACTGAACGGTAAAAGATATAGTAACGGGTGTTACGCCATTCGATTCTATGGACATTTCTACATATGTGTACCAATTTTCAATTGTCTTGTTCACCTGATACAAAATTAATATGCAAATAATCAAAAAGTGACACCTTGAAAATCTCAGTAGGGCATTAAAATGTCGATCAGCCTGTATTTTGTTAAAAAGTATTACATCCTCATAATTCGTACTCGCTGATTACGGGAAAAATACTTAAAAAAATCCCTGGGCCTTAGTTTAAAAGATATGAATTTTTGTTTTAATTAGAAATGTCACAAGTTTTTTTGATTTTGCCGGCCTATAACTACTGAACGGTAAAAGATATAGTAACGGGTGTTACGCCATTCGATTCTATGGACATTTCTACATATATGTACCAATTTTCAATTGTCTTGTTCACCTGATACAAAATTAATATGCAAATAATGAAAAAGTGACACCTTGAAAATCTCAGTAGGGCATTAAAATGTCGATCACCCTGTATTTTGTTAAAAAGTATTACATCCTCATAATTCGTACCCGCTGATTACGGGAAAAATACTTAAAAAAATCCCTGGGCCTTAGTTTAAAAGATATGAATTTTTGTTTTAATTAGAAATGTCACAAGTTTTTTTGAATTTGCCGGCCTATAACTACTGAACGGTAAAAGATATAGTAACGGGTGTGACGCTATTCGATTCTACGGACATTTCTACATATGTGTACCAATTTTCAATTGTCTTGTTCACCTGATACAAAATTAATATGCAAATAATCAAAAAGTGACACCATGAAAATCTCAGTAGGGCATTAAAATGTCGATCAGCCTGTATTTTGTTAAAAAGTATTACATCCTCATAATTCGTACCCGCTGATTACGGGAAAAATACTTAAAAAAATCCCTGGGCCTTAGTTTAAAAGATATGAATTTTTGTTTTAATTAGAAATGTCACAAGTTTTTTTGAATTTGCCGGCCTATAACTACTGAACGGTAAAAGATATAGTAACGGGTGTTACGCTATTCGATTCTACGGACATTTCTACATATGTGTACAAATTTTCAATTGTCTTGTTCACCTGATACAAAATTAATATGCAAATAATCAAAAAGTGACACCTTGAAAATCTCAGTAGGGCATTAAAATGTCGATCAGCCTGTATTTTGTTAAAAAGTATTACATCCTCATAATTAGTACCCGCTGATTACGGGAAAAATACTTAAAAAAATCCCTGGGCCTTAGTTTAAAAGATATGAATTTTTGTTTTAATTAGAAATGTCACAAGTTTTTTTGACTTTGCCGGCCTATAACTACTGAACGGTAAAAGATATAGTAACGGGTGTGACGCTATTCGATTCTACGGACATTTCTACATATGTGTACCAATTTTCAATTGTCTTGTTCACCTGATACAAAATTAATATGCAAATAATGAAAAAGTGACACCTTGAAAATCTCAGTAGGGCATTAAAATGTCGATCACCCTGTATTTTGTTAAAAAGTATTACATCCTCATAATTCGTACCCGCTGATTACGGGAAAAATACTTAAAAAAATCCCTGGGCCTTAGTTTAAAAGATATGAATTTTTGTTTTAATTAGAAATGTCACAAGTTTTTTTGAATTTGCCGGCCTATAACTACTGAACGGTAAAAGATATAGTAACGGGTGTTACGCCATTCGATTCTATGGACATTTCTACATATGTGTACCAATTTTCAATTGTCTTGTTCACCTGATACAAAATTAATATGCAAATAATCAAAAAGTGACACCTTGAAAATCTCAGTAGGGCATTAAAATGTCGATCAGCCTGTATTTTGTTAAAAAGTATTACATCCTCATAATTCGTACTCGCTGATTACGGGAAAAATACTTAAAAAAATCCCTGGGCCTTAGTTTAAAAGATATGAATTTTTGTTTTAATTAGAAATGTCACAAGTTTTTTTGATTTTGCCGGCCTATAACTACTGAACGGTAAAAGATATAGTAACGGGTGTTACGCCATTCGATTCTATGGACATTTCTACATATATGTACCAATTTTCAATTGTCTTGTTCACCTGATACAAAATTAATATGCAAATAATGAAAAAGTGACACCTTGAAAATCTCAGTAGGGCATTAAAATGTCGATCACCCTGTATTTTGTTAAAAAGTATTACATCCTCATAATTCGTACCCGCTGATTACGGGAAAAATACTTAAAAAAATCCCTGGGCCTTAGTTTAAAAGATATGAATTTTTGTTTTAATTATAAATGTCACAAGTTTTTTTGAATTTGCCGGCCTATAACTACTGAACGGTAAAAGATATAGTAACGGGTGTGACGCTATTCGATTCTACGGACATTTCTACATATGTGTACCAATTTTCAATTGTCTTGTTCACCTGATACAAAATTAATATGCAAATAATCAAAAAGTGACACCTTGAAAATCTCAGTAGGGCATTAAAATGTCGATCAGCCTGTATTTTGTTAAAAAGTATTACATCCTCATAATTCGTACTCGCTGATTACGGGAAAAATACTTAAAAAAATCCCTGGGCCTTAGTTTAAAAGATATGAATTTTTGTTTTAATTAGAAATGTCACAAGTTTTTTTGATTTTGCCGGCCTATAACTACTGAACGGTAAAAGATATAGTAACGGGTGTTACGCCATTCGATTCTATGGACATTTCTACATATATGTACCAATTTTCAATTGTCTTGTTCACCTGATACAAAATTAATATGCAAATAATGAAAAAGTGACACCTTGAAAATCTCAGTAGGGCATTAAAATGTCGATCACCCTGTATTTTGTTAAAAAGTATTACATCCTCATAATTCGTACCCGCTGATTACGGGAAAAATACTTAAAAAAATCCCTGGGCCTTAGTTTAAAAGATATGAATTTTTGTTTTAATTATAAATGTCACAAGTTTTTTTGAATTTGCCGGCCTATAACTACTGAACGGTAAAAGATATAGTAACGGGTGTGACGCTATTCGATTCTACGGACATTTCTACATATGTGTACCAATTTTCAATTGTCTTGTTCACCTGATACAAAATTAATATGCAAATAATCAAAAAGTGACACCATGAAAATCTCAGTAGGGCATTAAAATGTCGATCAGCCTGTATTTTGTTAAAAAGTATTACATCCTCATAATTCGTACCCGCTGATTACGGGAAAAATACTTAAAAAAATCCCTGGGCCTTAGTTTAAAAGATATGAATTTTTGTTTTAATTAGAAATGTCACAAGTTTTTTTGAATTTGCCGGCCTATAACTACTGAACGGTAAAAGATATAGTAACGGGTGTTACGCTATTCGATTCTACGGACATTTCTACATATGTGTACAAATTTTCAATTGTCTTGTTCACCTGATACAAAATTAATATGCAAATAATCAAAAAGTGACACCTTGAAAATCTCAGTAGGGCATTAAAATGTCGATCAGCCTGTATTTTGTTAAAAAGTATTACATCCTCAAAATTAGTACCCGCTGATTACGGAAAAAATACTTAAAAAAATCCCTGGGCCTTAGTTTAAAAGATATGAATTTTTGTTTTAATTAGAAATGTCACAAGTTTTTTTGACTTTGCCGGCCTATAACTACTGAACGGTAAAAGATATAATAACGGGTGTTACGCTATTCGATTCTACGGACATTTCTACATATGTGTACCAATTTTCAATTGTCTTGTTCACCTGATACAAAATTAATATGCAAATAATCAAAAAGTGACACCTTGAAAATCTCAGTAGGGCATTAAAATGTCGATCAGCCTGTATTTTGTTAAAAAGTATTACATCCTCATAATTCGTACCCGCTGATTACGGGAAAAATACTTAAAAAAATCCCTGGGCCTTAGTTTAAAAGATATGAATTTTTGTTTTAATTAGAAATGTCACAAGTTTTTTTGATTTTGCCGGCCTATAACTACTGAACGGTAAAAGATATAGTAACGGGTGTTACGCCATTCGATTCTATGGACATTTCTACATATATGTACCAATTTTCAATTGTCTTGTTCACCTGATACAAAATTAATATGCAAATAATGAAAAAGTGACACCTTGAAAATCTCAGTAGGGCATTAAAATGTCGATCACCCTGTATTTTGTTAAAAAGTATTACATCCTCATAATTCGTACCCGCTGATTACGGGAAAAATACTTAAAAAAATCCCTGGGCCTTAGTTTAAAAGATATGAATTTTTGTTTTAATTAGAAATGTCACAAGTTTTTTTGAATTTGCCGGCCTATAACTACTGAACGGTAAAAGATATAGTAACGGGTGTGACGCTATTCGATTCTACGGACATTTCTACATATGTGTACCAATTTTCAATTGTCTTGTTCACCTGATACAAAATTAATATGCAAATAATGAAAAAGTGACACCTTGAAAATCTCAGTAGGGCATTAAAATGTCGATCACCCTGTATTTTGTTAAAAAGTATTACATCCTCATAATTCGTACCCGCTGATTACGGGAAAAATACTTAAAAAAATCCCTGGGCCTTAGTTTAAAAGATATGAATTTTTGTTTTAATTAGAAATGTCACAAGTTTTTTTGAATTTGCCGGCCTATAACTACTGAACGGTAAAAGATATAGTAACGGGTGTTACGCCATTCGATTCTATGGACATTTCTACATATGTGTACCAATTTTCAATTGTCTTGTTCACCTGATACAAAATTAATATGCAAATAATCAAAAAGTGACACCTTGAAAATCTCAGTAGGGCATTAAAATGTCGATCAGCCTGTATTTTGTTAAAAAGTATTACATCCTCATAATTCGTACTCGCTGATTACGGGAAAAATACTTAAAAAAATCCCTGGGCCTTAGTTTAAAAGATATGAATTTTTGTTTTAATTAGAAATGTCACAAGTTTTTTTGATTTTGCCGGCCTATAACTACTGAACGGTAAAAGATATAGTAACGGGTGTTACGCCATTCGATTCTATGGACATTTCTACATATATGTACCAATTTTCAATTGTCTTGTTCACCTGATACAAAATTAATATGCAAATAATGAAAAAGTGACACCTTGAAAATCTCAGTAGGGCATTAAAATGTCGATCACCCTGTATTTTGTTAAAAAGTATTACATCCTCATAATTCGTACCCGCTGATTACGGGAAAAATACTTAAAAAAATCCCTGGGCCTTAGTTTAAAAGATATGAATTTTTGTTTTAATTAGAAATGTCACAAGTTTTTTTGAATTTGCCGGCCTATAACTACTGAACGGTAAAAGATATAGTAACGGGTGTTACGCCATTCGATTCTATTGACATTTCTACATATGTGTATCAATTTTCAATTGTCTTGTTCACCTGATACAAAATTAATATGCAAATAATGAAAAAGTGACACCTTGAAAATCTCAGTAGGGCATTAAAATGTCGATCACCCTGTATTTTGTTAAAAAGTATTACATCCTCATAATTCGTACCCGCTGATTACGGGAAAAATACTTAAAAAAATCCCTGGGCCTTAGTTTAAAAGATATGAATTTTTGTTTTAATTAGAAATGTCACAAGTTTTTTTGAATTTGCCGGCCTATAACTACTGAACGGTAAAAGATATAGTAACGGGTGTGACGCTATTCGATTCTACGGACATTTCTACATATGTGTACCAATTTTCAATTGTCTTGTTCACCTGATACAAAATTAATATGCAAATAATGAAAAAGTGACACCTTGAAAATCTCAGTAGGGCATTAAAATGTCGATCAGCCTGTATTTTGTTAAAAAGTATTACATCCTCATAATTCGTACCCGCTGATTACGGGAAAAATACTTAAAAAAATCCCTGGGCCTTAGTTTAAAAGATATGAATTTTTGTTTTAATTAGAAATGTCACAAGTTTTTTTGATTTTGCCGGCCTATAACTACTGAACGGTAAAAGATATAGTAACGGGTGTTACGCCATTCGATTCTATGGACATTTCTACATATATGTACCAATTTTCAATTGTCTTGTTCACCTGATACAAAATTAATATGCAAATAATGAAAAAGTGACACCTTGAAAATCTCAGTAGGGCATTAAAATGTCGATCAGCCTGTATTTTGTTAAAAAGTATTACATCCTCATAATTCGTACCCGCTGATTACGGGAAAAATACTTAAAAAAATCCCTGGGCCTTAGTTTAAAAGATATGAATTTTTGTTTTAATTAGAAATGTCACAAGTTTTTTTGAATTTGCCGGCCTATAACTACTGAACGGTAAAAGATATAGTAACGGGTGTGACGCTATTCGATTCTACGGACATTTCTACATATGTGTACCAATTTTCAATTGTCTTGTTCACCTGATCCAAAATTAATATGCAAATAATCAAAAAGTGACACCATGAAAATCTCAGTACGGCATTAAAATGTCGATCAGCCTGTATTTTGTTAAAAAGTATTACATCCTCATAATTCGTACCCGCTGATTACGGGAAAAATACTTAAAAAAATCCCTGGGCCTTAGTTTAAAAGATATGAATTTTTGTTTTAATTAGAAATGTCACAAGTTTTTTTGAATTTGCCGGCCTATAACTACTGAACGGTAAAAGATATAGTAACGGGTGTGACGCTATTCGATTCTACGGACATTTCTACATATGTGTACCAATTTTCAATTGTCTTGTTCACCTGATACAAAATTAATATGCAAATAATGAAAAAGTGACACCTTGAAAATCTCAGTAGGGCATTAAAATGTCGATCACCCTGTATTTTGTTAAAAAGTATTACATCCTCATAATTCGTACCCGCTGATTACGGGAAAAATACTTAAAAAAATCCCTGGGCCTTAGTTTAAAAGATATGAATTTTTGTTTTAATTAGAAATGTCACAAGTTTTTTTGAATTTGCCGGCCTATAACTACTGAACGGTAAAAGATATAGTAACGGGTGTTACGCCATTCGATTCTATGGACATTTCTACATATGTGTACCAATTTTCAATTGTCTTGTTCACCTGATACAAAATTAATATGCAAATAATCAAAAAGTGACACCTTGAAAATCTCAGTAGGGCATTAAAATGTCGATCAGCCTGTATTTTGTTAAAAAGTATTACATCCTCATAATTCGTACTCGCTGATTACGGGAAAAATACTTAAAAAAATCCCTGGGCCTTAGTTTAAAAGATATGAATTTTTGTTTTAATTAGAAATGTCACAAGTTTTTTTGATTTTGCCGGCCTATAACTACTGAACGGTAAAAGATATAGTAACGGGTGTTACGCCATTCGATTCTATGGACATTTCTACATATATGTACCAATTTTCAATTGTCTTGTTCACCTGATACAAAATTAATATGCAAATAATGAAAAAGTGACACCTTGAAAATCTCAGTAGGGCATTAAAATGTCGATCACCCTGTATTTTGTTAAAAAGTATTACATCCTCATAATTCGTACCCGCTGATTACGGGAAAAATACTTAAAAAAATCCCTGGGCCTTAGTTTAAAAGATATGAATTTTTGTTTTAATTAGAAATGTCACAAGTTTTTTTGAATTTGCCGGCCTATAACTACTGAACGGTAAAAGATATAGTAACGGGTGTGACGCTATTCGATTCTACGGACATTTCTACATATGTGTACCAATTTTCAATTGTCTTGTTCACCTGATACAAAATTAATATGCAAATAATCAAAAAGTGACACCATGAAAATCTCAGTAGGGCATTAAAATGTCGATCAGCCTGTATTTTGTTAAAAAGTATTACATCCTCATAATTCGTACCCGCTGATTACGGGAAAAATACTTAAAAAAATCCCTGGGCCTTAGTTTAAAAGATATGAATTTTTGTTTTAATTAGAAATGTCACAAGTTTTTTTGAATTTGCCGGCCTATAACTACTGAACGGTAAAAGATATAGTAACGGGTGTTACGCTATTCGATTCTACGGACATTTCTACATATGTGTACAAATTTTCAATTGTCTTGTTCACCTGATACAAAATTAATATGCAAATAATCAAAAAGTGACACCTTGAAAATCTCAGTAGGGCATTAAAATGTCGATCAGCCTGTATTTTGTTAAAAAGTATTACATCCTCAAAATTAGTACCCGCTGATTACGGAAAAAATACTTAAAAAAATCCCTGGGCCTTAGTTTAAAAGATATGAATTTTTGTTTTAATTAGAAATGTCACAAGTTTTTTTGACTTTGCCGGCCTATAACTACTGAACGGTAAAAGATATAGTAACGGGTGTTACGCCATTCGATTCTATGGACATTTCTACATATATGTACCAATTTTCAATTGTCTTGTTCACCTGATACAAAATTAATATGCAAATAATGAAAAAGTGACACCTTGAAAATCTCAGTAGGGCATTAAAATGTCGATCACCCTGTATTTTGTTAAAAAGTATTACATCCTCATAATTCGTACCCGCTGATTACGGGAAAAATACTTAAAAAAATCCCTGGGCCTTAGTTTAAAAGATATGAATTTTTGTTTTAATTAGAAATGTCACAAGTTTTTTTGAATTTGCCGGCCTATAACTACTGAACGGTAAAAGATATAGTAACGGGTGTGACGCTATTCGATTCTACGGACATTTCTACATATGTGTACCAATTTTCAATTGTCTTGTTCACCTGATACAAAATTAATATGCAAATAATGAAAAAGTGACACCTTGAAAATCTCAGTAGGGCATTAAAATGTCGATCACCCTGTATTTTGTTAAAAAGTATTACATCCTCATAATTCGTACCCGCTGATTACGGGAAAAATACTTAAAAAAATCCCTGGGCCTTAGTTTAAAAGATATGAATTTTTGTTTTAATTAGAAATGTCACAAGTTTTTTTGAATTTGCCGGCCTATAACTACTGAACGGTAAAAGATATAGTAACGGGTGTGACGCTATTCGATTCTACGGACATTTCTACATATGTGTACTAATTTTCAATTGCCTTGTTCACCTGATACAAAATTAATATGCAAATAATCAAAAAGTGACACCTTGAAAATCTCAGTAGGGCATTAAAATGTCGATCACCCTGTATTTTGTTAAAAAGTATTACATCCTCATAATTCGTACCCGCTGATTACGGGAAAAATACTTAAAAAAATCCCTGGGCCTTAGTTTAAAAGATATGAATTTTTGTTTTAATTAGAAATGTCACAAGTTTTTTTGAATTTGCCGGCCTATAACTACTGAACGGTAAAAGATATAGTAACGGGTGTGACGCTATTCGATTCTACGGACATTTCTACATATGTGTACCAATTTTCAATTGTCTTGTTCACCTGATACAAAATTAATATGCAAATAATGAAAAAGTGACACCTTGAAAATCTCAGTAGGGCATTAAAATGTCGATCACCCTGTATTTTGTTAAAAAGTATTACATCCTCATAATTCGTACCCGCTGATTACGGGAAAAATACTTAAAAAAATCCCTGGGCCTTAGTTTAAAAGATATGAATTTTTGTTTTAATTAGAAATGTCACAAGTTTTTTTGAATTTGCCGGCCTATAACTACTGAACGGTAAAAGATATAGTAACGGGTGTGACGCTATTCGATTCTACGGACATTTCTACATATGTGTACTAATTTTCAATTGCCTTGTTCACCTGATACAAAATTAATATGCAAATAATCAAAAAGTGACACCTTGAAAATCTCAGTAGGGCATTAAAATGTCGATCACCCTGTATTTTGTTAAAAAGTATTACATCCTCATAATTCGTACCCGCTGATTACGGGAAAAATACTTAAAAAAATCCCTGGGCCTTAGTTTAAAAGATATGAATTTTTGTTTTAATTAGAAATGTCACAAGTTTTTTTGAATTTGCCGGCCTATAACTACTGAACGGTAAAAGATATAGTAACGGGTGTGACGCCATTCGATTCTATTGACATTTCTACATATGTGTATCAATTTTCAATTGTCTTGTTCACCTGATACAAAATTAATATGCAAATAATGAAAAAGTGACACCTTGAAAATCTCAGTAGGGCATTAAAATGTCGATCACCCTGTATTTTGTTAAAAAGTATTACATCCTCATAATTCGTACCCGCTGATTACGGGAAAAATACTTAAAAAAATCCCTGGGCCTTAGTTTAAAAGATATGAATTTTTGTTTTAATTAGAAATGTCACAAGTTTTTTTGAATTTGCCGGCCTATAACTACTGAACGGTAAAAGATATAGTAACGGGTGTGACGCTATTCGATTCTACGGACATTTCTACATATGTGTACCAATTTTCAATTGTCTTGTTCACCTGATACAAAATTAATATGCAAATAATGAAAAAGTGACACCTTGAAAATCTCAGTAGGGCATTAAAATGTCGATCACCCTGTATTTTGTTAAAAAGTATTACATCCTCATAATTCGTACCCGCTGATTACGGGAAAAATACTTAAAAAAATCCCTGGGCCTTAGTTTAAAAGATATGAATTTTTGTTTTAATTAGAAATGTCACAAGTTTTTTTGAATTTGCCGGCCTATAACTACTGAACGGTAAAAGATATAGTAACGGGTGTTACGCCATTCGATTCTATGGACATTTCTACATATGTGTACCAATTTTCAATTGTCTTGTTCACCTGATACAAAATTAATATGCAAATAATCAAAAAGTGACACCTTGAAAATCTCAGTAGGGCATTAAAATGTCGATCAGCCTGTATTTTGTTAAAAAGTATTACATCCTCATAATTCGTACTCGCTGATTACGGGAAAAATACTTAAAAAAATCCCTGGGCCTTAGTTTAAAAGATATGAATTTTTGTTTTAATTAGAAATGTCACAAGTTTTTTTGATTTTGCCGGCCTATAACTACTGAACGGTAAAAGATATAGTAACGGGTGTTACGCCATTCGATTCTATGGACATTTCTACATATATGTACCAATTTTCAATTGTCTTGTTCACCTGATACAAAATTAATATGCAAATAATGAAAAAGTGACACCTTGAAAATCTCAGTAGGGCATTAAAATGTCGATCACCCTGTATTTTGTTAAAAAGTATTACATCCTCATAATTCGTACCCGCTGATTACGGGAAAAATACTTAAAAAAATCCCTGGGCCTTAGTTTAAAAGATATGAATTTTTGTTTTAATTAGAAATGTCACAAGTTTTTTTGAATTTGCCGGCCTATAACTACTGAACGGTAAAAGATATAGTAACGGGTGTGACGCTATTCGATTCTACGGACATTTCTACATATGTGTACCAATTTTCAATTGTCTTGTTCACCTGATACAAAATTAATATGCAAATAATCAAAAAGTGACACCATGAAAATCTCAGTAGGGCATTAAAATGTCGATCAGCCTGTATTTTGTTAAAAAGTATTACATCCTCATAATTCGTACCCGCTGATTACGGGAAAAATACTTAAAAAAATCCCTGGGCCTTAGTTTAAAAGATATGAATTTTTGTTTTAATTAGAAATGTCACAAGTTTTTTTGAATTTGCCGGCCTATAACTACTGAACGGTAAAAGATATAGTAACGGGTGTTACGCTATTCGATTCTACGGACATTTCTACATATGTGTACAAATTTTCAATTGTCTTGTTCACCTGATACAAAATTAATATGCAAATAATCAAAAAGTGACACCTTGAAAATCTCAGTAGGGCATTAAAATGTCGATCAGCCTGTATTTTGTTAAAAAGTATTACATCCTCATAATTAGTACCCGCTGATTACGGGAAAAATACTTAAAAAAATCCCTGGGCCTTAGTTTAAAAGATATGAATTTTTGTTTTAATTAGAAATGTCACAAGTTTTTTTGACTTTGCCGGCCTATAACTACTGAACGGTAAAAGATATAGTAACGGGTGTGACGCTATTCGATTCTACGGACATTTCTACATATGTGTACCAATTTTCAATTGTCTTGTTCACCTGATACAAAATTAATATGCAAATAATGAAAAAGTGACACCTTGAAAATCTCAGTAGGGCATTAAAATGTCGATCACCCTGTATTTTGTTAAAAAGTATTACATCCTCATAATTCGTACCCGCTGATTACGGGAAAAATACTTAAAAAAATCCCTGGGCCTTAGTTTAAAAGATATGAATTTTTGTTTTAATTAGAAATGTCACAAGTTTTTTTGAATTTGCCGGCCTATAACTACTGAACGGTAAAAGATATAGTAACGGGTGTTACGCCATTCGATTCTATGGACATTTCTACATATGTGTACCAATTTTCAATTGTCTTGTTCACCTGATACAAAATTAATATGCAAATAATCAAAAAGTGACACCTTGAAAATCTCAGTAGGGCATTAAAATGTCGATCAGCCTGTATTTTGTTAAAAAGTATTACATCCTCATAATTCGTACTCGCTGATTACGGGAAAAATACTTAAAAAAATCCCTGGGCCTTAGTTTAAAAGATATGAATTTTTGTTTTAATTAGAAATGTCACAAGTTTTTTTGATTTTGCCGGCCTATAACTACTGAACGGTAAAAGATATAGTAACGGGTGTTACGCCATTCGATTCTATGGACATTTCTACATATATGTACCAATTTTCAATTGTCTTGTTCACCTGATACAAAATTAATATGCAAATAATGAAAAAGTGACACCTTGAAAATCTCAGTAGGGCATTAAAATGTCGATCAGCCTGTATTTTGTTAAAAAGTATTACATCCTCAAAATTAGTACCCGCTGATTACGGAAAAAATACTTAAAAAAATCCCTGGGCCTTAGTTTAAAAGATATGAATTTTTGTTTTAATTAGAAATGTCACAAGTTTTTTTGACTTTGCCGGCCTATAACTACTGAACGGTAAAAGATATAATAACGGGTGTTACGCTATTCGATTCTACGGACATTTCTACATATGTGTACCAATTTTCAATTGTCTTGTTCACCTGATACAAAATTAATATGCAAATAATCAAAAAGTGACACCTTGAAAATCTCAGTAGGGCATTAAAATGTCGATCAGCCTGTATTTTGTTAAAAAGTATTACATCCTCATAATTCGTACCCGCTGATTACGGGAAAAATACTTAAAAAAATCCCTGGGCCTTAGTTTAAAAGATATGAATTTTTGTTTTAATTAGAAATGTCACAAGTTTTTTTGAATTTGCCGGCCTATAACTACTGAACGGTAAAAGATATAGTAACGGGTGTTACGCCATTCGATTCTATGGACATTTCTACATATATGTACCAATTTTCAATTGTCTTGTTCACCTGATACAAAATTAATATGCAAATAATGAAAAAGTGACACCTTGAAAATCTCAGTAGGGCATTAAAATGTCGATCACCCTGTATTTTGTTAAAAAGTATTACATCCTCATAATTCGTACCCGCTGATTACGGGAAAAATACTTAAAAAAATCCCTGGGCCTTAGTTTAAAAGATATGAATTTTTGTTTTAATTAGAAATGTCACAAGTTTTTTTGAATTTGCCGGCCTATAACTACTGAACGGTAAAAGATATAGTAACGGGTGTGACGCTATTCGATTCTACGGACATTTCTACATATGTGTACCAATTTTCAATTGTCTTGTTCACCTGATACAAAATTAATATGCAAATAATGAAAAAGTGACACCTTGAAAATCTCAGTAGGGCATTAAAATGTCGATCACCCTGTATTTTGTTAAAAAGTATTACATCCTCATAATTCGTACCCGCTGATTACGGGAAAAATACTTAAAAAAATCCCTGGGCCTTAGTTTAAAAGATATGAATTTTTGTTTTAATTAGAAATGTCACAAGTTTTTTTGAATTTGCCGGCCTATAACTACTGAACGGTAAAAGATATAGTAACGGGTGTTACGCCATTCGATTCTATGGACATTTCTACATATGTGTACCAATTTTCAATTGTCTTGTTCACCTGAT
Source organism: Harpalus rufipes (assembly GCA_951394225.1). Classification (NCBI taxonomy): domain Eukaryota; kingdom Metazoa; phylum Arthropoda; class Insecta; order Coleoptera; family Carabidae; genus Harpalus; species Harpalus rufipes. Next base: position 81,047 of record OX596280.1, read on the forward strand.
ACAAAATTAATATGCAAATAATCAAAAAGTGACACCTTGAAAATCTCAGTAGGGCATTAAAATGTCGATCAGCCTGTATTTTGTTAAAAAGTATTACATCCTCATAATTCGTACTCGCTGATTACGGGAAAAATACTTAAAAAAATCCCTGGGCCTTAGTTTAAAAGATATGAATTTTTGTTTTAATTAGAAATGTCACAAGTTTTTTTGATTTTGCCGGCCTATAACTACTGAACGGTAAAAGATATAGTAACGGGTGTTACGCCATTCGATTCTATGGACATTTCCACATATATGTACCAATTTTCAATTGTCTTGTTCACCTGATACAAAATTAATATGCAAATAATGAAAAAGTGACACCTTGAAAATCTCAGTAGGGCATTAAAATGTCGATCACCCTGTATTTTGTTAAAAAGTATTACATCCTCATAATTCGTACCCGCTGATTACGGGAAAAATACTTAAAAAAATCCCTGGGCCTTAGTTTAAAAGATATGAATTTTTGTTTTAATTAGAAATGTCACAAGTTTTTTTGAATTTGCCGGCCTATAACTACTGAACGGTAAAAGATATAGTAACGGGTGTGACGCTATTCGATTCTACGGACATTTCTACATATGTGTACCAATTTTCAATTGTCTTGTTCACCTGATACAAAATTAATATGCAAATAATCAAAAAGTGACACCATGAAAATCTCAGTAGGGCATTAAAATGTCGATCAGCCTGTATTTTGTTAAAAAGTATTACATCCTCATAATTCGTACCCGCTGATTACGGGAAAAATACTTAAAAAAATCCCTGGGCCTTAGTTTAAAAGATATGAATTTTTGTTTTAATTAGAAATGTCACAAGTTTTTTTGAATTTGCCGGCCTATAACTACTGAACGGTAAAAGATATAGTAACGGGTGTTACGCTATTCGATTCTACGGACATTTCTACATATGTGTACAAATTTTCAATTGTCTTGTTCACCTGATACAAAATTAATATGCAAATAATCAAAAAGTGACACCTTGAAAATCTCAGTAGGGCATTAAAATGTCGATCAGCCTGTATTTTGTTAAAAAGTATTACATCCTCATAATTAGTACCCGCTGATTACGGGAAAAATACTTAAAAAAATCCCTGGGCCTTAGTTTAAAAGATATGAATTTTTGTTTTAATTAGAAATGTCACAAGTTTTTTTGACTTTGCCGGCCTATAACTACTGAACGGTAAAAGATATAGTAACGGGTGTGACGCTATTCGATTCTACGGACATTTCTACATATGTGTACCAATTTTCAATTGTCTTGTTCACCTGATACAAAATTAATATGCAAATAATGAAAAAGTGACACCTTGAAAATCTCAGTAGGGCATTAAAATGTCGATCACCCTGTATTTTGTTAAAAAGTATTACATCCTCATAATTCGTACCCGCTGATTACGGGAAAAATACTTAAAAAAATCCCTGGGCCTTAGTTTAAAAGATATGAATTTTTGTTTTAATTAGAAATGTCACAAGTTTTTTTGAATTTGCCGGCCTATAACTACTGAACGGTAAAAGATATAGTAACGGGTGTTACGCCATTCGATTCTATGGACATTTCTACATATGTGTACCAATTTTCAATTGTCTTGTTCACCTGATACAAAATTAATATGCAAATAATCAAAAAGTGACACCTTGAAAATCTCAGTAGGGCATTAAAATGTCGATCAGCCTGTATTTTGTTAAAAAGTATTACATCCTCATAATTCGTACTCGCTGATTACGGGAAAAATACTTAAAAAAATCCCTGGGCCTTAGTTTAAAAGATATGAATTTTTGTTTTAATTAGAAATGTCACAAGTTTTTTTGATTTTGCCGGCCTATAACTACTGAACGGTAAAAGATATAGTAACGGGTGTTACGCCATTCGATTCTATGGACATTTCTACATATATGTACCAATTTTCAATTGTCTTGTTCACCTGATACAAAATTAATATGCAAATAATGAAAAAGTGACACCTTGAAAATCTCAGTAGGGCATTAAAATGTCGATCACCCTGTATTTTGTTAAAAAGTATTACATCCTCATAATTCGTACCCGCTGATTACGGGAAAAATACTTTAAAAAATCCCTGGGCCTTAGTTTAAAAGATATGAATTTTTGTTTTAATTAGAAATGTCACAAGTTTTTTTGAATTTGCCGGCCTATAACTACTGAACGGTAAAAGATATAGTAACGGGTGTGACGCTATTCGATTCTACGGACATTTCTACATATGTGTACCAATTTTCAATTGTCTTGTTCACCTGATACAAAATTAATATGCAAATAATCAAAAAGTGACACCATGAAAATCTCAGTAGGGCATTAAAATGTCGATCAGCCTGTATTTTGTTAAAAAGTATTACATCCTCATAATTCGTACCCGCTGATTACGGGAAAAATACTTAAAAAAATCCCTGGGCCTTAGTTTAAAAGATATGAATTTTTGTTTTAATTAGAAATGTCACAAGTTTTTTTGAATTTGCCGGCCTATAACTACTGAACGGTAAAAGATATAGTAACGGGTGTTACGCTATTCGATTCTACGGACATTTCTACATATGTGTACAAATTTTCAATTGTCTTGTTCACCTGATACAAAATTAATATGCAAATAATCAAAAAGTGACACCTTGAAAATCTCAGTAGGGCATTAAAATGTCGATCAGCCTGTATTTTGTTAAAAAGTATTACATCCTCAAAATTAGTACCCGCTGATTACGGAAAAAATACTTAAAAAAATCCCTGGGCCTTAGTTTAAAAGATATGAATTTTTGTTTTAATTAGAAATGTCACAAGTTTTTTTGACTTTGCCGGCCTATAACTACTGAACGGTAAAAGATATAATAACGGGTGTTACGCTATTCGATTCTACGGACATTTCTACATATGTGTACCAATTTTCAATTGTCTTGTTCACCTGATACAAAATTAATATGCAAATAATCAAAAAGTGACACCTTGAAAATCTCAGTAGGGCATTAAAATGTCGATCAGCCTGTATTTTGTTAAAAAGTATTACATCCTCATAATTCGTACCCGCTGATTACGGGAAAAATACTTAAAAAAATCCCTGGGCCTTAGTTTAAAAGATATGAATTTTTGTTTTAATTAGAAATGTCACAAGTTTTTTTGATTTTGCCGGCCTATAACTACTGAACGGTAAAAGATATAGTAACGGGTGTTACGCCATTCGATTCTATGGACATTTCTACATATATGTACCAATTTTCAATTGTCTTGTTCACCTGATACAAAATTAATATGCAAATAATGAAAAAGTGACACCTTGAAAATCTCAGTAGGGCATTAAAATGTCGATCACCCTGTATTTTGTTAAAAAGTATTACATCCTCATAATTCGTACCCGCTGATTACGGGAAAAATACTTAAAAAAATCCCTGGGCCTTAGTTTAAAAGATATGAATTTTTGTTTTAATTAGAAATGTCACAAGTTTTTTTGAATTTGCCGGCCTATAACTACTGAACGGTAAAAGATATAGTAACGGGTGTGACGCTATTCGATTCTACGGACATTTCTACATATGTGTACCAATTTTCAATTGTCTTGTTCACCTGATACAAAATTAATATGCAAATAATGAAAAAGTGACACCTTGAAAATCTCAGTAGGGCATTAAAATGTCGATCACCCTGTATTTTGTTAAAAAGTATTACATCCTCATAATTCGTACCCGCTGATTACGGGAAAAATACTTAAAAAAATCCCTGGGCCTTAGTTTAAAAGATATGAATTTTTGTTTTAATTAGAAATGTCACAAGTTTTTTTGAATTTGCCGGCCTATAACTACTGAACGGTAAAAGATATAGTAACGGGTGTGACGCTATTCGATTCTACGGACATTTCTACATATGTGTACTAATTTTCAATTGCCTTGTTCACCTGATACAAAATTAATATGCAAATAATCAAAAAGTGACACCTTGAAAATCTCAGTAGGGCATTAAAATGTCGATCACCCTGTATTTTGTTAAAAAGTATTACATCCTCATAATTCGTACCCGCTGATTACGGGAAAAATACTTAAAAAAATCCCTGGGCCTTAGTTTAAAAGATATGAATTTTTGTTTTAATTAGAAATGTCACAAGTTTTTTTGAATTTGCCGGCCTATAACTACTGAACGGTAAAAGATATAGTAACGGGTGTGACGCTATTCGATTCTACGGACATTTCTACATATGTGTACCAATTTTCAATTGTCTTGTTCACCTGATACAAAATTAATATGCAAATAATCAAAAAGTGACACCTTGAAAATCTCAGTAGGGCATTAAAATGTCGATCACCCTGTATTTTGTTAAAAAGTATTACATCCTCATAATTCGTACCCGCTGATTACGGGAAAAATACTTAAAAAAATCCCTGGGCCTTAGTTTAAAAGATATGAATTTTTGTTTTAATTATAAATGTCACAAGTTTTTTTGAATTTGCCGGCCTATAACTACTGAACGGTAAAAGATATAGTAACGGGTGTTACGCTATTCGATTCTACGGACATTTCTACATATGTGTACCAATTTTCAATTGTCTTGTTCACCTGATACAAAATTAATATGCAAATAATGAAAAAGTGACACCTTGAAAATCTCAGTAGGGCATTAAAATGTCGATCACCCTGTATTTTGTTAAAAAGTATTACATCCTCATAATTCGTACCCGCTGATTACGGGAAAAATACTTAAAAAAATCCCTGGGCCTTAGTTTAAAAGATATGAATTTTTGTTTTAATTAGAAATGTCACAAGTTTTTTTGAATTTGCCGGCCTATAACTACTGAACGGTAAAAGATATAGTAACGGGTGTTACGCTATTCGATTCTACGGACATTTCTACATATGTGTACAAATTTTCAATTGTCTTGTTCACCTGATACAAAATTAATATGCAAATAATCAAAAAGTGACACCTTGAAAATCTCAGTAGGGCATTAAAATGTCGATCAGCCTGTATTTTGTTAAAAAGTATTACATCCTCAAAATTAGTACCCGCTGATTACGGAAAAAATACTTAAAAAAATCCCTGGGCCTTAGTTTAAAAGATATGAATTTTTGTTTTAATTAGAAATGTCACAAGTTTTTTTGACTTTGCCGGCCTATAACTACTGAACGGTAAAAGATATAATAACGGGTGTTACGCTATTCGATTCTACGGACATTTCTACATATGTGTACCAATTTTCAATTGTCTTGTTCACCTGATACAAAATTAATATGCAAATAATCAAAAAGTGACACCTTGAAAATCTCAGTAGGGCATTAAAATGTCGATCAGCCTGTATTTTGTTAAAAAGTATTACATCCTCATAATTCGTACCCGCTGATTACGGGAAAAATACTTAAAAAAATCCCTGGGCCTTAGTTTAAAAGATATGAATTTTTGTTTTAATTAGAAATGTCACAAGTTTTTTTGAATTTGCCGGCCTATAACTACTGAACGGTAAAAGATATAGTAACGGGTGTTACGCCATTCGATTCTATGGACATTTCTACATATATGTACCAATTTTCAATTGTCTTGTTCACCTGATACAAAATTAATATGCAAATAATGAAAAAGTGACACCTTGAAAATCTCAGTAGGGCATTAAAATGTCGATCACCCTGTATTTTGTTAAAAAGTATTACATCCTCATAATTCGTACCCGCTGATTACGGGAAAAATACTTAAAAAAATCCCTGGGCCTTAGTTTAAAAGATATGAATTTTTGTTTTAATTAGAAATGTCACAAGTTTTTTTGAATTTGCCGGCCTATAACTACTGAACGGTAAAAGATATAGTAACGGGTGTGACGCTATTCGATTCTACGGACATTTCTACATATGTGTACCAATTTTCAATTGTCTTGTTCACCTGATACAAAATTAATATGCAAATAATGAAAAAGTGACACCTTGAAAATCTCAGTAGGGCATTAAAATGTCGATCACCCTGTATTTTGTTAAAAAGTATTACATCCTCATAATTCGTACCCGCTGATTACGGGAAAAATACTTAAAAAAATCCCTGGGCCTTAGTTTAAAAGATATGAATTTTTGTTTTAATTAGAAATGTCACAAGTTTTTTTGAATTTGCCGGCCTATAACTACTGAACGGTAAAAGATATAGTAACGGGTGTTACGCCATTCGATTCTATGGACATTTCTACATATGTGTACCAATTTTCAATTGTCTTGTTCACCTGATACAAAATTAATATGCAAATAATCAAAAAGTGACACCTTGAAAATCTCAGTAGGGCATTAAAATGTCGATCAGCCTGTATTTTGTTAAAAAGTATTACATCCTCATAATTCGTACTCGCTGATTACGGGAAAAATACTTAAAAAAATCCCTGGGCCTTAGTTTAAAAGATATGAATTTTTGTTTTAATTAGAAATGTCACAAGTTTTTTTGATTTTGCCGGCCTATAACTACTGAACGGTAAAAGATATAGTAACGGGTGTTACGCCATTCGATTCTATGGACATTTCCACATATATGTACCAATTTTCAATTGTCTTGTTCACCTGATACAAAATTAATATGCAAATAATGAAAAAGTGACACCTTGAAAATCTCAGTAGGGCATTAAAATGTCGATCACCCTGTATTTTGTTAAAAAGTATTACATCCTCATAATTCGTACCCGCTGATTACGGGAAAAATACTTAAAAAAATCCCTGGGCCTTAGTTTAAAAGATATGAATTTTTGTTTTAATTAGAAATGTCACAAGTTTTTTTGAATTTGCCGGCCTATAACTACTGAACGGTAAAAGATATAGTAACGGGTGTGACGCTATTCGATTCTACGGACATTTCTACATATGTGTACCAATTTTCAATTGTCTTGTTCACCTGATACAAAATTAATATGCAAATAATCAAAAAGTGACACCATGAAAATCTCAGTAGGGCATTAAAATGTCGATCAGCCTGTATTTTGTTAAAAAGTATTACATCCTCATAATTCGTACCCGCTGATTACGGGAAAAATACTTAAAAAAATCCCTGGGCCTTAGTTTAAAAGATATGAATTTTTGTTTTAATTAGAAATGTCACAAGTTTTTTTGAATTTGCCGGCCTATAACTACTGAACGGTAAAAGATATAGTAACGGGTGTTACGCTATTCGATTCTACGGACATTTCTACATATGTGTACAAATTTTCAATTGTCTTGTTCACCTGATACAAAATTAATATGCAAATAATCAAAAAGTGACACCTTGAAAATCTCAGTAGGGCATTAAAATGTCGATCAGCCTGTATTTTGTTAAAAAGTATTACATCCTCAAAATTAGTACCCGCTGATTACGGAAAAAATACTTAAAAAAATCCCTGGGCCTTAGTTTAAAAGATATGAATTTTTGTTTTAATTAGAAATGTCACAAGTTTTTTTGACTTTGCCGGCCTATAACTACTGAACGGTAAAAGATATAATAACGGGTGTTACGCTATTCGATTCTACGGACATTTCTACATATGTGTACCAATTTTCAATTGTCTTGTTCACCTGATACAAAATTAATATGCAAATAATCAAAAAGTGACACCTTGAAAATCTCAGTAGGGCATTAAAATGTCGATCAGCCTGTATTTTGTTAAAAAGTATTACATCCTCATAATTCGTACCCGCTGATTACGGGAAAAATACTTAAAAAAATCCCTGGGCCTTAGTTTAAAAGATATGAATTTTTGTTTTAATTAGAAATGTCACAAGTTTTTTTGATTTTGCCGGCCTATAACTACTGAACGGTAAAAGATATAGTAACGGGTGTTACGCCATTCGATTCTATGGACATTTCTACATATATGTACCAATTTTCAATTGTCTTGTTCACCTGATACAAAATTAATATGCAAATAATGAAAAAGTGACACCTTGAAAATCTCAGTAGGGCATTAAAATGTCGATCACCCTGTATTTTGTTAAAAAGTATTACATCCTCATAATTCGTACCCGCTGATTACGGGAAAAATACTTAAAAAAATCCCTGGGCCTTAGTTTAAAAGATATGAATTTTTGTTTTAATTAGAAATGTCACAAGTTTTTTTGAATTTGCCGGCCTATAACTACTGAACGGTAAAAGATATAGTAACGGGTGTGACGCTATTCGATTCTACGGACATTTCTACATATGTGTACCAATTTTCAATTGTCTTGTTCACCTGATACAAAATTAATATGCAAATAATGAAAAAGTGACACCTTGAAAATCTCAGTAGGGCATTAAAATGTCGATCACCCTGTATTTTGTTAAAAAGTATTACATCCTCATAATTCGTACCCGCTGATTACGGGAAAAATACTTAAAAAAATCCCTGGGCCTTAGTTTAAAAGATATGAATTTTTGTTTTAATTAGAAATGTCACAAGTTTTTTTGAATTTGCCGGCCTATAACTACTGAACGGTAAAAGATATAGTAACGGGTGTGACGCTATTCGATTCTACGGACATTTCTACATATGTGTACTAATTTTCAATTGCCTTGTTCACCTGATACAAAATTAATATGCAAATAATCAAAAAGTGACACCTTGAAAATCTCAGTAGGGCATTAAAATGTCGATCACCCTGTATTTTGTTAAAAAGTATTACATCCTCATAATTCGTACCCGCTGATTACGGGAAAAATACTTAAAAAAATCCCTGGGCCTTAGTTTAAAAGATATGAATTTTTGTTTTAATTAGAAATGTCACAAGTTTTTTTGAATTTGCCGGCCTATAACTACTGAACGGTAAAAGATATAGTAACGGGTGTGACGCTATTCGATTCTACGGACATTTCTACATATGTGTACCAATTTTCAATTGTCTTGTTCACCTGATACAAAATTAATATGCAAATAATGAAAAAGTGACACCTTGAAAATCTCAGTAGGGCATTAAAATGTCGATCACCCTGTATTTTGTTAAAAAGTATTACATCCTCATAATTCGTACCCGCTGATTACGGGAAAAATACTTAAAAAAATCCCTGGGCCTTAGTTTAAAAGATATGAATTTTTGTTTTAATTAGAAATGTCACAAGTTTTTTTGAATTTGCCGGCCTATAACTACTGAACGGTAAAAGATATAGTAACGGGTGTGACGCTATTCGATTCTACGGACATTTCTACATATGTGTACTAATTTTCAATTGCCTTGTTCACCTGATACAAAATTAATATGCAAATAATCAAAAAGTGACACCTTGAAAATCTCAGTAGGGCATTAAAATGTCGATCACCCTGTATTTTGTTAAAAAGTATTACATCCTCATAATTCGTACCCGCTGATTACGGGAAAAATACTTAAAAAAATCCCTGGGCCTTAGTTTAAAAGATATGAATTTTTGTTTTAATTAGAAATGTCACAAGTTTTTTTGAATTTGCCGGCCTATAACTACTGAACGGTAAAAGATATAGTAACGGGTGTGACGCTATTCGATTCTACGGACATTTCTACATATGTGTACCAATTTTCAATTGTCTTGTTCACCTGATACAAAATTAATATGCAAATAATCAAAAAGTGACACCTTGAAAATCTCAGTAGGGCATTAAAATGTCGATCAGCCTGTATTTTGTTAAAAAGTATTACATCCTCAAAATTAGTACCCGCTGATTACGGAAAAAATACTTAAAAAAATCCCTGGGCCTTAGTTTAAAAGATATGAATTTTTGTTTTAATTAGAAATGTCACAAGTTTTTTTGACTTTGCCGGCCTATAACTACTGAACGGTAAAAGATATAATAACGGGTGTTACGCTATTCGATTCTACGGACATTTCTACATATGTGTACCAATTTTCAATTGTCTTGTTCACCTGATACAAAATTAATATGCAAATAATCAAAAAGTGACACCTTGAAAATCTCAGTAGGGCATTAAAATGTCGATCAGCCTGTATTTTGTTAAAAAGTATTACATCCTCATAATTCGTACCCGCTGATTACGGGAAAAATACTTAAAAAAATCCCTGGGCCTTAGTTTAAAAGATATGAATTTTTGTTTTAATTAGAAATGTCACAAGTTTTTTTGATTTTGCCGGCCTATAACTACTGAACGGTAAAAGATATAGTAACGGGTGTTACGCCATTCGATTTTATGGACATTTCTACATATATGTACCAATTTTCAATTGTCTTGTTCACCTGATACAAAATTAATATGCAAATAATGAAAAAGTGACACCTTGAAAATCTCAGTAGGGCATTAAAATGTCGATCACCCTGTATTTTGTTAAAAAGTATTACATCCTCATAATTCGTACCCGCTGATTACGGGAAAAATACTTAAAAAAATCCCTGGGCCTTAGTTTAAAAGATATGAATTTTTGTTTTAATTAGAAATGTCACAAGTTTTTTTGAATTTGCCGGCCTATAACTACTGAACGGTAAAAGATATAGTAACGGGTGTGACGCTATTCGATTCTACGGACATTTCTACATATGTGTACCAATTTTCAATTGTCTTGTTCACCTGATACAAAATTAATATGCAAATAATCAAAAAGTGACACCATGAAAATCTCAGTAGGGCATTAAAATGTCGATCAGCCTGTATTTTGTTAAAAAGTATTACATCCTCATAATTCGTACCCGCTGATTACGGGAAAAATACTTAAAAAAATCCCTGGGCCTTAGTTTAAAAGATATGAATTTTTGTTTTAATTAGAAATGTCACAAGTTTTTTTGAATTTGCCGGCCTATAACTACTGAACGGTAAAAGATATAGTAACGGGTGTTACGCCATTCGATTCTATTGACATTTCTACATATGTGTACCAATTTTCAATTGTCTTGTTCACCTGATACAAAATTAATATGCAAATAATGAAAAAGTGACACCTTGAAAATCTCAGTAGGGCATTAAAATGTCGATCAGCCTGTATTTTGTTAAAAAGTATTACATCCTCATAATTCGTACCCGCTGATTACGGGAAAAATACTTAAAAAAATCCTTGGGCCTTAGTTTAAAAGATATGAATTTTTGTTTTAATTAGAAATGTCACAAGTTTTTTTGACTTTGCCGGCCTATAACTACTGAACGGTAAAAGATATAGTAACGGGTGTGACGCTATTCGATTCTACGGACATTTCTACATATGTGTACCAATTTTCAATTGTCTTGTTCACCTGATACAAAATTAATATGCAAATAATGAAAAAGTGACACCTTGAAAATCTCAGTAGGGCATTAAAATGTCGATCACCCTGTATTTTGTTAAAAAGTATTACATCCTCATAATTCGTACCCGCTGATTACGGGAAAAATACTTAAAAAAATCCCTGGGCCTTAGTTTAAAAGATATGAATTTTTGTTTTAATTAGAAATGTCACAAGTTTTTTTGAATTTGCCGGCCTATAACTACTGAACGGTAAAAGATATAGTAACGGGTGTTACGCCATTCGATTCTATGGACATTTCTACATATGTGTACCAATTTTCAATTGTCTTGTTCACCTGATACAAAATTAATATGCAAATAATCAAAAAGTGACACCTTGAAAATCTCAGTAGGGCATTAAAATGTCGATCAGCCTGTATTTTGTTAAAAAGTATTACATCCTCATAATTCGTACCCGCTGATTACGGGAAAAATACTTAAAAAAATCCCTGGGCCTTAGTTTAAAAGATATGAATTTTTGTTTTAATTAGAAATGTCACAAGTTTTTTTGAATTTGCCGGCCTATAACTACTGAACGGTAAAAGATATAGTAACGGGTGTGACGCTATTCGATTCTACGGACATTTCTACATATGTGTACCAATTTTCAATTGTCTTGTTCACCTGATACAAAATTAATATGCAAATAATGAAAAAGTGACACCTTGAAAATCTCAGTAGGGCATTAAAATGTCGATCAGCCTGTATTTTGTTAAAAAGTATTACATCCTCATAATTCGTACCCGCTGATTACGGGAAAAATACTTAAAAAAATCCCTGGGCCTTAGTTTAAAAGATATGAATTTTTGTTTTAATTAGAAATGTCACAAGTTTTTTTGATTTTGCCGGCCTATAACTACTGAACGGTAAAAGATATAGTAACGGGTGTTACGCCATTCGATTCTATGGACATTTCTACATATATGTACCAATTTTCAATTGTCTTGTTCACCTGATACAAAATTAATATGCAAATAATGAAAAAGTGACACCTTGAAAATCTCAGTAGGGCATTAAAATGTCGATCAGCCTGTATTTTGTTAAAAAGTATTACATCCTCATAATTCGTACCCGCTGATTACGGGAAAAATACTTAAAAAAATCCCTGGGCCTTAGTTTAAAAGATATGAATTTTTGTTTTAATTAGAAATGTCACAAGTTTTTTTGAATTTGCCGGCCTATAACTACTGAACGGTAAAAGATATAGTAACGGGTGTGACGCTATTCGATTCTACGGACATTTCTACATATGTGTACCAATTTTCAATTGTCTTGTTCACCTGATCCAAAATTAATATGCAAATAATCAAAAAGTGACACCATGAAAATCTCAGTACGGCATTAAAATGTCGATCAGCCTGTATTTTGTTAAAAAGTATTACATCCTCATAATTCGTACCCGCTGATTACGGGAAAAATACTTAAAAAAATCCCTGGGTTTTAGTTTAAAAGATATGAATTTTTGTTTTAATTAGAAATGTCACAAGTTTTTTTGACTTTGCCGGCCTATAACTACTGAACGGTAAAAGATATAGTAACGGGTGTTACGCCATTCGATTCTATTGACATTTCTACATATGTGTATCAATTTTCAATTGTCTTGTTCACCTGATACAAAATTAATATGCAAATAATGAAAAAGTGACACCTTGAAAATCTCAGTAGGGCATTAAAATGTCGATCACCCTGTATTTTGTTAAAAAGTATTACATCCTCATAATTCGTACCCGCTGATTACGGGAAAAATACTTAAAAAAATCCCTGGGCCTTAGTTTAAAAGATATGAATTTTTGTTTTAATTAGAAATGTCACAAGTTTTTTTGAATTTGCCGGCCTATAACTACTGAACGGTAAAAGATATAGTAACGGGTGTGACGCTATTCGATTCTACGGACATTTCTACATATGTGTACCAATTTTCAATTGTCTTGTTCACCTGATACAAAATTAATATGCAAATAATGAAAAAGTGACACCTTGAAAATCTCAGTAGGGCATTAAAATGTCGATCAGCCTGTATTTTGTTAAAAAGTATTACATCCTCATAATTCGTACCCGCTGATTACGGGAAAAATACTTAAAAAAATCCCTGGGCCTTAGTTTAAAAGATATGAATTTTTGTTTTAATTAGAAATGTCACAAGTTTTTTTGAATTTGCCGGCCTATAACTACTGAACGGTAAAAGATATAGTAACGGGTGTTACGCCATTCGATTCTATGGACATTTCTACATATATGTACCAATTTTCAATTGTCTTGTTCACCTGATACAAAATTAATATGCAAATAATGAAAAAGTGACACCTTGAAAATCTCAGTAGGGCATTAAAATGTCGATCACCCTGTATTTTGTTAAAAAGTATTACATCCTCATAATTCGTACCCGCTGATTACGGGAAAAATACTTAAAAAAATCCCTGGGCCTTAGTTTAAAAGATATGAATTTTTGTTTTAATTAGAAATGTCACAAGTTTTTTTGAATTTGCCGGCCTATAACTACTGAACGGTAAAAGATATAGTAACGGGTGTGACGCTATTCGATTCTACGGACATTTCTACATATGTGTACCAATTTTCAATTGTCTTGTTCACCTGATACAAAATTAATATGCAAATAATCAAAAAGTGACACCATGAAAATCTCAGTAGGGCATTAAAATGTCGATCAGCCTGTATTTTGTTAAAAAGTATTACATCCTCATAATTCGTACCCGCTGATTACGGGAAAAATACTTAAAAAAATCCCTGGGCCTTAGTTTAAAAGATATGAATTTTTGTTTTAATTAGAAATGTCACAAGTTTTTTTGAATTTGCCGGCCTATAACTACTGAACGGTAAAAGATATAGTAACGGGTGTTACGCTATTCGATTCTACGGACATTTCTACATATGTGTACAAATTTTCAATTGTCTTGTTCACCTGATACAAAATTAATATGCAAATAATCAAAAAGTGACACCTTGAAAATCTCAGTAGGGCATTAAAATGTCGATCAGCCTGTATTTTGTTAAAAAGTATTACATCCTCAAAATTAGTACCCGCTGATTACGGGAAAAATACTTAAAAAAATCCCTGGGCCTTAGTTTAAAAGATATGAATTTTTGTTTTAATTAGAAATGTCACAAGTTTTTTTGACTTTGCCGGCCTATAACTACTGAACGGTAAAAGATATAATAACGGGTGTTACGCTATTCGATTCTACGGACATTTCTACATATGTGTACCAATTTTCAATTGTCTTGTTCACCTGATACAAAATTAATATGCAAATAATGAAAAAGTGACACCTTGAAAATCTCAGTAGGGCATTAAAATGTCGATCACCCTGTATTTTGTTAAAAAGTATTACATCCTCATAATTCGTACCCGCTGATTACGGGAAAAATACTTAAAAAAATCCCTGGGCCTTAGTTTAAAAGATATGAATTTTTGTTTTAATTAGAAATGTCACAAGTTTTTTTGAATTTGCCGGCCTATAACTACTGAACGGTAAAAGATATAGTAACGGGTGTGACGCTATTCGATTCTACGGACATTTCTACATATGTGTACTAATTTTCAATTGTCTTGTTCACCTGATACAAAATTAATATGCAAATAATCAAAAAGTGACACCTTGAAAATCTCAGTAGGGCATTAAAATGTCGATCAGCCTGTATTTTGTTAAAAAGTATTACATCCTCATAATTCGTACCCGCTGATTACGGGAAAAATACTTAAAAAAATCCCTGGGCCTTAGTTTAAAAGATATGAATTTTTGTTTTAATTAGAAATGTCACAAGTTTTTTTGATTTTGCCGGCCTATAACTACTGAACGGTAAAAGATATAGTAACGGGTGTTACGCCATTCGATTCTATGGACATTTCTACATATATGTACCAATTTTCAATTGTCTTGTTCACCTGATACAAAATTAATATGCAAATAATGAAAAAGTGACACCTTGAAAATCTCAGTAGGGCATTAAAATGTCGATCACCCTGTATTTTGTTAAAAAGTATTACATCCTCATAATTCGTACCCGCTGATTACGGGAAAAATACTTAAAAAAATCCCTGGGCCTTAGTTTAAAAGATATGAATTTTTGTTTTAATTAGAAATGTCACAAGTTTTTTTGAATTTGCCGGCCTATAACTACTGAACGGTAAAAGATATAGTAACGGGTGTGACGCTATTCGATTCTACGGACATTTCTACATATGTGTACCAATTTTCAATTGTCTTGTTCACCTGATACAAAATTAATATGCAAATAATGAAAAAGTGACACCTTGAAAATCTCAGTAGGGCATTAAAATGTCGATCACCCTGTATTTTGTTAAAAAGTATTACATCCTCATAATTCGTACCCGCTGATTACGGGAAAAATACTTAAAAAAATCCCTGGGCCTTAGTTTAAAAGATATGAATTTTTGTTTTAATTAGAAATGTCACAAGTTTTTTTGAATTTGCCGGCCTATAACTACTGAACGGTAAAAGATATAGTAACGGGTGTGACGCTATTCGATTCTACGGACATTTCTACATATGTGTACTAATTTTCAATTGCCTTGTTCACCTGATACAAAATTAATATGCAAATAATCAAAAAGTGACACCTTGAAAATCTCAGTAGGGCATTAAAATGTCGATCACCCTGTATTTTGTTAAAAAGTATTACATCCTCATAATTCGTACCCGCTGATTACGGGAAAAATACTTAAAAAAATCCCTGGGCCTTAGTTTAAAGGATATGAATTTTTGTTTTAATTAGAAATGTCACAAGTTTTTTTGAATTTGCCGGCCTATAACTACTGAACGGTAAAAGATATAGTAACGGGTGTGACGCTATTCGATTCTACGGACATTTCTACATATGTGTACCAATTTTCAATTGTCTTGTTCACCTGATACAAAATTAATATGCAAATAATCAAAAAGTGACACCTTGAAAATCTCAGTAGGGCATTAAAATGTCGATCACCCTGTATTTTGTTAAAAAGTATTACATCCTCATAATTCGTACCCGCTGATTACGGGAAAAATACTTAAAAAAATCCCTGGGCCTTAGTTTAAAAGATATGAATTTTTGTTTTAATTAGAAATGTCACAAGTTTTTTTGATTTTGCCGGCCTATAACTACTGAACGGTAAAAGATATAGTAACGGGTGTTACGCCATTCGATTCTATGGACATTTCTACATATGTGTACTAATTTTCAATTGCCTTGTTCACCTGATACAAAATTAATATGCAAATAATCAAAAAGTGACACCTTGAAAATCTCAGTAGGGCATTAAAATGTCGATCACCCTGTATTTTGTTAAAAAGTATTACATCCTCATAATTCGTACCCGCTGATTACGGGAAAAATACTTAAAAAAATCCCTGGGCCTTAGTTTAAAAGATATGAATTTTTGTTTTAATTAGAAATGTCACAAGTTTTTTTGAATTTGCCGGCCTATAACTACTGAACGGTAAAAGATATAGTAACGGGTGTGACGCTATTCGATTCTACGGACATTTCTACATATGTGTACCAATTTTCAATTGTCTTGTTCACCTGATACAAAATTAATATGCAAATAATCAAAAAGTGACACCTTGAAAATCTCAGTAGGGCATTAAAATGTCGATCAGCCTGTATTTTGTTAAAAAGTATTACATCCTCAAAATTAGTACCCGCTGATTACGGAAAAAATACTTAAAAAAATCCCTGGGCCTTAGTTTAAAAGATATGAATTTTTGTTTTAATTAGAAATGTCACAAGTTTTTTTGACTTTGCCGGCCTATAACTACTGAACGGTAAAAGATATAATAACGGGTGTTACGCTATTCGATTCTACGGACATTTCTACATATGTGTACCAATTTTCAATTGTCTTGTTCACCTGATACAAAATTAATATGCAAATAATCAAAAAGTGACACCTTGAAAATCTCAGTAGGGCATTAAAATGTCGATCAGCCTGTATTTTGTTAAAAAGTATTACATCCTCATAATTCGTACCCGCTGATTACGGGAAAAATACTTAAAAAAATCCCTGGGCCTTAGTTTAAAAGATATGAATTTTTGTTTTAATTAGAAATGTCACAAGTTTTTTTGATTTTGCCGGCCTATAACTACTGAACGGTAAAAGATATAGTAACGGGTGTTACGCCATTCGATTTTATGGACATTTCTACATATATGTACCAATTTTCAATTGTCTTGTTCACCTGATACAAAATTAATATGCAAATAATGAAAAAGTGACACCTTGAAAATCTCAGTAGGGCATTAAAATGTCGATCACCCTGTATTTTGTTAAAAAGTATTACATCCTCATAATTCGTACCCGCTGATTACGGGAAAAATACTTAAAAAAATCCCTGAGCCTTAGTTTAAAAGATATGAATTTTTGTTTTAATTAGAAATGTCACAAGTTTTTTTGAATTTGCCGGCCTATAACTACTGAACGGTAAAAGATATAGTAACGGGTGTGACGCTATTCGATTCTACGGACATTTCTACATATGTGTACCAATTTTCAATTGTCTTGTTCACCTGATACAAAATTAATATGCAAATAATCAAAAAGTGACACCATGAAAATCTCAGTAGGGCATTAAAATGTCGATCAGCCTGTATTTTGTTAAAAAGTATTACATCCTCATAATTCGTACCCGCTGATTACGGGAAAAATACTTAAAAAAATCCCTGGGCCTTAGTTTAAAAGATATGAATTTTTGTTTTAATTAGAAATGTCACAAGTTTTTTTGAATTTGCCGGCCTATAACTACTGAACGGTAAAAGATATAGTAACGGGTGTTACGCCATTCGATTCTATTGACATTTCTACATATGTGTACCAATTTTCAATTGTCTTGTTCACCTGATACAAAATTAATATGCAAATAATGAAAAAGTGACACCT
The DNA here is from genome assembly GCA_951394225.1 of Harpalus rufipes. Lineage (NCBI taxonomy): Eukaryota > Metazoa > Arthropoda > Insecta > Coleoptera > Carabidae > Harpalus > Harpalus rufipes. The sequence continues at coordinate 99,124 of OX596280.1, forward strand.
TGAAAATCTCAGTAGGGCATTAAAATGTCGATCACCCTGTATTTTGTTAAAAAGTATTACATCCTCATAATTCGTACCCGCTGATTACGGGAAAAATACTTAAAAAAATCCCTGGGCCTTAGTTTAAAAGATATGAATTTTTGTTTTAATTAGAAATGTCACAAGTTTTTTTGAATTTGCCGGCCTATAACTACTGAACGGTAAAAGATATAGTAACGGGTGTGACGCTATTCGATTCTACGGACATTTCTACATATGTGTACCAATTTTCAATTGTCTTGTTCACCTGATACAAAATTAATATGCAAATAATGAAAAAGTGACACCTTGAAAATCTCAGTAGGGCATTAAAATGTCGATCACCCTGTATTTTGTTAAAAAGTATTACATCCTCATAATTCGTACCCGCTGATTACGGGAAAAATACTTAAAAAAATCCCTGGGCCTTAGTTTAAAAGATATGAATTTTTGTTTTAATTAGAAATGTCACAAGTTTTTTTGAATTTGCCGGCCTATAACTACTGAACGGTAAAAGATATAGTAACGGGTGTGACGCTATTCGATTCTACGGACATTTCTACATATGTGTACTAATTTTCAATTGCCTTGTTCACCTGATACAAAATTAATATGCAAATAATCAAAAAGTGACACCTTGAAAATCTCAGTAGGGCATTAAAATGTCGATCACCCTGTATTTTGTTAAAAAGTATTACATCCTCATAATTCGTACCCGCTGATTACGGGAAAAATACTTAAAAAAATCCCTGGGCCTTAGTTTAAAAGATATGAATTTTTGTTTTAATTAGAAATGTCACAAGTTTTTTTGAATTTGCCGGCCTATAACTACTGAACGGTAAAAGATATAGTAACGGGTGTGACGCTATTCGATTCTACGGACATTTCTACATATGTGTACCAATTTTCAATTGTCTTGTTCACCTGATACAAAATTAATATGCAAATAATCAAAAAGTGACACCTTGAAAATCTCAGTAGGGCATTAAAATGTCGATCAGCCTGTATTTTGTTAAAAAGTATTACATCCTCAAAATTAGTACCCGCTGATTACGGAAAAAATACTTAAAAAAATCCCTGGGCCTTAGTTTAAAAGATATGAATTTTTGTTTTAATTAGAAATGTCACAAGTTTTTTTGACTTTGCCGGCCTATAACTACTGAACGGTAAAAGATATAATAACGGGTGTTACGCTATTCGATTCTACGGACATTTCTACATATGTGTACCAATTTTCAATTGTCTTGTTCACCTGATACAAAATTAATATGCAAATAATCAAAAAGTGACACCTTGAAAATCTCAGTAGGGCATTAAAATGTCGATCAGCCTGTATTTTGTTAAAAAGTATTACATCCTCATAATTCGTACCCGCTGATTACGGGAAAAATACTTAAAAAAATCCCTGGGCCTTAGTTTAAAAGATATGAATTTTTGTTTTAATTAGAAATGTCACAAGTTTTTTTGATTTTGCCGGCCTATAACTACTGAACGGTAAAAGATATAGTAACGGGTGTTACGCCATTCGATTTTATGGACATTTCTACATATATGTACCAATTTTCAATTGTCTTGTTCACCTGATACAAAATTAATATGCAAATAATGAAAAAGTGACACCTTGAAAATCTCAGTAGGGCATTAAAATGTCGATCACCCTGTATTTTGTTAAAAAGTATTACATCCTCATAATTCGTACCCGCTGATTACGGGAAAAATACTTAAAAAAATCCCTGAGCCTTAGTTTAAAAGATATGAATTTTTGTTTTAATTAGAAATGTCACAAGTTTTTTTGAATTTGCCGGCCTATAACTACTGAACGGTAAAAGATATAGTAACGGGTGTGACGCTATTCGATTCTACGGACATTTCTACATATGTGTACCAATTTTCAATTGTCTTGTTCACCTGATACAAAATTAATATGCAAATAATCAAAAAGTGACACCATGAAAATCTCAGTAGGGCATTAAAATGTCGATCAGCCTGTATTTTGTTAAAAAGTATTACATCCTCATAATTCGTACCCGCTGATTACGGGAAAAATACTTAAAAAAATCCCTGGGCCTTAGTTTAAAAGATATGAATTTTTGTTTTAATTAGAAATGTCACAAGTTTTTTTGAATTTGCCGGCCTATAACTACTGAACGGTAAAAGATATAGTAACGGGTGTTACGCCATTCGATTCTATTGACATTTCTACATATGTGTACCAATTTTCAATTGTCTTGTTCACCTGATACAAAATTAATATGCAAATAATGAAAAAGTGACACCTTGAAAATCTCAGTAGGGCATTAAAATGTCGATCAGCCTGTATTTTGTTAAAAAGTATTACATCCTCATAATTCGTACCCGCTGATTACGGGAAAAATACTTAAAAAAATCCCTGGGCCTTAGTTTAAAAGATATGAATTTTTGTTTTAATTAGAAATGTCACAAGTTTTTTTGACTTTGCCGGCCTATAACTACTGAACGGTAAAAGATATAGTAACGGGTGTTACGCTATTCGATTCTACGGACATTTCTACATATGTGTACCAATTTTCAATTGTCTTGTTCACCTGATACAAAATTAATATGCAAATAATCAAAAAGTGACACCTTGAAAATCTCAGTAGGGCATTAAAATGTCGATCAGCCTGTATTTTGTTAAAAAGTATTACATCCTCAAAATTAGTACCCGCTGATTACGGAAAAAATACTTAAAAAAATCCCTGGGCCTTAGTTTAAAAGATATGAATTTTTGTTTTAATTAGAAATGTCACAAGTTTTTTTGACTTTGCCGGCCTATAACTACTGAACGGTAAAAGATATAATAACGGGTGTTACGCTATTCGATTCTACGGACATTTCTACATATGTGTACCAATTTTCAATTGCCTTGTTCACCTGATACAAAATTAATATGCAAATAATCAAAAAGTGACACCTTGAAAATCTCAGTAGGGCATTAAAATGTCGATCAGCCTGTATTTTGTTAAAAAGTATTACATCCTCATAATTCGTACCCGCTGATTACGGGAAAAATACTTAAAAAAATCCCTGGGCCTTAGTTTAAAAGATATGAATTTTTGTTTTAATTAGAAATGTCACAAGTTTTTTTGATTTTGCCGGCCTATAACTACTGAACGGTAAAAGATATAGTAACGGGTGTTACGCCATTCGATTTTATGGACATTTCTACATATATGTACCAATTTTCAATTGTCTTGTTCACCTGATACAAAATTAATATGCAAATAATGAAAAAGTGACACCTTGAAAATCTCAGTAGGGCATTAAAATGTCGATCACCCTGTATTTTGTTAAAAAGTATTACATCCTCATAATTCGTACCCGCTGATTACGGGAAAAATACTTAAAAAAATCCCTGGGCCTTAGTTTAAAAGATATGAATTTTTGTTTTAATTAGAAATGTCACAAGTTTTTTTGAATTTGCCGGCCTATAACTACTGAACGGTAAAAGATATAGTAACGGGTGTGACGCTATTCGATTCTACGGACATTTCTACATATGTGTACCAATTTTCAATTGTCTTGTTCACCTGATACAAAATTAATATGCAAATAATCAAAAAGTGACACCATGAAAATCTCAGTAGGGCATTAAAATGTCGATCAGCCTGTATTTTGTTAAAAAGTATTACATCCTCATAATTCGTACCCGCTGATTACGGGAAAAATACTTAAAAAAATCCCTGGGCCTTAGTTTAAAAGATATGAATTTTTGTTTTAATTAGAAATGTCACAAGTTTTTTTGAATTTGCCGGCCTATAACTACTGAACGGTAAAAGATATAGTAACGGGTGTTACGCCATTCGATTCTATTGACATTTCTACATATGTGTACCAATTTTCAATTGTCTTGTTCACCTGATACAAAATTAATATGCAAATAATGAAAAAGTGACACCTTGAAAATCTCAGTAGGGCATTAAAATGTCGATCAGCCTGTATTTTGTTAAAAAGTATTACATCCTCATAATTCGTACCCGCTGATTACGGGAAAAATACTTAAAAAAATCCCTGGGCCTTAGTTTAAAAGATATGAATTTTTGTTTTAATTAGAAATGTCACAAGTTTTTTTTAACTTTGCCGGCCTATAACTACTGAACGGTAAAAGATATAGTAACGGGTGTTACGCTATTCGATTCTACGGACATTTCTACATATGTGTACCAATTTTCAATTGTCTTGTTCAGCTGATACAAAATTAATATGCAAATAATCAAAAAGTGACACCTTGAAAATCTCAGTAGGGCATTAAAATGTCAAATCTGTGTATTTTGTATACATACATACAAACACTAAAGCAACAGTATCTCCCGCTAATTAATTGTGTGATGTACACATATAAAGAAATCTGATATGGCCAGCACAATACCTCCTTCCAAATCTGTGTATTTTGTATACATACATACAAACACTAACTAATTGTGTGATTTCCACATATTAATAAATCTGTTGTGGCCAGCACAATACCTCCCGTCAAATCTGTGTGTTTTGTATACATACATAAAACACTAAAGAAACAATACCTCCCGCTAACTAATTATGTGTTGTACACATATTAAGAAATCTAATGTGGCCAGCACAATACCTCCCTTCAAATCTGTGTGTTTTGTAACTAAATAAAGTAACTCATTTCTCTTTCTAATTCAGATTCCATGGATGACCATGAGGGCTTCGGAAACATGGAAGTGGGAGCAGAAGAGGGCAGAACACCTTTAGGAGAACAGGAGACATGTATAAGGTAAGAATCTTACTAGATTTCATACTATTTACAATTCTGTGGCTTTATGGCAAAAGCCATTTAACTTTTATTCTTTTTAATCATTATTAAATGTATTTATTTGGTTGGCTAATATTGTTGGTAATGCAACAATACTTTATAATCCAAGAGTCGAAACTTGGAATTAAAATGAACTAGTTCAAATCTAGTTACTAGTCAATAAAGACTACCTGAAACAGTTTTATCTGTATTGTGCGTAAAATATTTGCACTAGAGTAACTAAGCATTGGAAAAGTAGTGCACTTTCCACTTGTATAACCACCTGACGGACAGGATGGTGCAAATTAAAGCAAATTTCAAATACTTTTGAGACCATTTAAAAACTGTTGGACAAAATATCTAACTATTAACTTGTCAGTGAAATATGACTATTATAAATGTCTAAATATTATCTTGTACTCAAATTCGATTTTGAGAACTACATTGAAATAAATATAACTTTCATGAATGTCTGTATAATATTCAAACTATTTATAATTTAAATATCGACTGTTTATCAATATAAAATCAATATCTGGGAACATATGATTAGTATATATCTTTCAGGAATCGGACATCAAGAAGACTAAATTAATATAGTATAGGATTCTTTGCGTAAGAATAACATTGTGCACTGTAGAAAAAGTTAGTTTTCTAGTCAATGTCAGCACAGATTATAGAGCGAATTGAACTACTTATAAACGAAACATTATTGAACAATGCCATTCTTACGTGAAGAATAATATAGAATGTAAGTTAGTTTTAAGTTCTTTGAAATGTATTTTCAGCTCTTAATTAAACTTTGGCTCATCGCGCCGTTGAGCAAACACGTGTTTTCTTTAAAAATAAAAATAAATTTATTTAACTTGAAGTGCATTCCCTTATCGAAATGATTCATCCTAAAATCGTGCGTTTTGATTGCCCAGACGGCATCTAGGGAGAGTGAATGTGAAAAAAAAAATTGTATGTATTGGTGTGTCGGGGCATGCTTGCTGTCAAATGGTGAGAGAATCAGGAAGTAGGGGGTGTGAGATTCGAAACTTGTTTGTGGGTTCGGGTTTCCTTATTTTTTTCTATTATTAAACATCACGGTTAGTGGTATGGTTAGGTAGGGTTCGTGCGCGATTTCCATAATTGAGTGGACTGATATGTATAGTAATTCACAACGCCATGTGAAATCAGTTGTTTATTCTGGTGGATCGCTTCACACTTGTGTGAATGTTTCTAGGGACAGTTTAATTCTTTTGTACCAGTGCTGACCATCGTTCGTACTGGCCGCTGCTCTAGTTTGGACGCTTTAAAACCGCTAGACTCAAATGAGAAAAGTTTTAAACAAACCTGAATGCTTACACAGGAAGCTCTGTTATGGCGTTATGTGCTTTCCTCATCCGGAGGCAACGTAATCATCGTTTAATTTTAATGGCAACGAATAATTAAAGAGAAAATAAAGTTTTTCTTTGATTTAACATTGTTTGAGCACACGTGTTGTCCGCGTTCGGTGTTAGGTGTTTCGGGAATGGCCGGGCGATGCCATCGGGAGTAGCTCTTTATTGCATCCAAGCCGTGGAATATCACTTAATTGCTTCCCTTGTCCTTAATTGGCTCGCGTGTGTAGGCCGTAAACCCTTGAGGTCGCGACTGGGGTCGGCTTAGCCCCCACGTAAACAACCGTGAGAATCACCCCGGTATTCTCACTTTTTGTCTTAGATCGTATATCTCTCTCTCACTTCAACTTAGCTTAACATAGTCTAGATATAAGATAGCTTGCGTAGACATAAGATAGCTTAGATTATAAGATAGGCAGGGGTTGTTTTTGCTTTTTGAGAGAGAGAACAAATTAACGTAACTTACCATTTTTAGATTTGCTTTTGTTTGAAAAAGATATTAACGTAAGATAGGATTTTTTGTGCACTTCATAAACTTAATTTGGGGGGAACTACAATAGTTTAAGTTAGATTATAAGGTATTATTGTATACGGAATTGTATTTATTTAATAAATGGTATATATGGGGAGCGTGGGTTTGGCATACGGGTGGTGTCTCCCTATATATACTATTTATTAAATAAAGCGTTTCATTTATAGTTTTAAGGTAGTTATAAGTTAAAATAATTCCTTACCGCCGCCGTCGCCGAGATTGCAGTGCCGATTGGGGTGCGTCTCCATGGCTTCCTCTTCATAAAGACTTCTTTGAAATGTTTGTACAATAAAACAATCTTTTAATTCTGTTTATTTTTATTTAAACCCATCACATTAGTTTTAAAGTTAGGTAGTTTTAGGAAAAATTGTAATTATTATTAAGTATTTTGACGCGGTCAGGGAAAAGTTAGATTTTAATTATTTAATTGTAAACGAAGCTTTATATTAATAAGTATTATATATTTTGGTGAGTGGGCGGTTGAGGTGGTAACACCAAAAAAATATATAATATAGTTAATATAAAGGTTCTCAAACGATCTTAAACTGAATAAGAAATCTTGTATCTTTAACAATGGGAACAAGGAATCTTATTTGGGGATCCCAAGTTTTAATTTGTGAAATTAGGCCATAAGTATTGTAAACGGAACTCTAATATATTATATATTTGGGCGGTTTTTGTCCAAAAAATATATAATATTAACTTGGAATTTCGTATCATTTATAAAACTAAAATGTTTGTTACCAAATAAAATTATTATGGTTATATTATTTGTTGTTTATTATTTTGCATCTTTATTCTGTAAATAAAAGTTAAATCTTCCGGTTAAACTTTTATTTGCAGAATAAAGATGCAAAATAATTAACAACAAATAATATAACCCCATAATAATGACAATTTAAAGGGGTAACAAACGTTTTAGTTTTATAACTAAACCCTGTGTGACATTTTTATAAATTGTTAATAGATTTGTTAATAAATTTCGTGGGAAATAATTATAAACAGAATTTTTAAACTTTAAATCTTTTACTATTCATTTGTTCTATTTCTGTTTATGATTGTTACTAAATTTGTTAACAAATCTATTGACTATTTATGATTGTCAAACAGTCCTTTGTAATAATAATGTCAATAAACTTTGATTTTTATGAGATAAAGTGTTGTAATTTCTTAAAATACAAATATATTTTTATATTATTGAAAAATTGATTTTTATTCTAAGTCCCTACACGTATGTAGTTTTTAAAACGGCCACCAGTTGGCAGCACCTGTTCAAAATGATAGCAAAAAAAGAGTAAATCCGTCTAAAAAAATATTTTTTTGTGTACATAACGACGTACATACATAATTTTCAATAGCCTTTTGAGTTTAGACTAGTTAAATATGGGATTTTATGTCTATTTTGAATGCGGGTTTAGAGTTAGCATCCATGTATCTGCTCCTGATACCCGTAAAATGATTTTTTTCTAAGTCCCTGTCGATAATGTTGCAACTGAAAATTGCGCCTTAGATTTTTTGCAAGTATTTTTTCCTCGTTTTCATGATCTGTGCTGTCCCCTAGCGGCCATTTTCCGAACTATTTCGAATCCTGTATGTACGTATGTAAAAAAGACAGCTTTATTTTTAATTACCTACATTTTAAAGCGTAGTGCTTTCCAACCGGTGCTGCCCCCTGGCGGCCATTTTCTAAACTATTTCGAATCCTGTATGTACGTATGTAAAAAAGACAGCTTTATTTTTAATTACCTACATTTTAAAGCGTAGTGCTTTCCGACCGGTGCTGCCCCCTGGCGGCCATTTTCCAAACTATTTCGAATCCTGTATGTACGTATGTAAAAAAGACAGCTTTACCTACATTTTTAAGGATAGTGCTTTTCCGACAGGTGCTGCCCCCTGGCGGCCGTCTTAAGAACTATATACGTATAGACCCTGAAAATTTTAAAGAATTCATCCCCTAAGTAGAAGGAATTAAAAAAATAGACAAATTAAACTTTAATTTATATTTTATTACATAAAATATTGTACATTAGGGTAGTTTACATAAAATACAACAATGTAAGATACAAAAAACAATAAATACATATAAAATTTACACAAATTATTATTTAAACATCCCTATTTCTAATTTTTCAGGACAAGGGTAGGTATATTTATTTATATATTGTACATTAGGGTAGTTTACATAAAATACAACAATGTAAGATACAAAAAACAATAAATACAAGTAAAATTTACACAAATTATTATTTAAACATCCCTATTTCTAATTTTTCAGGACAAGGGTAAGTATATTTATATATAAAATACAAAGAATAAAAAATACAATTTAAGCTATGAACATAATAAAGACAACAATGTATAATGTATTACAAATAAACAATAAAAATAACTTAAACTAATACAAGTTTTATTTAACAACCCCTAATTCATTGAAAATAGCACAACAAAGAGACAGGGAAGTATGTACAGTTGATTCGGTTTCATTGGGACAATAGGGAAGTATGAGAACTGTATTAAACATATTAATAAATGTTGCGTTTTGAATTCGCCCTTTAAATTGGCCCTTAGGGAAAATCTGACTTCGGATTCGTAATCTACGGGTCGAAATTAGTATAATAGAATTTCTTTCGCATTTCTAACCCTAATAGTTCCAGAGTTACAGTCTATTTTTCTTATTTAATATAATGTTGCGTTTTGAATCGAAATGTTTCAATTAAAAGCTGTCAAATTTCAATTAGGCGATTTTGAAACCCTTGGCCCTAGGCCCTTGAAACTTAAATATGTTGTTCTACGACCCTGACATTTCAAAGGATTCGAAGGGAACGCGAAATTTCAAGGAAATCGCTGAAATCCCAGCCGTTTCCGAGATACGAGCCCCTAAAGATTTTGGGGGGTATTTTACCCTAATTTGCCTGTTTAAAAGAATTAAGGGCTGAAAAATAGCGTATCGGGTGTATCTTGAGCCGCTCTTTCGATTGGCCTGCGCAGAATTGCTTATATCTTTTTAGTTTTTGATATATTTACCCATTAAATTTGTAGGGGTGTATGGATTAGCTAATTTTGTTATTAATAGGGCCAGAAGGGTCGAATAAATTTTATTACACTAATTTGGACCTGTAGATTACGAATATGAACTTAAATTTTTCCCAAGGGCACTTTTAAGCCCTTCTACCATTCATAGTTTCAGAGTTATAACACATTTTTCTTAATTAAAAATGTTGCGTTTTCAATTCGCCCTTTAAATTAGCTCATAGGCAAAATATGACTACGGATTCGTTATGTAAGGGTCGAAATTAGTATAATACAATTTGCTTCGCATTTCTAACCCTAATAGTTTCAGTCCATTTTTCTTATTTAGTGTGATGTTGCGTTTTGAATCGAAATGTATCAATTAAAAGCTGTCAAATTTCAATTAGGCGATTTTGAAACCCTTGGCCCTAGGCCCTTGAAACTTAAATATGATGTTCTACGACCCCGACATTTCAAAGGATTCGAAGGGAACGCGAAATTTCAAGGAAATCGCTGAAAACCCAGCCGTTTCCGAGATACGAGCCCTTAAAGTTTTCCAAAGGGTCCTAGCTATAATTCGCCTATTTGAAGGGCTAAAGGGATGGAAAATAGCGTATCTGGGGTATTTGAACATGCCCTTTTGATTGGCCTGCACAGAATTGTTGAAAACCCTTCAGTTTACAACATTCTTAGCCCTCAAGTTTATGGCGAAGGGCGTGCGCTAACTCCGTTATTAAAAGGGCTAGAAGGGCGGGACAAATTTTATTAGGTTAATTTCGACCCGTAAAACACGATTCCAAGGTCAGTTTTTCCCTAAGGGCCGTTTTAAGCCCTTCGCCCTTTAAATAAGCCCTTCGGGTAAAATTTGACTTCAGATTCGTAATCTGTGGGACGAAATTAGTACAATAAAATTTGTTTCGCCCTTCTAGCCCTAATAGTTTCCGAGATACGGACCGTTAAAGTTTTACGAAGGGTTTAACGCTTAAATTCGTTAATTAAAAGGGCTAAAAGGCCGGAAAATAGCGTAGCGGAAGGATTTGAACCCACGCTTTCCATTGGCTTGCACAGAATTGATGAAAACCCTTTGGCTCACAATATATTTGCGCTTCAAGTATGGCGAAGGGCCTAGGCTAATTCCTGATCTAAAAGGGCTAGAAAGACCGGACAAGTGTTGTTAAACTTACTTGGATCTGCAAAATTGAAATCCGTGGTTGGATTTTCCCTAAGGGCTCAAATAAGCCCTTAGCTCTTTATAAAAGAGCGGACTCCTATCGGATGGTTATTTTCGTACCTAGGGAACTTAATACTAAAGGATAGAATAGGAAAATTCGAAAAAATCATTAAATATTAGGATATTTCCCTGTCTCTTTTGTTATTACATAGGAAAGGTAAATAAAAAGCTATTTTGTTTATTTATTCTCATAAAAATCATCTATTATCTTCGTCCTGTGTTGTAGTTACCGTATCCTATCGCTGGGTGTAGTACGCGGGGGGTAGGGGGGTTGGGGGTTCTGAAAACAAACATAAACATTGTTTATTTTGAGCGCCAAAGTATAAAAAACGTCATCAATTAACACTTAATTAGTGTTAGTTGTTACGTTATAATATTTAATATTATGTTTTTGTAAGGGAGACTTCAGTTCCTTTCTGGCTTTGGTGAAGTGAACATGGGGTGCTTGTGATTAATCGTGTATTGCGATTATGTAGTGTTGATAGGAACCGAAAAACATATTAGTTTTTATTACAATCATTCTTTTATTTAATTTATAGTTCGCGATATAAATAAGAGTATTCAAATTTACGCTAAAACTATATTTATTAGTTCATTATTACTGGATATTTTTAACTTTGTTTTATTAAGTGCTGCAATTGTTAATTTAAATAGTGCGAGTGTTGTGTAATGATTACTTGAAAGTGTATTCAAATCAGTGTAAATCGCCGAAGACAATACAGTTCAGTGATGAAGTACTAGCGGACGATATGTTAGGAAAATTCGCCGATCATTGCCCTTACAAGAAGGTAAGTACTAAAATTAAAGATATTGTTTGATGTTGAAATAATTCGAAAGTTTTAAAAATCATAGGACCTATGTTTATAAATATTAAATTACCAAAATTTAGATACATATGTAGAAAATTACGTAGAATCCGAAAAAAAATACCCCAACTTTGTATCTCTACCCTATTTAATGTGTAACGTCATTTCCGGATAACCTATCAATTCTAAAAGAAAATTTATCATGACAAAAGTTGTAGAGAATTAAAAATTATATAAGATTCACTATAAAAATATTTTTTATTTGACTTAGTTTTGGGTGTGGAAAATTTGGACTTTTCTTATTTTTTATAATTCAAAAACTAAATTTTGCGTATATACGCAGAAAAATACGTAGATTCCGAAAATCGATATCCAAACTTCGAATCTCCACCCATTTTGGGGTATAACATTATTATCTATCAAACTATCAACTTTAGGAGAAAATATTATATGACAAAAGTTGTAGATAATTTTAAGTTATGTAGATTGTATATTATACATTTTTCGATTATACCCCAAATTAAGGGTGTAGGCATTGAAAACCCTTTAAAACCTATATAAACCGTCGTAACTCGGAACTGTGAGATCGTATGATAAAAAGTTAAATGTATACCTCCCCTAAAATTCAATTTACTACAAAAAAGGTTTTATACATTTTTTCTCTATCTCTAACCGTTTCCGAGATATGAATTTAAAAATTTGAGATTCTCCAGAGGCGATTAACTCACATTTATATTTTACAGAGATCAGGCGAACCGGTTCAAGTCTTCACGACAAGAAGGAGATGGTTTTCTGATGCTGGCAACGAATTGAAATCCACCAGGTACGGAGAGAAGCCCCAGGATACTCTAGACGCACGAACGGGTCCTCCAAGTCGCGATGTCTGCATCTCTTACCACTGGAACTTCGAAAACGGGGTCATCTGTAACAAAAAAGAAGATTTATTGATGAAACTACAAATGTAATAACTTATTTATTGTATCTGCAATTTGTGTTTATCTGTATTAATAAAACCGCTTTCCTATATATAAAGTTGAAATATTCTATAAAAAAGTGTTTGTCAACATTTTATTAATTTTAAAACTATAGCTTATTTATACATAGATGCATACTAAATTCAAATTTTAAACGTATAAGTTCGTATCTTGCTTAGTTTCAGAGATATTGAGCCCTGAAGTTGAAATTTCTTATAGAAAAACATTTGTCTTTGAACAAGCATAAATGAAATATTTTCATCATTTCACCAACTTTGAAAATTATCATATTTGTAGAGAAATGCATGCTGAATTCATATTTGAATTGTACAAGTTTGTATCTTGCTTAGTTTCAGAGATATTGAGCCCTAAAGTTGAAATTTCTTATAGAAAAACATTTGTCTTTGAACAAACATAAATGAAAATTTTTCATTTCACCAATTTTGAAAATTGGCATATTTGTAGAGAAATGCATGCTGAATTCATATTTGAAACGTACAAGTTCGTATCTTTCTTAGTTTCAGAGATATCGAACCCTGAAGTTGAAATTTCTTATAGAAAAACATTTGTCTTTGAACAAACATAAATGAAAATTTTTCATTTCACCAATTTTGAAAATTGGCATATTTGTAGAGAAATGCATGCTGAATTCATATTTGAAACGTACAAGTTCGTATCTTTCTTAGTTTCAGAGATATCGAACCCTGAAGTTGAAATTTCTTATAGAAAAACATTTGTCTTTGAACAAACATAAATGAAAATTTTTCATCATTTCACCAATTTTGAAAATTGGCATATTTGTAGAGAAATGCATGCTGAATTCATATTTGAAACGTACAAGTTCGTATCTTTCTTAGTTTCAGAGATATCGAACCCTGAAGTTGAAATTTCTTATAGAAAAACATTTATCTTTGAACAAACATAAATAATTTTTTTTCATTTCACCAACTTTCAAAATTGGCATATTTGTAGAGAAATGCATGCTGAATTCATATTTGAAACGTACAAGTTTGTATCTTTCTTAGTTTCAGAGATATCGAACCCTGAGGTTGAAATTTCTTATAGAAAAACATTTATCTTTGAACAAACATAAATGAAAATTTTTCATCATTTCACCAACTTTCAAAATTGGCATGTTTGTAGAGAAATGCATGCTGAATTCATATTTGAAACGTACAAGTTCGTATCTTGCTTAGTTTCAGAAATATAGAGCTCTAAAGTTGAAATATCTTATAGAAAAAACATTTGTCCTTGAACAAGCATAAATGAGAAATGTATTTTTTCTTTCAGCAATATATCACTCTTTCCATCAACCCTAAAGTTCATAAATTATATTTCGCGGGTCCATGGGCCTTCTTTACAAATACAAATTTTAAAAAATCGTACGGGCGAGTAAACAATTATGTAATACATAGACAAATTATAATTTATAATTATTCTTTATTTTAATTGTTGACTACTACTTTTTTATTATTATCTAATGCCTAACTGTTACATAGATTCATTTTGTCATTGTCAGTTTTATTGTTACAGTGCTAGTGAACAGATGTGTGTGGTGTGCTCGTGTACCGTGCCATCGTAGACGACTTCCTGATCCTTGCAGAGGACTTTCGGATATCTTCAGGACTTGGAGTTATACTTAGGGAAATAATTTATTAACAGTAAGTTTTTTTTATTATTGAACCACTTTATAGGACCCATTATTGGGTATATCAGCCATTATTTCTAAAGACTATTATTTCGGCTATAGATATACTTTATAATTGTATAATAATAAATATATAATAATAAATTATTTAGTGCTATTACTATACACAAATATCATTTATTTTTTTATGTACTAAATATTTTATTACATATTTTTTATTTTATATTTCAATATTCTTTTTAATATGTAACGAATTTCTCGCACTTTCATAATTATTTTTTTTATAACAATTACACACGATTGAATCATATCTGAGTCCATATTATTATCTATAATCATTAATTTAAATATTATTTCGATTATATTTTTATTGTTACAGAAAGATGAAATACAGTCTTGGACGAACCGTAGAAGGATGTGAGTGAGTGGCAGAAGGACATACCCATATCCTGATTTCCGCGTTGAAGATGATCATATTGTTGCAGAGCATCACACTGAGCACACCCCAACACGTATTGGCGCCCTTCAAGACTTATTTATAAGATTTATGTAAATAAATAAATAAAACTTATCCTCCTAAATATTAAATACTCGTATATAAAATTAATATATAGCAAAAACAAATCGATACATAATCAATTCATGTCATTATGCAACACATACATATATTTTCATTTTCATATATTTCACAGTTTCTACAGTATTTAAAGAATACATTCTTACATTACTCGTATATACTATTCAAACAATACATACAGAAATTTAAAACCGTATCCGTGAATTCGAACTTCTGAAACTATGTATATATATACAAAACAAACCCCTGAATCCAAATTTGAAAACCGCAAGTCGCTATTTCACTTAGTTTTTGAGTTATTTAATTTTTATCATGATATAGAGACAATAGCAATTTAGCTATCTTGAAACAAACATGACTGACATTTTTTTCAGCAATTCGAATTCCTGAAAATGTTTTTAGGGATTCCATAGTACTGAAATTACGTTTACATATAGAGAATAATCCTATAAATCCAAATAAGATTAGAATAATTCATTATCACTCTTAGTTGTTGAAGTATTTAATTTTAAATGTACTATACACAACATAAGAATCACATACGTAGTATTTAAAACTTTAAAAAATCAGTATCTCGAAACTATACTAGTATAAGTAATTGGAACTTTGCTCTATTTTTCTGTAAAATCTTTTGCATCCCCTACATAGATACATACATACATATACGAGTAATCTAATACTTTGAGAAACTTTGATCGTTTTAAATAAAACATAGGAAAAATCATTTCATTTCTATTATATTTATTAATAACACATTATTTAACCCTCTTCATACACCAGTTCAAAAACACTTCATAATAAATTCGCACTTTACAAAATAGTAACTGTGTATCTAGAGCGGAAAATGACACTTTACGCTCATGACGCATGACACATATACTTTTTTTCTACGTCCATTGAAAAAGATAATCCAAACACTTTGGTTTCAAATCTTACTGTGAATAATTTCATTTTTCATTTATCCCAGCTAAAAATTTACATTCCTATTTTAACCAGAAAAACTGCAAGTTGTTCTGTCAACTTCAATTATCAATTTTCTGCTCTAAACTGACAGCTTGAGAAGCCTACTTTCAAAATGGATGTAGAAAAAATTATATTGTCTCACTTAGAAAGAAAATCATGTCATCGTTAAAAAAACAATAGGTACATACACTGTCACACTATTTATTATTATAGTCGCCGCCAAATATATATGGACTGATGCTTAACTTTTTCCCTTGTCTTGCACCCTTCGGCGTTGCCGCTTCTTCATAACTTAGCATTTTCAATATGACCACTGAATTGGCAACAGTGTAGAAATGTCCAGTCCATACTTATTTGACGGCAAGTATAGTATACTCGTACTTTATACACATTATTCATATACATATTTTCAAATTTGAAAAATTAGTATTTTCTTAGACATACTTTTACTCTGTTATGCTTATATAGAATAATATTCCTTAATAAAATCATACAGAAAAACGCGAAAAGTATTAATCCTTCTTCATACTAATCTACTATACAATCATTATATTCAATGGTGAGCTATAGGGGGTCCGTAGGGGTTCGTGCAAGCCCCGTCTTGAACTTTTTTCAATTTGTAAAAGCCCCTTGTTTTCTTATTATTTTTTGTCCAAAAAGGAACATATATCTTAAAAACATTTTCTTCGCATAAGTTGAGCGACAAAGTAGAACGGTACCCTGTCAATTAATCGACATTAACTATGCGGTGACGATTACATTTTGAAGACTCATTCGTTTTCATTTTCATAAAACATGGAGAGATAGAGCACTTTGTTAAAAATTTTATAGCTCACCACTGATTATATTGAATACAAACACATAATAAATAAATATATAATATAGTTTATATTATTGTTAATTATTCTACAGACTTTACGCTGTAGGAAAACATTCATATTTTCATATTTAAAAGAAGAAAACTATCTTTCATCTAGCGAAAAACGATATACTTTTATTACGCTGTTGTATATAAAGATAGTAAAATCATTTATAAAAATACATATGTGTTTGTATTCATAATTGCATTGTTGATAATGTATTGTTGCACACACATTAAAATTATATATGATATACTTTACATTTCTTTATTTTTCTGATTGTATATACAGCCCATATATTGAATACACTTATCTAGTTAGGTACATATATAAATATCGCAAAACTGTATCACTAAAATGTATATCTTAATATGTTATCCAAACGTCACAATAAAACTTATTCCTAATAAAAATTGGACTACATATTATTGTTAAAAATCTATCATTCCTTACGCATATATCTATGAGATAAAGAATTTATGTATAGTAATTAGAGCACATATCATCATCGCTGTATTAATAATAATAATTATTTATTCATTTTTATAATAATGTATGTATTTCATGTATTATGTATTGTAATATCATTATTATGTATAACATCTCTGACAAATAAATCCTTGTTATAAATAACAAACTATTTCATTCCAATATATCGATCAAAAATCGCATTCCAAAGATCTAAGTTCATCTCCCGCTTTCTAGCAAGAATTTTGTAAGCCGCCAATCTGCAATCAGAACGGCGTCCTACAAAATCTTGCAAACCAAAGATCCAAATTTGATTCCCGTCTACTAGCTACCTGCACCCTGCACCCAGCAACCACCCGAGCAATATTCACCCCATCCTAGCTAGCAACCAGCAAGCCACCAGCCCCGTGCCTAGCCTACGGTCTAGGGGCGGATCCTGGTGGCCAGCTGGCCAGCCAGCTAGAAATCCGCCAGCCAGCTAGAAATCCAGAAATAGCAAGTATATAGCCCGATTACGTAATTTCACGGAGCAGAGTCTCCGGTTCGATACCACCGCTCACGCCGAATGACCAAAAATTCAACAAACAGCTGTATATAAGGCTGAAATCTGTGGTGGGAGGCCTAGGATTCATGATACCACCACCAGACGATTGAATTTTAAATTTTGTGGGAGAATGTCTTGCTATAGCCTTTCGATTCTGCGAATTTTAAATTCTGATGATCAGATGTCTTACTATAGACAGTAAATTTAGATTTTGTGGGTACAAGTCTTGCTATAGCCTTTCGGTTCTACGATTTTTAAAGTTTGATGATCAGGTATCTTACTATAGACAGTGAATTTGAATTTTGTGGGCACAAGTCGTGCTATAGCCTTTCGATTCTGCGAATTTTAAGATTTGGTCTTGCTAGAGCCAGCAAATTTGAATTTTGATGGGTAAATGCCTTGGGATCGGCTGAAATTCCGTCTGAGAGCTCAAAAATGCTCGCAACGGCCGTAAAATGCTACTTTTCAGCCGCTACAGCTCTAAATCGTCGATTTTACACGATTTTTGATTTTTATCGACCAGAAGCCTTGCTGTAGGCTGGATATTGTTGATTATGTAATCGAGCTGCCGTGGATTTGCTCGCTGTATATTCGGCGATTACGTAATTGGCTGCCATAGTTCGCTCGCCGTATGCCGGTGATTATATAATCGAGCTGCTGTGGTTTTTCTAGTTCGCAAATCGATGCTCTAGATCTAGTTCGTATTTAGGTGAATTGCAGGTTGCCTGTAAAGTTTAATTTTGGGTATGGAATAATTGGGATTTTGAATTGAAATATTGTATTCCTTTTGTTCTGTTTATTGGTCATTCATGTAATACATTTTTAAATCTAATATATAACGATATGAATTAGAACTTAGAAATAAATACAATGAAATATGTATCACTAAATGTATATTAAGATGTATTTTTCATGTGGTTACATTATGTACGTGATATTTTTTCTAAGACTTATCGAGATGGACATATTTTGGATGTTATATATATTACAAGACATAAAAGTAGATCAATGTATAATATATTTTATAATGCAAATAGCTAGTGTGTCTATAAGTCTTAGAAAAACTAAATCAGGTATCAGGATATTAAGTAGAGCAAGTATCTTATGATATAGGATTGATTATATATCAATTAATACCAGATATGTACAATCACATATTAAGTTATATTTTCCTATATATGGAGCATATATGTACGTATGTACTAACGGAATTTGAGTAATTCATCTTCAAGACAAGGATTTATTGTCAAATTTGGTTCATTTTCTTAGCTATTTTCTCGCGATTTGTTTGTTTAATGTGTTCATATATGCATTTATTAACTAAATGTTTTAACAGCTTAAAATAATAATAATGATATATGTATTTGTAATTATAAACTTATTTCAATAATATGAGAATAACGTGTAGTTAATACATGATAAATTCGTCAGCAAGACATATGAGTAAAAAATGTATTAATCAATAAATAGAATATTTCTAACCTGAAAGACCATTCCGAGTCTCGGGTAAATCTTCCACCAAACTTGTATTTAATGATGAACCCAGCTGAAATTACCAGGAAACACATTTAAAACTAACTAACAATTGTTTATTTACACTCACAATTAGTCTAAACACTTATTTTTTAATGAAAATGTTCGTTTGATTCCCAAATTTGGAGTTACAATGTACTATCCAACATGCATAACAGTCGGTATGACATCAGCGCGAAAATGCTCGAACTACATGCAACATTATGACTCCGTCGGTATGGCAGTTTTATTTTAAAGAGCGGTGCGAGAGCTAATGTTACGCAGGTTGGATAATACGTGTTAACCTCACTTTTGTACTGTCAAACAAATATTTTCATTAAAAAATAAACATTTTTGACAAATTTTGAGCATGTATGAATGATTTTCAGTTAATTTTATGTGTTTCCTGTAAATTTCAGCCGGTTTTATTATCAAATAAAAGTTTGGATGTTTTGGAAGCATCGCCGAAGATTCGCAAATGGACGTCACCTTGAAATATTCAAATAAAACTTAGTCTAAACGGTTTTAAGGGATGAAAATGTTAAAATTTATATTTGAAACCCTGTACAACACGATTTTAGTATTAGTTTTGATGTAATTGAACCCAGAAATAAATTATGTCCAATAGAAAATGGTTGTTTTTTTGGCGATATTTCCGCCCAAATTTCTTGCATGTATTAACGACTTTTTGACACTTTTAAGATGTTTATGTACCAAATCAAACCCCTAGAGTACATTTCTGAAGGAATTACAGCGATATATTTACTCAGTTTCGAATTATAAAGCCCGCATCAACAATAAAATCTTGCACAATGTCACGCAAAATTGCAATAAAAATTGAAGCCAACATAAATTTTAAAATGCGATTTTAAAAAACTGGACGCAAATTTGATAAATGTTATTATGGCTTTGTAACAAGTATATATGTAAGATTATATTAAAAATATAAAAGTCTACATTTATATTATTTTTTTGTTTGGGTATGAAATAAGTCGAGGACAAAATCCCCCAAATTACCACTAAAATACCCGTCAAACTATTGACGAATAAATCGAATTAAACTAATTAAATCGCACACAATTAATTACAGCGATATATTTACTCGGTTTCGAGTTATAAAGACCGGATCTACAATAAAATCTTGCGCAATTTTACGCAAAATTGGTGGTAATGAAAATAGATCAATATATGAAATTATTTTTTTTGAAATTATTTAGAATGAATCTTACTTATTAACTACTTATCATAATAAAAAGAGAAATCGTAATACAGTTCTTTTATGGTGTAGGTAAGTATGAAGAAACTATACTAATTTCTTCGCCAAGGTAAGCGTTGTTTTATATTTTAACCAAAAATTAGGATTAAGATTTATTCTGAAGCGTTCGAATGGAATATGTGATCGTATAATATTTGATATGTATGTAGGTAAGTATATATTTTTTTTCTTATATAAGTATCTCAGGCTATGTACACATATACTATTTATATAGGTAGGTAAAGGTATGTATATATATTTTTCACACACATTAACAAATAAACAATATACATATGTAGATAAACACACAGTATACATACAATAAATAAAACCAACACATTTATATTAAACGATATTATCGGCAATTATTATTTATGTATTTATATTTAACCGTCGTCGTTGTTAATCCCGAACCGCTCCATTCCCGTATCCGACGCACGGAGCACCCTGCACTAACATCCACCAGAGAAAATGTATGAAAATCTAGTAGCTCAGAAGCTTATGAACGAGATCCATCCACACTCCGCGAAACAGACGTACGACTAGTAGTACACTCCACAAGAACATTCTGGAATTGGAATATCATCATTATTTAATGTGATGATGATATATGAGGATGATATATGGGATGGATGGTATCATACATTTTAATAAATTCATTTAAAAGTTGTATAAAGGTGTTTCCTTTAAACAACCAGCGCTTTTTTGGGCGACGCGTAATGACTTTAAAGAAAAATGTTATATGGAAAAAATGATTAAGGATAAGGGACTTATTAACGGAACTTTAGAAATTTCTTATTAAAATTAAGAATAAACTAAAACAATAATAATAAATGTAAGAACAGTTCGTTGCATTCTACGTAAAATGATCAGGAGAACAAGAAATTGCATACAAGGAAAATCCCATGCTAAATCCCTATGTTCACCCCTAACAGCCATCAATATAAGAAAATTTTAAATTTAATCGTCGACTTTTTAGGATAATTTGCAATTATTTAAATACATACAGTAAATATCTCCGAATATTCTGTTTAATACACGAAACAAAGAATGATAGCAACCATGATAAATAGCCAATAATACACTGCAAAAATAATAAAATACGATCTTACTATGAATAGAAAAATATCTTAAGCATTCTGCAAGTCCTGCAGGTGTCCAGGAGTTGTCCTCAAGCACCAGGAAGTCATCCTCAAAGGCGCAACATACGAGCACACCACACTCACGTCTATACCCTGCCACTACCACAATGAGACTAACAAAATATTCTATGTAATTGTTAAGTATTAGATAATAATATCATTAAATTTTTAAAAAGAGATATTAACAATTAATAATAGGTAGGTACGTATGTGTTATATAAATTTTTGATTGTTCATTTTAAGGAAAAATCAAAGAAAATCATTAAAATTACTAACTCTCATACCACTCAAGTAAAAAAATATTATTAATAAACAGCCCTATAAGTTATATTTCAATATTTCTAACCTGAAAGACCATTCCGAGTCTCGGGTAAATCTTCCACCAAACTTGTATTTAATGATGAACCCAGCTGAAATTAACAGGAAACACACTTAAAACTAACTAACAATTGTTTATTTACACTCACAATTAGTCTAAACACTTATTTTTTAATGAAAATGTTCGTTTGATTCCCAAATTTGGAGTTACAATGTACTATCCAACATGCATAACAGTCGGTATGACATCAGCGCGAAAATGCTCGAACTACATGCAACATTATGACTCCGTCGGTATGGCAGTTTTATTTTAAAGAGCGGTGCGAGAGCTAATGTTACGCAGGTTGGATAATACGTGTTAACCTCACTTTTGTACTGTCAAACAAATATTTTCATTAAAAAATAAACATTTTTGACAAATTTTGAGCATGTATAAATGATTTTCAGTTAATTTTATGTGTTTCCTGTAAATTTCAGCCGGTTTTATTATCAAATAAAAGTTTGGATGTTTTGGAAGCATCGCCGAAGATTCGCAAATGGACGTCACCTTGAAATATTCAAATAAAACTTAGTCTAAACGGTTTTAAGGGATGAAAATGTTAAAATTTATATTTGAAACCCTGTACAACACGATTTTAGTATTAGTTTTGATGTAATTGAACCCAGAAATAAATTATGTCCAATAGAAAATGGTTGTTTTTTTGGCGATATTTCCGCCCAAATTTCTTGCATGTATTAACGACCTTTTGACACTTTTAAGATGTTTATGTACCAAGTCAAACCCCTAGAGTACATTTCTGAAGGAATTACAGCGATATATTTACTCAGTTTCGAATTATAAAGCCCGCATCAATAATAAAATCTTGCACAATTTTACGCGAAATTGCAATAAAAATTGAAGCCAACATAAATTTTTAAAATGCGATTTTAAAAAACTGGACGCAAATTTGACAAATGTTATTATGGCTTTGTAACAAGTATATATGTAAGTTTATATTAAAAATATAAAAGTCTACATTTATATTATTTTTTTCTTTGGGTATGAAATAAGTCGAGGACAAAATTCCAGATGTTTATATACCAAATCAAACCCCTAGAGTTCACATTGAAATATTCAAATAAAACTTAGTCTAAACGATTTTAAGATATTGAAATGTTATAATTTATATTTGAAACCCCTTACAACACGATTCTAGTATTAGTTTTGATGTATTTTAACCCGACATAAATTATGTGTAATAGAAAATGGTTGTTTTTTTGGCGATATTTCCGCCCAAATTTCTTGCATGTATTAACGACTTTTTGACACTTTTAAGATGGTTATGTACCAAATCAAACCCCTAGAGTTCATTTCTGAAGGAATTACAGCGATATATTTACTCAGTTTCGAATTATAAAGCCCGCATCAACAATAAAATCTTGTACAATTTTACGCAAAATTGCAATAAAAATTGAAGCAAACATAAATTTTTAAAATGCGATTTTAAAAAACTGGAAGCAAATTTGACAAATGTTATTATGGCTTTGTAACAAGTATATATGTAAGATTATATTAAAAATATAAAAGTCTACATTTATATTATTTTTTTGTTTGGGTATGAAATAAGTCGAGGACAAAATTCCCCCAAATAACCACTAAAATACCCGTCAAACTATTGACGATTAAATCGAATTAAAGTAATTAAATCACACACAATTAATTACAGCGATATATTTACTCGGTTTCGAGTTATAAAGACCGGATCAACAATAAAATCTTGCGCAATTTTACGCAAAATTGGTGGTAATTTCGCCCAAGTTTTTACATTTCCCAACGCCTTTTTGACACTTTTAAGATATTTATACACCAAATAAAATCCTTAGAAGCTTAAATAATTCAGGGGAACAGGGTACCTAATAACAACAAACGTTGAAATTTTATATCTTGACGGCTATTACTGGCCCAGAGTTATCCTACAAAGGTTACGGACAAAATGAATCATATGTAAAATGATTGCTATATTAATAAACAAAACAAAAAATATCATTTGGTTAAATAATTCAGGGGAACAGGGTACCTAATAATAACAAACGTTGAAATTTTATATCTTGACGGCTATTATTGGCCCAGAGTTATCCTAAAAATGGTACGGACAAAATGAATCATATGTAAAATGATTGCTATATTAATAAACAAAACAAAAAATATCATTTGGTTAAATAATTCAGGGGAACAGGGTACCTAATAACAACAAACGTTGAAATTTTTTATCTTGACGGCTATTATTGGCCCAGAGTTATCCTAAAAAGGTTACGGACAAAATGAATCATATGTAAAATGATTGCTATATTAATAAACAAAACAAAAAATATCATTTGGTTAAATAATTTAGGGGAACAGGGTACCTAATAACAACAAACGATGAAATTTTATATCTTGACGGCTATTATTGGCCCAGAGTTATCCTAAAAAGAGTACGGACAAAATGAATCATATGTAAAATGATTGCTATATTAATAAACAAAACAAAAAATATCATTTGGTTAAATAATTCAGGGCAACAGGGTACCTAATAACAACAAAGGTTGAAATTTTATATCTTGACGGCTATTATTGGCCCAGAGTTATCCTAAAAAGAGTACGGACAAAATGAATCATATGTAAAATGATTGCTATATTAATAAACAAAACAAAAAATATCATTTGGTTAAATAATTCAGGGCAACAGGGTACCTAATAACAACAAAGGTTGAAATTTTATATCTTGACGGCAATTATTGGCCCAGAGTTATCCTAAAAATGGTACGGACAAAATGAATCATATGTAAAATGATTGCTATATTAATAAACAAAACAAAAAATATCATTTGGTTAAATAATTCAGGGGAACAGGGTACCTAATAACAACAAACGATGAAATTTTATATCTTGACGGCTATTATTGGCCCAGAGTTATCCTAAAAAGGTTACGGACAAAATGAAACCTATGTAAAATAATTGCTGGATTAATAAGCAATACAAGAAATATCATTTCGTTAAATATTTCAGGGGAACAGGTATCTAAAACTAATAAAACGTTGAAATATTCTATCGTGACGGCTGGCTATTATGGGAGCAGAGTTATCCTAAAAAGGTTACGGACAAAATGAAACCTATGTAAAATCATTGCTGGATTAATAAGCAATACAAGAAATATCATTTCGTTAAATATTTCAGGGGAACAGGTATCTAAAACTAATAAAACGTTGAAATATTCTATCGTGACGGCTGGCTATTATTGGAGCAGAGTTATCCTAAAAAGGTTACGGACAAAATGAAACCTATGTAAAATCATTGATGGATTAATAAGCAATACAAGAAATATCATTTCGTTAAATATTTCAGTGGAACAGGTATCTAAAACTAATAAAACGTTGAAATATTCTATCGTGACGGCTGGCTATTATGGGAGCAGAGTTATCCTAAAAAGGTTACGGACAAAATGAAACCTATGTAAAATCATTGCTGGATTAATAAGCAATACAAGAAATATCATTTCGTTAAATATTTCAGGGGAACAGGTATCTAAAACTAATAAAACGTTGAAATATTCTATCGTGACGGCTGGCTATTATGGGAGCAGAGTTATCCTAAAAACGTTACGGACAAAATGAAACCTATGTAAAATCATTGCTGGATTAATAAGCAATACAAGAAATATCATTTCGTTAAATATTTCAGGGGAACAGGTATCTAAAACTAATAAAACGTTGAAATATTCTATCGTGACGGCTGGCTATTATTGGCCCAGAGTTATCCTAAAAAGGTTACTGACAAAATGAAACCTATGTAAAATCATTGCTGGATTAATAAGCAATACAAGAAATATCATTTTGTTAAATATTTCAGGGGAACAGGTATCTAAAACTAATAAAACGTTGAAATATTCTATCGTGACGGCTGGCTATTATTGGCCCAGAGTTATCCTAAAAAGGTTACTGACAAAATGAAACCTATGTAAAATCATTGCTGGATTAATAAGCAATACAAGAAATATCATTTCGTTAAATATTTCAGGGGAACAGGTATCTAAAACTAATAAAACGTTGAAATATTCTATTGTGACGGCTGGCTATTATTGGCCCAGAGTTATCCTAAAAAGGTTACTAACAAAATGAAACCTATGTAAAATCATTGCTGGATTAATAAGCAATACAAGAAATATCATTTCGTTAAATATTTCAGGGGAACAGGTATCTAAAACTAATAAAACGTTGAAATATTCTATCGTGACGGCTGGCTATTATTGGCCCAGAGTTATCCTAAAAAGGTTACTGACAAAATGAAACCTATGTAAAATCATTGCTGGATTAATAAGCAATACAAGAAATATCATTTCGTTAAATATTTCAGGGGAACAGGTATCTAAAACTAATAAAACGTTGAAATATTCTATCGTGACGGCTGGCTATTATTAGCCCAGAGTTATCCTAAAAAGGTTACGGACAAAATGAAACCTATGTAAAATCATTGCTGGATTAATAAGAAATACAAGAAATATCATTTCGTTAAATATTTCAGGGGAACAGGTATCTAAAACTAATAAAACGTTGAAATATTCTATCGTGACGGCTGGCTATTATTGGCCCAGAGTTATCCTAAAAAGGTTACTGACAAAATGAAACCTATGTAAAATCATTGCTAGATTAATAAGCAATACAAGAAATATCATTTTGTTAAATATTTCAGGGGAACAGGTATCTAAAACTAATAAAACGTTGAAATATTCTATCGTGACGGCTGGCTATTATTGGCCCAGAGTTATCCTAAAAAGGTTACTGACAAAATGAAACCTATGTAAAATCATTGCTGGATTAATAAGCAATACAAGAAATATCATTTCGTTAAATATTTCAGGGGAACAGGTATCTAAAACTAATAAAACGTTGAAATATTCTATCGTGACGGCTGGCTATTATTGGCCCAGAGTTATCCTAAAAAGGTTACTGACAAAATGAAACCTATGTAAAATCATTGCTGGATTAATAAGCAATACAAGAAATATCATTTCGTTAAATATTTCAGGGGAACAGGTATCTAAAACTAATAAAACGTTGAAATATTCTATTGTGACGGCTGGCTATTATTGGCCCAGAGTTATCCTAAAAAGGTTACTGACAAAATGAAACCTATGTATAATCTTTGCTGGATTAATAAGCAATACAAGAAATATCATTTCGTTAAATATTTCAGGGGAACAGGTATCTAAAACTAATAAAACGTTGAAATATTCTATCGTGACGGCTGGCTATTATTGGCCCAGAGTTATCCTAAAAAGGTTACTGGCAAAATGAAACCTATGTAAAATCATTGCTGGATTAATAAGCAATACAAGAAATATCATTTCGTTAAATATTTCAGGGGAACAGGTATCTAAAACTAATAAAACGTTGAAATATTCTATCGTGACGGCTGGCTATTATTGGCCCAGAGTTATCCTAAAAAGGTTACTGACAAAATGAAACCTATGTAAAATCATTGCTGGATTAATAAGCAATACAAGAAATATCATTTCGTTAAATATTTCAGGGGAACAGGTATCTAAAACTAATAAAACGTTGAAATATTCTATCGTGACGGCTGGCTATTATTGGCCCAGAGTTATCCTAAAAAGGTTACGGACAAAATGAAACCTATGTAAAATCATTGCTGGATTAATAAGCAATACAAGAAATATCA
This sequence comes from Harpalus rufipes, assembly GCA_951394225.1. Classification (NCBI taxonomy): domain Eukaryota; kingdom Metazoa; phylum Arthropoda; class Insecta; order Coleoptera; family Carabidae; genus Harpalus; species Harpalus rufipes. Next base: position 126,838 of record OX596280.1, read on the forward strand.
TTTCGTTAAATATTTCAGGGGAACAGGTATCTAAAACTAATAAAACGTTGAAATATTCTATTGTGACGGCTGGCTATTATTGGCCCAGAATTATCCTAAAAAGGTTACTGACAAAATGAAACCTATGTAAAATCATTGCTGGATTAATAAGCAATACAAGAAATATCATTTCGTTAAATATTTCAGGGGAACAGGTATCTAAAACTAATAAAACGTTGAAATATTCTATCGTGACGGCTGGCTATTATTGGCCCAGAGTTATCCTAAAAAGGTTACTGACAAAATGAAACCTATGTAAAATCATTGCTGGATTAATAAGCAATACAAGAAATATCATTTCGTTAAATATTTCAGGGGAACAGGTATCTAAAACTAATAAAACGTTGAAATATTCTATCGTGACGGCTGGCTATTATTGGCCCAGAGTTATCCTAAAAAGGTTACTGACAAAATGAAACCTATGTAAAATCATTGCTGGATTAATAAGCAATACAAGAAATATCATTTCGTTAAATATTTCAGGGGAACAGGTATCTAAAACTAATAAAACGTTGAAATATTCTATCGTGACGGCTGGCTATTATTGGCCCAGAGTTATCCTAAAAAGGTTACGGACAAAATGAAACCTATGTAAAATCATTGCTGGATTAATAAGCAATACAAGAAATATCATTTCGTTAAATATTTCAGGGGAACAGGTATCTAAAACTAATAAAACGTTGAAATATTCTATCGTGACGGCTGGCTATTATTGGCCCAGAGTTATCCTAAAAAGGTTACTGACAAAATGAAACCTATGTAAAATCATTGCTGGATTAATAAGCAATACAAGAAATATCATTTCGTTAAATATTTCAGGGGAACAGGTATCTAAAACTAATAAAACGTTGAAATATTCTATTGTGACGGCTGGCTATTATTGGCCCAGAGTTATCCTAAAAAGGTTACTGACAAAATGAAACCTATGTATAATCATTGCTGGATTAATAAGCAATACAAGAAATATCATTTCGTTAAATATTTCAGGGGAACAGGTATCTAAAACTAATAAAACGTTGAAATATTCTATCGTGACGGCTGGCTATTATTGGCCCAGAGTTATCCTAAAAAGGTTACTGACAAAATGAAACCTATGTAAAATCATTGCTGGATTAATAAGCAATACAAGAAATATCATTTCGTTAAATATTTCAGGGGAACAGGTATCTAAAACTAATAAAACGTTGAAATATTCTATCGTGACGGCTGGCTATTATTGGCCCAGAGTTATCCTAAACAGGTTACTGACAAAATGAAACCTATGTAAAATCATTGCTGGATTAATAAGCAATACAAGAAATATCATTTCGTTAAATATTTCAGGGGAACAGGTATCTAAAACTAATAAAACGTTGAAATATTCTATCGTGACGGCTGGCTATTATTGGCCCAGAGTTATCCTAAAAAGGTTACTGACAAAATGAAACCTATGTAAAATCATTGCTGGATTAATAAGCAATACAAGAAATATCATTTCGTTAAATATTTCAGGGGAACAGGTATCTAAAACTAATAAAACGTTGAAATATTCTATCGTGACGGCTGGCTATTATTGGCCCAGAGTTATCCTAAAAAGGTTACGGACAAAATGAAACCTATGTAAAATCATTGCTGGATTAATAAGCAATACAAGAAATATCATTTCGTTAAATATTTCAGGGGAACAGGTATCTAAAACTAATAAAACGTTGAAATATTCTATCGTGACGGCTGGCTATTATTGGCCCAGAGTTATCCTAAAAAGGTTACTGACAAAATGAAACCTATGTAAAATCATTGCTGGATTAATAAGCAATACAAGAAATATCATTTCGTTAAATATTTCAGGGGAACAGGTATCTAAAACTAATAAAACGTTGAAATATTCTATTGTGACGGCTGGCTATTATTGGCCCAGAGTTATCCTAAAAAGGTTACTGACAAAATGAAACCTATGTAAAATCATTGCTGGATTAATAAGCAATACAAGAAATATCATTTCGTTAAATATTTCAGGGGAACAGGTATCTAAAACTAATAAAACGTTGAAATATTCTATCGTGACGGCTGGCTATTATTGGCCCAGAGTTATCCTAAAAAGGTTACTGACAAAATAAAACCTATGTAAAATCATTGCTGGATTAATAAGCAATACAAGAAATATCATTTCGTTAAATATTTCAGGGGAACAGGTATCTAAAACTAATAAAACGTTGAAATATTCTATCGTGACGGCTGGCTATTATTGGCCCAGAGTTATCCTAAAAAGGTTACTGACAAAATGAAACCTATGTAAAATCATTGCTGGATTAATAAGCAATACAAGAAATATCATTTCGTTAAATATTTCAGGGGAACAGGTATCTAAAACTAATAAAACGTTGAAATATTCTATCGTGACGGCTGGCTATTATTGGCCCAGAGTTATCCTAAAAAGGTTACTGACAAAATGAAACCTATGTAAAATCATTGCTGGATTAATAAGCAATACAAGAAATATCATTTCGTTAAATATTTCAGGGGAACAGGTATCTAAAACTAATAAAACGTTGAAATATTCTATCGTGACGGCTGGCTATTATTGGCCCAGAGTTATCCTAAAAAGGTTACTGACAAAATGAAACCTATGTAAAATCATTGCTGGATTAATAAGAAATACAAGAAATATCATTTCGTTAAATATTTCAGGGGAACAGGTATCTAAAACTAATAAAACGTTGAAATATTCTATCGTGACGGCTGGCTATTATTGGCCCAGAGTTATCCTAAAAAGGTTACTGACAAAATGAAACCTATGTAAAATCATTGCTGGATTAATAAGCAATACAAGAAATATCATTTCGTTAAATATTTCAGGGGAACAGGTATCTAAAACTAATAAAACGTTGAAATATTCTATCGTGACGGCTGGCTATTATTGGCCCAGAGTTATCCTAAAAAGGTTACTGACAAAATGAAACCTATGTAAAATCATTGCTGGATTAATAAGCAATACAAGAAATATCATTTCGTTAAATATTTCAGGGGAACAGGTATCTAAAACTAATAAAACGTTGAAATATTCTATTGTGACGGCTGGCTATTATTGGCCCAGAGTTATCCTAAAAAGGTTACTGACAAAATGAAACCTATGTAAAATCATTGCTGGATTAATAAGCAATACAAGAAATATCATTTCGTTAAATATTTCAGGGGAACAGGTATCTAAAACTAATAAAACGTTGAAATATTCTATCGTGACGGCTGGCTATTATTGGCCCAGAGTTATCCTAAAAAGGTTACTGACAAAATGAAACCTATGTAAAATCATTGCTGGATTAATAAGCAATACAAGAAATATCATTTCGTTAAATATTTCAGGGGAACAGGTATCTAAAACTAATAAAACGTTGAAATATTCTATCGTGACGGCTGGCTATTATTGGCCCAGAGTTATCCTAAAAAGGTTACTGACAAAATGAAACCTATGTAAAATCATTGCTGGATTAATAAGAAATACAAGAAATATCATTTCGTTAAATCTTTCAGGGGAACAGGTATCTAAAACTAATAAAACGTTGAAATATTCTATCGTGACGGCTGGCTATTATTGGCCCAGAGTTATCCTAAAAAGGTTACTGACAAAATGAAACCTATGTAAAATCATTGCTGGATTAATAAGCAATACAAGAAATATCATTTCGTTAAATATTTCAGGGGAACAGGTATCTAAAACTAATAAAACGTTGAAATATTCTATCGTGACGGCTGGCTATTATTGGCCCAGAGTTATCCTAAAAAGGTTACTGACAAAATGAAACCTATGTAAAATCATTGCTGGATTAATAAGCAATACAAGAAATATCATTTCGTTAAATATTTCAGGGGAACAGGTATCTAAAACTAATAAAACGTTGAAATATTCTATCGTGACGGCTGGCTATTATTGGCCCAGAGTTATCCTAAAAAGGTTACGGACAAAATGAAACCTATGTAAAATCATTGCTGGATTAATAAGAAATACAAGAAATATCATTTCGTTAAATATTTCAGGGGAACAGGTATCTAAAACTAATAAAACGTTGAAATATTCTATCGTGACGGCTGGCTATTATTGGCCCAGAGTTATCCTAAAAAGGTTACTGACAAAATGAAACCTATGTAAAATCATTGTTGGATTAATAAGCAATACAAGATATATCATTTCGTTAAATATTTCAGGGGAACAGGTATCTAAAACTAATAAAACGTTGAAATATTCTATCGTGACGGCTGGCTATTATTGGCCCAGAGTTATCCTAAAAAGGTTACTGACAAAATGAAACCAATGTAAAATCATTGCTGGATTAATAAGCAATACAAGAAATATCATTTCGTTAAATATTTCAGGGGAACAGGTATCTAAAACTAATAAAACGTTGAAATATTCTATCGTGACGGCTGGCTATTATTGGCCCAGAGTTATCCTAAAAAGGTTACTGACAAAATGAAACCTATGTAAAATCATTGCTGGATTAATAAGCAATACAAGAAATATCATTTCGTTAAATATTTCAGGGGAACAGGTATCTAAAACTAATAAAACGTTGAAATATTCTATTGTGACGGCTGGTTATTATTGGCCCAGAGTTATCCTAAAAAGGTTACTGACAAAATGAAACCTATGTAAAATCATTGCTGGATTAATAAGCAATACAAGAAATATCATTTCGTTAAATATTTCAGGGGAACAGGTATCTAAAACTAATAAAACGTTGAAATATTCTATCGTGACGGCTGGCTATTATTGGCCCAGAGTTATCCTAAAAAGGTTACTGACAAAATGAAACCTATGTAAAATCATTGCTGGATTAATAAGCAATACAAGAAATATCATTTCGTTAAATATTTCAGGGGAACAGGTATCTAAAACTAATAAAACGTTGAAATATTCTATCGTGACGGCTGGCTATTATTGGCCCAGAGTTATCCTAAAAAGGTTACTGACAAAATGAAACCTATGTAAAATCATTGCTGGATTAATAAGCAATACAAGAAATATCATTTCGTTAAATATTTCAGGGGAACAGGTATCTAAAACTAATAAAACGTTGAAATATTCTATCGTGACGGCTGGCTATTATTGGCCCAGAGTTATCCTAAAAAGGTTACTGACAAAATGAAACCTATGTAAAATCATTGCTAGATTAATAAGCAATACAAGAAATATCATTTCGTTAAATATTTCAGGGGAACAGGTATCTAAAACTAATAAAACGTTGAAATATTCTATCGTGACGGCTGGCTATTATTGGCCCAGAGTTATCCTAAAAAGGTTACTGACAAAATGAAACCTATGTAAAATCATTGCTGGATTAATAAGCAATACAAGAAATATCATTTCGTTAAATATTTCAGGGGAACAGGTATCTAAAACTAATAAAACGTTGAAATATTCTATCGTGACGGCTGGCTATTATTGGCCCAGAGTTATCCTAAAAAGGTTACTGACAAAATGAAACCTATGTAAAATCATTGCTAGATTAATAAGCAATACAAGAAATATCATTTTGTTAAATATTTCAGGGGAACAGGTATCTAAAACTAATAAAACGTTGAAATATTCTATCGTGACGGCTGGCTATTATTGGCCCAGAGTTATCCTAAAAAGGTTACTGACAAAATGAAACCTATGTAAAATCATTGCTGGATTAATAAGCAATACAAGAAATATCATTTCGTTAAATATTTCAGGGGAACAGGTATCTAAAACTAATAAAACGTTGAAATATTCTATCGTGACGGCTGGCTATTATTGGCCCAGAGTTATCCTAAAAAGGTTACTGACAAAATGAAACCTATGTAAAATCATTGCTGGATTAATAAGCAATACATGAAATATCATTTCGTTAAATATTTCAGGGGAACAGGTATCTAAAACTAATAAAACGTTGAAATATTCTATCGTGACGGCTGGCTATTATTGGCCCAGAGTTATCCTAAAAAGGTTACGGACAAAATGAAACCTATGTAAAATCATTGCTGGATTAATAAGCAATACAAAAAATATCATTTCGTTAAATATTTCAGGGGAACAGGTATCTAAAACTAATAAAACGTTGAAATATTCTATCGTGACGGCTGGCTATTATTGGCCCAGAGTTATCCTAAAAAGGTTACTGACAAAATGAAACCTATGTAAAATCATTGCTGGATTAATAAGCAATACAAGAAATATCATTTCGTTAAATATTTCAGGGGAACAGGTATCTAAAACTAATAAAACGTTGAAATATTCTATTGTGACGGCTGGCTATTATTGGCCCAGAGTTATCCTAAAAAGGTTACTGACAAAATGAAACCTATGTAAAATCATTGCTGGATTAATAAGCAATACAAGAAATATCATTTTTCATTTATCCCAGCTAAAAATTTACATTCCTATTTTAACCAGAAAAACTGCAAGTTGTTCTGTCAACTTCAATTATCAATTTTCTGCTCTAAACTGACAGCTTGAGAAGCCTACTTTCAAAATGTATGTAGAAAAAATTATATTGTCTCACTTAGAAAGAAAATCATGTCATCGTTAAAAAAACAATAGGTACATACACTGTCACACTATTTATTATTATAGTCGCCGCCAAATATATATGGACTGATGCTTAACTTTTTCCCTTGTCTTGCACCCTTCGGCGTTGCCGCTTCTTCATAACTTAGCATTTTCAATATGACCACTGAATTGGCAACAGTGTAGAAATGTCCAGTCCATACTTATTTGACGGCAAGTATAGTATACTCGTACTTTATACACATTATTCATATACATATTTTCAAATTTGAAAAATTAGTATTTTCTTAGACATACTTTTACTCTGTTATGCTTATATAGAATAATATTCCTTAATAAAATCATACAGAAAAACGCGAAAAGTATTAATCCTTCTTCATACTAATCTACTATACAATCATTATATTCAATGGTGAGCTATAGGGGGTCCGTAGGGGTTCGTGCAAGCCCCGTCTTGAACTTTTTTCAATTTGTAAAAGCCCCTTGTTTTCTTATTATTTTTTGTCCAAAATGGAACATATATCTTAAAAACATTTTCTTCGCATAAGTTGAGCGACAAAGTAGAACGGTACCCTGTCAATTAATCGACATTAACTATGCGGTGACGATTACATTTTGAAGACTCATTCGTTTTCATTTTCATAAAACATGGAGAGATAGAGCACTTTGTTAAAAATTTTATAGCTCACCACTGATTATATTGAATACAAACACATAATAAATAAATATATAATATAGTTTATATTATTGTTAATTATTCTACAGACTTTACGCTGTAGGAAAACATTCATATTTTCATATTTAAAAGAAGAAAACTATCTTTCATCTAGCGAAAAACGATATACTTTTATTACGCTGTTGTATATAAAGATAGTAAAATCATTTATAAAAATACATATGTGTTTGTATTCATAATTGCATTGTTGATAATGTATTGTTGCACACACATTAAAATTATATATGATATACTTTACATTTCTTTATTTTTCTGATTGTATATACAGCCCATATATTGAATACACTTATCTAGTTAGGTACATATATAAATATCGCAAAACTGTATCACTAAAATGTATATCTTAATATGTTATCCAAACGTCACAATAAAACTTATTCCTAATAAAAATTGGACTACATATTATTGTTAAAAATCTATCATTCCTTACGCATATATCTATGAGATAAAGAATTTATGTATAGTAATTAGAGCACATATCATCATCGCTGTATTAATAATAATAATTATTTATTCATTTTTATAATAATGTATGTATTTCATGTATTATGTATTGTAATATCATTATTATGTATAACATCTCTGACAAATAAATCCTTGTTATAAATAACAAACTATTTCATTCCAATATATCGATCAAAAATCGCATTCCAAAGATCTAAGTTCATCTCCCGCTTTCTAGCAAGAATTTTGTAAGCCGCCAATCTGCAATCAGAACGGCGTCCTACAAAATCTTGCAAACCAAAGATCCAAATTTGATTCCCGTCTACTAGCTACCTGCACCCTGCACCCAGCAACCACCCGAGCAATATTCACCCCATCCTAGCTAGCAACCAGCAAGCCACCAGCCCCGTGCCTAGCCTACGGTCTAGGGGCGGATCCTGGTGGCCAGCTGGCCAGCCAGCTAGAAATCCGCCAGCCAGCTAGAAATCCAGAAATAGCAAGTATATAGCCCGATTACGTAATTTCACGGAGCAGAGTCTCCGGTTCGATACCACCGCTCACGCCGAATGACCAAAAATTCAACAAACAGCTGTATATAAGGCTGAAATCTGTGGTGGGAGGCCTAGGATTCATGATACCACCACCAGACGATTGAATTTTAAATTTTGTGGGAGAATGTCTTACTATAGCCTTTCGATTCTGCGAATTTTAAATTCTGATGATCAGATGTCTTACTATAGACAGTAAATTTGGATTTTGTGGGTACAAGTCTTGCTATAGCCTTTCGGTTCTACGATTTTTAAAGTTTGATGATCAGGTATCTTACTATAGACAGTGAATTTGAATTTTGTGGGCACAAGTCGTGCTATAGCCTTTCGATTCTGCGAATTTTAAGATTTGGTCTTGCTAGAGCCAGCAAATTTGAATTTTGATGGGTAAATGCCTTGGGATCGGCTGAGATTCCGTCTGAGAGCTCAAAAATGCTCGCAACGGCCGTAAAATGCTACTTTTCAGCCGCTACAGCTCTAAATCGTCGATTTTACACGATTTTTGATTTTTATCGACCAGAAGCCTTGCTGTAGGCTGGATATTGTTGATTATGTAATCGAGCTGCCGTGGATTTGCTCGCTGTATATTCGGCGATTACGTAATTGGCTGCCATAGTTCGCTCGCCGTATGCCGGTGATTATATAATCGAGCTGCTGTGGTTTTTCTAGTTCGCAAATCGATGCTCTAGATCTAGTTCGTATTTAGGTGAATTGCAGGTTGCCTGTAAAGTTTAATTTTGGGTATGGAATAATTGGGATTTTGAATTGAAATATTGTATTCCTTTTGTTCTGTTTATTGGTCATTCATGTAATACATTTTTAAATCTAATATATAACGATATGAATTAGAACTTAGAAATAAATACAATGAAATATGTATCACTAAATGTATATTAAGATGTATTTTTCATGTGGTTACATTATGTACGTGATATTTTTTCTAAGACTTATCGAGATGGACATATTTTGGATGTTATATATATTACAAGACATAAAAGTAGATCAATGTATAATATATTTTATAATGCAAATAGCTAGTGTGTCTATAAGTCTTAGAAAAACTAAATCAGGTATCAGGATATTAAGTAGAGCAAGTATCTTATGATATAGGATTGATTATATATCAATTAATACCAGATATGTACAATCACATATTAAGTTATATTTTCCTATATATGGAGCATATATGTACGTATGTACTAACGGAATTTGAGTAATTCATCTTCAAGACAAGGATTTATTGTCAAATTTGGTTCATTTTCTTAGCTATTTTCTCGCGATTTGTTTGTTTAATGTGTTCATATATGCATTTATTAACTAAATGTTTTAACAGCTTAAAATAATAATAATGATATATGTATTTGTAATTATAAACTTATTTCAATAATATGAGAATAACGTGTAGTTAATACATGATAAATTCGTCAGCAAGACATATGAGTAAAAAATGTATTAATCAATAAATAGAATATTTCTAACCTGAAAGACCATTCCGAGTCTCGGGTAAATCTTCCACCAAACTTGTATTTAATGATGAACCCAGCTGAAATTAACAGGAAACACACTTAAAACTAACTAACAATTGTTTATTTACACTCACAATTAGTCTAAACACTTATTTTTTAATGAAAATGTTCGTTTGATTCCCAAATTTGGAGTTACAATGTACTATCCAACATGCATAACAGTCGGTATGACATCAGCGCGAAAATGCTCGAACTACATGCAACATTATGACTCCGTCGGTATGGCAGTTTTATTTTAAAGAGCGGTGCGAGAGCTAATGTTACGCAGGTTGGATAATACGTGTTAACCTCACTTTTGTACTGTCAAACAAATATTTTCATTAAAAAATAAACATTTTTGACAAATTTTGAGCATGTATGAATGATTTTCAGTTAATTTTATGTGTTTCCTGTAAATTTCAGCCGGTTTTATTATCAAATAAAAGTTTGGATGTTTTGGAAGCATCGCCGAAGATTCGCAAATGGACGCCACCTTGAAATATTCAAATAAAACTTAGTCTAAACGGTTTTAAGGGATGAAAATGTTAAAATTTATATTTGAAACCCTGTACAACACGATTTTAGTATTAGTTTTGATGTAATTGAACCCAGAAATAAATTATGTCCAATAGAAAATGGTTGTTTTTTTGGCGATATTTCCGCCCAAATTTCTTGCATGTATTAACGACTTTTTGACACTTTTAAGATGTTTATGTACCAAATCAAACCCCTAGAGTACATTTCTGAAGGAATTACAGCGATATATTTACTCAGTTTCGAATTATAAAGCCCGCATCAATAATAAAATCTTGCACAATTTTACGCAAAATTGCAATAAAAATTGAAGCAAACATAAATTTTTAAAATGCGATTTTAAAAAACTGGACGCAAATTTGACAAATGTTATTATGGCTTTGTAACAAGTATATATGTAAGTTTATATTAAAAATATAAAAGTCTACATTTATATTATTTTTTTCTTTGGGTATGAAATAAGTCGAGGACAAAATTCCCCCAAATAACCACTAAAATACCCGTCAAACTATTGACGATTAAATCGAATTAAAGTAATTAAATCACACACAATTAATTACAGCGATATATTTACTCGGTTTCGAGTTATAAAGACCGGATCAACAATAAAATCTTGCGCAATTTTACGCAAAATTGGTGGTAATTTCGCCCAAGTTTTTACATTTCCCAACGCCTTTTTGACACTTTTAAGATATTTATACACCAAATAAAATCCTTAGAAGCTTAAATAATTCAGGGGAACAGGGTACCTAATAACAACAAACGTTGAAATTTTATATCTTGACGGCTATTACTGGCCCAGAGTTATCCTACAAAGGTTACGGACAAAATGAATCATATGTAAAATGATTGCTATATTAATAAACAAAACAAAAAATATCATTTGGTTAAATAATTCAGGGGAACAGGGTACCAAATAATAACAAACGTTGAAATTTTATATCTTGACGGCTATTATTGGCCCAGAGTTATCCTAAAAAGGTTACGGACAAAATGAATCATATGTAAAATAATTGCTATATTAATAAACAAAACAAAAAATATCATTTGGTTAAATAATTCAGGGGAACAGGGTACCTAATAACAACAAACGATGAAATTTTATACCTTGACGGCTATTATTGGCCCAGAGTTATCCTAAAAAGAGTACGGACAAAATGAATCATATGTAAAATGATTGCTATATTAATAAACAAAACAAAAAATATCATTTGGTTAAATAATTCAGGGCAACAGGGTACCTAATAACAACAAAGGTTGAAATTTTATATCTTGACGGCTATTATTGGCCCAGAGTTATCCTAAAAATGGTACGGACAAAATGAATCATATGTAAAATGATTGCTATATTAATAAACAAAACAAAAAATATCATTTGGTTAAATAATTCAGGGGAACAGGGTACCTAATAACAACAAACGATGAAATTTTATATCTTGACGGCTATTATTGGCCCAGAGTTATCCTAAAAAGGTTACGGACAAAATGAAACCTATGTAAAATCATTGCTGGATTAATAAGCAATACAAGAAATATCATTTCGTTAAATATTTCAGGGGAACAGGTATCTAAAACTAATAAAACGTTGAAATATTCTATCGTGACGGCTGGCTATTATTGGAGCAGAGTTATCCTAAAAAGATTACGGACAAAATGAAACTTATGTAAAATCATTGCTGGATTAATAAGCAATACAAGAAATATCATTTCGTTAAATATTTCAGTGGAGCAGGTATCTAAAACTAATAAAACGTTGAAATATTCTATCGTGACGGCTGGCTATTATGGGAGCAGAGTTATCCTAAAAAGGTTACGGACATAATGAAACCTATGTAAAATCATTGCTGGATTAATAAGCAATACAAGAAATATCATTTCGTTAAATATTTCAGGGGAACAGGTATCTAAAACTAATAAAACGTTGAAATATTCTATCGTGACGGCTGGCTATTATTGGAGCAGAGTTATCCTAAAAAGGTTACGGACAAAATGAAACCTATGTAAAATCATTGCTGGATTAATAAGCAATACAAGAAATATCATTTCGTTAAATATTTCAGTGGAACAGGTATCTAAAACTAATAAAACGTTGAAATATTCTATCGTGACGGCTGGCTATTATGGGAGCAGAGTTATCCTAAAAAGGTTACGGACAAAATGAAACCTATGTAAAATCATTGCTGGATTAATAAGCAATACAAGAAATATCATTTCGTTAAATATTTCAGGGGAACAGGTATCTAAAACTAATAAAACGTTGAAATATTCTATCGTGACGGCTGGCTATTATGGGAGCAGAGTTATCCTAAAAAGGTTACGGACAAAATGAAACCTATGTAAAATCATTGCTGGATTAATAAGCAATACAAGAAATATCATTTCGTTAAATATTTCAGGGGAACAGGTATCTAAAACTAATAAAACGATGAAATATTCTATCGTGACGGCTGGCTATTATTGGAGCAGAGTTATCCTAAAAAGGTTACGGACAAAATGAAACCTATGTAAAATCATTGCTGGATTAATAAGCAATACAAGAAATATCATTTCGTTAAATATTTCAGTGGAACAGGTATCTAAAACTAATAAAACGTTGAAATATTCTATCGTGACGGCTGGCTATTATGGGAGCAGAGTTATCCTAAAAAGGTTACGGACAAAATGAAACCTATGTAAAATCATTGCTGGATTAATAAGCAATACAAGAAATATCATTTCGTTAAATATTTCAGGGGAACAGGTATCTAAAACTAATAAAACATTGAAATATTCTATCGTGACGGCTGGCTATTATGGGAGCAGAGTTATCCTAAAAACGTTACGGACAAAATGAAACCTATGTAAAATCATTGCTGGATTAATAAGCAATACAAGAAATATCATTTCGTTAAATATTTCAGGGGAACAGGTATCTAAAACTAATAAAACGTTGAAATATTCTATCGTGACGGCTGGCTATTATTGGAGCAGAGTTATCCTAAAAAGGTTACGGACAAAATGAAAACTATGTAAAATCATTGCTGGATTAATAAGCAATACAAGAAATATCATTTCATTAAATATTTCAGGGGAACAGGTATCTAAAACTAATAAAACGTTGAAATATTCTATCGTGACGGGTGGCTATTATTGGAGCAGAGTTATCCTAAAAAGGTTACGGACAAAATGAAACCTATGTAAAATCATTGCTGGATGAATAAGCAATACAAGAAATATCATTTCGTTAAATATTTCAGGGGAACAGGTATCTAAAACTAATAAAACGTTGAAATATTCTATCGTGACGGGTGGCTATTATTGGAGCAGAGTTATCCTAAAAAGGTTACGGACAAAATGAAACCTATGTATAATCATTGCTGGATTAATAAGCAATACAAGAAATATCATTTCGTTAAATATTTCAGGGGAACAGGTATCTAAAACTAATAAAACGTTGAAATATTCTATCGTGACGGCTGGCTATTATTGAAGCAGAGTTATCCTAAAAAGATTACGGACAAAATGAAACCTATGTAAAATCATTGCTGGATTAATAAGCAATACAAGAAATATCATTTCGTTAAATATTTCAGGGGAACAGGTATCTAAAACTAATAAAACGTTGAAATATTCTATCGTGACGGCTGGCTATTATTGGAGCAGAGTTATCCTAAAAAGGTTACGGACAAAATGAAACCTATGTAAAATCATTGCTGGATTAATAAGCAATACAATAAATATCATTTCGTTAAATATTTCAGGGGAACAGGTATCTAAAACTAATAAAACGTTGAAATATTCTATCGTGACGGCTGGCTATTATTGGAGCAGAGTTATCCTAAAAAGGTTACGGACAAAATGAAACCTATGTAAAATCAATGCTGGATTAATAAGCAATACAAGAAATATCATTTCGGTAAATATTTCAGGGGAACAGGTATCTAAAACTAATAAAACGTTGAAATATTCTATCGTGAGGGCTGGCTATTATTGGCCCAGAGTTATCCTAAAAAGGTTACGGACAAAATGAAACCTATGCAAAATCATTGCTGGATTAATAAGCAATACAAGAAATATCATTTCATTAAATATTTCCGGGGAACAGGTATCTAAAACTAATAAAACGTTGAAATATTCTATCGTCACGGCTGGCTATTATGGGAGCAGAGTTATCCTAAAAAGGTTACGGACAAAATGAAACCTATGTAAAATCATTGCTGGATTAATAAGCAATACAAGAAATATCATTTCGTTAAATATTTCAGGGGGACAGGTATCTAAAACTAATAAAACTTTGAAATATTCTATCGTGACGGCTGGCTATTATTGGAGCAGAGTTATCCTAAAAAGGTTACGGACAAAATGAAACCTATGTAAAATCATTGCTGGTTTAATAAGCAATACAAGAAATATCATTTCGTTAAATATTTCAGGGGAACAGGTATCTAAAACTAATAAAACGTTGAAATATTCTATCGTGACAGCTGGCTATTATTGGAGCAGAGTTATCCTAAAAAGGTTACGGACAAAATGAAACCTATGTAGAATCATTGCTGGATTAATAAGCAATACAAGAAATATCATTTCGTTAAATATTTCAGGGGAACAGGTATCTAAAACTAATAAAACGTTGAAATATTCTATCGTGACGGCTGGCTATTATTGGAGCAGAGTTATCCTAAAAAGGTTACGGACAAAATGAAACCTATGTATAATCATTGCTGGATTAATAAGCAATACAAGAAATATCATTTCGTTAAATATTTCAGGGGAACAGGTATCTAAAACTAATAAAACGTTGAAATATTCTATCGTGACGGCTGGCTATTATGGCAGCAGAGTTATCCTAAAAAGGTTACGGACAAAATTAAACCTATGTAAAATCATTGCTGGATTAATAAGCAATACAAGAAATATCGTTTCGTTAAATATTTCAGGGGAACAGGTATCTAAAACTAATAAAACGTTGAAATATTCTATAGTGACGGCTGGCTATTATTGGAGCAGAGTTATCCTAAAAAGGTTACGGACAAAATGAAACCTATGTAAAATCATTGCTGGATTAATAAGCAATACAAGAAATATCATTTCGTTAAATATTTCAGGGGAACAGGTATCTAAAACTAATAAAACGTTAAAATATTCTATCGTGACGGCTGGGTATTATTGGCCCAGAGTTATCCTAAAAAGTTTACGGACAAAATGAAACCTATGTAAAATCATTGCTGGATTAATAAGGAATACAAGAAATATCATTTCGTTAAATATTTCAGGGGAACAGGTATCTAAAACTAATAAAACGTTGAAATATTCTATCGCGACGGGTGGCAATTATTGGAGCAGAGTTATCCTAAAAAGGTTACGGACAAAATGAAACCTATGTAAAATCATTGCTGGATGAATAAGCAATACAAGAAATATCATTTCGTTAAATATTTCAGGAGAACAGGTATCTAAAACTAATAAAACGTTGAAATATTCTATCGTGACGGCTGGCTATTATTGGCCCAGAGTTATCCTAAAAAGGTTACTGACAAAATGAAACCTATGTAAAATCATTGCTGGATTAATAAGCAATACAAGAAATATCATTTCGTTAAATATTTCAGGGGAACAGGTATCTAAAACTAATAAAACGTTGAAATATTCTATTGTGACGGCTGGCTATTATTGGCCCAGAGTTATCCTAAAAAGGTTACTGACAAAATGAAACCTATGTAAAATCATTGCTGGATTAATAAGCAATACAAGAAATATCATTTCGTTAAATATTTCAGGGGAACAGGTATCTAAAACTAATAAAACGTTGAAATATTCTATCGTGACGGCTGGCTATTATTGGCCCAGAGTTATCCTAAAAAGGTTACTGACAAAATGAAACCTATGTAAAATCATTGCTGGATTAATAAGCAATACAAGAAATATCATTTCGTTAAATATTTCAGGGGAACAGGTATCTAAAACTAATAAAACGTTGAAATATTCTATCGTGACGGCTGGCTATTATTGGCCCAGAGTTATCCTAAAAAGGTTACGGACAAAATGAAACCTATGTAAAATCATTGCTGGATTAATAAGCAATACAAGAAATATTATTTCGTTAAATATTTCAGGGGAACAGGTATCTAAAACTAATAAAACGTTGAAATATTCTATCGTGACGGCTGGCTATTATTGGCCCAGAGTTATCCTAAAAAGGTTACTGACAAAATGAAACCTATGTAAAATCATTGCTGGATTAATAAGCAATACAAGAAATATCATTTTGTTAAATATTTCAGGGGAACAGGTATCTAAAACTAATAAAACGTTGAAATATTCTATCGTGACGGCTGGCTATTATTGGCCCAGAGTTATCCTAAAAAGGTTACTGACAAAATGAAACCTATGTAAAATCATTGCTGGATTAATAAGCAATACAAGAAATATCATTTCGTTAAATATTTCAGGGGAACAGGTATCTAAAACTAATAAAACGTTGAAATATTCTATCGTGACGGCTGGCTATTATTGGCCCAGAGTTATCCTAAAAAGGTTACTGACAAAATGAAACCTATGTAAAATCATTGCTGGATTAATAAGCAATACAAGAAATATCATTTCGTTAAATATTTCAGGGGAACAGGTATCTAAAACTAATAAAACGTTGAAATATTCTATCGTGACGGCTGGCTATTATTGGCCCAGAGTTATCCTAAAAAGGTTACTGACAAAATGAAACCTATGTAAAATCATTGCTGGATTAATAAGCAATACAAGAAATATCATTTCGTTAAATATTTCAGGGGAACAGGTATCTAAAACTAATAAAACGTTGAAATATTCTATCGTGACGGCTGGCTATTATTGGCCCAGAGTTATCCTAAAAAGGTTACTGACAAAATGAAACCTATGTAAAATCATTGCTGGATTAATAAGCAATACAAGAAATATCATTTCGTTAAATATTTCAGGGGAACAGGTATCTAAAACTAATAAAACGTTGAAATATTCTATCGTGACGGCTGGCTATTATTGGCCCAGAGTTATCCTAAAAAGGTTACGGACAAAATGAAACCTATGTAAAATCATTGCTGGATTAATAAGCAATACAAGAAATATCATTTCGTTAAATATTTCAGGGGAACAGGTATCTAAAACTAATAAAACGTTGAAATATTCTATCGTGACGGCTGGCTATTATTGGCCCAGAGTTATCCTAAAAAGGTTACTGACAAAATGAAACCTATGTAAAATCATTGCTGGATTAATAAGCAATACAAGAAATATCATTTTGTTAAATATTTCAGGGGAACAGGTATCTAAAACTAATAAAACGTTGAAATATTCTATCGTGACGGCTGGCTATTATTGGCCCAGAGTTATCCTAAAAAGGTTACTGACAAAATGAAACCTATGTAAAATCATTGCTGGATTAATAAGCAATACAAGAAATATCATTTCGTTAAATATTTCAGGGGAACAGGTATCTAAAACTAATAAAACGTTGAAATATTCTATCGTGACGGCTGGCTATTATTGGCCCAGAGTTATCCTAAAAAGGTTACTGACAAAATGAAACCTATGTAAAATCATTGCTGGATTAATAAGCAATACAAGGAATATCATTTCGTTAAATATTTCAGGGGAACAGGTATCTAAAACTAATAAAACGTTGAAATATTCTATTGTGACGGCTGGCTATTATTGGCCCAGAGTTATCCTAAAAAGGTTACTGACAAAATGAAACCTATGTAAAATCATTGCTGGATTAATAAGCAATACAAGAAATATCATTTCGTTAAATATTTCAGGGGAACAGGTATCTAAAACTAATAAAACGTTGAAATATTCTATTGTGACGGCTGGCTATTATTGGCCCAGAGTTATCCTAAAAAGGTTACTGACAAAATGAAACCTATGTAAAATCATTGCTGGATTAATAAGCAATACAAGAAATATCATTTCGTTAAATATTTCAGGGGAACAGGTATCTAAAACTAATAAAACGTTGAAATATTCTATCGTGACGGCTGGCTATTATTGGCCCAGAGTTATCCTAAAAAGGTTACTGACAAAATGAAACCTATGTAAAATCATTGCTGGATTAATAAGCAATACAAGAAATATCATTTCGTTAAATATTTCAGGGGAACAGGTATCTAAAACTAATAAAACGTTGAAATATTCTATTGTGACGGCTGGCTATTATTGGCCCAGAGTTATCCTAAAAAGGTTACTGACAAAATGAAACCTATGTAAAATCATTGCTGGATTAATAAGCAATACAAGAAATATCATTTTGTTAAATATTTCAGGGGAACAGGTATCTAAAACTAATAAAACGTTGAAATATTCTATCGTGACGGCTGGCTATTATTGGCCCAGAGTTATCCTAAAAAGGTTACTGACAAAATGAAACCTATGTAAAATCATTGCTGGATTAATAAGCAATACAAGAAATATCATTTCGTTAAATATTTCAGGGGAACAGGTATCTAAAACTAATAGAACGTTGAAATATTCTATCGTGACGGCTGGCTATTATTGGCCCAGAGTTATCCTAAAAAGGTTACTGACAAAATGAAACCTATGTAAAATCATTGCTGGATTAATAAGCAATACAAGAAATATCATTTTGTTAAATATTTCAGGGGAACAGGTATCTAAAACTAATAAAACGTTGAAATATTCTATCGTGACGGCTGGCTATTATTGGCCCAGAGTTATCCTAAAAAGGTTACTGACAAAATGAAACCTATGTAAAATCATTGCTGGATTAATAAGCAATACAAGAAATATCATTTCGTTAAATATTTCAGGGGAACAGGTATCTAAAACTAATAAAACGTTGAAATATTCTATCGTGACGGCTGGCTATTATTGGCCCAGAGTTATCCTAAAAAGGTTACTGACAAAATGAAACCTATGTAAAATCATTGCTGGATTAATAAGCAATACAAGAAATATCATTTCGTTAAATATTTCAGGGAAACAGGTATCTAAAACTAATAAAACGTTGAAATATTCTATCGTGACGGCTGGCTATTATTGGCCCAGAGTTATCCTAAAAAGGTTACTGACAAAATGAAACCTATGTAAAATCATTGCTGGATTAATAAGAAATACAAGAAATATCATTTCGTTAAATATTTCAGGGGAACAGGTATCTAAAACTAATAAAACGTTGAAATATTCTATCGTGACGGCTGGCTATTATTGGCCCAGAGTTATCCTAAAAAGGTTACTGACAAAATGAAACCTATGTAAAATCATTGCTGGATTAATAAGCAATACAAGAAATATCATTTCGTTAAATATTTCAGGGGAACAGGTATCTAAAACTAATAAAACGTTGAAATATTCTATTGTGACGGCTGGCTATTATTGGCCCAGAGTTATCCTAAAAAGGTTACTGACAAAATGAAACCTATGTAAAATCATTGCTGGATTAATAAGCAATACAAGAAATATCATTTTGTTAAATATTTCAGGGGAACAGGTATCTAAAACTAATAAAACGTTGAAATATTCTATCGTGACGGCTGGCTATTATTGGCCCAGAGTTATCCTAAAAAGGTTACTGACAAAATGAAACCTATGTAAAATCATTGCTGGATTAATAAGCAATACAAGAAATATCATTTCGTTAAATATTTCAGGGGAACAGGTATCTAAAACTAATAAAACGTTGAAATATTCTATCGTGACGGCTGGCTATTATTGGCCCAGAGTTATCCTAAAAAGGTTACTGACAAAATGAAACCTATGTAAAATCATTGCTGGATTAATAAGCAATACAAGAAATATCATTTCGTTAAATATTTCAGGGGAACAGGTATCTAAAACTAATAAAACGTTGAAATATTCTATCGTGACGGCTGGCTATTATTGGCCCAGAGTTATCCTAAAAAGGTTACTGACAAAATGAAACCTATGTAAAATCATTGCTGGATTAATAAGCAATACAAGAAATATCATTTCGTTAAATATTTCAGGGGAACAGGTATCTAAAACTAATAAAACGTTGAAATATTCTATCGTGACGGCTGGCTATTATTGGCCCAGAGTTATCCTAAAAAGGTTACTGACAAAATGAAACCTATGTAAAATCATTGCTGGATTAATAAGCAATACAAGAAATATCATTTCGTTAAATATTTCAGGGGAACAGGTATCTAAAACTAATAAAACGTTGAAATATTCTATCGTGACGGCTGGCTATTATTGGCCCAGAGTTATCCTAAAAAGGTTACGGACAAAATGAAACCTATGTAAAATCATTGCTGGATTAATAAGCAATACAAGAAATATCATTTCGTTCAATATTTCAGGGGAACAGGTATCTAAAACTAATAAAACGTTGAAATATTCTATCGTGACGTCTGGCTATTATTGGCCCAGAGTTATCCTAAAAAGGTTACTGACAAAATGAAACCTATGTAAAATCATTGCTGGATTAATAAGCAATACAAGAAATATCATTTTGTTAAATATTTCAGGGGAACAGGTATCTAAAACTAATAAAACGTTGAAATATTCTATCGTGACGGCTGGCTATTATTGACCCAGAGTTATCCTAAAAAGGTTACTGACAAAATGAAACCTATGTAAAATCATTGCTGGATTAATAAGCAATACAAGAAATATCATTTCGTTAAATATTTCAGGGGAACAGGTATCTAAAACTAATAAAACGTTGAAATATTCTATCGTGACGGCTGGCTATTATTGGCCCAGAGTTATCCTAAAAAGGTTACTGACAAAATGAAACCTATGTAAAATCATTGCTGGATTAATAAGCAATACAAGAAATATCATTTCGTTAAATATTTCAGGGAAACAGGTATCTAAAACTAATAAAACGTTGAAATATTCTATCGTGACGGCTGGCTATTATTGGCCCAGAGTTATCCTAAAAAGGTTACTGACAAAATGAAACCTATGTAAAATCATTGCTGGATTAATAAGAAATACAAGAAATATCATTTCGTTAAATATTTCAGGGGAACAGGTATCTAAAACTAATAAAACGTTGAAATATTCTATCGTGACGGCTGGCTATTATTGGCCCAGAGTTATCCTAAAAAGGTTACTGACAAAATGAAACCTATGTAAAATCATTGCTGGATTAATAAGCAATACAAGAAATATCATTTCGTTAAATATTTCAGGGGAACAGGTATCTAAAACTAATAAAACGTTGAAATATTCTATTGTGACGGCTGGCTATTATTGGCCCAGAGTTATCCTAAAAAGGTTACTGACAAAATGAAACCTATGTAAAATCATTGCTGGATTAATAAGCAATACAAGAAATATCATTTTGTTAAATATTTCAGGGGAACAGGTATCTAAAACTAATAAAACGTTGAAATATTCTATCGTGACGGCTGGCTATTATTGGCCCAGAGTTATCCTAAAAAGGTTACTGACAAAATGAAACCTATGTAAAATCATTGCTGGATTAATAAGCAATACAAGAAATATCATTTCGTTAAATATTTCAGGGGAACAGGTATCTAAAACTAATAAAACGTTGAAATATTCTATCGTGACGGCTGGCTATTATTGGCCCAGAGTTATCCTAAAAAGGTTACTGACAAAATGAAACCTATGTAAAATCATTGCTGGATTAATAAGCAATACAAGAAATATCATTTCGTTAAATATTTCAGGGGAACAGGTATCTAAAACTAATAAAACGTTGAAATATTCTATCGTGACGGCTGGCTATTATTGGCCCAGAGTTATCCTAAAAAGGTTACTGACAAAATGAAACCTATGTAAAATCATTGCTGGATTAATAAGCAATACAAGAAATATCATTTCGTTAAATATTTCAGGGGAACAGGTATCTAAAACTAATAAAACGTTAAAATATTCTATCGTGACGGCTGGGTATTATTGGCCCAGAGTTATCCTAAAAAGTTTACTGACAAAATGAAACCTATGTAAAATCATTGCTGGATTAATAAGCAATACAAGAAATATCATTTCGTTAAATATTTCAGGGGAACAGGTATCTAAAACTAATAAAACGTTGAAATATTCTATCGTGACGGCTGGCTATTATTGGCCCAGAGTTATCCTAAAAAGGTTACGGACAAAATGAAACCTATGTAAAATCATTGCTGGATTAATAAGCAATACAAGAAATATTATTTCGTTAAATATTTCAGGGGAACAGGTATCTAAAACTAATAAAACGTTGAAATATTCTATCGTGACGGCTGGCTATTATTGGCCCAGAGTTATCCTAAAAAGGTTACTGACAAAATGAAACCTATGTAAAATCATTGCTGGATTAATAAGCAATACAAGAAATATCATTTTGTTAAATATTTCAGGGGAACAGGTATCTAAAACTAATAAAACGTTGAAATATTCTATCGTGACGGCTGGCTATTATTGGCCCAGAGTTATCCTAAAAAGGTTACTGACAAAATGAAACCTATGTAAAATCATTGCTGGATTAATAAGCAATACAAGAAATATCATTTCGTTAAATATTTCAGGGGAACAGGTATCTAAAACTAATAAAACGTTGAAATATTCTATCGTGACGGCTGGCTATTATTGGCCCAGAGTTATCTTAAAAAGGTTACTGACAAAATGAAACCTATGTAAAATCATTGCTGGATTAATAAGCAATACAAGAAATATCATTTCGTTAAATATTTCAGGGGAACAGGTATCTAAAACTAATAAAACGTTGAAATATTCTATCGTGACGGCTGGCTATTATTGGCCCAGAGTTATCCTAAAAAGGTTACTGACAAAATGAAACCTATGTAAAATCATTGCTGGATTAATAAGCAATACAAGAAATATCATTTCGTTAAATATTTCAGGGGAACAGGTATCTAAAACTAATAAAACGTTGAAATATTCTATCGTGACGGCTGGCTATTATTGGCCCAGAGTTATCCTAAAAAGGTTACTGACAAAATGAAACCTATGTAAAATCATTGCTGGATTAATAAGCAATACAAGAAATATCATTTCGTTAAATATTTCAGGGGAACAGGTATCTAAAACTAATAAAACGTTGAAATATTCTATCGTGACGGCTGGCTATTATTGGCCCAGAGTTATCCTAAAAAGGTTACGGACAAAATGAAACCTATGTAAAATCATTGCTGGATTAATAAGCAATACAAGAAATATTATTTCGTTAAATATTTCAGGGGAACAGGTATCTAAAACTAATAAAACGTTGAAATATTCTATCGTGACGGCTGGCTATTATTGGCCCAGAGTTATCCTAAAAAGGTTACTGACAAAATGAAACCTATGTAAAATCATTGCTGGATTAATAAGCAATACAAGAAATATCATTTTGTTAAATATTTCAGGGGAACAGGTATCTAAAACTAATAAAACGTTGAAATATTCTATCGTGACGGCTGGCTATTATTGGCCCAGAGTTATCCTAAAAAGGTTACTGACAAAATGAAACCTATGTAAAATCATTGCTGGATTAATAAGCAATACAAGAAATATCATTTCGTTAAATATTTCAGGGGAACAGGTATCTAAAACTAATAAAACGTTGAAATATTCTATCGTGACGGCTGGCTATTATTGGCCCAGAGTTATCTTAAAAAGGTTACTGACAAAATGAAACCTATGTAAAATCATTGCTGGATTAATAAGCAATACAAGAAATATCATTTCGTTAAATATTTCAGGGGAACAGGTATCTAAAACTAATAAAACGTTGAAATATTCTATCGTGACGGCTGGCTATTATTGGCCCAGAGTTATCCTAAAAAGGTTACTGACAAAATGAAACCTATGTAAAATCATTGCTGGATTAATAAGCAATACAAGAAATATCATTTCGTTAAATATTTCAGGGGAACAGGTATCTAAAACTAATAAAACGTTGAAATATTCTATCGTGACGGCTGGCTATTATTGGCCCAGAGTTATCCTAAAAAGGTTACTGACAAAATGAAACCTATGTAAAATCATTGCTGGATTAATAAGCAATACAAGAAATATCATTTCGTTAAATATTTCAGGGGAACAGGTATCTAAAACTAATAAAACGTTGAAATGTTCTATCGTGACGGCTGGCTATTATTGGCCCAGAGTTATCCTAAAAAGGTTACTGACAAAATGAAACCTATGTAAAATCATTGCTGGATTAATAAGCAATACAAGAAAGATCATTTCGTTAAATATTTCAGGGGAACAGGTATCTAAAACTAATAAAACGTTGAAATATTCTATCGTGACGGCTGGCTATTATTGGCCCAGAGTTATCCTAAAAAGGTTACTGACAAAATGAAACCTATGTAAAATCATTGCTGGATTAATAAGCAATACAAGAAAGATCATTTCGTTAAATATTTCAGGGGAACAGGTATCTAAAACTAATAAAACGTTGAAATATTCTATCGTGACGGCTGGCTATTATTGGCCCAGAGTTATCCTAAAAAGGTTACTGACAAAATGAAACCTATGTAAAATCATTGCTGGATTAATAAGCAATACAAGAAAGATCATTTCGTTAAATATTTCAGGGGAACAGGTATCTAAAACTAATAAAACGTTGAAATATTCTATCGTGACGGCTGGCTATTATTGGCCCAGAGTTATCCTAAAAAGGTTACGGACAAAATGAAACCTATGTAAAATCATTGCTGGATTAATAAGCAATACATGAAATATTATTTCGTTAAATATTTCAGGGGAACAGGTATCTAAAACTAATAAAACGTTGAAATATTCTATCGTGACGGCTGGCTATTATTGGCCCAGAGTTATCCTAAAAAGGTTACTGACAAAATGAAACCTATGTAAAATCATTGCTGGATTAATAAGCAATACAAGAAATATCATTTTGTTAAATATTTCAGGGGAACAGGTATCTAAAACTAATAAAACGTTGAAATATTCTATCGTGACGGCTGGCTATTATTGGCCCAGAGTTATCCTAAAAAGGTTACTGACAAAATGAAACCTATGTAAAATCATTGCTGGATTAATAAGCAATACAAGAAATATCATTTCGTTAAATATTTCAGGGGAACAGGTATCTAAAACTAATAAAACGTTGAAATATTCTATCGTGACGGCTGGCTATTATTGGCCCAGAGTTATCCTAAAAAGGTTACTGACAAAATGAAACCTATGTAAAATCATTGCTGGATTAATAAGCAATACAAGGAATATCATTTCGTTAAATATTTCAGGGGAACAGGTATCTAAAACTAATAAAACGTTGAAATATTCTATTGTGACGGCTGGCTATTATTGGCCCAGAGTTATCCTAAAAAGGTTACTGACAAAATGAAACCTATGTAAAATCATTGCTGGATTAATAAGCAATACAAGAAATATCATTTCGTTAAATATTTCAGGGGAACAGGTATCTAAAACTAATAAAACGTTGAAATGTTCTATCGTGACGGCTGGCTATTATTGGCCCAGAGTTATCCTAAAAAGGTTACTGACAAAATGAAACCTATGTAAAATCATTGCTGGATTAATAAGCAATACAAGAAAGATCATTTCGTTAAATATTTCAGGGGAACAGGTATCTAAAACTAATAAAACGTTGAAATATTCTATCGTGACGGCTGGCTATTATTGGCCCAGAGTTATCCTAAAAAGGTTACTGACAAAATGAAACCTATGTAAAATCATTGCTGGATTAATAAGCAATACAAGAAATATCATTTCGTTAAATATTTCAGGGGAACAGGTATCTAAAACTAATAAAACGTTGAAATATTCTATCGTGACGGCTGGCTATTATTGGCCCAGAGTTATCCTAAAAAGGTTACGGACAAAATGAAACCTATGTAAAATCATTGCTGGATTAATAAGCAATACAAGAAATATTATTTCGTTAAATATTTCAGGGGAACAGGTATCTAAAACTAATAAAACGTTGAAATATTCTATCGTGACGGCTGGCTATTATTGGCCCAGAGTTATCATAAAAAGGTTACTGACAAAATGAAACCTATGTAAAATCATTGCTGGATTAATAAGCAATACAAGAAATATCATTTCGTTAAATATTTCAGGGGAACAGGTATCTAAAACTAATAAAACGTTGAAATATTCTATTGTGACGGCTGGCTATTATTGGCCCAGAGTTATCCTAAAAAGGTTACTGACAAAATGAAACCTATGTAAAATCATTGCTGGATTAATAAGCAATACAAGAAATATCATTTCGTTAAATATTTCAGGGGAACAGGTATCTAAAACTAATAAAACGTTGAAATATTCTATCGTGACGGCTGGCTATTATTGGCCCAGAGTTATCCTAAAAAGGTTACTGACAAAATGAAACCTATGTAAAATCATTGCTGGATTAATAAGCAATACAAGAAATATCATTTCGTTAAATATTTCAGGGGAACAGGTATCTAAAACTAATAAAACGTTGAAATATTCTATCGTGACGGCTGGCTATTATTGGCCCAGAGTTATCCTAAAAAGGTTACTGACAAAATGAAACCTATGTAAAATCATTGCTGGATTAATAAGCAATACAAGAAATATCATTTCGTTAAATATTTCAGGGGAACAGGTATCTAAAACTAATAAAACGTTGAAATGTTCTATCGTGACGGCTGGCTATTATTGGCCCAGAGTTATCCTAAAATGGTTACTGACAAAATGAAACCTATGTAAAATCATTGCTGGATTAATAAGCAATACAAGAAATATCATTTCGTTAAATATTTCAGGGGAACAGGTATCTAAAACTAATAAAACGTTGAAATATTCTATCGTGACGGCTGGCTATTATTGGCCCAGAGTTATCCTAAAAAGGTTACTGACAAAATGAAACCTATGTAAAATCATTGCTGGATTAATAAGCAATACAAGGAATATCATTTCGTTAAATATTTCAGGGGAACAGGTATCTAAAACTAATAAAACGTTGAAATATTCTATTGTGACGGCTGGCTATTATTGGCCCAGAGTTATCCTAAAAAGGTTACTGACAAAATGAAACCTATGTAAAATCATTGCTGGATTAATAAGCAATACAAGAAATATCATTTCGTTAAATATTTCAGGGGAACAGGTATCTAAAACTAATAAAACGTTGAAATATTCTATTGTGACGGCTGGCTATTATTGGCCCAGAGTTATCCTAAAAAGGTTACTGACAAAATGAAACCTATGTAAAATCATTGCTGGATTAATAAGCAATACAAGAAATATCATTTCGTTAAATATTTCAGGGGAACAGGTATCTAAAACTAATAAAACGTTGAAATATTCTATCGTGACGGCTGGCTATTATTGGCCCAGAGTTATCCTAAAAAGGTTACTGACAAAATGAAACCTATGTAAAATCATTGCTGGATTAATAAGCAATACAAGAAATATCATTTCGTTAAATATTTCAGGGGAACAGGTATCTAAAACTAATAAAACGTTGAAATATTCTATCGTGACGGCTGGCTATTATTGGCCCAGAGTTATCCTAAAAAGGTTACGGACAAAATGAAACCTATGTAAAATCATTGCTGGATTAATAAGCAATACAAGAAATATCATTTCGTTAATATTTCAGGGGAACAGGTATCTAAAACTAATAAAACGTTGAAATATTCTATCGTGACGGCTGGCTATTATTGGCCCAGAGTTATCCTAAAAAGGTTACTGACAAAATGAAACCTATGTAAAATCATTGCTGGATTAATAAGCAATACAAGAAATATCATTTCGTTAAATATTTCAGGGGAACAGGTATCTAAAACTAATAAAACTTTGAAATATTCTATTGTGACGGCTGGCTATTATTGGCCCAGAGTTATCCTAAAAAGGTTACTGACAAAATGAAACCTATGTAAAATCATTGCTGGATTAATAAGCAATACAAGAAATATCATTTCGTTAAATATTTCAGGGGAACAGGTATCTAAAACTAATAAAACGTTGAAATATTCTATCGTGACGGCTGGCTATTATTGGCCCAGAGTTATCCTAAAAAGGTTACTGACAAAATGAAACCTATGTAAAACCATTGCTGGATTAATAAGCAATACAAGAAATATCATTTCGTTAAATATTTCAGGGGAACAGGTATCTAAAACTAATAAAACTTTGAAATATTCTATCGTGACGGCTGGCTATTATTGGCCCAGAGTTATCCTAAAAAGGTTACTGACAAAATGAAACCTATGTAAAATCATTGCTGGATTAATAAGCAATACAAGAAATATCATTTCGTTAAATATTTCAGGGGAACAGGTATCTAAAACTAATAAAACGTTGAAATATTCTATCGTGACGGCTGGCTATTATTGGCCCAGAGTTATCCTAAAAAGGTTACTGACAAAATGAAACCTATGTAAAATCATTGCTGGATTAATAAGCAATACAAGAAATATCATTTTGTTAAATATTTCAGGGGAACAGGTATCTAAAACTAATAAAACGTTGAAATATTCTATCGTGACGGCTGGCTATTATTGGCCCAGAGTTATCCTAAAAAGGTTACTGACAAAATGAAACCTATGTAAAATCATTGCTGGATTAATAAGCAATACAAGAAATATCATTTCGTTAAATATTTCAGGGGAACAGGTATCTAAAACTAATAAAACGTTGAAATATTCTATCGTGACGGCTGGCTATTATTGGCCCAGAGTTATCCTAAAAAGGTTACTGACAAAATGAAACCTATGTAAAATCATTGCTGGATTAATAAGCAATACAAGAAATATCATTTCGTTAAATATTTCAGGGGAACAGGTATCTAAAACTAATAAAACGTTGAAATATTCTATTGTGACGGCTGGCTATTATTGGCCCAGAGTTATCCTAAAAAGGTTACTGACAAAATGAAACCTATGTAAAATCATTGCTGGATTAATAAGCAATACAAGAAATATTATTTCGTTAAATATTTCAGGGGAACAGGTATCTAAAACTAATAAAACGTTGAAATATACTATCGTGACGGCTGGCTATTATTGGCCCAGAGTTATCCTAAAAAGGTTACTGACAAAATGAAACCTATGTAAAATCATTGCTGGATTAATAAGCAATACAAGAAATATCATTTCGTTAAATATTTCAGGGGAACAGGTATCTAAAACTAATAAAACGTTGAAATATTCTATCGTTACGGCTGGCTATTATTGGCCCAGAGTTATCCTAAAAAGGTTACTGACAAAATGAAACCTATGTAAAATCATTGCTGGATTAATAAGCAATACAAGAAATATCATTTCGTTAAATATTTCAGGGGAACAGGTATCTAAAACTAATAAAACGTTGAAATATTCTATCGTGACGACTGGCTATTATTGGCCCAGAGTTATCCTAAAAAGGTTACGGACAAAATGAAACCTATGTAAAATCATTGCTGGATTAATAAGCAATACAAGAAATATCATTTCGTTAAATATTTCAGGGGAACAGGTATCTAAAACTAATAAAACGTTGAAATATTCTATCGTGACGGCTGGCTATTATTGGCCCAGAGTTATCCTAAAAAGGTTACTGACAAAATGAAACCTATGTAAAATCATTTCTGGATTAATAAGCAATACAAGAAATATCATTTCGTTAAATATTTCAGGGGAACAGGTATCTAAAACTAATAAAACGTTGAAATATTCTATCGTGACGGCTGGCTATTATTGGCCCAGAGTTATCCTAAAAAGGTTACGGACAAAATGAAACCTATATAAAATCATTGCTGGATTAATAAGCAATACAAGAAATATCATTTCGTTAAATATTTCAGGGGAACAGGTATCTAAAACTAATAAAACGTTGAAATATTCTATCGTGACGGCTGGCTATTATTAGCCCAGAGTTATCCTAAAAAGGTTACTGACAAAATGAAACCTATGTAAAATCATTGCTGGATTAATAAGCAATACAAGAAATATCATTTCGTTAAATATTTCAGGGGAACAGGTATCTAAAACTAATAAAACGTTGAAATATTCTATCGTGACGGCTGGCTATTATTGGCCCAGAGTTATCCTAAAAAGGTTACTGACAAAATGAAACCTATGTAAAATCATTGCTGGATTAATAAGCAATACAAGAAATATCATTTCGTTAAATATTTCAGGGGAACAGGTATCTAAAACTAATAAAACGTTGAAATATTCTATCGTGACGGCTGGCTATTATTGGCCCAGAGTTATCCTAAAAAGGTTACTGACAAAATGAAACCTATGTAAAATCATTGCTGGATTAATAAGCAATACAAGAAATATCATTTCGTTAAATATTTCAGGGGAACAGGTATCTAAAACTAATAAAACGTTGTAATATTCTATCGTGACGGCTGGCTATTATTGGCCCAGAGTTATCCTAAAAAAGGTTACTGACAAAATGAAACCTATGTAAAATCATTGCTGGATTAATAAGCAATACAAGAAATATCATTTCGTTAAATATTTTAGGAGAACAGGTATCTAAAACTAATAAAACGTTGAAATATTCTATCGTGACGGCTGGCTATTATTGGCCCAGAGTTATCCTAAAAAGGTTACTGACAAAATGAAACCTATGTAAAATCATTGCTGAATTAATAAGCAATACAAGAAATATCATTTCGTTAAATATTTCAGGGGAACAGGTATCTAAAACTAATAAAACGTTGAAATATTCTATCGTGACGGCTGGCTATTATTGGCCCAGAGTTATCCTAAAAAGGTTACTGACAAAATGAAACCTATGTAAAATCATTGCTGGATTAATAAGCAATACAAGAAATATCATTTCGTTAAATATTTCAGGGGAACAGGTATCTAAAACTAATAAAACGTTGAAATATTCTATTGTGACGGCTGGCTATTATTGGCCCAGAGTTATCCTAAAAAGGTTACTGACAAAATGAAACCTATGTAAAATCATTGCTGGATTAATAAGCAATACAAGAAATATCATTTCGTTAAATATTTCAGGGGAACAGGTATCTAAAACTAATAAAACGTTGAAATATTCTATCGTGACGGCTGGCTATTATTGGCCCAGAGTTATCCTAAAAAGGTTACTGACAAAATGAAACCTATGTAAAATCATTGCTGGATTAATAAGCAATACAAGAAATATCATTTCGTTAAATATTTCAGGGGAACAGGAATCTAAAACTAATAAAACGTTGAAATATTCTATCGTGACGCCTGGCTATTATTGGCCCAGAGTTATCCTAAAAAGGTTACTGACAAAATGAAACCTATGTAAAATCATTGCTGGATTAATAAGCAATACAAGAAATATCATTTCGTTAAATATTTCAGGGGAACAGGTATCTAAAACTAATAAAACGTTGAAATATTCTATCGTGACGGCTGGCTATTATTGGCCCAGAGTTATCCTAAAAAGGTTACTGACAAAATGAAACCTATGTAAAATCATTGCTGGATTAATAAGCAATACAAGAAATATCATTTCGTTAAATATTTCAGGGGAACAGGTATCTAAAACTAATAAAACGTTGAAATATTCTATCGTGACGGCTGGCTATTATTGGCCCAGAGTTATCCTAAAAAGGTTACTGACAAAATGAAACCTATGTAAAATCATTGCTGGATTAATAAGCAATACAAGAAATATCATTTCGTTAAATATTTCAGGGGAACAGGTATCTAAAATTAATAAAACGTTGAAATATTCTATCGTGACGGCTGGCTATTATTGGCCCAGAGTTATCCTAAAAAGGTTACTGACAAAATGAAACCTATGTAAAATCATTGCTGGATTAATAAGCAATACAAGAAATATCATTTCGTTAAATATTTCAGGGGAACAGGTATCTAAAACTAATAAAACGTTGAAATATTCTATCGTGACGGCTGGCTATTATTGGCCCAGAGTTATCCTAAAAAGGTTACTGACAAAATGAAACCTATGTAAAATCATTGCTGGATTAATAAGCAATACAAGAAATATCATTTCGTTAAATATTTCAGGGGAACAGGTATCTAAAACTAATAAAACGTTGAAATATTCTATTGTGACGGCTGGCTATTATTGGCCCAGAGTTATCCTAAAAAGGTTACTGACAAAATGAAACCTATGTAAAATCATTGCTGGATTAATAAGCAATAAAAGAAATATCATTTCGTTAAATATTTCAGGGGAACAGGTATCTAAAACTAATAAAACGTTGAAATATTCTATCGTGACGGCTTGCTATTATTGGCTCAGAGTTATCCTAAAAAGGTTACTGACAAAATGAAACCTATGTAAAATCATTGCTGGATTAATAAGCAATACAAGAAATATCATTTCGTTAAATATTTCAGGGGAACAGGTATCTAAAACTAATAAAACGTTGAAATATTCTATCGTGACGGCTGGCTATTATTGGCCCAGAGTTATCCTAAAAAGGTTACTGACAAAATGAAACCTATGTAAAATCATTGCTGGATTAATAAGCAATACAAGAAATATCATTTCGTTAAATATTTCAGGGGAACAGGTATCTAAAACTAATAAAACGTTGAAATATTCTATCGTGACGGCTGGCTATTATTGGCCCAGAGTTATCCTAAAAAGGTTACTGACAAAATGAAACCTATGTAAAATCATTGCTGGATTAATAAGCAATACAAGAAATATCATTTCGTTAAATATTTCAGGGGAACAGGTATCTAAAACTAATAAAACGTTGAAATATTCTATCGTGACGGCTGGCTATTATTGGCCCAGAGTTATCCTAAAAAGGTTACTGACAAAATGAAACCTATGTAAAATCATTGCTGGATTAATAAGCAATACAAGAAATATCATTTCGTTAAATATTTCAGGGGAACAGGTATCTAAAACTAATAAAACGTTGAAATATTCTATCGTGACGGCTGGCTATTATTGGCCCAGAGTTATCCTAAAAAGGTTACTGACAAAATGAAACCTATGTAAAATCATTGCTGGATTAATAAGCAATACAAGAAATATCATTTCGTTAAATATTTCAGGGGAACAGGTATCTAAAACTAATAAAACGTTGAAATATTCTATCGTGACGGCTGGCTATTATTGGCCCAGAGTTATCCTAAAAAGGTTACTGACAAAATGAAACCTATGTAAAATCATTGCTGGATTAATAAGCAATACAAGAAATATCATTTCGTTAAATATTTCAGGGGAACAGGTATCTAAAACTAATAAAACGTTGAAATATTCTATCGTGACGGCTGGCTATTATTAGCCCAGAGTTATCCTAAAAAGGTTACTGACAAAATGAAACCTATGTAAAATCATTGCTGGATTAATAAGCAATACAAGAAATATCATTTCGTTAAATATTTCAGGGGAACAGGTATCTAAAACTAATAAAACGTTGAAATATTCTATCGTGACGGCTGGCTATTATTGGCCCAGAGTTATCCTAAAAAGGTTACTGACAAAATGAAACCTATGTAAAATCATTGCTGGATTAATAAGCAATACAAGAAATATCATTTCGTTAAATATTTCAGGGGAACAGGTATCTAAAACTAATAAAACGTTGAAATATTCTATCGTGACGGCTGGCTATTATTGGCCCAGAGTTATCCTAAAAAGGTTACTGACAAAATGAAACCTATGTAAAATCATTGCTGGATTAATAAGCAATACAAGAAATATCATTTCGTTAAATATTTCAGGGGAACAGGTATCTAAAACTAATAAAACGTTGAAATATTCTATGGTGACGGCTGGCTATTATTGGCCCAGAGTTATCCTAAAAAGGTTACTGACAAAATGAAACCTATGTAAAATCATTGCTGGATTAATAAGCAATACAAGAAATATCATTTCGTTAAATATTTCAGGGGAACAGGTATCTAAAACTAATAAAACGTTGAAATATTCTATCGTGACGGCTGGCTATTATTGGCCCAGAGTTATCCTAAAAAGGTTACTGACAAAATGAAACCTATGTAAAATCATTGCTGGATTAATAAGCAATACAAGAAATATCATTTCGTTAAATATTTCAGGGGAACAGGTATCTAAAACTAATAAAACGTTGAAATATTCTATCGTGACGGCTGGCTATTATTGGCCCAGAGTTATCCTAAAAAGGTTACTGACAAAATGAAACCTATGTAAAATCATTGCTGGATTAATAAGCAATACAAGAAATATCATTTCGTTAAATATTTCAGGGGAACAGGTATCTAAAACTAATAAAACGTTGAAATATTCTATCGTGACGGCTGGCTATTATTGGCCCAGAGTTATCCTAAAAAGGTTACTGACAAAATGAAACCTATGTAAAATCATTGCTGGATTAATAAGCAATACAAGAAATATCATTTCGTTAAATATTTCAGGGGAACAGGTATCTAAAACTAATAAAACGTTGAAATATTCTATCGTGACGGCTGGCTATTATTGGCACAGAGTTATCCTAAAAAGGTTACTGACAAAATGAAACCTATGTAAAATCATTGCTGGATTAATAAGCAATACAAGAAATATCATTTCGTTAAATATTTCAGGGGAACAGGTATCTAAAACTAATAAAACGTTGAAATATTCTATCGTGACGGCTGGCTATTATTGGCCCAGAGTTATCCTAAAAAGGTTACTGACAAAATGAAACCTATGTAAAATCATTGCTGGATTAATAAGCAATACAAGAAATATCATTTCGTTAAATATTTCAGGGGAACAGGTATCTAAAACTAATAAAACGTTGAAATATTCTATTGTGACGGCTGGCTATTATTGGCCCAGAGTTATCCTAAAAAGGTTACTGACAAAATGAAACCTATGTAAAATCATTTCGTTAAATATTTCAGGGGAACAGGTATCTAAAACTAATAAAACGTTGAAATATTCTATCGTGACGGCTGGCTATTATTGGCCCAGAGTTATCCTAAAAAGGTTACGGACAAAATGAAACCTATGTAAAATCATTGCTGGATTAATAAGCAATACAAGAAATATCATTTCGTTAAATATTTCAGGGGAACAGGTATCTAAAACTAATAAAACGTTGAAATATTCTATCGTGACGGCTGGCTATTATTGGCCCAGAGTTATCCTAAAAAGGTTACTGACAAAATGAAACCTATGTAAAATCATTGCTGGATTAATAAGCAATACAAGAAATATCATTTCGTTAAATATTTCAGGGGAACAGGTATCTAAAACTAATAAAACGTTGAAATATTCTATCGTGACGGCTGGCTATTATTGGCCCAGAGTTATCCTAAAAAGGTTACTGACAAAATGAAACCTATGTAAAATCATTGCTGGATTAATAAGCAATACAAGAAATATCATTTCGTTAAATATTTCAGGGGAACAGGTATCTAAAACTAATAAAACGTTGAAATATTCTATCGTGACGGCTGGCTATTATTGGCCCAGAGTTATCCTAAAAAGGTTACTGACAAAATGAAACCTATGTAAAACCATTGCTGGATTAATAAGCAATACAAGAAATATCATTTCGTTAAATATTTCAGGGGAACAGGTATCTAAAACTAATA
The DNA here is from genome assembly GCA_951394225.1 of Harpalus rufipes. NCBI lineage: Eukaryota > Metazoa > Arthropoda > Insecta > Coleoptera > Carabidae > Harpalus > Harpalus rufipes. The sequence continues at coordinate 162,552 of OX596280.1, forward strand.
AAACTTTGAAATATTCTATCGTGACGGCTGGCTATTATTGGCCCAGAGTTATCCTAAAAAGGTTACTGACAAAATGAAACTTATGTAAAATCATTGCTGGATTAATAAGCAATACAAGAAATATCATTTCGTTAAATATTTCAGGGGAACAGGTATCTAAAACTAATAAAACGTTGAAATATTCTATCGTGACGGCTGGCTATTATTGGCCCAGAGTTATCCTAAAAAGGTTACTGACAAAATGAAACCTATGTAAAATCATTGCTGGATTAATAAGCAATACAAGAAATATCATTTCGTTAAATATTTCAGGGGAACAGGTATCTAAAACTAATAAAACGTTGAAATATTCTATCGTGACGGCTGGCTATTATTGGCCCAGAGTTATCCTAAAAAGGTTACTGACAAAATGAAACCTATGTAAAATCATTTCGTTAAATATTTCAGGGGAACAGGTATCTAAAACTAATAAAACGTTGAAATATTCTATCGTGACGGCTGGCTATTATTGGCCCAGAGTTATCCTAAAAAGGTTACGGACAAAATGAAACCTATGTAAAATCATTGCTGGATTAATAAGCAATACAAGAAATATCATTTCGTTAAATATTTCAGGGGAACAGGTATCTAAAACTAATAAAACGTTGAAATATTCTATCGTGACGGCTGGCTATTATTGGCCCAGAGTTATCCTAAAAAGGTTACTGACAAAATGAAACCTATGTAAAATCATTGCTGGATTAATAAGCAATACAAGAAATATCATTTCGTTAAATATTTCAGGGGAACAGGTATCTAAAACTAATAAAACGTTGAAATATTCTATCGTGACGGCTGGCTATTATTGGCCCAGAGTTATCCTAAAAAGGTTACTGACAAAATGAAACCTATGTAAAATCATTGCTGGATTAATAAGCAATACAAGAAATATCATTTCGTTAAATATTTCAGGGGAACAGGTATCTAAAACTAATAAAACGTTGAAATATTCTATCGTGACGGCTGGCTATTATTGGCCCAGAGTTATCCTAAAAAGGTTACTGACAAAATGAAACCTATGTAAAACCATTGCTGGATTAATAAGCAATACAAGAAATATCATTTCGTTAAATATTTCAGGGGAACAGGTATCTAAAACTAATAAAACTTTGAAATATTCTATCGTGACGGCTGGCTATTATTGGCCCAGAGTTATCCTAAAAAGGTTACTGACAAAATGAAACCTATGTAAAATCATTGCTGGATTAATAAGCAATACAAGAAATATCATTTCGTTAAATATTTCAGGGGAACAGGTATCTAAAACTAATAAAACGTTGAAATATTCTATCGTGACGGCTGGCTATTATTGGCCCAGAGTTATCCTAAAAAGGTTACTGACAAAATGAAACCTATGTAAAATCATTGCTGGATTAATAAGCAATACAAGAAATATCATTTCGTTAAATATTTCAGGGGAACAGGTATCTAAAACTAATAAAATGTTGAAATATTCTATCGTGACGGCTGGCTATTATTGGCCCAGAGTTATCCTAAAAAGGTTACTGACAAAATGAAACCTATGTAAAATCATTGCTGGATTAATAAGCAATACAAGAAATATCATTTCGTTAAATATTTCAGGGGAACAGGTATCTAAAACTAATAAAACGTTGAAATATTCTATCGTGACGGCTGGCTATTATTGGCCCAGAGTTATCCTAAAAAGGTTACTGACAAAATGAAACCTATGTAAAATCATTGCTGGATTAATAAGCAATACAAGAAATATCATTTCGTTAAATATTTCAGGGGAACAGGTATCTAAAACTAATAAAACGTTGAAATATTCTATCGTGACGGCTTGCTATTATTGGCCCAGAGTTATCCTAAAAAGGTTACTGACAAAATGAAACCTATGTAAAATCATTGCTGGATTAATAAGCAATACAAGAAATATCATTTCGTTAAATATTTCAGGGGAACAGGTATCTAAAACTAATAAAACGTTGAAATATTCTATCGTGACGGCTGGCTATTATTGGCCCAGAGTTATCTTAAAAAGGTTACTGACAAAATGAAACCTATGTAAAATCATTGCTGGATTAATAAGCAATACAAGAAATATCATTTCGTTAAATATTTCAGGGGAACAGGTATCTAAAACTAATAAAACGTTGAAATATTCTATGGTGACGGCTGGCTATTATTGGCCCAGAGTTATCCTAAAAAGGTTACTGACAAAATGAAACCTATGTAAAATCATTGCTGGATTAATAAGCAATACAAGAAATATCATTTCGTTAAATATTTCAGGGGAACAGGTATCTAAAACTAATAAAACGTTGAAATATTCTATCGTGACGGCTGGCTATTATTGGCCCAGAGTTATCCTAAAAAGGTCACTGACAAAATGAAACCTATGTAAAATCATTGCTGGATTAATAAGCAATACAAGAAATATCATTTCGTTAATATTTCAGGGGAACAGGTATCTAAAACTAATAAAACGTTGAAATATTCTATCGTGACGGCTGGCTATTATTGGCCCAGAGTTATCCTAAAAAGGTTACTGACAAAATGAAACCTATGTAAAATCATTGCTGGATTAATAAGCAATACAAGAAATATCATTTCGTTAAATATTTCAGGGGAACAGGTATCTAAAACTAATAAAACGTTGAAATATTCTATTGTGACGGCTGGCTATTATTGGCCCAGAGTTATCCTAAAAAGGTTACTGACAAAATGAAACCTATGTAAAATCATTGCTGGATTAATAAGCAATACAAGAAATATCATTTCGTTAAATATTTCAGGGTAACAGGTATCTAAAACTAATAAAACGTTGAAATATTCTATCGTGACGGCTGGCTATTATTGGCCCAGAGTTATCCTAAAAAGGTTACTGACAAAATGAAACCTATGTAAAATCATTGCTGGATTAATAAGCAATACAAGAAATATCATTTCGTTAAATATTTCAGGGGAACAGGTATCTAAAACTAATAAAACGTTGAAATATTCTATCGTGACGGCTGGCTATTATTGGCCCAGAGTTATCCTAAAAAGGTTACTGACAAAATGAAACCTATGTAAAATCATTGCTGGATTAATAAGCAATACAAGAAATATCATTTCGTTAAATATTTCAGGGGAACAGGTATCTAAAACTAATAAAACGTTGAAATATTCTATCGTGACGGCTGGCTATTATTGGCCCAGAGTTATCCTAAAAAGGTTACTGACAAAATGAAACCTATGTAAAATCATTGCTGGATTAATAAGCAATACAAGAAATATCATTTCGTTAAATATTTCAGGGGAACAGGTATCTAAAACTAATAAAACGTTGAAATATTCTATCGTGACGGCTGGCTATTATTGCCCCAGAGTTATCCTAAAAAGGTTACTGACAAAATGAAACCTATGTAAAATCATTGCTGGATTAATAAGCAATACAAGATATATCATTTCGTTAAATATTTCAGGGGAACAGGTATCTAAAACTAATAAAACGTTGAAATATTCTATCGTGACGGCTGGCTATTATTGGCCCAGAGTTATCCTAAAAAGGTTACTGACAAAATGAAACCTATGTAAAATCATTGCTGGATTAATAAGCAATACAAGAAATATCATTTCGTTAAATATTTCAGGGGAACAGGTATCTAAAACTAATAAAACTTTGAAATATTCTATCGTGACGGCTGGCTATTATTGGCCCAGAGTTATCCTAAAAAGGTTACTGACAAAATGAAACCTATGTAAAATCATTGCTGGATTAATAAGCAATACAATAAATATCATTTCGTTAAATATTTCAGGGGAACAGGTATCTAAAACTAATAAAACGTTGAAATATTCTATCGTGACGGCTGGCTATTATTGGCCCAGAGTTATCCTAAAAAGGTTACTGACAAAATGAAACCTATGTAAAATCATTGCTGGATTAATAAGCAATACAAGAAATATCATTTCGTTAAATATTTCAGGGGAACAGGTATCTAAAACTAATAAAACGTTGAAATATTCTATCGTGACGGCTGGCTATTATTGGCCCAGAGTTATCCTAAAAAGGTTACTGACAAAATGAAACCTATGTAAAACCATTGCTGGATTAATAAGCAATACAAGAAATATCATTTCGTTAAATATTTCAGGGGAACAGGTATCTAAAACTAATAAAACTTTGAAATATTCTATCGTGACGGCTGGCTATTATTGGCCCAGAGTTATCCTAAAAAGCTTACTGACAAAATGAAACCTATGTAAAATCATTGCTGGATTAATAAGCAATACAAGAAATATCATTTCGTTAAATATTTCAGGGGAACAGGTATCTAAAACTAATAAAACGTTGAAATATTCTATCGTGACGGCTGGCTATTATTGGCCCAGAGTTATCCTAAAAAGGTTACTGACAAAATGAAACCTATGTAAAATCATTGCTGGATTAATAAGCAATACAAGAAATATCATTTCGTTAAATATTTCAGGGGAACAGGTATCTAAAACTAATAAAACGTTGAAATATTCTATCGTGACGGCTGGCTATTATTGGCCCAGAGTTATCCTAAAAAGGTTACTGACAAAATGAAACCTATGTAAAATCATTGCTGGATTAATAAGCAATACAAGAAATATCATTTCTTTAAATATTTCAGGGGAACAGGTATCTAAAACTAATAAAACGTTGAAATATTCTATCGTGACGGCTGGCTATTATTGGCCCAGAGTTATCCTAAAAAGGTTACTGACAAAATGAAACCTATGTAAAATCATTGCTGGATTAATAAGCAATACAAGAAATATCATTTCGTTAAATATTTCAGGGGAACAGGTATCTAAAACTAATAAAACGTTGAAATATTCTATTGTGACGGCTGGCTATTATTGGCCCAGAGTTATCCTAAAAAGGTTACTGACAAAATGAAACCTATGTAAAATCATTGCTGGATTAATAAGCAATACAAGAAATATCATTTCGTTAAATATTTCAGGGTAACAGGTATCTAAAACTAATAAAACGTTGAAATATTCTATCGTGACGGCTGGCTATTATTGGCCCAGAGTTATCCTAAAAAGGTTACTGACAAAATGAAACCTATGTAAAATCATTGCTGGATTAATAAGCAATACAAGAAATATCATTTCGTTAAATATTTCAGGGGAACAGGTATCTAAAACTAATAAAACGTTGAAATATTCTATCGTGACGGCTGGCTATTATTGGCCCAGAGTTATCCTAAAAAGGTTACTGACAAAATGAAACCTATGTAAAATCATTGCTGGATTAATAAGCAATACAAGAAATATCATTTCGTTAAATATTTCAGGGGAACAGGTATCTAAAACTAATAAAACGTTGAAATATTCTATCGTGACGGCTGGCTATTATTGGCCCAGAGTTATCCTAACAAGGTTACTGACAAAATGAAACCTATGTAAAATCATTGCTGGATTAATAAGCAATACAAGAAATATCATTTCGTTAAATATTTCAGGGGAACAGGTATCTAAAACTAATAAAACGTTGAAATATTCTATCGTGACGGCTGGCTATTATTGGCCCAGAGTTATCTTAAAAAGGTTACTGACAAAATGAAACCTATGTAAAATCATTGCTGGATTAATAAGCAATACAAGAAATATCATTTCGTTAAATATTTCAGGGGAACAGGTATCTAAAACTAATAAAACGTTGAAATATTCTATGGTGACGGCTGGCTATTATTGGCCCAGAGTTATCCTAAAAAGGTTACTGACAAAATGAAACCTATGTAAAATCATTGCTGGATTAATAAGCAATACAAGAAATATCATTTCGTTAAATATTTCAGGGGAACAGGTATCTAAAACTAATAAAACGTTGAAATATTCTATCGTGACGGCTGGCTATTATTGGCCCAGAGTTATCCTAAAAAAGGTTACTGACAAAATGAAACTTATGTAAAATCATTGCTGGATTAATAAGCAATACAAGAAATATCATTTCGTTAAATATTTCAGGGGAACAGGTATCTAAAACTAATAAAACGTTGAAATATTCTATCGTGACGGCTGGCTATTATTGGCCCAGAGTTATCCTAAAAAGGTTACTGACAAAATGAAACCTATGTAAAATCATTGTTGGATTAATAAGCAATACAAGAAATATCATTTCGTTAAATATTTCAGGGGAACAGGTATCTAAAACTAATAAAACGTTGAAATATTCTATCGTGACGGCTGGCTATTATTGGCCCAGAGTTATCATAAAAAAGGTTACTGACAAAATGAAACCTATGTAAAATCATTGCTGGATTAATAAGCAATACAAGAAATATCATTTCGTTAAATATTTCAGGGGAACAGGTATCTAAAACTAATAAAACGTTGAAATATTCTATCGTGACGGCTGGCTATTATTGGCCCAGAGTTATCCTAAAAAGGTTACTGACAAAATGAAACCTATGTAAAATCATTGCTGGATTAATAAGCAATACAAGAAATATCATTTCGTTAAATATTTCAGGGGAACAGGTATCTAAAACTAATAAAACGTTGAAATATTCTATCGTGACGGCTGGCTATTATTGGCCCAGAGTTATCCTAAAAAGGTTACTGACAAAATGAAACCTATGTAAAATCATTGCTGGATTAATAAGCAATACAAGAAATATCATTTCGTTAAATATTTCAGGGGAACAGGTATCTAAAACTAATAAAACGTTGAAATATTCTATCGTGACGGCTGGCTATTATTGGCCCAGAGTTATCCTAAAAAGGTTACTGACAAAATGAAACCTATGTAAAATCATTGCTGGATTAATAAGCAATACAAGAAATATCATTTCGTTAAATATTTCAGGGGAACAGGTATCTAAAACTAATAAAACGTTGAAATATTCTATCGTGACGGCTGGCTATTATTGGCCCAGAGTTATCCTAAAAAGGTTACGGACAAAATGAAACCTATGTAAAATCATTGCTGGATTAATAAGCAATACAAGAAATATCATTTCGTTAAATATTTCAGGGGAACAGGTATCTAAAACTAATAAAACGTTGAAATATTCTATCGTGACGGCTGGCTATTATTGGCCCAGAGTTATCCTAAAAAGGTTACTGACAAAATGAAACCTATGTAAAATCATTGCTGGATTAATAAGCAATACAAGAAATATCATTTCGTTAAATATTTCAGGGGAACAGGTATCTAAAACTAATAAAACGTTGAAATATTCTATCGTGACGGCTGGCTATTATTGGCCCAGAGTTATCCTAAAAAGGTTACTGACAAAATGAAACCTATGTAAAATCATTGCTGGATTAATAAGCAATACAAGAAATATCATTTCGTTAAATATTTCAGGGGAACAGGTATCTAAAACTAATAAAACGTTGAAATATTCTATCGTGACGGCTGGCTATTATTGGCCCAGAGTTATCCTAAAAAGGTTATTGACAAAATGAAACCTATGTAAAATCATTGCTGGATTAATAAGCAATACAAGAAATATCATTTCGTTAAATATTTCAGGAGAACAGGTATCTAAAACTAATAAAACGTTGAAATATTCTATCGTGACGGCTGGCTATTATTGGCCCAGAGTTATCCTAAAAAGGTTACGGACAAAATGAAACCTATGTAAAATCATTGCTGGATTAATAAGCAATACAAGAAATATCATTTCGTTAAATATTTCAGGGGAACAGGTATCTAAAACTAATAAAACGTTGAAATATTCTATCGTGACGGCTGGCTATTATTGGCCCAGAGTTATCCTAAAAAGGTTACTGACAAAATGAAACCTATGTAAAATCATTGCTGGATTAATAAGCAATACAAGAAATATCATTTCGTTAAATATTTCAGGGGAACAGGTATCTAAAACTAATAAAACGTTGAAATATTCTATTGTGACGGCTGGCTATTATTGGCCCAGAGTTATCCTAAAAAGGTTACTGACAAAATGAAACCTATGTAAAATCATTGCTGGATTAATAAGCAATACAAGAAATATCATTTCGTTAAATATTTCAGGGGAACAGATATCTAAAACTAATAAAACGTTGAAATATTCTATCGTGACGGCTGGCTATTATTGGCCCAGAGTTATCCTAAAAAGGTTACTGACAAAATGAAACCTATGTAAAATCATTGCTGGATTAATAAGCAATACAAGAAATATCATTTCGTTAAATATTTCAGGGGAACAGGTATCTAAAACTAATAAAACGTTGAAATATTCTATCGTGACGGCTCGCTATTATTGGCCCAGAGTTATCCTAAAAAGGTTACTGACAAAATGAAACCTATGTAAAATCATTGCTGGATTAATAAGCAATACAAGAAATATCATTTCGTTAAATATTTCAGGGGAACAGGTATCTAAAACTAATAAAACGTTGAAATATTCTATCGTGACGGCTGGCTATTATTGGCCCAGAGTTATCCTAAAAAGGTTACTGACAAAATGAAACCTATGTAAAATCATTGCTGGATTAATAAGCAATACAAGAAATATCATTTCGTTAAATATTTCAGGGGAACAGGTATCTAAAACTAATAAAACGTTGAAATATTCTATTGTGACGGCTGGCTATTATTGGCCCAGAGTTATCCTAAAAAGGTTACTGACAAAATGAAACCTATGTAAAATCATTGCTGGATTAATAAGCAATACAAGAAATATCATTTCGTTAAATATTTCAGGGGAACAGGTATCTAAAACTAATAAAACGTTGAAATATTCTATTGTGACGGCTGGCTATTATTGGCCCAGAGTTATCCTAAAAAGGTTACTGACAAAATGAAACCTATGTAAAATCATTGCTGGATTAATAAGCAATACAAGAAATATCATTTCGTTAAATATTTCAGGGGAACAGGTATCTAAAACTAATAAAACGTTGAAATATTCTATCGTGACGGCTGGCTATTATTGGCCCAGAGTTATCCTAAAAAGGTTACTGACAAAATGAAACCTATGTAAAATCATTGCTGGATTAATAAGCAATACAAGAAATATCATTTCGTTAAATATTTCAGGGGAACAGGTATCTAAAACTAATAAAACGTTGAAATATTCTATCGTGACGGCTGGCTATTATTGGCCCAGAGTTATCCTAAAAAGGTTACTGACAAAATGAAACCTATGTAAAATCATTGCTGGATTAATAAGCAATACAAGAAATATCATTTCGTTAAATATTTCAGGGGAACAGGTATCTAAAACTAATAAAACGTTGAAATATTCTATCGTGACGGCTGGCTATTATTGGCCCAGAGTTATCCTAAAAAGGTTACTGACAAAATGAAACCTATGTAAAATCATTGCTGGATTAATAAGCAATACAAGAAATATCATTTCGTTAAATATTTCAGGGGAACAGGTATCTAAAACTAATAAAACGTTGAAATATTCTATCGTGACGGCTGGCTATTATTGGCCCAGAGTTATCCTAAAAAGGTTACTGACAAAATGAAACCTATGTAAAATCATTGCTGGATTAATAAGCAATACAAGAAATATCATTTCGTTAAATATTTCAGGGGAACAGGTATCTAAAACTAATAAAACGTTGAAATATTCTATTGTGACGGCTGGCTATTATTGGCCCAGAGTTATCCTAAAAAGGTTACTGACAAAATGAAACCTATGTAAAATCATTGCTGGATTAATAAGCAATACAAGAAATATCATTTCGTTAAATATTTCAGGGGAACAGGTATCTAAAACTAATAAAACGTTGAAATATTCTATTGTGACGGCTGGCTATTATTGGCCCAGAGTTATCCTAAAAAGGTTACTGACAAAATGAAACCTATGTAAAATCATTGCTGGATTAATAAGCAATACAAGAAATATCATTTCGTTAAATATTTCAGGGGAACAGGTATCTAAAACTAATAAAACGTTGAAATATTCTATCGTGACGCCTGGCTATTATTGGCCCAGAGTTATCCTAAAAAGGTTACTGACAAAATGAAACCTATGTAAAATCATTGCTGGATTAATAAGCAATACAAGAAATATCATTTCGTTAAATATTTCAGGGGAACAGGTATCTAAAACTAATAAAACGTTGAAATATTCTATCGTGACGGCTGGCTATTATTGGCCCAGAGTTATCCTAAAAAGGTTACTGACAAAATGAAACCTATGTAAAATCATTGCTGGATTAATAAGCAATACAAGAAATATCATTTCGTTAAATATTTCAGGGGAACAGGTATCTAAAACTAATAAAACGTTGAAATATTCTATTGTGACGGCTGGCTATTATTGGCCCAGAGTTATCCTAAAAAGGTTACTGACAAAATGAAACCTATGTAAAATCATTGCTGGATTAATAAGCAATACAAGAAATATCATTTCGTTAAATATTTCAGGGGAACAGGTATCTAAAACTAATAAAACGTTGAAATATTCTATCGTGACGGCTGGCTATTATTGGCCCAGAGTTATCCTAAAAAGGTTACTGACAAAATGAAACCTATGTAAAATCATTGCTGGATTAATAAGCAATACAAGAAATATCATTTCGTTAAATATTTCAGGGGAACAGGTATCTAAAACTAATAAAACGTTGAAATATTCTATCGTGACGGCTGGCTATTATTGGCCCAGAGTTATCCTAAAAAGGTTACGGACAAAATGAAACTTATGTAAAATCATTGCTGGATTAATAAGCAATACAAGAAATATCATTTCGTTAAATATTTCAGGGGAACAGATATCTAAAACTAATAAAACGTTGAAATATTCTATCGTGACGGCTGGCTATTATTGGCCCAGAGTTATCATAAAAAGGTTACTGACAAAATGAAACCTATGTAATATCATTTCTGGATTAATAAGCAATACAAGATATATCATTTCGTTAAATATTTCAGGGGAACAGGTATCTAAAACTAATAAAACGTTGAAATATTCTATTGTGACGGCTGGCTATTATTGGCCCAGAGTTATCCTAAAAAGGTTACTGACAAAATGAAACCTATGTAAAATCATTGCTGGATTAATAAGCAATACAAGAAATATCATTTCGTTAAATATTTCAGGGGAACAGGTATCTAAAACTAATAAAACGTTGAAATATTCTATCGTGACGGCTGGCTATTATTGGCCCAGAGTTATCCTAAAAAGGTTACTGACAAAATGAAACCTATGTAAAATCATTGCTGGATTAATAAGCAATACAAGAAATATCATTTCGTTAAATATTTCTGGGGAACAGGTATCTAAAACTAATAAAACGTTGAAATATTCTATCGTGACGGCTGGGTATTATTGGCCCAGAGTTATCCTAAAAAGGTTACTGACAAAATGAAACCTATGTAAAATCATTGCTGGATTAATAAGCAATACAAGAAATATCATTTCGTTAAATATTTCAGGGGAACAGGTATCTAAAACTAATAAAACGTTGAAATATTCTATCATGACGGCTGGCTATTATTGGCCCAGAGTTATCCTAAAAAGGTTACTGACAAAATGAAACCTATGTAAAATCATTGCTGGATTAATAAGCAATACAAGAAATATCATTTCGTTAAATATTTCAGGGGAACAGGTATCTAAAACTAATAAAACGTTGAAATATTCTATCGTGACGGCTGGCTATTATTAACCCAGAGTTATCCTAAAAAGGTTACTGACAAAATGAAACCTATGTAAAATCATTGCTGGATTAATAAGCAATACAAGAAATATCATTTCGTTAAATATTTCAGGGGAACAGGTATCTAAAACTAATAAAACGTTGAAATATTCTATCGTGACGGCTGGCTATTATTGGCCCAGAGTTATCCTAAAAAGGTTACTGACAAAATGAAACCTATGTAAAATCATTGCTGGATTAATAAGCAATACAAGAAATATCATTTCGTTAAATATTTCAGGGGAACAGGTATCTAAAACTAATAAAACGTTGAAATATTCTATCGTGACGGCTGGCTATTATTGGCCCAGAGTTATCCTAAAAAGGTTACTGACAAAATAAAACCTATGTAGAATCATTGCTGGATTAATAAGCAATACAAGAAATATCATTTCGTTAAATATTTCAGGGGAACAGGTATCTAAAACTAATAAAACGTTGAAATATTCTATTGTGACGGCTGGCTATTATTGGCCCAGAGTTATCCTAAAAAGGTTACTGACAAAATGAAACCTATGTAAAATCATTGCTGGATTAATAAGCAATACAAGAAATATCATTTCGTTAAATATTTCAGGGGAACAGGTATCTAAAACTAATAAAACGTTGAAATATTCTATCGTGACGGCTGGCTATTATTGGCCCAGAGTTATCCTAAAAAGGTTACTGACAAAATGAAACCTATGTAAAATCATTGCTGGATTAATAATCAATACAAGAAATATCATTTCGTTAAATATTTCAGGGGAACAGGTATCTAAAACTAATAAAACGTTGAAATATTCTATCGTGACGGCTGGCTATTATTGGCCCAGAGTTATCCTAAAAAGGTTACTGACAAAATGAAACCTATGTAAAATCATTGCTGGATTAATAAGCAATACAAGAAATATCATTTCGTTAAATATTTCAGGGGAACAGGTATCTAAAACTAATAAAACGTTGAAATATTCTATCGTGACGGCTGGCTATTATTGGCCCAGAGTTATCCTAAAAAGGTTACTGACAAAATGAAACCTATGTAAAATCATTGCTGGATTAATAAGCAATACAAGAAATATCATTTCGTTAAATATTTCAGGGGAACAGGTATCTAAAACTAATAAAACGTTGAAATATTCTATCGTGACGGCTGGCTATTATTGGCCCAGAGTTATCCTAAAAAGGTTACTGACAAAATGAAACCTATGTAAAATCATTGCTGGATTAATAAGCAATACAAGAAATATCATTTCGTTAAATATTTCAGGGGAACAGGTATCTAAAACTAATAAAACGTTGAAATATTCTATCGTGACGGCTGGCTATTATTGGCCCAGAGTTATCCTAAAAAGGTTACTGACAAAATGAAACCTATGTAAAATCATTGCTGGATTAATAAGCAATACAAGAAATATCATTTCGTTAAATATTTCAGGGGAACAGGTATCTAAAACTAATAAAACGTTGAAATATTCTATCGTGACGGCTGGCTATTATTGGCCCAGAGTTATCCTAAAAAGGTTACTGACAAAATGAAACCTATGTAAAATCATTGCTGGATTAATAAGTAATACAAGAAATATCATTTCGTTAAATATTTCAGGGGAACAGGTATCTAAAACTAATAAAACGTTGAAATATTCTATCGTGACGGCTGGCTATTATTGGCCCAGAGTTATCCTAAAAAGGTTACTGACAAAATGAAACCTATGTAAAATCATTGCTGGATTAATAAGCAATACAAGAAATATCATTTCGTTAAATATTTCAGGGGAACAGGTATCTAAAACTAATAAAACGTTGAAATATTCTATCGTGACGGCTGGCTATTATTGGAGCAGAGTTATCCTAAAAAGGTTACGGACAAAATGAAACCTATGTAAAATCATTGCTGGATTAATAAGCAATACAAGAAATATCATTTCGTTAAATATTTCAGGGGAACAGGTATCTAAAACTAATAAAACGTTGAAATATTCTATCGTGACGGCTGGCTATTATTGGAGCAGAGTTATCCTAAAAAGGTTACGGACAAAATGAAACCTATGTAAAATCATTGCTGGATTAATAAGCAATACAAGAAATATCATTTCGTTAAATATTTCAGGGGAACAGGTATCTAAAACTAATAAAACGTTGAAATATTCTATCGTGACGGCTGGCTATTATTGGCCCAGAGTTATCCTAAAAAGGTTACGGACAAAATGAAACCTATGTAAAATCATTGCTGGATTAATAAGCAATACAAGAAATATCATTTCGTTAAATATTTCAGGGGAACAGGTATCTAAAACTAATAAAACGTTGAAATATTCTATCGTGACGGCTGGCTATTATTGTAGCAGAGTTATCCTAAAAAGGTTACGGACTAAATGAAACCTATGTAAAATCATTGCTGGAGTAATAAGCAATACAAGAAATATCATTTCGTTAAATATTTTAGGGGAACAGGTATCTAAAACTAATAAAACGTTGAAATATTCTATCGTGACGGCTGGCTATTATTGGAGCAGAGTTATCCTAAAAAGGTTACGGACAAAATGAAACCTATGTAAAATCATTGCTGGATTAATAAGCAATACAAGAAATATCATTTTGTTAAATATTTCAGGGGAACAGGTATCTAAAACTAATAAAACGTTGAAATATTCTATCGTGACGGCTGGCTATTATTGGCTCAGAGTTATCCTAAAAAGGTTACGGACAAAATGAAACCTATGTAAAATCATTGCTGGGTTAATAAGCAATACAAGAAATATCATTTCGTTAAATATTTCAGGGGAACAGGTATCTAAAACTAATAAAACGTTGAAATATTCTATCGTGACGGCTGGCTATAATGGGAGCAGAGTTATCCTAAAAAGGTTACGGACAAAATGAAATCTATGCAAAATCATTTCTAGATTAATAAGCAATACAAGAAATATTATTTCGTTAAATATTTCAGGGGAACAGTTATCTAAAACTAATAAAACGTTGAAATATTCTATCGTGACGGCTGGCTATTATGGGAGCAGTGTTATCCTAAAAAGGTTACGGACAAAATTAAACCTATGTAAAATTATTGCTGGATTAATAAGCAATACAAGAAATATCATTTCGTTAAATATTTCAGGGGAACAGGTATCTAAAACTAATAAAACGTTGAAATATTCTATCGTGACGGCTGGCTATTATTGGCCCAGAGTTATCCTAAAAAGGTTACGGACAAAATGAAACCAAAGTAAAATCATTGCTGGATTAATAAGCAATACAAGATATATCATTTCGTTAAATATTTCAGGGGAACAGGTATCTAAAACTAATAAAACGTTGAAATATTCTATCGTGACGGCTGGCTATTATTGGAGCAGATTTATCCTAAAAAGGTTACGGACAAAATGAAACCTATGTAAAATCATTGCTGGATTAATAAGCAATACAAGAAATATCATTTCGTTAAATATTTCAGGGGAACAGGTATCTAAAACTAATAAAACGTTGAAATATTCTATCGTGACGGCTGGCTATTATTGGAGCAGAGTAATCCTAAAAAGGTTACGGACAAAATGAAACCTATGTAAAATCATAGTTAAAAATTTGTGAAGGCCACAAATTATATTTTTTATTTTAAATAATAATTTTTGTTAATACCTGTTTGTATTACGAAACCAATTATTAATCGTACGTTCATCATTAAATTGTTCGCTAGCCAAGTCTGGCTCATTCATTCAGTTTATTTCGTCGTGTACAGACCTATGTACATCTCCAAGACATTTTTGCATCGCATAAACACATCTTGCAAGATCCATCAGCCCAGAAGGACGAAGAACGAGAAGGACCACGTGGGATTTTACATATTTTTATCACGGTATTTATTGGTAAAAGGTTCATAGAACCTACAAAACAAGGTATGGTTTCACTTCCCGGCAAATATCAAAATTAAAGCTAATATAATTAAAAATTCCTCAAACTTTAAAATTAGTAAAAATGAAAAGTAAATACGTACTTCTTTGAGAATAGCTGACAGCACGGTTCTCTACAAAAGGGTTATTACGAAGGGTTGTTACGACTTCCTACCCTTTTGATAAAATTTAACAACGAAAGGAGGGTTATTACGAAGGGTTATGAGGACCTCTGGCATGGTGGACATGTTGAGTAATCCGAGTATATCCATACCTTCTTAAATTTACTACTGATAATTACAAGGTTATTACGAAGGGTTATGAGGACCTCTGGCATGGTGGACATGTTGAGTAATCCGAGTATATCCATACATTCTTAAATTTACTACTGATAATTACAGGGTTATTACGAAGGGTTATGAGGACCTCTGGCATGGTGGACATGTTGAGTAATCCAAGTATATCCATACCCTCTTCGAAAATGAGAACCATTTTCTCAAGATACGTATTGCGTTTCGTTTTTACTTTGCACACAGTTTTAAAGTGAAGTGAAATTTTTAATTTTTATCAAAAAACAAAATTTCAAAAATATTATTTATTCACATTTTTTTATTTTATATTTACTGTAAAGTTACATAACTTACAATTTAATATTCAAAAATAATTTTATTCATTTTTTTGTTGAATTGCTATATAATTTATTTTCATTTAAAATAATTGGTAACAATATTAAATTTGAATTATTTTAACAATACTTTAAATTTAATTGTTGTTCCAATAATATACAATTTAAAATTCAAATATTTTTTTCATAAGTCAATGATATTACACTTTTCTCTTTGTAATGGGTTCAAATCCCAAATAAAGAATATTTTTTTACAAGAACAATTTATTATAGACTATCATATATAATAATAGATATTTCTGCACCAAGTGAGTTAAGATAATGTTTATTCATGAAAAGGAAGTTTAAACCACAAGCCCGTAGGGCGAGTGGATTAAAACCTTTGAGTGAATAAAATATTCTTACTCGCGTGGTTTATACAATTATTTTATTAAATTTAGACAAAATAATAATAAAAACCATTATAATAATTATTTTTTTACAAAATAAAAAACTAATAAATTAGTAGGCTATGCATGACAATCGTCGTTAATAGACATCAATTCGTTTATTTATAAATTATAAATAAGCTTAGTTTTATTTTCGCGTCTGATATTATTTTAAATATATTATTTGTTGCGAGTTAAAATTCTGTTAGACTTAAATTTTTTTAATTTAATTTTTAAACGAGCATTTATTTATAATTGTTGCTTTCGAGTTAATAATGACAGTTTAAAATAAATATATATCATTGTAACAATTGTTAAACTACAAATTTTTTTAAATTAAACGTCTTAATTTATTTTCAAAATTTGTAAAGCAAACAGATATAATTTTTAAATGTTTCATTGATTGTTGATAGATTTTTCCAATATATTCATTTAATTATTTATTTCATTACAAATTACAATAAGCACTTAGCTTTTTATAAATTTAAATATTAAATAATTAACTTCAAATATAAAAAAACTGGGTATAAGGTGGCACAAAATGCTATGCGTAGATTTTAGATATAAGGGAATGACTGTGTGTTTGATCGAGCAAGCGAAATCTCTGTTGTAAAATTGCCCGGGAAATTTTATAGCAGGGACTAGCTTTAGTTAAGTAGATTAAGTTAGCCTAGTTATAAGTAGTTTTAAGATAGGTAGTGCCACATTTGTATCCAGTTTTTTTTTTGCAAGATTATTGCATTTTTTTATTTCACTACAAGAATAAGTATTCATACGTTGTCAATAATATATGAATACTTTTAATTTAAATGTATTATCATTTCTGATTATTGGAAAATCTGTTTGCATGATATGTTTCATTTGAAATTGTACTGTTTTGTTTTACTCAACGCTTCATACCATAACCAAATAGTATTTTTAATAATTGATAAACAATAACTTCAATTATATTTATGGAGATTTAAGCGAATCTCGTGTAAAAATTAAATGCCAACTTTATGATTTCAAATTTTGTAATTATTACGAAGGCTGTCTTATATAACTATTTTAAAAATTAAAAAAACAAATTCACCATTTAGTTTTTTAGAAAAAAGGCATATAATGATTTCAATGTTTAATACATAAGCTGTTATGGTAGAAGCATTTCCGTAGATACTTTTTTGTTTGTTTTACATTGATATAATAAAATTTAAACTGAAAACTCATTATTATACTCTAGTTTATAATGCCTTCTTGCCATTCAAATTAATCCGAAATTAATGTTAATTTTATGGATAACTTTTTTCGAATATAATTAATTTTGTACATTTTAGAATTTTTGATCACTGAAATTGATAGATAAATTTATTATAATTTTACAAGACGTACTGTTACCACATAACTTTCTTGGACCACATATGTTCAAAATACTGGTCATTTCAATATTTTTTTTTGTTAAATACAAATCAATGTATACGTATTTGTATTAATTACATGAGCATGGGTGCTCCATTTAGCTTCATATACAAAGAGAAAGTGTTAATTGTTGACTTATATACAAAATACTATTAATAATTAATTTATTTATTATGATTAGATGTTAATAATTTATTTTGAATACTACGACTAATAAATTTGCTGGGAAGTACGCTGTATAGTGCAATGAACGTATTCTTTTTTATTGGTAATAATATATATTAAAATAGAAATATTTTAGAACGAAAAATAATAGTAAATTTGAATTAATTTAGAATCAAACATAATAGTAAATTCAAAGTTAGGTTCCCCCATTAGATGGACGAATGATTTGTTTATTGTATGAATCTGTGTGTGCAAAAAAAATACGAATATAATAAAACAAAAATGTCTACCATTTATTGTGTGAATGTATTAGGGTCCTATCCTTCCCAACCCAGTATAAAATCAACATAGCTCGCGTTTCCCGGCAAGAGGTCCGGATCGTCCGTTCCGTTTATTAGCTCGTGTTATCCGGCATGAGGTCTGGGTCGATTAGGCCGGGCAAATGACCTGGACAACGTGGGACATGCAGGTTGCAGTTGTTCCTGATGTTCCAGATGCAGAAAGAAGAACCCGCGAATTAAAGCCGCGAATTTATCGATATTTTTGTTTGAAAATACCACGAATTAAGAACGGGAATATGTCGATATTTTTGTTCGAAAATACCGCGAATTAAAAACGCGAATATAGTCGATATTTTTGTCCGAAAAAACGCGAACGCGGAGATTTTTTATAGGGAACTACTTAGTTATTTTATAAATTAATGTAACTTAATCATGATATTCAAAAATCGGTAGTTTAGATTTGTACGATATACAGTGATAGCCAGAGAAATAAGACACTTAAAATTTGTTTAATTTGTTTAAAGTAAAACTTTTTTTTTATAAATTGCGTTGAATTGAATAATAAGTATAAAATAATTTGTTTCATACTAAGTGCATGACAAATAAATAATATATGATATATGTAGAATTGCATGAGACAGAAAAATAATTTTGATTTATAGTAACAAATTAAATTAAAAACGTTCATTGCCGTACAGCTAGGTTAAGTTATTTTTAAGGGGGCGCGTCGTCATCCTAACTTTAACTTCGCGATACCCGGCATAAGGTCCGGGTCGTTAGCTCGCGTAACCGGCATAAGGTCCGGATCGTTTCCCTTCCGTTATTAGCTCGGGTAATCCGGCATAAGGTCCAGATCGATTAGGCCAGAAAGCAGGGATCTGGACAACGTGGGATTTTTTCGGGCCTCGACAGCCCGAAATTTTCAGATGATAAAAAATTTGTTTGACAAACGCGAAAGTTTTTGTAGGGATGAATTGGTTGTTTTGTATCCGATTTGTTGTTTAAATAAATTTAAAGCAATATATAGTTCATATATATATTTTTGGGGTTTACAGGGTTAATTTTTTGATGTTTTGATAGTTCGTTCGCGAAGTTCGATGGTACGGGATTGGGGATTGTTGCAATGTATATTCAGGGGTGTCAATATACAAAGTGTTAAAGTCCATGTCCGTAAAAATTAATTGACACCCCTGGTATACATATATTTAATGAGTGTCTTTTTTTACAGATGGGCGTGAATATTTTGACGCAGTATGGTTACGTACTGTGAAAAAAGTCTAAATATTCATCCGAACTTTCCTAAAATCTCTTACATAGAACAGTAAGAGGTTTTAGGTGAGCAACCCACCGTCCTTACGATGGTCCTACCACTGTCTTTCGTGCCCATTGCCCGTAGTAAACGGACTACTATTGGGCGACTCGTACGATAAGATGGGTTGCACTGGGCCAGACTAATGGCGGGGATAGCGAAGTCGCGTGCCCTTGCAAAACGTCACATCGAAGTATGTTACACGACGTGTGTCTCATGGAATGTATTACATGGAGAGTGTGTGCCATGTAATCCATTTCATGGGATGCACGAACTGTAACAGCTATGGTGTGTATGAGTTTGCAAGGGACGCTCGTCCCCAAGCAGGCTTCGCCACCGGTGTCAGGTTCATTTCATTTCATTTTTTGTTAGGTTTCAGGCGCGGGCGATTCTATTTAGCTAAGATAAGATTGTTAGGGTTTTGTAAGGCATCCCAGTCATAGTTTAGACTGGGGTGGCCCTGTCTTAAACTCCTTTGAATCGCAGGAGGGTGGGACAGGGTTCCCTGCCCATGTGGAGAGACCTTGTCGTGGTGGCAGGGCTTAACCATCTCCCCAAATTGGGGGGGTGGGACCAACGTCTCCACCAAGCAGAAAAACTTTCTTTTTTCAGGTCATCTTTCCCAGAAAATTTATTCTGCATAGAACATAGGCAAGTATTCCTTAATACAGTATAGTCTCGATACAGTGAACTAATTAATGCAGGGCCATGTCACAATATCCACTTTGTCCACTTCTTCTAGTTCTTATGAAATAATTACAACAATATAACTTTAAACGTAAATATTGGTTTTAATTGCTTTAATACAAATATCAAAATATTAATTTTTAGATCGTATGTCCTGATGAACTAATTATTTTATATACGTTTTCTTCATCCATGATATTTTTAAAAATCGAATACCATAGCGGATTTTTAATATGTGTAGTCTTCCATTGCTCAATTAGAGACATTAATATTAAAAGTTAAAATTGTTTTCAACCTATTATTTAAAACCGGGGGCGATTTCATGTTACACATTATTAAATATGTGTTTACTCTGTAACAATGTAAATGAGCAATTCGAGACAATAATATGTCGAATTAACAACTGACATTAATTTGCAACAATTGTAACGTTTTTATTTACGAATAACTGAATATAGTATCTAAATCTATTCATTTATTTGAAGTTTTTTACTCGTAGTTTTTAAACTGTTAAAAATTTATTACAAAAAGTTATCATTTTTGGAAAGTACGTTCCCAAATCTATATGAAGTGATATATTTCAACCATTCTAATTCAAAAAAATTGTCTTCATCAGTTGTCACTGTTTGAAATATATTTTATCTGCAGACGAGAGTTCTTTTACCTATACTAATTCAACGAGCAAAAATTACTTCAAATAGTAATCATATTTATAATCTAGGATATCGAATTAACAATTGACATTAATTTACAACAATTGTAATATTTTTATTTACGAATAACTGAATATAGTATCTAAATCTGTTCATTTATTTGAAGTTTTTTACTCGTAGTTTTTAAACGGTTAAAATTTAGTCTAAACCCTTTCAGGTTGCCAAAAATCAAGTGACCTACTTATTTTCATAACCTACCTTCCATGTATTGAAGAAATTTTGACCAAAATCCAAGGTGCCGTTGATATTTCGACCCTGCCTTTTTCAACACACATCAAACACACAAACAGTCCAAATTTTGTCCAAATAAATTTGTAACACAAACATGAATACTTCTCAGTATTAACATTTGGTATTATAGTTTATATGATTTACACAGTTAATGTTAATATTATATTCACAAGTAAACTAAAACAATACATACATATTTGACGATCTTATTTTATCATTACCCTTATTATACTTTGTTTAAAAGGTCCTTAAAGTGTACTTTTATACAACTGACGTTACTTGCAAATGTTTAAACAAAGCACAGATCACAGCCATTTTGATCAAAACGTCAAATTAATTAACAAATATTTGTATTTCATTTATTTGATAATTATAAATGATGATAATTTATATTTGGCAATAATATTAATAAATATAAACTTTTTTGAAGTTAAATTTTGAATTTATTTTTTTTAAATTGAGGAAAAATTCCAAAAAAGACCCTATTTTGTATTGGTAGCGACATCTCTTGAACTTTTGGCCACAATATAGAACATATGATTTTAATATATGAATAAAATCGTGAATTTATGCTTTCCAGCGCGCGTCCACATTTTGGTGTAGCAGACTTGCACAAACCAAAGTTCTATTATTAGATTGTTACTTGTTCACTTATTGTTTGAAAATGAAACATGTGGAACTACTTTTTTAGTCTTAGAAAACTTATTTAATTATTATATTACAAAAAAGACTACGCGATGAATTCAGATTTCGCACTATTTTCTAACAATTTTTATATATGAAATAAATACAATTAAATCTGAAATGGACACGATATGGTACTAGAAATTTCTTTTTTATTTTATACATAAATTAATTCAATTATTAATACAAAAAAATGACGAAATAATGACATTGGTTGTTTTTGCATTAAACCACATTAATTTGTGATAATATAATATAATATAATAATATGTACAAAAGAACATAAATTTAAATATTTTTTACTTATTTATACTAAATGTATGTATTTACAAATTCTAATAAATATATTTATTATAAATAAATGTATTTTATTTATTCCTAATATACTTATTTGTTTCAGCATTTATACTACTAGGCTCATAGAATATTTAAATGGTAAAAAATTGTTCTCTTAAAATTGGGGAATTAAATCGGAAAATATTTGAAATATAATTTGCTCAAAATATTCCATTTTAATTATTTATGTATTAATCTTAAATATATAGTTTCTATTTCTGGATATATAAAGGCTTAGTTAAATAAATTATTTTCATAAGAACTGTACGTACATAAAATAAAATATTGGTTAAAAAAAAAAAATTTAAAAATAAATAGTTTGTTGCAAAATTTATTTTGTAAAAAAATTGTTTGCAAAATATAAACAGATGTTTATTTTTATTCATTATCTCTGAAATTAAAGCCAAAATGAAAGTTTCTACAAGACTACCCATCATTTATAATTACAAATTTGTTTTATTGTGACTATCATAGTCGAAATCTATATAGTTTAGCTAGAAAATGGATTTTCTAAAAATTGTTAATATCAAATCAATATTGTTGCTGTAATCTATGGTCAAAATTATAATCTATTCATAATACATATATCCTATATATTCTGGCCTGTACTGAGGTAAATATACGCATAATATTATGTAACTTTTAATTCTGAGTAACTTTCTTCAAATAAACTTTTTTTTTAAATGAAAAATAAAGACGTTATTTAATTATTTATGAATCAATAATTCCAATATAATATTGGTATAGCCACCTATTGACAATAATTATAAACAATCTCTTACATTTGTTGAATATTACAACATTGATTTTCCAAAATTGTTCTCTCAAAACTGAGGTCTTAAATTGAAAAAAGTTTCAAATATAATTAACTCAAAATATTCCATTTTAATAAATTCTATATTAATCTTATTTATATTGTTTCTATTTCTAAAGATATAAATGCTTAGTTAAACAAATCATTTTCAGAAGAACTGTACGTAAATAAAATACAATATCCGTTAAAATATATTTAAATTTGAAAAATAGTTTATTGCAAAATTTATTTTGTAAAAAAATTAGTTTGCGAAAAATAAACAATTTTTATTTTTCTTCATTATCTCTGAAATTTTTAATTACAAATTTATTTTATTATGACAAACATAGTCGAAATCTTTTAGTTTGGCCAAAAAATGGATTTTCTCAAAATTGTTAATAACAAATCAATACTGCTGCTGTACTCTATGATCAAAATTATAAACTATGTGTTAATGTTTTGGTGTATATAAGTACGTTGATGTATCGTGTAAATGGGAGAAAATCAATATTAATGACATATCGATTGACCAATCAAATTTCAAGAAATGTTTATTGGATCTAGGCGGCAGTATATAAAATTATTAAATATTTGTTTTAAACAAATTATTCAATAATATATTGATTGATACATGATTTATTGTTTATTATATTTAAACTTCACAAAAACCAGGACCGTAATTAAAAATTATTGTTTTCAAAAACGTTTAACAACGTTTAGGACTAAAATTTATATTTATTAGAACCAATATAAGATAATAGTTTATAAAAAAATGCAAAATAAATGTTTAAACTTTGTTTATTAAGAAGATATAATGAAAAATTAGCAAGAAAAAAATTTTCTAAATACGTTTTGTATGTTAATAACAAATATTTATGGTATGCGAAATATGATAGGCGCTGGCGCCTAACTACTAATAAATAAATATTGATATATCTAGGAAATATGACTATATACTATTATTTTTCAATTAAATATTGTTATTATATGTATTGTAGGTGTTAAATAAATATAATATTGTATATATTATCCATTTTTTATTTATTAAATAAGATATTTTGTACATAATTGTTTATCAATACTATAACCAGTAATTGTTAACTATAATTTATTGTAAATATAGTACTAATAATATAGTTTATATAAATAAACATTTAATATAAAACAAATGAAAATTATTATATATAATATTAACATACACTTATAATTTTTATAATTCATTTTTCTTGGCTCAATTTTCATAAAAAGTTAATATGTTATACACCAAAAGAATCGGCTAAAAATTCTGAATATAAAACTATAAAATTTATAAACTATAACTATAACATATTGTTAAAACCTTATACATTTCATTTAACATACTTGGATATTTTTCAGTTACACTTTTCAGTACAAATTTTTCATAAAATAATAATAAATTATACATCAGTATATTAAACGTGAATCACTGAATAAAATGTTACTAAATACTTATACTAAAATACTAAATTAATACTAAAATTAGTTGTCATGTGTATGGTCAAAGTTATTCATCATATTTTGTTCTCTGATTTGTCGCACATTATTTGTCCACATAAAAACAACCCCTGTAGTTTCCTCCTGTGATATTTTATCCCTTAAACAACTGTATTCTTCGCTGGACAGCTCCAAACATTTGTATTGTTTGCATTTATAGTTGGATATTGTAATCAGACGATTTGCAGTTCTGTGAATAATATATACACAGTAATAATGATTATTATATATAAATATACATACCCTATTGTTATAAGACATAACATATTGTTATGCCCATTTGGTTTAAGAGGTATTATACGCTGTAGCGCCCTTGCAAAAATTTATATGATGAACTAGAATTGTTTATTACTAAATTTGAAATTATTATAGTCTGAAGCTCTACACAAGGGTTAATAAACTTGTTGGCTATAAAACCGCGTTCAATAACCGGTTTTTATAAGTAGTTCTCTTCAAAAACCGGTTCTAATAACCTGTTTATCTAACCAGTTCGTTACCCCAAACCGGTTTTTTGTAAACAGGTTAAATACCTGAATTATAATATATTTGCATATCTATTGTTTAAACAAAAAGTTTTCTTACTATATATCACCTTTTAATAAAACAAAAGCTGTCCAAATTAGTTTTTGTTTTTTGATTCCAATCATGTGCATTTGTTTATCCATTGTTATCAGCTGTCATTTGTTATTAGAGGTTATAAATATTGTTAATAACAATTATCAAAATATGACTTATTTTTAATTTTTTTATGCATAAAATTGAAAAATATATTCAAAATTGTTATTTAAACAAATTAAAAAACATTTGTTTATAAAGTTTATAAAAATATTAGTTCAGAATTTTCCCAAAAGATGCCAGAACTAATATCAAATTGAGCTGATCCAGTATAAAATAAATCGATTTATGAATAATTTATAAAAATATTAGTTCAGAATTTTCCCAAAAGATGCCAGAACTAATATCAAATTGAGCTGATCCAGTATAAAATAAATCGATTTATGAATAATTTATAAAATTATTAGTTGAGAATTTTTCCTAGAGATGGCAGACCTGATATTGATTTAGGCTGATCTAACAAAAAATTTATCAATAAATCGATTTTTCTCGTAATACAAGCATTTTCACAAACATTTATTTGAAAATGTATACTCAAAATTAATAATTATTAACAGGTTTTTATGTTACAATAATATCTGAATAAATACAGTATATAATATATATATATATATATATATATATATATATATATACAGGGTGATTCATCGGTCTGTCCTCTCTTTATAACTCTTTTATATTAAGTCAGATAGAAAAACTCTTCAGATAAAATTTATATGATATATTATTGTCTATCTACGTACTATATGCACTTGTATACAGGGTGTTCCGTTGAAGCGCAACAATATGTAACTTTATATTTCTTAATGAAACACCCTATATATATTTATTTATTTTGATAGTAAATTAGATTTCCTTTAATAAAGTATTAAGTAATAAGGGGTCTAAAATTATAAATTAAGAAGTTATTTACCTTTATTCGTTGAATGATATTTTTGTATCATGTTATTATTAACAAAGTAAGCTATGGATAATTTGATCAATTGTTTCGAATTTGAACAAGCATTATTTAGTCTGTCACTAAATTTTAATAGCCTCTTTGTAATTAGTGTAATGTTTAAAATAAGTATTAATAAAAAAGAATCAAAATTTTGCATTAAATTATGGTTTTTTCCACTATGAACTACTATTTTTTATGACGTAAATAACTTCTTAATTTATAATTTTAGACCCCTTATTACTTAATAGTTTTTTAAAGGGAATCTAATTTACTATCAAAATAAATAAATATATATAGGGTGTTCCATTAAGAAATATAAAGTTATATATTGTTGGGCTTCAACGGAGCACCCTGTATACAAATGCATATAGTACATAGATAGACAATAATATATTATATAAATTATATTTGAAGAGTTTTTCTATCTGACTTAAAATAAAAGAGTTATAAAGAGAGGACAGACCGATGAATCACCCTGTATATATATATATATATATATATATATATATATATATATATATATATATATATATATATATATATATTTATATAGTTGTGGTGTAAATAAGTACGTTGTTGTATCGTGTAAATGGAAGAAAATCAATACTATCGACAAATCAATGGACCAATCAAATTCAAACAATGGTTCACGTGATCTATGCGGTAAAAAATTGTTTAAATAAATGTCAAATGTTAAAATTATTTGTTTTAAACAAATTAAGAAGTGAAATATTGATTTATACAAAAAAATGTTTATTACATTGTTTATAAATAAAAATAATATTACAATAAAAAATATTAGACACAATTTTATTTATTTAATATAAGTAAATACATATATCATCATTTATTTATCAAATAAACCATCACAGATAAAATATATCATCATTACGTACATATATGACTGAAAACAATGATATTTGCAAATACTAGTAAATATTGTTTTGCTAATTTATTTTTAGAAATTGGACCACATAAATTACATAGGCATACGTAAAATAATTTTTCTCTTTTTAAAATGAAATGTGATGACCGTGGTCTTTGATATTTTTTACCAAAAAACCCGGTTCAAAGTCCCAAAAGTAACTGGAATCCAAATTTATTTCAACGACAACGACTTAACAATTTTTTCATATAATATTAGCTGGTTTGTTTATTTTTAAATCGATTGAAACCAAATTTGGTACGCGGGTTTAGGAAAACGTGGTCTTTGATATTTTTACCAAAAATCCCGGTTCGATGTCCCGAAAGTAACTGGAATCTCAACTTATCTCACATTTCAAGGTTAATCCATGCTATATACATACAAAATACCACACGGTTCGCGAATTTTTTGACCGAATGACATCAAATTTGATATATGGAGTTAGGAAGATGTAGTCTTTGATTTTATTATGAAAAACTCAGGTTCGATGCCCCAAAACTGGCGGCATAGTCGAGATTTGTGACAGCTCCTGAGATTTCAAAGTTATTAAGTCCTGGTCCCCTTATTATTTAATCAATTGGGGTAAATTTTGGTATAGGGGTTTAGAAGGGCGTAGATTTTGATTTTTTGGTCATAATTTGGGGTTCGAAACCAAAATTAGGGGGCACTTGTAGGAAACAGGGCATAGTTTTACATAGCAAGGCCCCCCTCATATTATTATATTTTATGGGTCGTGGGTGCGGCTAGTTTCCTAATTTTATTCAGATTTTCAATTTTTGATGCCAAAAGGGCCGCTAATTGCGTGAGAAAGCCAAATTCAGTTGATTTTGTAAGGTGACAGCGGGGATTTCTAGCTGTCAAAATGTGCCGGTTGGCAAATTTAAAATTAAATATCTCGCTTATTAATTAATTAATCGCAAAAACGAAGACATATTCAGAATCAGCGTAAAAAAGCGCATCTAATTGTTATTATTAATTAATTTTAGAATAAAAGTGATTTTTCCTTAATTTTTCGATGTTCCATTGTTTTTTGCGTCTATAAAGAATCGCCGCAAAAACAGCCATATTTAGTCGGTTTTTAGTACGCGGACACGTAACACCTCTGCTCCAGAAAAGTGATTAAAAATCATTAAAATCTGTTAATTAAACATATGTTAACGACTCATAATCATTATATTTGATATGTACGGTGTATTTTTTCCCAGTTTCGGGTGTGATAAGCATAATTTTTCGACTTGTAAAAATTTGTTGTGACAACTGTCATTCCGCCATTTTGAATTTCTCTGAAGTGGCAGTCCGAAGTTAGGAATTATTAGATATTAATTAGTTATCAACAATTAAAGTGTGTAAAGGTTATTTACAATCATTTCAAGTAAAAGTAAAACATTTTTAACATTTTTTCAAAAAAAATTGTGGTTTGACAAAGTTATGGCATGAATGT
Source organism: Harpalus rufipes (assembly GCA_951394225.1). Lineage (NCBI taxonomy): Eukaryota > Metazoa > Arthropoda > Insecta > Coleoptera > Carabidae > Harpalus > Harpalus rufipes. The sequence continues at coordinate 191,132 of OX596280.1, forward strand.
TTGGTTCCGTACTCAATACTGATTACATTTGAATTATGCATCAGAGTTTAATAATTATGAGTCTAATGGCCAGTTGCACAGCTTATAGTTAAATTGTTAACCGTTGGTTAAATTGACAATATCGCATCGAAACGAAATGTCAAATGAGTTGTTAAATATTACTGTCAAAATTTCGATACGCATTTTTTCTGTTAACCAGTAGTTAAGCCATTAACTATATGCTGTGCAACTGGCCATGAAACATAGTGTGTAGTGAAATAAAATAGTGTGATCTAAGTGCACTGTTTAAATTTGTGATTTGTGTGCCGTGGTGAAAGTGATTAAAATTATTTATTATGTGTTAACCATTACTATTTTCATGGCTCGTAATTGATATTTCTGGTACGTACGATGCTTTTTTTGAAGTTTCGGGTTAGCTAACCTAAATTTTTGTAGATGTAATTTTTTTTAACTTCTGTCAGTGTTACAATCACGGTTAGAATATATTACATGTTGATTATTTATCAACAAATAAAGTAGGTAGGGTTAATTTTTAATCATTTCAAGTAGAAATATTACATATTTGTCAAATTTTCAAAAAGTTTCTAGTACTGTCAGAATTTTTGTGGAAATATGTGAGGTTAGGTTTCATTACTTGTCAATTTTGAATTAAGTATGAACAATTATGAGCCTAATTGATATTTATTAAGTGTATAGTGGTATAAAACAAAGTGAGTGCAGTGTTTATAATGTCCATTCAACTGTCCCAGAAATGTTGCGGTCGCTGTTACCTAGGATACGGATAATTGAAGACTGTCAACGTCAACTCGTATGAGCAAATTGTAGGGTTTGAGGTGGGTAAAAGCTTTTATTAGTCGCTCTGTCTTCCAGCACATATACTAACTGTATATTTCTTCCCCTTAGATCATAAGTTAGCTAATTAGCTTTAAAATTGTGCATGTATTTATTTACTAATCAACATGTTTTCAGCCTAATCAAATCGTTTGTTCACAGCATAATCTTTTTTTACAGCTCTTTTTCAGCTAGTATTAAGTTATTTTTATTAGAGTTTCAGAGTTAGGGACTGATATAGGTTAGGTTCGGAGCCAACAAGAGCCAGATGTATTCCTGTTGTGTTGGACGTCGCCCCAGAGAGCCAAGCAGGGCCCTAAACGTCAAATATTAATGTTTTTTTCTTATTTACATTTAAGTTATTTATAGTTTTTTTGTTGTAAAAATTTCCGTTCGTACAAAAGAAATATTAAAATTGATGTTTAAATTAATAATGAATATATAGTACGATATATGGGGTTTTTACGGTGATTTATGTGCTATTCTTTGCAAAAATAATTAAATTTAATTAATCAGATGACAAAATAATAGCAAATTACTTGAAATAAACAATTGTATGGGCATATCATTGCATTTATCAGTTAATATATTCACTTTTTGTTTATTTAAGTCAAAATGAATAAATACTTTGGCACATATGTCACAACCGCTGGAAGACAGAAACTTGTCAAATGCTGGATAATGCCTCCCTTAACCCCCCCCCTCCCCCCAAATATATGATGCACTCTTAAATTTATCCAGAGTTGACTTGGATGGCACCCATTTACATTGTTATTTTATTGTTTCTATGTGCACCCGTATCCGTTTAGATAACTAGATATACCCGGGTAGGTAATAAACCTGCATATTTATTACTCCGTTTCGTAATTCGGTCGTCGGCAGGTATAATAAGGCTCCGGAGACCTGGCGGGCTCTTCTACTGTCGCCAAAGCGCCAGGATAACATATTTTGGCACTTTGGTACGACTTTACGTCGGTGGCAGTATCGAAAGAATCGGAATTATTGTTCGATTTCGCGATGGGTGGTATGGGTTTGGGTTTCTGGGTTCAATTCCCAGAAAGTGATTTGGTATATTCACTTAATAATCAAACAAACAAACAAACAAACATTGGAACATATTAGGGAAACATAGGATGATAATAGCTGCGTATGTAGGAAGTTACGATGTACAGTAAATTTTTTGAACATATATCTCTCTCATTTGTCATATGACACTAAGCGTGTGCGATAAAGGTGAATATGACACGCTTGTCTTTAAAAATTCATGTTGTTTCGACTAAGTTAAGACATTCCATTTTAAAACGATGCTCGTTTTTGACAATACCTTCGCTGTAACGTGAGTTTATGTATTAATTCAGATATATTACCTTGATTCTTAAATTTGTATTTTTAATTGCGCCACGGATACGGGACCGAAGCACTAATATGTACTGTATAATGTATTGTTATATCTGGTCATCCATAGCGCTTGTTTTATGGTGTGGCCCATGTATAGTTTTGCGCTATGTATAGTTTTGCACTATGTCGTCTTAAAACCCTAGGATGCTAGGTACCAAAGTCTGAACTAAAGTTTCAGCAAATCTTAAATCCTACAAATCGTAGGTAACTTATAGACTTTGAAAATTGTGCCATTATATTGTAAATAAAGATGATGAATAAATAAATAAATAAATAATGCAGTACATAACAAATAATCAAATATGTATATGTAATGAAATATAATAAAAAAGTAATACAAATACACACAAACACAAATTAGTTTATAAGTAAGAACTCAAGACATCACAGAACAAAGAAAAATGCACCAAAGACCACTCGGACGCCCAGAAAGACCACGACACATCGAGCTATTAAAAGTAAGTCAAATAATAATCAATAAAAAAATATTAAATAACTAATAAATAGTTTTTAAACTAGGTAACATCATTCCAAAATGAAAAAACCACTCTAGAACCACTCCAGTACTTAGAAAATAAATAATCAGAAAAAATCAGAATAAGTATGTAGCATAATAGTAAATAAAATAATGAATAAATAACTAATAATTTATTTTTTTTACAGCCAGGAATCTACATTTTTTTCCATAGCTGAACATCACGGCCACTGAGAAAATATCCACATAAATATATACTTATGTTTGTATTTAAATATAACAAAAATTGCGTTTTATTTTAGCTTTTAAGTACCCATTGTAAACCTGAGCCAAATTTCGATGTAACGGCTCCTAATATAAAATAATATAAAACCTATAGTTGATAAGTACACATTACAAATCACACAAGAATAAGAGAAATAGTAAATAAAAATAATGGCACGGTTTTCTTATGTCTTGCGTTTGCAGTTCGGAAAATATGCGCCCATTTTTGCGGTACAACTACAAAGAACAAATAATGGATAAATAGGTATGTGGTAATGAAAAATATCCTGTAAAAAAATAATTAATGCGCCACTGGTACGGTAAAAGTAAAACACTCCACAAATGTAAAATGTTGGAGGAAATACGTTCAGGACGCTGTAAAATAATGCGAATAATAAATAAATTATTTACGCACATAAAAATAAATGAGCAATTTCAAAATGAATTAATGCGGTAGTGGAAAAGTTTTCCGGTTCAAAATAATTATGTACAGTAAAAATAATAATAAAATAATTCTTCAAGTACAAAAATTATAGCTTGTCCACTTCATTTGCGTTGCACAAAAGATAGCATATATGGGATATAAAATCTGCCTGCCCTTTGGTTGTTATTGTAAACTTAGTTTACAAAAACGAGAAAAAATATCACCTGTCAGATGTCAGTTACAAAAATATTTAAAATTAACAATAAAGTTTAGTTTCACGAATATAAATTATTTATTTAATGAATGTAAAAACTATTGGCTCTCAAACGCAATCTAGGTAATTTTTTTTACGTGAAATGAATTATAGGTACATACATGATAATTTGTACAGTTTGTGCAACAAGTTGAAGGAAGGGTATAATCGGACACTAGAAAATGTGATTACTGCCCTTAAAATTTTAATACGGCTGAAACCGATATTGTATTTTTAATTTTCAAAAAAAAAAAAATTCTCATTTATTCAAATTTAATACTAGTAACGCCTTCTGCGATAAATTGCTAAACTTAATAAATATAGTGAGATTTAGTTGGGTAGTCCAAGATTCGCGATTATTAGTTTTAGAAAATAAAATAATTATTTCACAAATGAACAATATAAATAAATGTCCAACACTTTTTTAAAAATTTTGTAACTGGTTCATATTTTATATTTTGGTAAGTACACTGAAATAATTAAAGATATGGCAATGAATGTTTATAATTTGAGTTCTACATAAAATTCTCTAATAGAATTATAGTATATGGTATTAGAAAAAAATAGTTACGGCTCTCGGGAATTTTTAAACTTTAATGAGCGATACAAAAATTTATGTCTACTCTTCACACAATGTACACAATAATTACATATTTAACAAATAGTAATATAATATCTTTACTTAATAGATTAAATTCTAAAACCTTTTTCTGGGTGTACAGGTACGCAATGGACCCATAATTTAAATAAATGAATAGTTTAAATTATTTAGAAAAGATAACGAGTAATTTCAAATTTTCAATGATAACTAATTGGGGTAGAATTACTTATAATAATTAATAAATAATGCAGTCTCTCTAATAAGAATTGATGTTGCTCTTTATTAATTGATCTATTAGACGTGGTTAATTGTGATTAATATTACATTGCTATTAATTGCTACCTTTAATTTCATCCTCTGCATTTTTATACAAGTAATTATCATTAATAATTTTCTTAAAATACAGGGTAGGACTCAGGCATTTAGGGGGGCTCCTAGGATAAGTTAGTTTTCCCCTCGTTTCGTTCGATATTTATTTATATGTTCGTCTTTCTAAATTGTCTGACATTCTGCCTTTTAAATAAATTTTTAAATATTTTATAACAATTTCTTTACAATAATTAATTTATGCTTGGAGATGTTTGGATGTGTGACTATAATTCAAATTGTTTATTTGGATTAATCCTTAACTATCAGTAAATATTTGAGGATGAATTTAATTGGTGAAATATTAATTGAGGATTTTTATAATAATAAATTCATATTACATTAAACTAGGCAACTAAACGTTAAGAAATATAATTAACATGCTCTTAAATTGTGTATTTTTAATGTTTAACTTTGTTAATTATTAATCATGTATGTTTTTTCCTGTTAATACTAATAATAATAATAGATCATCTATGAAGGATTTCAGGTGTTTATGTTGTTTATTAATATGTTGGCCTCCTAAGATGTCTATTATTAATTAATACATTTCATATTAACGTAAATTAATAAAATGGATAGTTAAATCCAGGACAGGACTATGGCAGCTTAGAGGGACTTTTAGTTAAGATAGCTCCCCTCCCGTTTCGTATTTTTATTTCTGTGTTCGTCTTTCTAACTGTCTTACATTTTGTCCAATTAATTAATCGATTAATAAATGTATATTAATCTCATGATTATTTAAATCTTGAAAATATTGTTTTGTTTCTTTTCAATAAATATAAACAATTAAGGGCTATTAATTATATTATTAAATACAAAGTTAATAAGAATATGAGTAATTTAAATTGGCATATAGTAGGACTGCTCGTTTATTAATTAAATATTAATTATAATCATAGTTTACTAATTTTCTTTTCTGGCAATTGTAAGGGGGTAAATCATAATTTATTAACGGGTTCAGAGTGGAGTAATTTAGGGTTTAGTAACGGAAGGGTTTTTAATTGCATTACCAGGACTGAAAAAAGGTATTCTCAAATAAATAAATTCAAAAATCATTTTACATTCCATTTATACACAGTAAAAATAAAACACCAATCTTTCATACACAGTAGTTATTAATTTTGTACGCTACTTATATTTTTTTGAATAAGTAAATAATTACTGCTCTGGGAATTTTTTAAACGGAAAATTTTGGTCTTCAATGAGCTATAGTATGGCCTTTTAAATAAATTAATACGGGCCTGGGAATATTGTAAAGAAACTGACAGTTAATATGTGGTTCAAAAATTCTTCGCTACCCTTTAAAAATATTAATCGTTTGTTGATTATTCAAAACGATAATCATAAATCCTTAAAATATAAGGGCATTCATGTAAATTTTATATTCTTTTTCTGGATGTAATGGTTTGCAATAGACCCATAATTGAGTAAATTTACAAAGAATATAATTTTTAATTTTCGATAATTGGGATAGTAAAATAATTAATAAATGCAGTTTCTCTAATAATTGGGATATATTTAATTAAAGTTTTCTCTTTATTCATTGAACATTAAGGGTGGTTAACTGGGATTAAATACCTGTTAATTGACAGCAAATATTTGAGGATGAAATCAATCGGAATAATTAGTATTACTTGGGGATTTTAATAACGATTAACTCAATTAATATTTTATATATTATTCATTTTTTAAACGATTCATTAAATTAAAGACTAATAAATATAATTAACAAGCCCTTAAAATGTTTATTTTTTAATGATTAACTTTGTTAATTACTTTAATCAAGTATCATTTTTTTTTTAATATTATTAATAATAGATAATCTATAGAGGATTTCAGGTGTTTGTGTTGTTTATTTATGTGTTGGCCTCGTAAGATATCTATTATTAATTATAAATTTAAATAATTAAAGTAAATTGATGAAATGGGTAGAGTTAAATCCAGGACAGGACTAGGGCAGTTTAGAGGGGCTTTTAGTTAAGATAGCTCCCCTTCCGTTTCGTATTTTTATTTCTATGTGTTCGCCTTTCTAACTGTCTTACCATCTTGTCCAATTAATTATTTAATCAATTAATAGTTGAATATTAGTCTGATGATTATATAAATCTTGCGAGAGTTTCTTTTCGAATTATGTAAATACAAACAAATAAGGGCTGTGTATTATATTGTTAAACACAAAATTAATAAAAATGTCAGGAATTTAAATTGGGATATATAGTAGACTGCAAGTTTATTAATTTTCTTTTTGATCGGTAAGGGGATAAATAATATGTTATTAACGGGTTCAAAATATTTCTTTTATCTCTAAATCTATAGAATATATAATAAAATATTTAAATGTATCAGATAGAGAATTTAATTTTCTTTAGTGTTACCAAGAAAAAAATTCAAAAAATAATATTTAGAAGATTTTTTTTCAAGAGTCTTCTACTTTCGGTTGTCCAATTGTTACCAAAACCTTTTCAGGGGGGCCAATTTTGTAACTAGAAAGCGACAGCGAATACGAATGCAATATGGCGGGTCACTGAATAAGCGCCATCTTATTTTCTATTCATATGACTGATTTCTATTGTATTGTATTGTGTACACTATACATATTCAGTACTAGTCTGACATTTGTTCAAAATTCCCGCGCTGGGAAAATTTTAGTTCATTTGAAAAGTAGCGTTATTTGAAATTGTATCATACTTATTTTGTGGTTATATTTCCTTTGTGCATTATACACATGTTTTTAGATAAGGTATTTTAAGGTGCGTGAACTTGACACATAAACTGTGGGTGCGAATTCTGAAATTTTGCAAATATTTTGCACCTAATTTGCACCTATTTGCACCCTAAAAATTTTTTAACTACCTTTATTAGTTCAAAAGTTATAAACAATTAAACTTTTTTGTGCCAACTTCACGCCAGCACAAAGAAATATTCGGAATCAAAATTTTTATTTACCAATAATTTGCACCCAATTTGCACCCATTTGCACCATCAAAATATTTTTGTTATCTTTTTAAATAAAAAAGTTATTAACAATTAATTTTTTAATTGCCAGCACAGAAAGTGTTCACATTTCATAATTTTTTACGGGAATAATTTGCACCCAGTACAACAAAATTTGCACCCTAAAAATTATTTCACTATCTTTATTATTTCTAAAGTTATAGACAATTACATTATTTTTGTGATAACTTCACACGAACGTACATCAAAGTCATTAATTATGGATTGTTATAAGGGTGCAAATTACGAAAGTTATTTATTGTTATTAACTAGGATAGGGTACAATTTGCACCCTAAAAATAATGCCATTTTAACATGTATTTATTTAAATAATTGCGTTCAAATGTAGGAATATGAATTACATCGGTATATATATTGCAACAATGTCATTTATTATGGATTGTTATGAGGGTGCAAATTACGATATTTATTTATTATTATTAACTAGGGTAGGGTACAATTTTCACCCTATAAATAATGTCATTTTAACATATATTTATTTAAATAATAAGTGTTCAAATGTAGGAGTATGAATTACATCGGTATATATATTGCAACAATGTCATTTATTATGGAATGTTATGAGGGTGCAAATTACGAAATTTATTTATTATTATTAACTAGGGTAGGGTATAATTTGCACCCTAAAAATGATGTCATTTTAACATGTATTTATTTAAATAATAGCGTTCAACCGTGGGAATATGAATTACATCGGTATATATTGCAACAGTGTCATTTATTATGGATTGTTATGAGGGTGCAAATTACGAAATTTATTTATTATTATTAACTAGGGTAGGGTACAATTTGCACCCTATAAATAATGTCATTTTAACGTGTATTTATTTAAATAATAGTGTTCAAATGTAGGAATATGAATTACATCGGTATATATATTGCAACAATGTCATTAATTATGGATTGTTATAAGGGTGAAAATTACGAAAGTTATTTATTGTTATTAACTAGGATAGGGTACAATTTGCACCCTGAAAATAATGTCATTTTAACATGTATTTATTTAAATAATAGCGTTCAAATGTAGGAATATGAAGTACATCGGTATATATATTGCAACAATGTCATTTATTGTGGATTGTTATGAGGGTGCAAATTACGAAATTTATTTTTTATTATTAATTAGGGTACGGTACAATTTACACCCTATAAATAATGTCATTTGAACATGTAATTATTTAAATTATTAATAGGGTTGAAGGTCAATCATATTTTTTATATTAAATTAAATCTTTTTTATTGAACAAATGTCTAATGATAACAATAATAGTGAAATAAATATGTTTCTCTATACCTACCAAATTATAAATACTTACCGCTTTTGTAATTGTGTGTAAAGGTATGTTTTATTAGGTAAAAAATGAAAATAAACAAAAACAAAATAAATAGAATATTTATTAAATTTCAAATTCAACTTACAAAAATATTATACATATGCATGTTAATTGCAAAGTGTATGTTAATAAATGAGCTGTTACACTACAGTATTTCTTAACATTTTTATATTGATCACACTGGTCATCATACAACTCCCACATCGAATCTAGACAATAAACATAGTTCTAATATTTAAAGCACATTTCTTGCTAATTTATTGCTCATGTTTAAAATGTATTGCTCTTGCCGATTCGAAGAAAATTGATGTGAGCTAGCTTAAAGACAAGCGGCTCACAACCAAAAATTAAAAAAAAGCCTGTCGCAAGACAGAATACGATCTGTTATAATTTATTGCTCTAATTAAAAATTTATTGCTTGCAAATAATGAAGGTTTTCGTTACACAAATTGCATACAAGACGTTTTAGCGTACTAAATGAATATCTGACATCAAAAACTGCTTTTCTACGGAAATTATACTTTATCGTATGTCATTATTAGTTTTCAATAATATTTACGCGTGTGAGCTGGAGCAATAAATTATTTAAGGGGCGCATTTAGCTAAAACTCCAATTTTACAGAATCGCAACAAAATCTATCTGTCGCTATAGAGCATTTCAAAAACTGTTTGCCTACGGAAATTATACTTTCTCGCAGGTCACAAATTTGTTATCAATAATATACACGTGTGTGAGCTGGAGCAATAAATTATTTTAACCCCGAATTTAGCTTAAACTCGACTTTTACAGAAATATTTCGCAACGAAAATTATCTGTCGCTATAGGGCACTTCAAAAATGTTTTTCTAAACTAATTTATTGCTCCAGCTCACACACTTGTATATTGTCGAAAACTAATTTGAGATCTGTGAGAAAGGATAATTTCTATAGAAAAAATCTGATGTGGCCAGCACAATACCTTCCGTCAATCCTGTGTATTATGTACAAATTCCATACATAAATTTTCTTGCAAAAGATTCTAAATTTTTGGTATTTTATGATTCCCTTTCTCGGCAACGGAATTCCATACTCCTGATAACAAACAAATCACGTGAAATAAGAAAATCATGAAATTTTGAATGAAAAATTATGACACTTGTCAGTTATGGACATAATTAATTGCTGTCATTTTGATACGGGTCCCCATATCTGCTTGCCAAAGGCAGCAAAGTCATGTCACTGCACGCGCCCTATACATAATTTTTTTGCAAAAGATCCTATATTTCCAGTAAAGTTATTTCATAAACAAACTATGCAAATTGCACTTGACACTGACATCTTCTTCTCCTTTAGTTTTCCCATTCGTTAGGGGGTCGCTATTTATTATTTTCTTCTTCCACTAATTTTTGTTTTGCGTGTCTTCCTCATTCAGTTCCTTTTCTCTCAAGTCTTCTGCAATACAGTCTTTTCATCTTATATTTGGTCTTCCTATGTTTCTTCCACCTTCTGTTAATTTATTCATTTCTCCTCATGACATGTTCAAACCAATGTAATCGTCTCTATTATATCTAAAAACTTCTAACACTAGAATTACTTCCCTTATTTTTTCATTCAATTACTTGCTTTTTATTGATACTGACATCTGTCAATTTGAATTACCTGAATATATTAGCAGTTTCCATGGTTATGTTAGCAAAGCTGGCTGAATTATGGAATTTATACGAATTTTTTATCTTTATTATTCTTTAACTCTATATCTGTTGAATATGAAATATAAAATGCAATCAAATCGTATAGAGAATAATGTATTCTTTAAGTTATAATAACATTTAATTGAGTTTTTCAAGAAAAACTGTTAAAATCTTCAAATGAGGGTACTTCCGATTGACCAATTATAACCAAAATCTAATCAAGTCTGCATATGGTTGTAAGGAAGAGGAATACGCAAGAATTGTAATTTTTGGAATTCTAGTATTGGAGATAACGTCCACGAAAAAGCGGTCACATACACACACACACACACACACACACATACACACACACACACGCACATACGAACACACACACACACATACAGACATCATCGTAAAAATAGTAAAATCGTATTGTAAAGACCCTAAAACGTGCTTATTCAATGAAAACTCACCACCGAATTTTTTGACCAAAGACAATACCTTCCTTACCTATAGGTGACGGATTAATTGTGACCTTAGAGAAAGTATAATTTCTGTAGAAAAACATTTTTGAAGTGCCCTATAGCGACAGATAATTTTCGTTGCGAAATATTTGTGTAAAAGTCCAGTTTAAGCTAAATTCGGGGTTAAAATAATTTATTGCTCCAGCTCAAACACGTGTATATTATTGATAACTAATTTGTGACCTTAGAGAAAGTATAATTTCTGTAGAAAAACATTTTTGAAGTGCCCTATAGCGACAGATAATTTTCGTTGCGAAATATTTCTGTAAAAGTCGAGTTTAAGCTAAATTCGGGGTTAAAATAATTTATTGCTCCAGCTCACACACGTGTATATTATTGATAACAAATTTGTGACCTGCGAGAAAGTATAATTTCCGTAGGCAAACAGTTTTTGAAATGCTCTATAGCGACAGATAGATTTTGTTGCGATTCTGTAAAATTGGAGTTTTAGCTAAATGCGCCCCTTAAATAATTTATTGCTCCAGCTCACACGCGTAAATATTATTGAAAACTAATAATGACATACGATAAAGTATAATTTCCGTAGAAAAGCAGTTTTTGATGTCAGATATTCATTTAGTACGCTAAAACGTCTTGTATGCAATTTGTGTAACGAAAACCTTCATTATTTGCAAGCAATAAATTTTTAATTAGAGCAATAAATTATAACAGATCGTATTCTGTCTTGCGACAGGCTTTTTTTTAATTTTTGGTTGTGAGCCGCTTGTCTTTAAGCTAGCTCACATCAATTTTCTTCGAATCGGCAAGAGCAATACATTTTAAACATGAGCAATAAATTAGCAAGAAATGTGCTTTAAATATTAGAACTATGTTTATTGTCTAGATTCGATGTGGGAGTTGTATGATGACCAGTGTGATCAATATAAAAATGTTAAGAAATACTGTAGTGTAACAGCTCATTTATTAACATACACTTTGCAATTAACATGCATATGTATAATATTTTTGTAAGTTGAATTTGAAATTTAATAAATATTCTATTTATTTTGTTTTTGTTTATTTTCATTTTTTACCTAATAAAACATACCTTTACACACAATTACAAAAGCGGTAAGTATTTATAATTTGGTAGGTATAGAGAAACATATTTATTTCACTATTATTGTTATCATTAGACATTTGTTCAATAAAAAAGATTTAATTTAATATAAAAAATATGATTGACCTTCAACCCTATTAATAATTTAAATAATTACATGTTCAAATGACATTATTTATAGGGTGTAAATTGTACCGTACCCTAATTAATAATAAAAAATAAATTTCGTAATTTGCACCCTCATAACAATCCACAATAAATGACATTGTTGCAATATATATACCGATGTAATTCATATTCCTACATTTGAACGCTATTATTTAAATAAATACATGTTAAAATGACATTATTTTTAGGGTGCAAATTGTACCCTATCCTAGTTAATAACAATAAATAACTTTCGTAATTTTCACCCTTATAACAATCCATAATTAATGACATTGTTGCAATATATATACCGATGTAATTCATATTCCTACATTTGAACACTATTATTTAAATAAATACACGTTAAAATGACATTATTTATAGGGTGCAAATTGTACCCTACCCTAGTTAATAATAATAAATAAATTTCGTAATTTGCACCCTCATAACAATCCATAATAAATGACACTGTTGCAATATATACCGATGTAATTCATATTCCCACGGTTGAACGCTATTATTTAAATAAATACATGTTAAAATGACATCATTTTTAGGGTGCAAATTATACCCTACCCTAGTTAATAATAATAAATAAATTTCGTAATTTGCACCCTCATAACAATCCATAATAAATGACACTGTTGCAATATATACCGATGTAATTCATATTCCCACGGTTGAACGCTATTATTTAAATAAATACATGTTAAAATGACATCATTTTTAGGGTGCAAATTATACCCTACCCTAGTTAATAATAATAAATAAATTTCGTAATTTGCACCCTCATAACATTCCATAATAAATGACATTGTTGCAATATATATACCGATGTAATTCATACTCCTACATTTGAACGCTATTATTTAAATAAATACATGTTAAAATGACATCATTTTTAGGGTGCAAATTATACCCTACCCTAGTTAATAATAATAAATAAATTTCGTAATTTGCACCCTCATAACATTCCTTAATAAATGACATTGTTGCAATATATATACCGATGTAATTCATACTCCTACATTTGAACGCTATTATTTAAATAAATACATGTTAAAATGACATTACTTTTAGGGTGCAAATTGTACCCTAACCTAGTTAATAATAATAAATAACTTTCATAATTTGCACCCTTATAACAATCCATAATTAATGACTTTGATGTACGTTCGTGTGAAGTTATCACAAAAATAATGTAATTGTCTATAACTTTAGAAATAATAAAGATAGGGAAATAATTTTTAGGGTGCAAATTTTGTTGTACTGGGTGCAAATTATTCCCGTAAAAAATTATCAAATGTGAACACTTTCTGTGCTGGCAATTAAAAAAGTAATTGTTAATAACTTTTTTATTTAAAAAGATAACAAACATATTTTGATGGTGCAAATGGGTGTAAATTGGGTGCAAATTATTGGTAAATAAAAATTTTGATTCCGAATATTTCTTTGTGCTGGCGTGAAGTTGGCACAAAAAAGTTTAATTGTTTATAACTTTTGAACTAGTAAAGGAAGTTAAAAAAATTTTAGGGTGCAAATAGGTGCAAATTAGGTGCAAAATATTTGCAAAATTTCAGAATTTGCACCCACAGTTTATGTGCCAAGTTCACGCACCTGGTATTTTAATTAATTTCCAATAGAAGAAAATAATAATAAAAAAACAATAATTAAAAGGCGCTAAAAAATAAATAATTATACAATCAATAACAAACTACACATTAGGAAAAATAAACGAGCCGATTATGCTTATTCGTAAGCGAATACCGTATTCATGAGGTCCGGACCAGCTGAATAGGTATTCAGTAGGAATAAGGCATCATGGCTGACAAAAAGTAGTGGGGATAATCTTATTCAGTATGAATTGTATTCGCTATCGCTTTCTAGTTACAAAATTGGCCCCCTGATCTTCCCATGAATGTCCGATTGGGAAATACGTAGTTAAACAAATATAAAGTCTTATGGATTTTGAGTAATCGTCCTTCCAACATCCCACACACACACACACACACATACACAGACACACATCCACACACACGCACACACATACACACACAGACATCATCGTAAAAATGTTAAAATCGGATTGTATGGACCTTAAAACGTGCTTATTCAATAAAATCTGGATATGCGATTTTTAGCATGAATCCATTACCTCTCTTAGCGACAGGTAAAAAAGGGTTCGACACTGTAAATTTATACACATTTCGCAATTAATATTTCTATATCACATTTGTTTTATATTCAAAAATATATTGAAAACCCCGCCAAACATCGTTTTCTCGCTTAGAAATTATTTAAAAATATTTAGAATTGGGGACGTCTACCACACCGTCAGTTAAAAAAGAAATTAGTGCAAAATTTCGCTGCTTCGCGTAGTAATTTTTGAACATATTAATTAATATATTTTCTACGCTAAAACAAGTATATCTATATGTATATTTCAATTTCAAACAATAAATTAAAAAGTAACAATCTAAAAGTAGAACTTTGGTTTGTACAAGTCTGCTAGAACCTATTGAGAAGCACAGTTATACAAGTTTACTAATATTTTATTTTATTGAATTTTACGCAGAAAATAATAAACTGAACATGATGGTGCTGCCGCGAAGCGACAAAAAAACTATTCATTTTCTATAAATGATAAAATACAGGCCCGTAGTACATTTATTTATATGGAAATGGATCTGTAACCTTAATACATATACCACCAATGTCCATATTTCATAATTTTGGGAATGAATGATTTAAAAGCGAGCTATTTGGGAAATTTCTTAAATGGAAATTTAATGGGCGATACAAAAAAAATTCGCTACCCTCTAAAAATATGTATAATTTATTTATTACATTAACAGTAATTATACATCCATTGAACAACATAATTGCACTCCACACAAATTTTGTACCTTTTTTCTGGGTGTAATGTTATGCTATATAGACCCTTGTATTTCGTAATTTAATAAGGAAATTGAATTAAACATATATTATGGGATATTAGGAAATAGCTAAAAATAATAATTTAAAAACTATGTAGGCATTCCTCATAACAATTCTGGGTAAAATTACAATCTATTGAGTTAATTAATTGGCTTATTAAGGGTGGTTCATTGAGGTTAAAGTCTATTCAATACAGTCCTTAATTTCATCATCATTGCATTATAATAATAGTTTCAAATTTAAACAACATTAGTTTGAAAGAGTAATATAATTTATTATTAATTATTATTAATATTTTTCTTAAAATTCAGGACAGGACTCAGGCATTTAGGGGGGCTCCTAGGTTAAGTTAGTTTTCCCCTCGTTTCGTTTGATATTTATTTATATGTTCGTCTTTCTAAGTTGCCTGACATTCTGCCTTTTGCATTATTATTTAATTATTTTATAACAATTTCATACAATAATTAATTTATGCTTCGGCGTGATGGGATGGGTGATTATAATTTAAATATTTTATTGAAATTAATTACTAATTAATAGCAAATATTTGAGGATGAAATTACGGAATAGTTTATTAAATGGGGATTTTATAATAATTCAATTAATCTTAAACTAGATAAATAGAAGTTAATAAATATAATTTAAAATGCCCTTAAAATATGTATTGATTAATTAATTATTAATCACATATCTTTCTACCTGATAACACAAGTAATAATAATAGATAATCTATGGTGGATTTCAGGTGTTTATGTCGATTATTTATGTATTCGCCTCCTAAGATGTCTATTAATTAATACATTTTATATTTAATTTAATAAAATGGGTAGAATTAAATCCAGGGCAGGACTAGGGCAGCTTAGAGCGGCTTTTAGTTAAAATAGCTCGCCTCCCGTTTCGTATTTTTATTTCTATGTGCTCGCCTTTCTAACTATGTCCTACCATCCTGTCCAATTAATTACTTAATCAATTAATAATTGAATACTAATCTCATGATTTTTTAAATCTTGAGAGTATTGTTTAAATTCTATTCTAAGTATATACATAGAAACAATTAAGGGCTGTGTATTATATTGTTAAACATAATGTTAATAAGAATATAATTAAAAATAGGATATGCCTATTGTTTATTAATTAAATATTAACTATAATTATAGTTTATTAATTTTCTTTTGGAATTTTTTTGAGGGGTAGATAATATTTTATTAACGGATTCAGAATTGACTAAATTACGGTTTAGTAACTAAAGGGTTTTTAATTGCATTACTAACTCTGAAAAAAGGTATTTTTTCGCACACAGAAACAACAGGGGTAGTTATAAATTTTGTACGCTACATATATCTTTTTGAATAAGTAAATACATACTGCTCTGAGAATTTGTTAAATGGAAAATTTGGGCCTTTAATGAGCTATACTTAGTATGCCGAATTAACAAATTGGCATACATATATCTCTTTCCTCTGCAAAGGCTATAAGCATGAGTGATAAGGATAGATATAACACGCTGTCTTTCAAAAATTCATATTGTTTCGACTAAGCTAGGATATTCCACTTTAAAACGATGCTCGTTGTTGACAATACTTTCGCTGTAACGTAAGTTTATTTATTAATTCAGATACATTACCCTAATTCATAGCCATATGAATAACGTTTTTTGTGTCAGAGTCACTGACACTGACTTTGTGTCAGTATCTTATTTTTCACATAATTGGTTTTACATTTGCTTATAAACTTACCAGTTCACTTATTTTTTAATTTTGATTGCTTTTATTGTAACATATGTTTTTATAATAATAAAATAACAGTAGTATCTTATGTACCCTCATAAAAACTAAGTAAACGACACTACTGAATTTGTCATAATGCGCGGAGCAAAAATCTGAATTCATACAATTCGTAGACGACCTTGATCGGACATCTTTCAAAAATTTTACTGTACACAATAATTACATATTTAACATAGTAATATAATATCTTTGCTTATTAGATTAAATTGTAAAACTTTTTTCTGGATGTACAGGTACGCAATGGATCCATAATTTAAATAAATGAATAGCTTAAATTATTTAGAAAAGATAACGACTATTTGTGGTATGACTATGTATAACCAATTTTCGAAACGAAGTTCTCATATAGCATGATACGTGTGTTATTTTAAATACAATTTCTGTTTGCGTAAATATTTTTGGCTAAACAAATCACACACGAAAAGTATAATTGCAAAAGTTGTTCCTATAAGTACAACAATAAAAACTCCAGCTATATTTTGTATACTAATCCCTGTAATTTCATCCGGGTCACAATTCGACGCTTCCGGATTGTCAGTCCACCATTTTTCTTTAAGTTGAGTTAGCCTCCTTCTGTTAACAAGCGCCAAAATGGCATTATCAATTTGTTCTTTAAGTGGGTGCCCTTTTTGTATGGCTATCGCATATGGTTTTCTTGAAAACTCTTCTCCAACTATTTGTAAGTCACAGTTGGTGAGTTTAAGATACTTTAGGTCAGTCGCGTCGCCCAGAAAAGCAAAACCGGAATTAGTAGTTGATAAACGAACTCGTTCTAAAGCAGATGAAATGTTGGTGGGAAGGTTGAATTTCTGCATAGAAAACCACAATTTCGTGTATTTAGAACTTATAGGATATTCCCAGACTGAATATTTTGAACGATGGAGAAGATGTGTGTCGTTTAAGGCCATTTCACGCCAAATTCTGCAATAAATATAAATATAAAAAATGTTTTTCCAACTAGAGATCGTTGAAATCGGAATCAGGTTCTTATTTGTTGGTGTTGCGATTTCAATGGCCGCTAGTATACTTGTGAGGGTGGATTGAAAAGTTTCCGAAATGACATGAAAAATAAATATATTTAGTCCCCTCTGAGGTCAACACGCTTGGACCAACGTTTTTCTAACTTTTTGATTCCCTCCCGAAAATAGTTTTCTTTAAGGTCCTCAAAATAAGCATTTACTGCTTCGATGGCTTCTTCATTTGATCGAAATCTCTTTCTAGCGAGGAACTTTTTGAGTTTCGAGAATACATGGAAGTCCGACGGTAGATGGGGGACGATTTCAAACCTTAGTTCGGTCAATTTTTGTTGAGCAATACGACTTGAATGAGCTGGCGCATTGTCGTGATGAAACAATTTTCTTTGCCATTCCCAGACGTTTTTCTTGTATTGCTGCTTTCAGCTTGTCTAAAAGTGTGGCGTAGTATTGCCCAGTTACAGTTATATATGTAGATAATCAATTATCAGAATGCCAAAAGACTGATGCCATCACTTTTCCTGCCGATTGAACTGACTTCGCTGTTTTCGGAGTGTAGTGGTGTATCCAAGTACGACCCATGGTTATGAAACGTCTTTTAAAATCGATCACATTTTTCTTAAACAACTCCAAATTTTCGGCTGAAGTTCGGCCCGAATGTGCTTTTGTTCCGAACTAAACAAATGCGGTATTCACCTGGCGCACATTTTTCTCATGCCCAGCTCATTATGTAAAATATGATCTCCATGGCTTCCTCAATCTCCCGCACTTTCTCCAGAACCATATCATGGACTTTATCCACAATTTTGAGCGACCTGGATAACATCCAACCTGGGACCTTATTCTTGAGCGTTCGTAATTACATTCGTATTCGTTTTCGTTCTCATGTTAGTAGTGATAGTAGTCTGTGTTTCAAAAATAATATTACATATGTCAGTGTCAATTGTATTTATTATCACATTTATTCAGATCACTTACAAGTTAAGAGTTCACTTTTATCATATATTTATTAACGATTAATAAATATTTGTTTTTAACTTGTAAATGATGTGAATAAATGCTGCAATACAGTTGACACTGACAATGACATATCCAATATTGTTTTTGAAACACAGACTACTGTGACTACTAACATGAAAACGAACGCGAATACGAATACGAACAAAATGAAGAACGCTCAAGAATAAGGGCCTCTTGATCTCCGCTGCCGTTTTTCTTTCCAAATAAAAAAACTTGATCACCGCACGAACTTTTTATTTATTTATTATCGATTTATAATAATAAAAAACTGTACAATGTACAATTTGCGACACTTGGTAAAGTTGTTCTAAATATTTAAATATTTTGTGAACACTTGGCACACTTCACAAGATTTCAGTCTTTGAATCAACCTCTCGGCCATTTATCAGAGACTGGCCCACTCAACCAGAACCACAGACGCGTTTCGTTCTTATTGTAGCTCTTCAGTGTGGTGTACTGACGCCTCTTTCGAGGCACTGAGACTAGTTGAGTGGACGGATTATATCTTTTTGGGATGTTTATAATCCGTCCACTCAACTAGTCTCAGTGCCTCGAAAGAGGCGTAAGTACACCACACTGAAGAGCTACAATAAGAGCGAAACGCGTCTGTGGTTCTGGTTGAGTGGGCCAGTCTCTGATAAATGACCGAGAGGTTGATTTAAAGACTGAAATCTTGTGAAGTGTGCCAAGTGTTCACAAAATATTTAAATATTATCGATTTCACGCTAGGTACATCGACACAGACGCTTTTCACGATTAGACCGATAGATTGTACTGAAATTTCTTGACAGTTCATATGAAGAATTAAACAAAACAACAACATTGTTTCCGAAAAGCCTAGGCTTTCTCAGTGATTCCGAAAACTTTTCAATCCAAAGATTCTTACTCTAAAAATTTGTGTTCGATATCAGCCATTCTTTGAAAATAAACCATCGATTGAGATCCATTCACAGGAGCATAACTAATTTTGTATTGATTTGCTAAATCATCCAAACTTTCTATATTTGTATCTAATCTAGAAACAGTCAGAAACGCTGCTAAATTAGCTGTATAAGATGCTATGACTATAAAACCAAATAGCCACCAAGTCGCGGCTAAAAGACGTCCTGATAAACATTTAGGGGCTTCGCCACCTCCTTGAGGTGTGAGGGAAGTCGTACAAAACCACACACACTCCAAAAAATTAAAAATTCGAGATTCATTAGTAACAGGATGATTTGTTTGTGAGTTTTGGTAACTAAATGGGGACATTTTATCGAAAATATACATACAAAAACTTGTAAATAGATAGGCAATAAAAATACAAATCCAAACATCTCCTTCTAGTACTGTTAAAAACTTAAAAACCCCACTTGTATCTCTGGTTTGTTTCATTAAAATCGTAAATCCTACGGGATCATATATAAGTACAGAAAAATCGACTACTGCTTCTCGTTCCGATAACACACTAAGCGCTCCAATTCCTAATTCAGCGTTTTTATCGATAATATCTCTCATTCCACCGGTCCATTGGCCATTATTATACAATAAACCCCACGTTCCATTACTGGCTAAACGAATGTCATAGTCAAAATTGCAGATGTGAGCTATATCGTCCATCAAATCAATACAATAACCTCGGAAGCCTCGAGGGGCGGTTTTGTCAATATAAATAAAAGGTTTTTTCTGTAATATAAAAATAAATATTAGTTATGTATATTATTTTAAGATTGCCGATAATTAACAAGATCTCTTATTTAAAATGACAAGAAGAGCGCGCGATAAAAATAGATATACCGTGTGTCCCAAGCAAACCTTGACATAGGCGTTTATCAGTGCATAAATTAAAGAAAATTATAAATAACTAACAATACGTACGTATCTCGCATAACTCAAAAACGATAAGCCGTAGAAAGTTGAAATTTTGTATTTAGGACTCTTATAACATCTAGTTGTGCACCTCCCTTTCTGCTTATTACACAATTTCCAGAAGTGGCACTATACATGAAGCCTATAATAGATTTTAATGAAAAACTGTTTTAAAATATAATCCAAAACTTTTCAAATTTGGTATACAAGACTTTTATGTCAATCGAAATAACATAATAGATTTTGGTTAAAATAAGCTAACCGGAAGTGGTACATTACTTAAAGTTGTTAACAGTTTTTCTTGAATAAAATGATTTTATTTTGATTTTAGAAATAAATGCTTCAAATAAAAGTTTTAGAGAATTAATTTCTGCGTCTAGCACATCAAGTATTATTAAATTAGCCCTTTGTATAAGCGAGATATGTAAATTTAAAAATTATATACTTTTTTGTTTTTGTAATAAAGCTTGCTATGGATTAGGACAAAAACATAAAAAAAATGTTCATGTCAAATTACGTTAAATACGTGCAATTTTATGATTCGTACAATAACAAATATATTTTTATTGTGAAATTAGTCATATTCATTGTTGTAATCAAATATTTCTTTGTTGTAATCAAAACTCTCTTTAAAAAGAACCGGGTTAGATTATGGGCGCTGTATATCGTACTGTTATGAATTTAAAATTAATATTTTGTAATTTATTTATTAAAAAAATATGTATAGTTTAATAATCGTACAAGGAAGTCGTGTGGTGTCCACATCAGATTTTTTATTTATGAATTAATTACGAATTGTAATACATTTTTATAATATTTACGTTAGCGTTTAAAAAATTAATTTTGCCATGAATATTTGATATAAACAAAACAAAAAACCAAACAATGAACACATTGTTGACACGAAAAGAAAAGTACCTACTTTAAATAATTTTTATAGAAAAAACTTATTTTTAAATTATTGTAATTGGAAATAGAAGATAGATATTGAAATGGATAACAATATTTATAAATAAAAATAATTGAATTTAACAATGATAAAAATTGATTACAATAATCAAAATGTGGATTTAATAAAACATGATTGAAACATAATGAATATGTGTATGTTTTGTGTTTTACTGTATTTATAAAGAAAAAGTATGCGTTATAGTTTAAAATCTTGCTTTTGACAGTTACTACTTCCATTGAAATTACTATTATATCGTGATAGAAACTTATTTGTAATTATTTAACTAATTCATCCATATTATCTCAAATATCTTTAATATAATTTGTAATTAATACATAAAAAATTAAAAAAATAATGAAAAGTTTAGTTTGATGAAGATTTGAACCCCAACCTTCAAAAGTTATTTCATTCCACAGGCAGCCAAGCTAACCATTCAGTTACAATTTTTAAAACGATGTTCGTTGTTGACAATGCTATCATTTTAACGTAAGTTCATTTATTATATTGCATATAACAAGTAAGATAAGTTTTCGGAAAAAATTTGAATGGATAATATTGGAGCTAAAATCTTAACTCATACATTTTTAAAAATTATACTTACTTCAACAGTAACAACCCTAAAAAACTTATCATTAATATAAGTTTTCATTTCTGTGGTATTTAAAACAGTAAAATTATATTCATGTCCTGTATCCCAGGTAGCTAAAATTTTTCTGTTATTTACTTTATTATCTAAAAATTCTACGCCCAAAATATCGACTGAATATTGCATAGCACTTATGCCGTTTTCATCTAGCACAAAATTGCCGTAAATTGGTGTATCTGGAATATTCTAAAACAAAGTTTATTAAACAATTGAAGGAATCTTAGCAAAAATAACCATAGTCCAAATATTGTACAGTAAATTTTTACCTTCCGTCACCTTTAGGTAAGGAAGGTATTGTCTTTGGTCAAAACATTCGATAGTGAGTTTCTAATGAATAAGCACGTTGTCTGTATATATGTGTGTATGTGTGTGTGACGAAAGTTTCGGATCGCATAACTTCAATACCACGATTCCAAAAATTAATTTCGTATTCCTCAAGTTTACATCCAGAAGAACAAGTGATTAGATTTTGGTTATAATTGGTGAATCGGAAGTACCCTCTCATTTGAAGATTTTAACAGTTTTTTTTTTTTGAAAAAACGCTGTTAAATCATTTTATTTATTAAAGAATATACTATTATCTACACGTTTTAATTACAGTTTATACTTTATATTCAGTACCGGATTAAACCATGTGAAGGCCCTTAGGCAATCGAAAACTCTTCCCCCCTCCTAATAATTTTACTATTTTACCCCTAACAATTATAATAAAATAATTTTATTATAAAAAAAATTAACATACTTTTAAACAAATTAATACATAATATATATATATATATATATATATATATATATATATATATATATATATATATATATATATATATATATATATTTGAAAGTACATAGTGAAATGTTTGATGGTTTTTTTAATAAATTTATTTTGAAATAAATATATCTTTTAAAGGTTTTTCGTTGTTTTTCTGCCTCTACTAAAGTATACGTGTTAGTAATCTACCTATAACACTTTTGAAAATGGTTGAAAATCTTTAAACTCTATTACTACGAATTTTTCATTTCGTAGCATATTAGAACAGTAAAACCAATGATAAGATGGAAATACTGTATTGGGGAGGACTTAAGAGAAAAGGAACTGAAAATAGAAATGAGTGCATGAAGAAATTCAAAAATAGCGAGCACCTAACGAGTGCGAAAAGCTAAAGAAGAAGAAGGTGTTAGTGTCAAATGCAATTTACATAGTTTCTTTATGAAATAATTTTGCTGGAAATATATATTTTGCAAGAAAATTTATATAAGGAATTTGTACATAATACAATGAATGGACTGAGGTTATTTTTGCAAAGAACTTAATTTAAAATAAAATATAGGTAATCCTACATTGTCAAAATATTTTCGAATATTTAAACTTGGTCTAGCTGGAGTATTACTAAAATTATATTGTTCACAAGTTATATACGGCATATTTAACGGCCATGATCCTTTTAATTGCATATTTCTACAAAAAAAATAATATAAATAACTTATAAAAAGTTTAACATTTTTTTCTTACTTGAATGCAACAATGGTATGAATCAACAAATCAAAATAAAATACTGCCATTATCTCAGGTCTTACTGTTAAATTATAATCTTTCCTCAAAGATTCCATCCTCTCTTGTTCTTTTTCTTCCAGTTTAGGCCTCGATAACAAGAATCTTGCTTTAGGACAAGTAAATGTTAAATTCATTCTTGTAGTTGAAATAACATGCCATGCATATCTTCTAATTAATAAACCAGTCTCACAAGCAGCTTCCAAAATCATTTGTACCGTTTGAAATTTCCCCAAAATGAAGAAATTTGCTATGTCCAATTCACGGGCGTTTAAAAGTTGATCGTGTATTTTGGTTTCATCCGCATGGAATATTGTTTGGCGTGTTGCGTAGTTTAGTAATAAATATTTGTATTTATGTTTAAGAACTAAAAAATTAATAGGTAAAAAATAAATCAACGGTCGCTGAAATCGGATTATTAAATGAATCATGCTAAAAATCACATATTGAGATTTTGATAAATGACCACGTTTTAAGGTCCATAGAATTCCATTCTAACATTTTCACAATGATGTCTGTGTGTGTGTGTGTGTGTATGTGTGTGGATCTTCTGATCACTCTAGTTCAAATACTATCAACCGCAGAATTTTGAAACCTTGTATTTCGACGTTTAATATAGAAAGAAGCCCTTAGATTTTGGTGTAAATTGGATAACTGGAAATCGCACTTTACTAGTTCATAATATTTTTACTTCCAAAAATACCTTTAAATATCATTTTTTGCGATTATGTTATTACTAAAATTAAAGATTATTGAATTTTCTACAGGCATGCATTAATATTTTTTCTATTTATAGATAAATTAATAAAATAATCAATTTTATAAATACCGGAGTCTATGTTAAGATAAACACAATTTCTTAATTACACTGTTCATATTTCAAATGTATGTAACTGACAGATAAATGTCACTGTCAAAAAAATAATCATTTCAAATAAATAATAGTAACATTTTAAAAAGAAAATTGTAAATAGAACAATAGTTATATGGAAAGGAACTTAATATGCATAGTTTCCAGTATTAGTATGTATTTATAATTTATATATATATATATATATATATATATATATATATATATCACGGTATATTACCCTTTGTTGGGTGTGCTAATCTGCTTTGTACACATATTTCGATAATGATGATGACATATTTGTATCGTGCGGGCGTTTACCAAGCGTCGCCTTACTCATTACTGGCGTGGAGAGTGCACCACAGGGGTCAATTTTGTGCCATTTAAAATTCGAAATATTTGGTGTTGATAGGGATTGAATCCGGTTCCCCAGATTCACAATCAGACACTCAGGTACGCGGCCATGAGACACCTTGTAGATATATGTATTTAAATTAATAAAAATTAAATGGCGGGAGGTATTGTGTTGGTCACATCAGATTTTTTAATTGAAGAAATATCGAATAGAAATAATCTGCATATTTTCTAAGCGAATTTTATTGGCGATTCCAAATTCTAATTATTTATTCGTCTAATAGTACACAACCGTTTATTCCGTTATTGTATATTTAGGAGAAATACATATTAAATTGTGGGTAAAGTTTACCAAAGGTATCATCGTGAAAAACTGCAGCATTAGGTATTTTTTGATGAATAACCATCGGCCTCATAATATCAATTAACATATCAGATGGTGTTTTAATCTGTATCAAATATCTCTGTTGTTCTTCGTTTAAATTTCTCCATTGTCTCAAGTCACCAGGTTCTCCGAAAGATGTACTAATTGTAGCCAAACCTAAAGATAATGTAAAATATTTTACAGTTTCTGAAGCATAGCCTAATTTTGTTGTATCGTAAACAAAATGAGGAGGAGTGTTCGAAGCTATGAGATCACTATAAGTTGAACACACTGAAATATATAAATATTAAATATTATTTTAAGATTGGTGGTAGTTTTGTTGAAATTACGTGATGTGAGAAAGGTGGATGTTTCGTTTTTAAAAGCAACGACATTGTAAACTTTTAATTCAATACCTAATTGTGGATTTTTTTTGACGTAATTTGTAACAACTTGGACGGATTTTTCAGCTACGTCGTTCATTTCTTCATTTACAAATACTGTAATGAATGTAGTGTACAACTTTATTTATTGATTTATAAATATTTGAATTATGTACTTACAAACTCTGACGGTGTTTAAAGCAAGTGCACAATTTAAAATTAACGCAAATAAATATATCATTTTTAATTTACATAAGATGTATTGAAAATGATGTACTATACAATAACATAAAAAGAATTTAGCCTTATTTATATAGGGACGTATATAATAATTATATTTGATATATGGGAGCTTTAATGACTACAATTCAGAATACATCTATTTTTGTCCTCATTTAAAACATATATCTATATTTATTTTTATCAAACACTTTATCTAACAAATATTTGATGACTCAATTATTTAGATACTAATCATTAATCAATAAATTTATTTATTCAAATTGGTACACGGATGGATAGAAAACTTTGTTTGTTATCAGGATTATGGAATTCCGTTGCCGAGAAAGGGAATCATAAAATATCAAAAATTTAGAATCTTTTGCAAGAAAATTTATGTATGGAATTTGTACATAATACACAGGATTGACGGAAGGTATTGTGCTGGCCACATCAGTTTTTTTTAGTTGGTTTAAAAAATCAATTAGTGCAAGCGAATTTTCTCCAAAATTTGAATGATAAATTGTCTTCAGATGTATAAGCTCGTCACTGATTTTGAAACTAATTTATTTCTTTTATTGCCGTAAATCGTCTTGTAATATTTGCTATGAGAGCATCTAATAAAACGGAGA
This sequence comes from Harpalus rufipes, assembly GCA_951394225.1. Taxonomy (NCBI): domain Eukaryota; kingdom Metazoa; phylum Arthropoda; class Insecta; order Coleoptera; family Carabidae; genus Harpalus; species Harpalus rufipes. Next base: position 217,994 of record OX596280.1, read on the forward strand.
ATGGAGAAAGTATTTATTTTAAAAATATTAGTAAAGTATTTTATTTCATTATTAAAAATAATCGGTATATGTTTTATTGCTCCGGGCCCCTTGGTATAGGCCGGGCCCTGGGTAATTTACTCCCCCTGCAACCGGCTCTCGTCAGCCCTAATAATAATATACATGCAAGAAATATGTCGAAATTTTGCCCAAGATCCAAGGTGCCGTTGATATTTCGTCCCTGCCTTTTTCAACACACTTCAAACACACAAACGTAGTTGCAATTTTTCCCAAATAAACTTGTAACACTGGTAAAAATCAAAACTTCTCACTAATAACATTTGGTATTATCGTTTATATGAATTAAACAATTAAAATTATATTTACAAGTAAACTAAAACATTAAATACATGTTTCAGGATCTTATTTCATTATTATCCTTTGTTTAAAATGTCCTTAAAAGGTCCTTAAAGTCTATTTATAAAACTGACATTACTTGCAAATGTTTAAACAAAACACAAATCACATTTAATTTATATTTAGCAATAATATTAATAAATATAAACTTTTTTGAAGTTAAATTTCGAAATTTCTTTTTAAAAATTGGGGGGAAGTTCCAAAAAGACCCTATTTTGTATTGGTAGTGACATCTGTAGTCAACAAATGTGTAATACATACGTGAAAAATTTATAAAATATTTATAATGATTTTTATGTATCCTGAGATATTCAAAATCATATAATTTACAATAATTTTTAATAAAATATTTTTTGTATGACAAACAGAGTCGAAATATAGCTAAACTAGCTAGAAAATGGATTTTCTCAAAATTGTTAATAACAATTCAATCCTACTAGTGTACTCTATGATGAAAATTATGAACTATTGTTTAATTGTTTGTTGTAAATAAGTACGTTGTTGTATCGTGTAAATAGGCGAAAATCAATAATAATGTTTTTTTCAAATTGACCAATCATATTTCTAGAAATTTTGTGGAATTTTTTGTTTAAATACATTTCCAGTGCAGACGCCTTCTTTAAGGGGCCTGTTTATACAATGCCCCCAAATGCTCATATAAACAATACATGGCAAAAAAATTGTATCGACAGGCATGGAATAGATCTACTGTGACGTCACGAGATCCAAAAATCAATAAAAGTGGTCATGCGCAGTACACTAAATTCAAATTTTGTGCGGTATTTGAACATAGCAATAATAAATACGAAAAAATAGACTATTTGATATATTTTCAGGGCATTAGAAAATTTTGAATAAATTCAGTTTTTTAAATGAACTAAATTTTCCATTATTTATAAGTTATTAATGATTAATTTATCATTAATTGTTATATGTCTACATGTATGTGTTTGTTTGTGTGTGTGTATGTGTGTGTGTGTGTGTGTGTGTGTGTGTGTATGTGTATGTGTATGTATGTATGTATGTATGTATGTATGTATGTATGTATGTATGTATGTGTATGTGTGTGTGTGTATGTGTGTGTGTAGGTAGACATTTAGTTCTGTTTCACTTATGGTTTCCTTCATTCTCTCTTCGATACGTATGTCATCTTTGTCTTACTAACACATTTAGAGAAAGATTATTAATTGTATTAGTTTTAGTTAATATTTAACAAATTTTAATAAATGCGGGGATATTATTTTTACCTCCCGCTACCCTTGGTAGGGGCAAGAAATTTAATATATATACGCGTTCATAAGAAATCTCTATGGCTTCCTCAATCTCACATACAGTTTTATAACAATAAAATACAGTAGTACTGAATTTGACAGATGGGCGAAGCTAAAATCTTAATTCATACAATTCGTCGATGACCTTGATCGGACATCTTGATTTTTACTGTACATGTTGTCATAGTAATTATCATTAATAGTTTTTATAAAGTAATCAATTAATCTAAATGTCACAATTTTTGTATGATGTATGAGTCAATTTGACGTTTAAAGTATAATTCTTTTAAAATGGAACCCATACCTTTGATACCAAAAATAACTTCAGAATCATGTGCAGATACTTCTCATATTCTCATAGAAGAGTTCCAGACATTTTTAGAACAAAATCAGTTCCAGAAAAAAATCGCTGAAAACTTAGACGAATTCAAATCGGAAGAAAAACTTTTAAAATTTTGTGGCGCTGGAGTAGTCGAAGTAAAATACAATTTAAGAGCTTTGGCAAAAAAAACCATAGTCCAAATATTGTATATATGAATTACACTTTGGTAAAACTGTTTCTATAAGGTAGAAAGAATTTTCTTTAACTCAAATTCAAAAAAACGGACCAGGGTTGTTTTTGCTAACAGATCTTCAATGTATTACATACAGTTTGAATAATATGTTGTTAATTTTGAAAAATTAGAGTTACAAGGATATGAAAATTTGTGCTAAAGACTTTACACACGCAGAAAAATGCGTGATGACTGCTCAGGCACAAGGATTAATCCAGGAACCTATCAAAGAAAATATATTTAGATTGGAGAAAATATATCCTAATGTAGACAATAATATAGTTGAAAAATATTCCTTAATACAGTACGAAGACATTATGCCCCATATAACTGAAAGAATAATAAGTATTTATTACAAATTGATATTTTAAACAAAAATATAAAATACAAATTTTATAGATTGCAAAATGCAGCCCGACGAATTCATATTCCAAGACCTATGTCCAGAATCAAAAAAAGAAGCCGACATATACCATTCCATGCGTTGTTTAGGAAAATGCGACCCTAAAGATATCTATCAACTTAAAATCACTTCCTCCACTGAAAGCACCATACGGAAACTAAACAACTACGCACAAAGACGCAGAGAAATGAACAAAAAAATGAAAGACAAATATAATTTCCTTGATAAGCAGGTGTTCAAAGTTGAACCCAGCCACATAACTTTTAAAAACTTTGAAAAGGACACCGTGTACGAGGAGAAATTCCGCCTAAGAAACATTACATCGGTTTTACAACAATTTGGAACTCCATTACTAACTCCTGGTTCTTGTTTTACTGTTAAACATACTAGCGGTAATCAAAGACTAGCAGCTGGTATGTGTGCATACTTTACAGTATCGTTTAAAAGTTCAGAAATGAAAGATTTTTTCGAAGATGTTATAGTAATACCAGTAGTAGATTCACAAAATATTGCCGTAAAAGTATCAAGTAAACGAGAAGTACCTTTAGTTAAAGGTTTAGTCTATTGTGAAGACGATAAAGAATTTAAAATTGATATACCTAAAGAAAAAGATGATATTTTTAATTATACAATTGATTGTGGATCAGTTTTATATGGCAGTACAAGAGAAGTCAAACTTGTTATTACAAATTGTGGTGGAGATGGAACTTTTTTTATCATGAGTGAAGAGGAATGGGTTTATGGAGAAATCAACGTGACTATACTAACGGTCCTTAAAATCGGAACACCAAAAACACACACACGCATATCATCGAAAAAATGTTATAATCGGATTCTAGGGATCTTAAAACGTGCTTATCTGGATATGAATTTTTTAGCATGAATCCAATACCTCTCTTAGCAAATTGGCAAACAAAATAAAACAATATTTGTTCCAAAAATTGTGCTGAAACGATTGAGAGAAACAAAGAAAAATAGTCTTTTTGGTTTTCCGATTTCAACGCCCTAGACAAATATTAAACATTTTTCAAACTAAAATTAATTTGAAATGTTGCAGAATATAGATGAAGATTTTTCCTTGCATTTATCAGACTTTTCAATAACACCAGCGTTTTTTGAACTAAAAGAAAACGAAATATATGAAATAAATATAATTTTCTCGCCTTGCCAATACGGGTTATGTTTAGACAAAATATTTTTACTGTGCGATACTAATACTGTTGAAGAAATTGATATAATTGGAGATTGTTTGTTCTACGAACCATATTTATTCAAATTTCAAGTAAAAATGTATTCCTAATTTTATAATTTTATACGTTAAACATTTGTAGATGCCTGAGTGTCCGTATCCACTTGCTACAAAAGCGAAAGAAACAAAAAATGTATTACATTTAGGTGCGATTCATTCTATGCAAAAAGTTACTGGAAATTTTAAAATCATAAATACGAGGTACATTTTTAAATACATAGTTTCCAAAAATAAATAAATGGTATTTTCAGTACATTACAAATATGTTATCAGTGGCAAAAATGTACATATACTAAAAAGAAAAAAGATTTTATTCCAATAGAAGATGATTATATAGAAATTAATCCAAAAGAGGGTTTATTCCTTCCGGCTTCTGAAACTGAATTTAGTGTAACTATGAGAATGGGTGCAACACAGTTTGGTCTATATAAATATGAGTACAGGTATTTTGTTAAACATTTTCAAAGATTATGAATAATAATTGTTTGTTAGTTTATATTTAATAGATATTCTAGAGCAAAATTTAAGCGAAGGCCCTATTTTTAATTTTGGACAAGAATATATTAACCAAAAATTTGAAAAGGTAAAATTGAACATAATATTTGGCCAAAGTCTCAGTTTGTCCAGCTCACTTCAGATAAACTCGTATTATACTTTTTGACCTGAGCTGAGGGATGCTGTGTGTAGATGTATTCACAAGGGCAGTATTTAAAAAGAAACATGATTTTCAAATAAATTACATTTTTCAGTTAAAATGTATCCATAAATATTTTATGTTGCATACGAAATGTAGTCAAGTAATATTTTCAGACGGCTTATAAATGGCCTTGAACCGTGAATCAATAATAAATAAAAAAAATTAACAATACGCCTTTCAAATTTAAAGAAAATTAATTAATTATATATTTCAACTATTTTAATCCAATATTTCATTATTACACCTGTTAATATTATCAGATGTCTAATTCAAAAATTTGTTGTGGCCAGCACAATACCTCTCGCCACTTTCGTTTTTGGTTACATAATAGGGCGCGAGCAGTGACATTGTTAGCCTTGACAAGCAGATATGGCGACCCGTGTCAGAATGATAGCTAGTAATTATGTACATAGATGTCAAATACCATTGTATTTAACATTTCTACTTATATCTATTCCTTATATATTTAGATTTTTTATTTTTAAGTTAATTCTATGAAGAAATTTTGTCCTACTCTTCTAATTTTTCGAAATACAATAAGAAATAATATAATGTATGTACTTCCCAGAAAAAATCTTCAGTAATGTCTCTAGATTTTTGACACTGACACTTATCTGTCAGTTACAAACATTTTCATTTTTCAATTGGTTTCCATGACATTATTTGTGCTGTGAGATTTATTACAATAGATTATATTTATCTCTAAATCTATAAAAGATATAATAAAATATTTATATGTATCAGATAGAGAATTTACTCTTTTTTAATAAACAAGAACAAAAAAATTCAAAAAATAATATGTAGAAGAATTTTCTTAAAAATCTGCTACCGGTTGTCCAATTATTACCAAAACCTTTTCAGCTCTTCCCAGTAATGTCCGATTGAGAAATACGTACTTAAACAGATATTGAGTATTATAGATTTTGAGAAATCGGCCCCACACACACATATATCCACAAACACAGACATCACCGTAAAAATATTAAAATCGGATTGTAGGGACCTTAAAACGTGCTTAATCATTAAAATCTGGATATACGATTTTTAGCATAAATCCAAAACCTTTATTAGCGAGAGGTAAAAATGGTATTGCAAAATCTTCTGCATTTACATCTCAGCTCAACTTATCTCAATTCATTTATCAATTGAGCTTAACAAAAATATTCCAAAAAGTTTACAGTTATAAGTAATACAATTTATTTTTAGAGTTTAACAATTCTTGTAGACAAATTAGAAGTACAAATACATCATATAGCATTACGCATACAAATTTATCCAGAAATAATTAATTTTCCTACATTATAGTAAGTTATATTACTTAAAAATCATTACATATTTTTTAACAAAAATTTAGTTACAAGGTAACTTCTAAAGAAAAAATTGTACGCGTTTCTAACGATGGCTACAACTGTTTTTTATGTGAATGGATAGTTTGTAAAGATTGCGAATGTAAAAAAAAATCAGAAAAAACTATTTGCATTAATCCAGAAAAGTTTGAACTACCAGAAAATACATATGTGGATTGTACTGTTACTGTAACTCCTAAAGCGTATGAGGATATAGACGAAAGAATAATGTAAGTTATAAAATTCCTCAAAATTTTAAACAAAAATAATTCTTTTCTTTAGTTTATCTGTGAATAATGGATATAGTGCTCGCACTTTATATCTCCAAGCATTCGTGGAACAACCCCACATTGAAATATCAAATACTTTCGTTGATTTTGGAATTGTCAAACGAGGCTCTACAGTCAGTACTGTCTTAACTATATACAACCATTCTTCTGTTCAGTTATTCTGGTGTATACACGAATATAGATATGAAATAGACACTGGGCAATTTCACGAAACGTGTCCGTGTAGTTTGGATTCAGATTGTGGTGTTTTGTGCCACCGGGGGAGCGGGACACGGTTAAAATATACTTTGCCTACAAATGTAAGAAGTTAAATTAATAATTATTTGTATATAAAGTATATCCTAAAAGGTTTGGCACAAATTTCAACAATTTTTTTGTAATATAAAAGTGACCAACACCACGTATGTTTTATAATTTTTATATTACTTTATAAATTTATCCATAGAATATACAGAAAAAATATTAAATCAAACCTGTAGAAAATGGAATAATCTTTAATTTTTATAATAACAAATTGCGAGAAAAACATTTAAAGGTATTTTTTGAAGAAAAACTATCTTGAGCTTCAAGTAAACTGCCATTTCCGGTTATCCGATTGCCACCAAAATCTAATGGCTTCTTTCCATATTAGAATAAGATAGAAATACATGGTTTCAAAACTTTCTGAATGACACATACACACAGACATCATCGTGAAAATGTTAAAAATGGATTCTAGGGACCTTAAAACGTGGTCATTTACCAAAATCTCGATATGCGATTTTTAGCACGATCCCTATACCTTCCTTACCAGGGGTAGCGGGAGGTAAAAAGTAAAAATTTTGAAAGATGTCTGATCAAAGTCATCTACGGATTGTATGAATTCAGATTTTTGCTCCGCCCATTCTGACAAATTCAGTAGTGTCGTTTGCTTAATTTTTATGAGGGTACATAAGATACTACTGTTATTTTATTATTATAAAAATATATGTTACAGTAAAAGGATTGAAATTTCAAAAATAAGTCAACTGGTAAGTTTATTAGCAAATGTAAAACCAAATATGTAAAAAATAAGATAATGACACAATGTCAGTGTCAGTGACTCTGACAGAATATAACGTTATTCGTACGGCTATGAATCAAGGTAATGTATTTGAATTAATATATAAGCTTACGTTACGGCGAAAGTATTATCAACACCGAGCATTTTTACTAAGAAATTCAAATTTAATATAGCAATTAATTGAATATATTGCCAGTTTCCTTTACCTTCAGTTTTATAAATAATACTAACATAAATATTGTATTATTTACTGTTGGAAATAAAAAAATTAGCACGTGTCTGTTGTCATATATTTGACCGTAGTTTATTGTTAAAATGATAAATTTAAGTAATAACATTATATTTAAATCCAGTACACTTTATTAATTGCCCAAATATAGTCTTAACTATTGAAAAAATAATTTGTGGTTGGGTTCGTATTACAAAACTTTAAATAAATGCATTTTATATTACAAAAAAAATGCTTAAATTTGTATCAAAACTTTTAGGACATACGTTATTTATTAACAACAATTGTTTTTAAGGAATCGAAAAGATTTATTAGTATTTTAGTGTTCTGTACAATTTTCAACGAAAAAACATATGAAAGTTGTCATGTAATTTTAACCGCGAATGTTTGTCACCCCATAGTTTCAATATTAACCGAAAATTATAAGGAAAACATATTTGATTGTGAAGAACATTTCGTGTATGAAACCATTCAAAAATCTTTTTATATTCATAATGATTCCGCCTTGGAAGTTCGTTACATGTGGCACCAACCCGAAGATTTCGATGTCACATTTTTATCGTTAGATTTTGACAATGAAAAGAGTCGGCTTTACCCTTGGAGTCGGCGACATGTCACGTTGAATGTAACAATGTTAAAAGTGGGCCTTATACAGGATGTTTATCATCTCTATGTTGAGGCCGTACCAAATAATTTGGAGTTGAAAATTTGTTTGAGAATCAAACCTCCGCAAATTAAATTTATTTTACCTGAACCACCGTTGATTGTAATATGGCCGACCTATGACTTTGACCAATATGATTTATCATCGCATGAAGATCAAGAAGATAATATAGAATGTTTGTCAGGAGAAATGTATAGAGATGTACAAGTTATTAATTATATTCCTGAAGAAAAAAGTGACCCATATTTACAAAATTATCCCAGCGATTTATATTCATAGTAATAAATAATTCTGCAAGCTGATACCACGTCATCAATTTGTGCTGCATAACCGAATTTTTTGTAGAACGGAAACAAAAACACAATATACTTTTTTCGTTCACGATTGAAAACAAAATAATTAATAATATCGGTTACCGGATTTAACCGTTATTTTATTTAATATTTAATTTTATTTATAGCAAATATTTTACACGCAAATATTATTGAATTTTCAGATATTTGAGTTGCAAACAAGCAAATTTTCAAAGTAACTCTCCCGTAGCTAACCCTGTTACATGTTAGGTTAAACTACTATTAGATTATTAACCTTCTCACGAATATGGTGAATACCTTAATAAATTTCGCACATATTGATGGCGTGGGTATCATCTCGTGTAAACAGCCCTTAATTTTTCCAATGATACAAATAATATTATAATTTATTTTGTAGTTTACACGATATTGAATGTTTAGGAGAAATGTCTTGCCATTATCCAAGTGATCTTAGTTTACATGTAAATACTGAAGATATTCCAAGTGCACCACATACCCCCCAATTTTTATCTGTATTTGGTTCAAATACAAGTATTTGTCAATATTATATCGAATTTAGGAATTTAACATGCCGACAATGTAAAATTATTAACATTGTTTATTAATAATTAATTATTTATTTGGTCTTGTAGTTCATAAAAAAACGTTTGATATTACAAATATTATGGATCTACCTGTACCATTTTCAATTAAAGTAAAAAACTTTCAACATACAAATTTGAATCGACAGATTTTGGATAAAGTACTTATAAATTTAAATATGATTCCAGACGGTATTACAATGCAAATCATATTGAATTTAAATTAATTTTTATTTGTTATAGATCAATATACAGAACAGCTTTCGCCTTATGGTATATTTGTAAAAGTTGAACCAGAAAATGGTGAAGTTTATAATAAAGACACAATTAGTATTGAAATACAAGTGTACGCTGAAACATGGGGATTTTATTTAGAAGAACTTAGTATAGAATTAGAAAATATGCCCACATTCTATATTAATTTAATCATACAAATCAATGACTTTCCTTTGGAGTTTCCAATACATAAAAATTCAATTGAAACTGCTACCAACATTTTAAAGTATACAAAAACTTATTACAATGTATTTTTTTAAAGATGTCTGATAAACATTGACCTGTATACATGGTGACACTGAAAAACGGGCCACTCAAAATAACTTTTTTATTTAATTATCTTTGCATATTTGTAAACTAGGCTTAGGGGCTCACAAATAAAAGTTGTAGAGCATAAAATTTTGCATCTAAATCAATAAGCAACATAAATTTTGTATGGTAATGGCAGAAATTAGGTATGAAAATGTCAAAAATCTTCTCAAAAATAGCAATAGCCATGGAATTGAGACAAAATAAATAACAAATGTCTAACGATTTATCTGTCATGTTAGGGTAATTTATTTTTATTATGTATTTCTAATTTCTGTTTCAATTCCATGGCTATAGCTATTTTTTAATTGATTTTCGCCATTTTCGTACCTAATTTTGGATTTTACAAGGCATAGAAAATTAATTTTGCTTAAAGATTCAAATGAAGAATTTTATGCCCTACAACTTTTATTTGAAGCATTTTTACCTAAAATAATTAAGGAAGCAGGAAATTACAAAATTCTAATTTTGCATGTTAAAAGTTCTATATTCCGGGGTCGCGATCACCATTCTGTATAAACCAAAGATGATCTTGGATATCTTTAAAAAATTAAACTAGATTTACAAAAATATATTTAAAAATTAATATTTTTTAGGTTTGGTAGTACAGTAATATGTTCTGCGCCAATAACACGAAGTATATTTTTCAAAAATATTTGTAACATCCCTTATAAAATAGTATGGCATGTTTTTGTAAAAAATGTTGACGACAGTTTTAAAGGCGCAATTAACATTGCTTATGATATATTTAGTTTTGATAACAATTCAGCTGAATGCAAACTAAAAATTTTGAGTTATTACGGAAAAGAAATTAGCGAGAAATTTAGTTTATTTAAAGTAGAACCAGCAGAAATTTATGTCTATCCTAAACAATTGAAATCAGTTAATGTTACGTTACATCCCCAATATTTTACAAACGATATAGACTATTACAATGTAGAAGCATTGTTAATTGGTCATTTTTACATTGAAAATGAATATCGGCATATACGTAATGACTCCAGTTTTGTGTTTCGCTTTCCAGAAAAAGATCTTTCGCCAATAAAATATAAAATATCTGCGTATATAGAACCAGGAGAACTAGATTTAAATTGTATAATAGGCGAAAAAAATATCAAACTTAACGTTAGTGACTTTTTGAAAGATGGACGAGAAATTGAAAGCGATTTACGCTTTGTATTTCGAAATACGAACAATTTCCCAGTTATCATGGGTTTGAGAATAGAAGAACCTTTTACTATTACATCTATTAAAAGCTCTAACTGCGAAACAACTACTCCAGACCAAAACGGAATGTTCACAAGCGTTGTGGATGTAGATAATTGTGCAGAATTATTTTTGCATTGTCAAATTCCGACACAGTTTTTAATGATTATTGCTGATGTTATTTATAAAGGGATTCCACATCATGTAGCAGACACGGCGATATCTCTTGATAATAAAGTTAAAATTATGAAAAAATTATATATTTATCAAAAATGTAATGTTGTACAGGAGTTACCATTAAGTGTACATTTAACTTTTCCATGGACGGAAGTTACGCCTGAATCTTTGGCGTTTGGTGAAGTAAGATTAGGAACAGAAAAGAAATTAAGTATTAAACTTCGAAACTTAACACGTAAGACGAAAAAATTGTACACTTCTGCGCAATAAAATTAAGCACACAAAATATGTTATTGTTTAAAGTGGACATGATGCCTGCAACGAAAATATGTAAATTTGTCATTTTTCTTATTAATGTCAAAATTGCGCGTCATTTAGACAATAATTCTAAGATTAGAATTATAACTAGAATAGAAGATGGTTTCTCTATAAGACAAATCGCTCGACTGATGAACATCAGTAAAGACACCGTCTTCAGAATTAAGAAACGCTAAGTGCTAAGTAAGTTTTTCTATTTATTCATCAATTTTATAGCGATCAAGTATGGTGTTTGTCAAAAATTGCGAAAAAATAGTCGCAAAACTTTGTGCTTAATTTAATTGCACAGAAGTATACATATTAATCTATGCCCTTCTCATTATGGTGATTAGCGATCAATGAGGGATTCTATGAATTTTCTATTTATATACAGGTTTCTCATGAAAAAAAAATTGTTGTGGCCATCATAATACCTCTCGCTTCCTTTCCATTGTGGTATATACAAGTATTGTATTTAACATTTCTTGGACACACAAAAAATTCTAATTACACTTAATCTTTCTATTTACGTATTTTCTATAGTTTTAAATTTATTCTATGCGCAAGTTTTCTCCATTTCTTCTAAATATTCGAGGATTTCTAATTCATTAACGGGATTGGCGGTATTTCTGAAGGGTTCATGTAATATACCTATAATTTTAATTAATAATACAATAAGAAATATTAAATATCCCAGAAAAACCCTTCAGTACGATTTCTGAATTATAGACATTTTAATTTCTTAAGTAGTTACCATAGAGATGTTTGGGCTGTAAGCATGCTGTGAGATTTACTACAACAGAATATTTTATAGATTATATATCTTTAAATCTATAGAAGATATAATAAAAAAATTAAATGTGTCGGATAGATATGTTTTTTAATATTTGCAATAACAATTTTTCAAAAAATAAGTATAGGTACATTTAGTTAAATCGTCTTATTTTGGGCCGAGGTATCTGTGATTAAGCCAAGTCCTGTATATATATTTATCTGTAAGACTATTGGTGAAAATCCTGTGAAAAAAATCGCTATTTTTCACTAATTTCATTGAATTCAATTAAGCTGTAATCTCCCTTAATCAGACATCATCAAAAAATAATCTGTATGTTTTCAAATAATAACAATTTCTTCTTAGCTTCTGAAACATGGTTCCAAGCAAAATGTGAATGTGACAATGAAAATGTATTTCGAATTGAACCTAATTGTGGTTATTTAGAACCGACTACACCACACGACCACTCAACGCTATTAATAATATATTTCGCTCCTAAGTATGAATCAATAAACATTCTGAACGATTTATATATTTTATATTTTGTTACAGAGATGTAGGATATTGGGAAGATGTTATAATAATAACAACTTGTGTTTCTCATTATGCACAAGAAGTAAAAGTGAATGGATCTGGAACATTTAATGAATTTTATTTTTGTGATTTGGCACAAACATAATAAAAATTATATATTGAAAATTGTTAATTTTATTGTTATAGTAAAAATCTGTTGTGGCCAGCACATTATTTCTCGCCACTTCCGTTTTTGGTTACGCAAGTAGGGCGCGAGTAATCATGTGACATTGTTGGCCTTGACAAACAGATATAGGGGCCCGTATCAGAATGGCAATTAGTGATTATGTACGTAGATGTCAAATGTCAGAATTTTTCATTAAGAATTTCAAGATTTTCTAAATTCATGTAGTTAATTTGTCACCAGGAGTGTGGAATTTCCTTGTCCACATGGACACTAAATTTAGAATGTAAAATTATGATATTTGGTAAAAATGTTTGGAACGCCTATGCATCTATGGTAATCTTTTATAAAATGATGATCACAGCATCACAAAATTTAACTGTCTGACTGTACTATGGAAATCTCTGTCTGCCTCTTTTGTCTGTCCATTTAGTTTTTATTTTGTCTTTGAGATTTCAAGTTCGTTCGGTTAGTCACCTCACAAATTATTTCAAATTTTATCCAATTTTTATATAAATAATTACATTTCATATAATCAAATGCGTACTGTACAATCTGTGGTGTGTACTGAATTCGGAGACAGTGAAAAAATAATAGTAAGGAAGTTATTTTCAAACAAATTTATATTTGTAGTTTTAAACGATTTGATACCATCATTAGGGTGCATTTAACCCTTAAATCCACTTTAAAAATGTTCTGGTTTATCAATTTTATCTAAACTCTAATATGATGTTTCTCTTAGTATAAAAGTCTTAAATACTAAAATTGAAAAAAATTGCATTATATTTTAATATAGTTCTTAATAAAAACTGTTATGAGCTTCAAGTAAAGTACCTCTTCCGAATACTGAAAAATGATTATAAAAATCAAATTTATTTAAATTTCAATCCAATTTTTATTATGAAAAGATATAAAACTAATACAGAGTTGAATTCATAAAAAGACGCAATCGAATAGGCAAAAAAATATGTATAATTCCATTTAAAAAAATATAACTTTGTCTTGCAACTTGAGAACCATTGGTTTAAAAAACTATTTTCTTCTTTAATGGGATGTGCCCTTTGGTCTCCTATAACTTTGTTCTATAGTACTTTTTGGTGACTTTAATAATAAAGAAAATAATGACTGTGGTCGGTTTTTTTGTGAAAGAACAGTAAAAAACATTATTGTTTCTCGAAGCAATACGTGGTTTAATTATATTTACATGTGCTAATAATTATGAGCAGTAAATTTTGTGCACTAACGACTATTTGAAATAACCGTTAAAATATAAATATTACAAAATACTTTCTAAATACAATTTCTAGTCAGTATTATTGTAGGTGCAAGATTCTCCCCTGAAAGATATGCATCAAAACGAAATAGAAATTGAAGTACATTTCTGTGGATTAAATTTTGCAGACTTATATACCCGTTTAGGATTATTTCCTAAAGATAAACCATTTATATTAGGTATCGAATGTTCCGGAATAGTTATATCTATCGGTTCAAATGTTACACAATTCAAGGTACGTTTACGCATTGAAAAATATTACAAAACATATAAAACCATTCAATTTTGCAAGGTTGGGGATCGGGTCGTTTGCTACGACTACAATGGAGGCCTCCACCGAGAAATCATCCATATTTCCCCCTCAAAATGTTATCACATTCCTGATGGAATCTCCCTTAATATTGCATGTGGTGCATTTGTTGCATTTCTAACTGCGCATTGTTGTCTTTTTGAACTTGGAAATATATGTGCCGGCCAAAATATTTTGATACAATCCGCTGCTGGTGCTGTAGGTCAAGCAACGGCGCAATTATCTCGTACTATACCTGATATTACTTTATGGGGTACAGTTTCAAATAAAGACAAAATATCTGGGGGAATTTTTGACCATGTTTTATGTTACGAAGATTTAGATAAAATTCCAGATAAACAAATAGATTTAATGATTGATAATCAAGTTTGTGGTGATTACAAACAGAATTTAAGATTGTTGAAGCCTTTTGGCAAAATCGTGGTTATAGGGGCGAATTATATAATTAAAAATGAGGGGTTGTGTTTTTCAAATGTAAATTCGGAAGATGTATTAAGTCAGTTAATGATGAATAGTTTGTCTGTTAGCGGATTACATTTAGGAATAGTGGTTAATAGTGCGAAAAATAAAATAGATTTTGCGTTACAGCATATTTGGAATTTAATAAAATGTAATAAAGTTAAAGTACAAGTTGATTCTGTACATGATTTTACAACTGAAGGTGCAAGAAATGCTACTAATTTGTTACAAAATCGTCAAAATAAAAGCAAAGTTTTATTGAAAACGAAATATGCTACAGACAACAATCAATTTTTATTGTAACTAATACACATAAATAATATTTCGTTTATTTTGAAATATACAAAATAGTAGTCTGGACGTGTTGTAAAAGTAGTTAGAGTTCAAAATTTTGTATATTTATAATTAATTTTCAAAATTTACATAAGCACTGGCATTATTTTTGAGTGCGACCTTACCGACAGAGTCAAAATTTCGACATAAGTTCGAGCATTTTGGCGCTGTAAACCAGCCGAATGTTTTTGAGACGTACATGATTTTTAACCACACTTTTCTTCTGTCAGTCAAATATTTTCATTAAAAAATAAACATTTTCGATAAATTTTAAGTATAAATAAATGATTTTCAGTTAATTTTATGTGTTTCCTGTAAATTTCATCCGAATTCATAACCAAATAAAAGTGTTGATGTTTTGAAAGTGAAAAATTCGCAACGGGTTCGGGCATCTTACAAATATTAAAATATAACTTTATTCAGGCAGTTTTAAGATTTGGAAATGAGTTAATTTATATTATAAACCCTGTAGAACACAAATTTGGTGTAGATTTGTAGGTAGTTTAAATAATTGTGGAGTTGTGCGCTTTACGATTGTAAAAATAAATGAATAGTTGAGAATAGAAAAACTGTTTTATTTACAAAAAATCTTGAGTATCCTGTACAGTTTGATTACAATCAATTAAACGTAGTTTATTTCTACAAGATTCTTTAAACTCCTGAGCGTCCTTATTACACATAGCCGGAGCCCTGAGAGCCCTACTGGAATGCACCTTAAGCACCCAATAAGGTTCATAAGGTAAAATTTCGGCCAGGGCGCCCAACAATAGCGCCCAAGATTTGGTGTCCGATCCAGATTTTAAAATGCTGTTACATCCTAAAGTATTTGCGAACCAATCGCTGTAGATTTCTTCAGGATTTTGTTGTTCTAAACAAGATTGACGGATGAGACATAAGTTGAAAAGTGTGTGAGATATTTCTGAAAATGTGGAGTGTAAAATGTATGAGGTTTCGTCGGAGAATATTGATTGGAAATTGCGGTAAATTGCGCCTAAAATAAGGAAATGGTTACTGAAATATAATATATTTGTTACAATATTTACTTTTAAGTTGTTTGAAAGAATTTTCTATTTTAGAAATATAAACAGCGATTAAAACTAAACTAAAATGAAAATTCAATTTGCCTTCTGGTATATGCGATATAAATTCTAATAGTTCGTCCATTGTAAAACGTTTTATAAGTTGAAAATAAAAGTTTAATTCATTGGGTTGAAGGTTTTTAGTCGACCATAATTCCTGTTTTTCAATAGAATCAAAAATACTAGTATTTTCTTTATAATTTAATAGTTTTAAGATTATATTTTTACAATTTTCTTTAATAATATAACCTGCAAAATAAATATACAGGTATAACAGTTGAACAAGATAACTCGAGAATCATTGGTTTAAAAAATTAATGTAACATCTTACCGTAAAGTGCATCACAATCGTTGAACACATTTAAAAAACAAACCAATTTAACATTTTTACAATATATCAGTTCTTCTAAAACATCTTCCAAATAATATTCATAAATATTTCTTATTCGTACAAACCAATTGGTCGATGATTGAGATTTGCAAACTATAAATAATTTTGTAAATACATCTCTTATTATAATTTCTTTATTAAGTTCTTCGCTGTTATAAGTTGAAACAAAGTCTTTTAATTGTAAATTAATGTCTGATGTAGATTTCGAAGCCCAATAATCTTCAAAATAAAATAAATTGTTGCGGTCTAACCACCATAATATTTCTAGAGGTGTTTGTTCGTTCAAAATATCTCGACATAAAGAATTAAATTTGTCTCGCAATAATCTTCTTTGGAGGAAAAGTTCTTGCGCAAAATTAGCCAATCTGTTTAAATTTTTAAAACAAAAATCTTGTTCTGTATTTATAATTTGTTCAAATTCTCGTGAACATAACTGAAAAATAATAACGCCATCACAAATGTAGAAGTTAATACCATTTTTACCTCGAATAAAATACTAGTAACGCAATATGTATCTTTATTATACAATATTAGTATTTCTAATACATCCAATAATTCTGATTTTGTATATTGTTTGAAAGTATTTATTGTGTCATTCTCGGATAAATCCATTTCAACTTTATTTGAATAACAGCTGATGTAGATGAGCAGATGATTCCGTGCGCATGGTATACTCGTCATTCGCAAGAAGTGTTTGTTATGAGGAAAATAGCGATTTTAATTAGTTATTACGCAGTATTGAATTGTGAAAAACTATTAAGTTATAAAATGCCAATAGCAGATAATTCTTGGCGGACTCAATCATTCCGGCAAAGTGTTGTATCGAAAATGTAAGTACACAATTTTTAACCTTCAAAGACTACGGCTGTTTCCAGTTGTAGTTTATTATTTAAATATAATAAAGATTGTGCACGATATATTGTGGACACCTATATATTATTGTAACTTTTGTAATGATCTCACTTTGTGTAGGGCAAACCTTTATTTACTGGATTAACAATAAATTATTTGAGTTGTTTGGCGTTCCAAATTTATTGTGCACAATCTTTAAAGTGTTATAATGATTTATTTTAGCGATGAAGAAATTCAGAGGTCAGGTGTGTCCACACCTCGGAACAGTATGGACATGGAAAACCATATTTTTCAAAAAGTCAAAACCAGGGAAGAATATTTGGGGTTAGTTGCGAGGTTAATACTACATATCCGCGAAATAAGTAAGTGTAATTTCCTGATTATTTTAGGTAAAAAAAGCTTCAAATAAAAGTTGTAGAAAATCATGGAGGTAGGAATAAATATGGAGGGAGTATTTGCAATCGCTGGAGAAGCCGCTTCCCCCTCTACATTGTGACCGTTGTCAGTTTGAAATTACAAGGTTGTTTCTGTCATCTGATGTTGAGCATTGTTTGTTTTTTATATTATTTATACCAAAAATGTTAGTTTCATGAAAACTACCCTCAAATATGCGGATTTAAAAAAAAATCTTTCTATATATATATTAACGGGACCCAGAAATTTTTCGCATAGGAGCCCAAAATTTCTAATTGTGTCATTAATTTTGTATAAACTTTCTTTGTACATCTTATTTAACTTTAAATTAATAATAATACAATCACTCACCTCAAAACAATACCACTAGAGACATTTATTATCACTTTAATAATTACTTTACACACTTAGAAAAAATCCAATTTTACAAGAAAATTCATCAGATGATGAATAAATCTCAAAACGATACTACTCCCGACATCACTCGGGAAAACGCTGAACTACACTGACATTTCAACAATTTTATTAGGCAATATTAAGCCTTGATACTTAGTATATAGCTTTATTATAACTAAATATATAATCCATAATTTTTTCAAACCTTAACAACCCTTAAAACCAGAGAAAATTGTTAAAAAAATTGCAATTTTTTTAACATGCCTTACCACTCTAGATAATGTCTTTGGTACAGTGCTAAAATGTGATTGGCTGCTTTTTGGAGAATTCAAAATAATTCTAGTTTTGATTGGTCGATTCAAACGGCGACACAAATACCAGTAATGTCTCTGTGTATAGACCACACAAGTTATTTTTTCAGTCAAAATTAAAAAGGAAGAAGAAGTTTTTCGTTTGTTAAGCTTTGTTTACATGAAAATCTTTGCAAATAATTAGTTTAATATATAATTAATCATTGAATTTATTTAGATTTGTATATAAATCATACAATCTTTATATTTATTCTTACCTCCATGTAGAAAATAAAACTCTGCATTTGAATAAAAAAATTAAATTAATTTTGTGTCTTGTAAGGGCAGAAATTAGGTATGAAAATATCGAAACCTCAAAAATAGCTATAGCCATGGAATTGAGACATTTTCATACCTAATTTCTGCCGTTACAAAATGAATTTTGTCTATTGGTTCAGAGGCAGAATTTTATACCGTATAATTTTTATTTGAAGCTTTTTTATCTAAAATAATATAAATGTATGTTTTATTGTAGATAAATGCCCAGGCCCAGGGGGACAAGCTCCCGGTTCTGCCGGCGGCGGCATGCAGGGGCAACTCCCCAGCCAAATGCAAGGTGGAATATTAGTTAATTATTATTTTGGAAGTTTTTATAGGCGTTTTTTTTAGGGCAACTACAAAATCAATTTGGAAGCAAATTGTAAACGCATTGCAGAATCAGTTGCAGGGACAAATGCAATTTTGTTTGAAAGAATTATCTATTTTAGAAATATAAACAGCGATTAAAACTAAACTAAAATAAAAATTCAGTTTGCCTTAAAGTATATGTGATATAAATTCTAATAGTCCGTCCATTGTAAAACGTTTTATAAAGTTGAAAATAAAAGTTTAATAGTTTTAAGATATTTTTACAATTTTCACCTCGAATAAAATACTAGTAACGCAATATGTATCTTTATTATACAATATTAGTATTTCTAATACATCAAATAATTCTGATTTTGTATATTGTTTGAAAGTATTTATTCTGTAATTATTCTCAGATAAATCCATTTCAATTTTATTTGAATAACAGCTGATGTACTTGAGCAGATGATTCCGCGATCCGTGCGCATGGGGTACTCGTCGTTCGCAAGAAGTGTTTGTTGTGAGGAAAATAGCGATTTTAACTAGTTATTACGCAGTATTGAATTGTGAAAAACTATTAAGTTATAAAATGGCAGCAGAAGATAATTCTTGGCGTACTCAAGCATTCCGGCAAAGTGTTGTATCGAAAATGTAAGTACACAATTCTAACCTACAAATTGAAAGACACTACGGTTGTTTTTATTTAAATATAATATTGTGCACGATATATTGTGGACACCTATATATTATTGTAACTTTTGTAATTATCTACCTAGTTGTATCAGTTTGCTCTTAAAATACAATCAAAGTATTCCTCTTTATATCTTTGGTTAATAAGAAATCAGCTAAACAAAATTATGTTCGTTTCTATCTCATTTTTTGTAAGGAAAACCCTCTGTTGAAACTAACAATAAATACACTGTAGTTTTGTTATTATTTGAGTTTTTTGGTATCCCAAATTTAACGAGCACAATCTTTTAAGTGTTATAATGATTTATTTTAGCGATGAGGCAATTCAAAGGTCTGGTATGTCCACATCTCGGAACAGTGTGGACATGGAAAACCATGTTTTTCAAAAAGCCAAAACCAGGGAAGAATATTTGGGGTTAGTTGCGAGGTTAATACTACATGTCCGCGAAATAAGTAAGTGTAAACAGTGTAATTTCCTGCTTGTCTGATTATTTTAGGTAAAAAAGCTTCAAATAAAAGTTGTAGAAAATAAAATTCTGCATCTGAATCAATAAATAAAATAAATATTCTGTGTCTTGTAACGACAGAAATTAGGTATGAAAATATCGAAACCCCAAAAATAGCTATAGCCATGGAATTGAGACATTTTCATTTATAATTACTGCCGTTACACGGCACACAAAATGAATTTTGTTTATTGGTTCAGGGGCAGAATGTTATGCCCTATAACTTTTATTTGAAACTTTTTTACCTAAAATAATATAAATGTATGTTTTATTGTAGATACAAAAAAAATGCAAGGCCCAGGGGGGCAAGCTCCCGGTTCTGCCGGCGGTGGTATGCAAGACCCTATAAACGCTTTACAAACCCTAGCATCTCAGGGCTCCCGAAACGCCCAATTAATGGGGGGTCCTCAACCCATGCCTCCAATAGCCGCCCCAAACCTTCTCCAAACATTAAACCGGCCAAATGCCATGCTACAGCAACCAATGTCCAGCCAGGGTCAGCTCCAACTCCAAAGTCTTCAGCCGCAGCTTCAAGGAGGCCCAGTACCTCCGGGCCCCAACCAACTCCAGGGACAAATGGGGGCGCAAATGCAGGGACAACTCCCCAGCCAAATGCAAGGTGAGAAATGATTATTTAATTATTATTTTGGAAGTTTTTATAGGCGTATTTTTAGGGCAACTACAAAATCAATTGGGTGGCCAATTGCAAACGCAGTTGCAAAATCAGTTGCAGGGCCAAATGCAGGGACAAATGCAAGGTCAAATGCAGGGACAAATGCAAGGACAATTGCAATTAAATCAACTGCAAGCCAGCGCTGGACAAATGGGCCACATGCAAGGGATGTTGAGTATGTCTGGTGCTGGATCCGCCACACCATTTGGCCCAAGAAATCCAACCCCAACTCAATTTCTAACCCAATCCCCTACTCAGGGGGTGGCATCTCCAGCCGGACATCAACCCGGCGGTGGTGCCGTCGCTTCTCCAGCTTTAGTTCCTTCGCCAGGGTCTGGTTTGGGGCCTCGTGCGCCTTCACTCGCCGCTTCACCCTCAGGGTCTAGTTTGAATACTCCAGCGGGGCCTGGGGCTGCGCAACCTTCTCCCTTGCCTCTACACGAAGAACAAGCATATAGGGATAAAGTGAGGCAGTTGAGCAAGTATATTGAACCATTGAGGAAGATGATCGCCAGGATGGGGAACGACGGTGAACGTAAGTTGATAAAATCTCTAACACTAGATATTTAGAAAAGATGACATTTTCGTCAAAAATCAGATATTATAATTTTAATATTTTAGATGTTGAAAAATTGAGCAAAATGAAAAAATTGCTGGAAATATTATCAAATCCTTCGCAAAGAATGCCGTTGGAAACTTTAATAAAATGCGAAGTAGTTTTGGAAAAGCTAGATTTAAAAAGGGGCGAAGGGGGCAGTGGCAGCGGAACAGGAACCGCCTTACCCCTAAAAGAACACCACGCATTCTCCCCATTATTAGAAGCGGTTAATTCGCAATTAGCCAGCCCTGTCGCAAACCACACCATGCACCGAACCTTCGGCCCAGCCCTAGAGGCACTATTCGGCCCGGAACTAAAACTCCCGCCGCCATTAAAACGAAGAAAAATCTCCACGGATGATGGAGAAATCAGCGGAGTGTTACAGGGCGAAATCGCCCGATTGGATCAGCGATTTAAAGTGACTTTATCAGCATTGAAAGCGACTGGATCGCGCGCTGTTCAACTCATGTGTCATCTGGATGATCGGCAGTTACCGTGCGTGCCGCCAGTGTCGCTGTCAGTGCCGGAGGATTACCCGCATAGTCCTCCGACTTGTCATGTATCGCCGCATGATTACGATTCGACTAAGTTTTTGCAGGCGGTGAAAAAGGCGTTGTTAGCGAGGGTGCATGCATTGCCGCCGTGTTATTCGGTTAGTCAGTTGCTGAATACTTGGGAAATGAGTATAAGGCAAGCGGCTGCGCCTTGTCCGAGTAGTGCGAAACCTACGGCTACAACCCTTCTAATGGGGTTGTGAAATTTTAGTTCATTTTAAGGTATGATATGCATTTTTTCTTGTATTATTTTTTAATTAAAGATCGTTTTCATAACAAAATGTATTTAAATTTTTAAATATTTATATTAAAATTGTGTTCGTTTTTCTACGTTTAAGATCAAAAGAAAACATAATAAATATACTTTTATTATAATAATGTTTCCATTGTTGCAATCAATAATTATTTCTATTGTTGTAATCAATTATTAAGAACGATATAGACTTCATTGGTTTGGTTATTCAGACATTAAAATAATCTATAAATCTGCGAAATGTTCTTTTCCATTAGTATTATATTCTTCCAGTTGTTATAAATTGACAAGAAAATTGGTAAGTAATAATATTTTGTATATTACAACAGCCTGTATTATTATATTCTCGTGATTGACAGACTATATATTAAATTAATTATGAACATACCAGGAAATATTCCGATTTATAATATTATTGTAATATATAATTGCAAGTATTTAAGTAATATTTAAAGTTCACAATATATTTAAATCATGAATTTGACTAGCGCAGTACTCGCCAGCCATGCCACGCGACTGCATTAATTCAATTGTTATAAACAACAATATAGTGACGATGTGTTTACAATGAATATTTGGTGAAAATTTGTACAGAAATACATTGGGATAAAAGGTAAATTATATATTACTTGATTCGGGAAAACTTGCCGGTCATTTTAAAGTATATTTTATGGCTGGGCTAGGAAAATATTGTTCATTATCTGTAAAAAATGTTTCGCCGGTAAACAATAAAAGAACAACAATAGTGAAATTTTGTAAGTAATTTTTAATTTTTTAAAATATATTGTTGAATTGAATCATATTTTAAGTGTTTTGTGAATATCTGTGAGTATGTGGGACGCCCAAATAAAGAACGAATGTAGTATGGGATATGAGTTGAATAAGTTTATAGGTTAATAAATGGTCGCAATTTTGTTTGTAAATTTCCTTTTGTTAGATCTCTTTAATTTATAAATCAATAAATAGTCAATATTTGATTGTAATTCTGTTTGTTTGAGTCTGTTACAGATATGAAATGTATTGTCATTTGCTGAAGAAAAATCGAAGAATATTCCAAAAAATATTAGGTATTGTGTGTCTATCTGTGTGTATGCGTGGGACGCCCAATGAATGTTGAGAATGAGAATGAATATAACGCAGTTTGTTAGGTCCATATTAGTTTATAACCTAATAAATAATTAAAAAACAATTCTAATTATTTCCGTGTGAGTCTGTTACAGATACAAACCCATTTTGGATGCGGCAGTTCTGCAACAAACAGCCAGACAATTCTATATATCTAGTGCTGGACAAACGGAAGAATATCCCAGAAGATATTAGGTATTGTGTGACTGTTTGTGTGTGCGGGACGCCCTAATGAATGGTAGAATGTATCTTAGTTTGATATGTACTAGTATAGTTTTTAAGTTAATAAATAGTCCAAATTTTGTTCTAATTACTAGTGTATAAGTTTGTTACAGATATGAAATGAATTCGCCACTTCTTCCAGAGCAGAACGACATGGAAAATTAGGTAAAATCCGGTAATAAGACATTAATAATGTATGAAATATTTCCAGTCATAGTCATCGGAAAATCCTTGACTTGCTACAGCCGCTTCTTCCAGACCAACTACAGATATATTTAGTTCATAAAATGTATTGTAATTTATTTATATTTAGTTTTAAGATGTATTGTTAACTTACTGTTGTAAAAAAAAAAAAAATCTTAGGCCCAGTTGCATAAAACATTGTTAACTGTTAACGGCTAATTTTCCAATGTATTTTTGATACATATCTATGGTTAGAAATATGGAGGTTAACAATGTTTTGTGCAAACTAGCCCCCCGTGTTTTATTATTATGTAATCTTCGTTTTTTTGATGTAAAAACATTCTTTAAACTTTTCTAAATTGATTGTCACTTTAAATTTGCGGGTTAAACCTTCCAAATCGTCAAAAAAGCGAAGAAAAAATTTGGAAATTTTTTACCCTTAAACGTCGCTACGCAAATTTTTTTTTAACCTTGGCAGAAAAATGCGATTTTCTCGCTTCCTATTGACTTTTTTAGGACAAACGATGCACCATTAGATTCCTTGAAGTCTCCTCTACAATTTCAGTATAAATTTATTGCATAAATTTTACTTTTAAGGAACTGATTTTTATATTTTCACTGCAGCGGTTTTCCACATTGGAGGTTATCTATCTGTCATGTCATACATATATCTGTCAAAATCTGGAGCTATTTGCCGGGACAAAATCTCCCTAAATGTCATATTTTAAAGGACAGTAAGTATATTATTTAATAATATAAATATTTAATAGTGTTTTAAATTGATAGTTTGTGTATATATCAAGGTGATATCATTTAAACTTTCATATATGTTGTTAGTAAGTAGAATAGTTAAGCGACCAGAATTTCCCTCCAGTTGTTATATGTACAGCACAAGTGTCGTTGCGGAAAATACAACGATGATTACCCTGTCTATGTATTACAGGTGCTATGATGAATACCTGTCCAACTGTAGCACCACTGGAAGTGATTCTGCACCTTGAAGTGAAGAAATAGGCGATGCTCCTAGGCACTCAATCACACACACAAAACACTTCAAATTTGGGGATCTCTGATACAATTTTGACCAAACATAATAAGGTTATCATCACATCACTGGTGATCACCTTCAGTGGACTAGAAAATAGAGTGGGTGTATTTGGTTCAGGTTACCAAATAAAGGGATCCACAGGCACCAGTCCCATCATATTTCAAGCAGAGATCTACGCAATAAATCTCTGTGCTCAAATAAACCTAAACAAAAGTCTCAAAAGGAGCAACATTCAACATATTGTCAAACAGTCAGGCTGCTTTAAAGGCACTTAGTGCCTTCATTTGTGACTCGAAGCTAGTCTGGAATTGCAGCATGAACACCCTACAACAACTGGCTGGCCAATGATAACCACGTCACTTTGTGGTGGGTAGGTTACCGGGGCGCATATGAGGGAGTTTCTAGGCAATAAAAAAGCAGATGAGCTCGCTAAAAAGGGAGCTAAACTACCGTTTAACGAGCCTGAATCTTCTTGTGAACTCTTGAAAAGCCATATATAAAGAAGGAAATCAAAAACTGGGAGGAAGCAGCTATAGCCTCCTCACATTGGAGAGACATCCCGGGCCTTAAAGTCAGTCGAAGAAATCCATTTCACCATCGTTGACAAACGCCAAAGAGCTATTAGCTCTAAGCAAAAAGAACCTTAGAGCTATGACATGTATCTTTATAGGTCATTGTCCTATGAAATACTATATATGTATGATTGGTATAGCTGAAAACAATATCTGTCGACTCTGCGAAGAGGACGAAGAAACTTCGGAACATATTGTATATGAATGTCTGTATCTGTCCAGCTGTGGCCGTGTGACCATCTTGGTAAAAGGTACCTCGCGGCAATAAGATCGGAAAACTGACTCCTGGAGCAGTAATTGGCTTCATAAGAACTGTGGAACTACTTCCAGAAAACTAAGATAGGGCCATGTTACAACAGATCTAACAGGTCGCAGTGACAAAAGCGGTTAGCGCTTAAAGCCCTCAACTTAATGAAAAATTGGTAAGTTATAATATTTTGTATATTACAATGTTTTGGAAGCTCTTAAATATGAAATACATTCATATTTTGGTTTTTTTTGTAGATACAATTATACAACAATCATTGCATCAAACAGCCAAGTATTATTATATTTTTTTAATAATGTAAAAATGTACCAGGAATTATTTTATTCCGATTTACAATACATATATTTAAATAATTATGAATTTGACGCGCGTTTGACTAGCGCAGTACTCGCCAGCATGCCAAGCGATTGTATTAATTCATTTGTTATAAACAATAATATAGTTGATGATGTGTTTACAATGAATATTTGGTGAAAAATTGTACAGAAATACAACGAAATAGAAGATAAATTATATATTACTTGATTCGGGAAAATTTGCCGATCATTTTCAGGTATAATTGATGCCTGTGCTAGAAAAATATTGTTGATTATATGTGAAAAGCGGTTAGCCGGTAAACAATATAAGAACAACAAATGATGGAATATTGTAAGTAATTTTTAATTTTTTTCAATGTATTGTTGAATTAAATCATATTTTAAGTGTTTTGTGAATGTCTGTGAGTTATGTGGGACGCCCAAATAAAAAACGAATGTGGTATGGGATATGTGCTGAATAAGTTTATAGGTTAATAAATGGTTGCAATTTTGTCTGTAAATTTCCCATTTGTTAGGTCCCTTTAGATTATATATTAATAAATAGTCAATATTTAATTATAATTCTGTTTCTTTGAGTCTGTTATAGATATGGAATGTCTTATCGTTTGCTGTGGAAAAGACGAAGATACAAGATAAGAATTCAACCGAATGTCTTGAAGAATATTCCAAGAAACATAAGGTATTATGTGTCTGCCTGTCTGTCTATCTGTATGCGTGGGACGCCCAATGAATGTGTTAAAAATGATAATATAACGCGGTTTCCTTTGTTAGGTCCATATTAGTTTATAAACTAATAAATAATTTAAAAAAAAAAAAACAATTCTAATTCTTTCCGTGTGAGTCTGTTACAGATACAAACCCTTTTTGAATGCGGCAGTTCTGTAAGAAATAGCCAGACAATTCTACATTTCTAGTGCTGAACAAACGGAAGAATATCCCAGAAAATATTAGGAGGTATTGTGTGACTGTTTGTGTGTGTGTGGGACGCCCTAATGAATGTTAGAATGTATCGCGGTCGCGGTTTCCCTTTGATAGGCTCTAGTATAGTTTTTAAGTTAATAAATAGTCCAAATTTTGTTCTAATTACTAGTGTATAAGTTTGTTACAGATATGAAATGAATTCGCCGCTTCTTCCAGAGCAGAACGACATGGAAAATTAGGTAAAATCCGGTAATAAGACATTAATAATGTATGAAATATTTCCAGTCATAGTCATCGGAAAATCCTTGACTTCCTACAGCCGCTTCTTCCAGACCAACTACAGATATATTTAGTTCATAAAATGTATTGTAATTTATTTATATTTAGTTTTAAGATGTATTGTTAACTTACTGTTGTAAAAAAAAAAAAAATCTTAGGCCCAGTTGCATAAAACATTGTTAACTGTTAACGGCTAATTTTCCAATGTATTTTTGATACATATCTATGGTTAGAAATATGGAGGTTAACAATGTTTTGTGCAAACTAGCCCCCCGTGTTTTATTATTATATAATCTTCGTTTTTTTGATGTAAAAACATTCTTTAAACTTTTCTAAATTGATTGTCACTTTAAATTTGCGGGTTAAACCTTCCAAATCGTCAAAAAAGCGAAGAAAAAATTTGGAAATTTTTTACCCTTAAACGTCGCTACGCAAATTTTTTTTTAACCTTGGCAGAAAAATGCGATTTTCTCGCTTCCTATTGACTTTTTTAGGACAAAAGATGCACCATTAGATTCCTTGAAGTCTCCTCTACAATTTCAGTATAAATTTATTCCATAAATTTTACTTTTAAGGAACTGATTTTTATATTTTCACTGCAGCGGTTTTCCAAATTTCAGGTTAACTTTCAGAGTTCAATACGAGAAAAGCGCCGAATAAAGTCTCCGTAAATATGATATTTTGTTGGATAGTAAGTATATTAATAATAATGTTTTACATTCATAGTTTGCGTATATAGTGGTATGATTTAATATTATAATTTGTTTAGAACAAAAAGTTTGTGTTAGTTAATTGACCAAAATTTCCTTCCAATGGTTAAATTCTATAATATTTCATCATTACCGATGTCTGTGTATAAGATTGGCACACCAAGCAATGAATAATATGCCGTGATATATTTATTTTAATTTTATTCATTTATTCGAAGTTTTTTGCTTAAAAATTTGTTAAAAATTCAATGCAAATAATTATCAATTTTCATCCTATTTTGGCCAAAAGTTCAGAGATGTCGCTACCAATACAAAATAGGGTCTTTTTGGAACGATTCCTTAAATTTTCAAAAAGAAATTTCAAAATTTAACTTCAAAAAAGTTTATATTTATTAATATCATTGCCAAATATAAATTATTTGCATTTATAATCATCAAAAAAATGAAATAGCAATATTTGTTAATTAATTTGACGTTTACATCAAAATGGCTGTGATGTATGTTTTTTTTAAACATTTGCAAGTAACGTCAGTTGTATAAATAGACTTTAAGGACCTTATTAAGGACATTTTTAACAAAGGATATTAAGTGTAATACTGAAATAAGATCCTCAAATATGTATTTAGTGTTTTAGTTTACTTGCAGATATAATATTAACATTAAATGTGTAAATCACATAAACCATAATACCAAATGTTATTAATGACAAGTATTGAGGTTTGTGTTACAAGTTTATTTGGACAATTTTTTGACTATTTTTGTGTTTTTTGCTGTGTGTTGGAAGAAACTGGGACGAGATATCAACAGCACCTTGGATATTGGCCAAAATTTCGTCAATACAAGGTAGGTTATACATAAGTAGGTCACTTGATTTTTGGCAAACTGAAAGGGTTTAGACAAAAAAATTATTAGAAAAAGTTGTTTATCTTTTAATTTTAAGTAGAGTTTATTTACAACTTTTATCAAAATTATTACATTTTTAATTTTGACAACAATTTTTTTGACCATTTTGTAAATAAAGCTTGGTAAAAATTTAACCACTGGTTAAAATTTTATGTACCACATGGAGAAATCTTCAAAGATTAAATTATCTCTATTAATTTTTGAGGTATAGGCCAGTAAAGCCAAAATTTGTTAGTAAGTCTTGTTGCAGAGGTTAACTTGGGTTGCATTTTTCTTTAAATAAAATGTAATTTTGGGACAAAATATTTTAGAATACAGTCTTAAAATCATTTTGATTATAGTTTTACAGTGATTTAGTTATGAAAACGGCCTTAAAGTGCAAAAAAGTCATAAGTGTCGAATAAAAAACATTGAAGGTTAAGTTTCATTATTTATTACAAGTCTTAAAATACATTACAAATTATATTCAAATAAAAAAATATTTAATTTTATCTCGGTTCCAATCGAACTTGATATCCCAGAAGTGGTTTTAACACAATACTACTTTCCAATCTAATATTCTTAATATCACAATTACAATAAAATTTATAATTTTTTACTAACATTGCCAGAACAATTTTCATACAAACCATTGCGTATCTCATACCTACAAATGAATTTAATTTAATTTTCAAACCCGAAAAATCAAAATTAAAACTTACCGATACAATTTCGAAGTCCTGCCCCGAACGGTAAATAAGAAAATGAGTGTCTTTGCGAAACATTTTCGGGAAGGAACCTATCCGGGTCAAAATTTAACGGATCGGTCCAAATATTGGAGTCTCTATGGGTGTATAAGTTCATATACATTACAGTGGTGTTAGCTGGTATCAAACAAGAATCTGAAATATCAAAAAGTAAATCATATATTAAAATTATATTTATTTATACCTAATTGTATTGGCTGAGTGGCCGATCTTATAAGTAACGGCGTAGCGGGAAATAACCTCATAGTTTCTTTTATAACTCGCTCTAAATATTCAAGTTTTTGAATATCTTCGCCAGTAATTTCATCAAAATTTTCAACAAGTAATATTTCTTGATACACTTTGTCTTGAATGTTTTGATGCGATCCTAACATCATACAAACGAAACTTATTACACTGGAAACTGTATCTGTTCCCTGGAAATTGTAAATATATAGAAAACAGAAAATATTTGATGTAAAATGTATTTACCGCAGCGATAAACGTATTTATTTCATCGAACATTTGCACTGAATCTATATCTAATTCTAATAAATGGTCCAGAAATACTTTGCTACACTTAGAATCTAAAATATAAACATATTTTTCAATTTTATTTCGGAAATCGTCATATTTATTTTAGAAATAGTCAATTAACGTTTCAAAAAAATACCTTTAAATTTGAGTTGTTCCTGTTTTTTGACAAAAACTTTTCTGGCAAACGTATGAACTACGTTTAAATCTTTTTTAAACTGTCTACCGGTAAATGTGTTATAAAATATAAAGTCTACATGGTTCCATATTTGCAACATTCGTTCAAAAGCTACACTTAAAACTCTAAAACAACACTTGTTAGTAATTTTTTACCTCTCGCTAAAAGATTTGTTTTGTTTTCTTCAGTGTTTGTACAAAACAGTCCTAATTTTGTGGATTTATAACAAATGAAGTATGGGTTAATTTGTTATTTTTATGTTAAGATATGAACAATTGGTCTATAAAGTAAGATTAGAAAATAAAGAAATGTAGCAAACACTTTATTTATTAAGAAAAACAAAGATAACTAAATCTGTGCAAAATTATTTGTTTTTAAAAATAAAATAAATAAATAAATAAATATTTCATCACGGCATATTACCCATTGCTGGGTGTGCCAATCTGCTTCATACACAGATATCGGTAATGATGGAATATTTGTACCGTGCGGGCGCTTACCAGGCGTCACCTCACGGGCACTCATTGCTGGCGTGGAGAGTGCGCAGGGGTCAATTTTGTGCCATTAAAATGCGATGTAATTTTTGGCGTCGGTTAGGATCGAACCCGGGTCCCCTAGATTCGCGACCAGACACTCAGGCACACAGCCTAAAAATACAATCATAATTATAAATTCTTCAATTATCGTTGGTTAATAACTCTTGGTGTGTAGTATATTGCACTCTTAGTATTTATATCCGTTCATAGGATGTCCGTTGCTTGCCTAACTTTGCTCGTAAGGCGGCTGCGTTTTGCGCGAGAATATAGAGACTAGGCAATGGAGCACTGGACCTCCTTATTGTTCATATATAAATCCCATTTCTGTCCGTGTTCATTAAATGAACAGGAATGCGCGTGGTGAATGCCAGGAGAACCGTTTTCAGGATATTACCCTGAAAAACACCATTTGACAGTGGTAGTAAAATAGCATGGCTCGCATTTCGATGTATTGAAATATTAAGCTAGTTTTGGTTAAATATGGTGATTTGGCGGAACTTCTGTAAATTAGAAAATGCATAGCTGACTCTGTAATACCTTTTGCTCCATTTGTTCTCGAGACTTTCATCTTAAAAGTTGACAACATGCGTCCTAACTTTGCATAACAAAGCAGCATTTAAAATAAGACAATATTCGATTATTACAATGGTCAGAACGCAGCCTTAACTTAAATCTATGGGAAAATCAATATTCCGTACCAAAAACTATTCAATATCTAACAGTATGTCTTTCTGAAGAATGGAAAAATAATTACCACGAAGATTTACCAACTGTATTGAAAGTTTACCTAACCATGTGGTAAATGTCTTTACAGTTCGGGGATGCAAAACACACTATTACTTACTCAAAATAAATCGTACCTTAGCTATAAAACCTAATTAATAAAAAAATTGCTACTTTTGTTCATTTTTCTGATTCAGTAACCTTTTTTAATAAATAAAGTGTTTGCTAAATGTTTTTATTTTCTAATTTTGCTTTACAGATCAGTTATTCATAATTTAACAAAAAAAATAATAATAAATCCATATTTTTTTAAGTATTTTTATAGCCACGAATGTATATAATAAGTATATTAACCTATGTAGAGTTGCCGCGTATTCTGATTGTTCAATTTGTGCATTAACCTTTATTCCCATTATTGTATCTGCAAATATATAATAAATTTCGTGATAAGTAAAAAACATTTTAGATGCAAATAATTACCACAAATGAAATCTAAAGTGTTTAGAGAAACATATTTATAAATATCAATCATTTCTTTTTGTTCTTTCAATTTATGTATCAATACATTCGTATGTTGTACAAATGTCGGTATAAAACTATTTATAATTTTCGTATTGAAAGTAGGATTAATAATTTTTCTATTTTGCTTCCAATGGGACGCTAAAAATAAGTATAAATAAAACATTAAATATTATTGTATACAATAATCATACACTGTACTGTAATAAGTCCATTCCCAATAAAAGGGCGCAAAAATCTGATCAAACTCTCTTCTTTTTGAAAGCAAGAATTAAGTACAATTTCCAAATCTCTTGGTTTGGTAATAATAATAACAAGTTTTGCCCCTAACCAAAATCTGAATGGACTTTTATATTTGTTAGTTAGAATCAACGCCTTTCTGATTATATCTGAAAAAGATGTAAATTTATTTTTATTTTGAAAATATTTCAAATAGTTCATAAGTTATGAGCGCCCAAAAATGTTCATGTTTATAATTTCCTGCTTCCCTAATTATTTTAGGTAAAAAATAAAAGTTTTAGGGCATAAAATTCTGCATCTGAATCAATAAACAAAATTAATTTTGTTGGTCTTGTAACGGCTGAAATTAGGTATGAAAATGTCGAAACCTCAAAAATAGCAATAGCCATGGAATTGAAAGAAAAATTGAACAAATATCAATTTAAATTAACAGATAATTATTGTTAACTGGAACAGAAAATAGAATTTTATGCTCTACAGCTTTTATTTGAAGCTTTTTACTTAAAATAATTAGGGAAGCAGGAAATTATGAAAGTCTGATTACACATGATAAAGTCCTATGTTCGGCTGTACCGGTCACCATTCTGTATGAAACGATGTATATTTGCATAGATTTTAATTTGTATATATTGAAATAAAACTCACCTTCTGATTTTCCGAGACACCAGAGTGCGTTACCAATAATTGGCCAAGCAAAAGGGCCATCTAGCAAATAAGAACATTTGTATAAGTCTATACGTCGTATATGATACCGACATAATAAAAATATAAATAAAATACAAGTTATATACAATGAATAGAAGTTGAACATATTGTAACTGATAATAATGAACAAGTTAAAAGATGTACTTGTATATA
Organism: Harpalus rufipes; assembly: GCA_951394225.1. Lineage (NCBI taxonomy): Eukaryota > Metazoa > Arthropoda > Insecta > Coleoptera > Carabidae > Harpalus > Harpalus rufipes. The sequence continues at coordinate 251,326 of OX596280.1, forward strand.
TAGCATCTTGAAAAGGTAAACAACTTCATTATGCCCTTTTATTTTATTTTATTTTTGCGAATATATCATCTTCAACCTTCAGTACTTGGAAACATTGAATGAATAATAATTTTAATACAGGGTGAGTCTGCGAAGACGCCCCCCTTCAACTTATTTTTATCATAAGTAATAAAAAAAAATTGCTCATACAAAAGTTTTATTTTTAATATACTATACCAAGTGTATTCGTATCCTCTGATATAAATATGTTAACAGCAATTTTATAGATAATACTAACTGTATTATTTACTATTGAAACGAAAAATTTGGGACTTGTCTTTTGTTATATATTTGCCCGTAGATTTCTGTTTAAATGAGTAATATGAACACTAGTATGAACAAGTGATTAAGTGTGATCAGCGAGCATTTGATTAGCATTTTTTTTATCTCTTTCAATCATTTGATTGACAGAGATAAAACAATGCTAGTCAAATGCTGGGTTATCACCCTTAATCACTGTTCATACTAGCGACCATTATATTTAAATCCAGTACACTTTATTAATGCATAAAATAAAAAATTGCCCAAATATAGTCTTAACTATTGTAATCTAAAAATTCTTCTTGCTGTTAATATATTTTTTTCAGAGGGTACGAATACATTTGGGGTTGGGCTCGTATGATAGATAAAATTACTAATCTATAGTGTGTCGGTTTCACTTTCTCGTATGACGTTAAGTTGGAAGGTCTGGGTTAACTGGGCATTTTCTCCGTTCATTACGGTCTACTGTTCTTGTTCTTAAATCGATCTGGTGCTCTCATTATTGAAACTTGTACTTGTCTGGTTGACATTCATATATGTTGCGTATAACCATGGGCGCTTGTAGAGGGGGGGAAAATGTGGCTTAACACGATGAATGATTTTAAAGAAGAAAATATCTGATGTGGCCAGCACATTACCTTCTGATTCTATATTTCCAGTAAAATTATTTCATAAACTATGCAAGTTGCACTAGACACTGACGTCTTCTTCTTTAGCTTTTCCCATATTTGTTAGGGATCGCTATTTTTTATTCACTCATTTCTGTTTTGTGTGTCGTCCTCATTCAGTTCTTTTTCTCTCAAGTCTTCCTGAATACAGTCCTTCCATCTTTGGTCTTCCTCTGTTTCTTCTATCTTCTTTGTAATTCTTTAACTCTATTGAATATGAAGTATAAAATACAATCTATTCGTATAGAGAATAATATATTCTTTAAAAGTTAATAACATTAAATATCAATAAATGATATTTAATTGCTTTTTGCAAGAAAAACTGTTAAAAGTTGCAAATAAGGATACTTCCTGTGAATCAATTATAACCAAAATCTAATCATGTCTGTATATGGATCTAAACTTGAGGAATACGAAAAAAATATAATTTTTGGAATCGTGGTATTAGAGTTATGCGATGCGACACCATTTTTACATACACACACGCACACACGTATAGACATCATCTTAAAAATAATAAATTCGTATTCTGGGGACCCCAAAACGTGCTTATTCATTAGAATTTCACTATCGAATTTTTTGACCAAAGACAATACCTTCCATCTCGTACGAAAGAAATAAATACATATTATTGTCACAAAATAATTTTAAATAAATACAGTTTAATGTAAAAACAACCAATGTCCCCCCCATATCGTAATTTTTAAATTAATAATTAAATTACTTTCTATATAAAATAAAATCAAAACTTCTAGTATCATATTCTGTTCATTTCTGAAATAATTTATATATATTTCATTCATAAAAATTGTTAGAAAATAGTGCAAAATTTCTCTGCTTCGCGTATTAATTTTTGTACATATTAATTAAATATATTTTCTAAGCTATAAAAAGTAGTTCTCTATATATTTCAATTTCAAACACAAGTTAACAAGTAACAATGTAAAAATAGAACTTTGGTTTGTACAAGTCTGCTGCATCGTAATCTGACGCGCGCTGAGAACCATAATTTCACGATTTTAATAATATTTTATTTTATTGAATTTATGTATAAAAATACCGAATTTGAACAAGCTGGTGCTGCCACCAAGCAACAAAAAAATATACTACTAGACTCATAGAATGTTTAAATATAATAATAGGTATAACATACATATGGTGTTTTATATGTGTTGTTAAAACAATTCTTATGGTGTTTTCTCCACTATAGATGTGAGTGCCTTTGAAATGGCGTCTGATAATCTTTCTCATACAATAATATACATATTTTATATTTATATTTAACTATGTATAAATACATATATGTAGGATTCGTGGTCGCGTATCTGGGATATCGGGATCGATGCCGACCAATGCCAAATATTTCACATTTCAAATGACACAAAATTATTTTAGCTCATTGTTTTATTTCAAGCCACAGTCATGGCTCACTATTCTCTTTTCGACTAGGTGTATAAAAAAGTGCCCGTCATTTTACTTTTTAATGATATAACATATGGATTATTTTACATGATTGTAAAGCAAATTTGATGTACCTTTCAAATTTGTAAAAAAATATGTTATGTACCATTTGAAATTTCAAAGTTGATATTAATTACTAATAAACCGGAAGTGGTATCATGAATGTACATCCGTCATCAAGTAGCTTACATGTTGCTGTTTAAATCATGTTATATGAAAGAAATTACTAACTTAATAAATAAGCGAGATATTTGCTGGGTCCACTAAAATATAACATCCTGTATATATGTTTACTCATTAGTTCTTATTCTCAATGATTCTAGCGTGACCCTTATAATTTATTACAGTCACTGAGAGTATTTTAATTAGCTGATTAAAATTTGGGCGTGTAAAAAATACAAGTATGTTCGAAAATTGGATTACATATCTTTCGCAACCTTAGATATCCGCAGGTCTGTCTGCCGATCTGGAGTAAGGTCAGACGATCCATGACATTTACCTCTGCTTTTGCTCCGTATTATTAGACAAGGGCACAAAAACATAATAATTTAGTTTATACGAATTGTAAAGGGTTTCACATTATGTAAAACAGTTTTTACTTGCGTAATGCTCATGAATCATTGTATAACATTTAAACAAGCTACATGCTAGACGATTGGTCTAGTATCGTATGTAGATCAAATTCAGGTGTGGTGTCTTACTTATTTCGCTTTAATCATTGTTATACCCACATACACAAATAATACTTTTCACTTTTACCAAATTGTAATCCCTATCTACTATCTATCCTCCTGTTTGTGTTGAGAAATGGGATGATTTTTGGTTGATATGTATATTTTAAATGAAATATGTGTTATGGTTTGATTTTATGATGCAATTTGGTAATAGGTTGAAGAGTTGGGCGCGGTACTTGACTTGTACTTGCAGTGCAGCTGGTCCAACGATGTATTGTGCTTGTCGCGTGATACAGATGAAATCGAAAGTGGCTCAAGACTGGGAGATCCCACATTCACGCCCAGTTTAATTGCAATGATATAATCATTTAAATACATTGTTGTCATTAACATTTAAATAAATAGGTCTTCCATTGTAGTAACAAATTAAAAATCTGATGTGGCCCGTTTAATTTAATTTTTATTCGTGTAAATATTTAAAATTAATTTTAAATACCAGGTTCGATCCCGACCAATGCTAAATATTTCGAATTTTAAATGGTACACGGGCACTTTCCTCGCCAACAAAGAGTGCCCGTGAAGTGACGCCTAGTAAACGCTCGTACGGTACAAATATGTCATCATCGTTACCGAAATCTGTGTACAAACCAGATTAGTACACCCAGCAATGGGTAATATGTCGTGACGATATATTTATTTATATACTTACCTATATTCCTACATATTTACTTATGCTGAAAAAAGTATTAAGTTCCTTTCCATTATTGTTCTATATACTTTTTCCTTTTTAAAACGTTACTATGCTACTGGATTTAATACAATGTTTTTAACTAAATTTCTCATTTAAACAGAAATCTATGGGCAAATATATGACAAAATACTAGTCCCAAATTTTTTGTTCCTACAGTAAATAATACAATATTTATGTTAGTATTACCTATAAAACTGAGGGTAAAGGTAACTGACAATATACTCAATTAATTGCCATCTTAAATTTTATTACTTTAATAAAAATTATTTGCGATTTATTAAAGACGAAAACATTTGTCACATGCAGACAATGGTTTATTTGAAAATAAATTATTATTAAACTTAAGAAATTTTATTATAAGCAATGTATTTAAGTTCTATACACTCTATGAATACACCATATCAAAATTTGTTGAATTGGAGTAATAATCATCCAGAAGTTTATTTATTCTTGTTTTTAATATAATTGTAGGTGGTACTTTAATAAATAAATATCACTTTGCAAATAATCTTACTAAAGAAATAAAATTTAATATAGTAATTAATTGAATATATTGTCAGTTTCCTTTACCTTCAGTTTTATAAATAATACTAACATAAATATTGTATTATTTACTGTTGGAACTAAAAAAAATAGCACGTGTCTGTTGTCATATATTTGCCCGTAGATTATTGTTAAAATGATAAATTTGGGTAGTCTTAACTATTGTAATCTAAAAATTTATTTCTTCTTGCTGTTAATATATATTTTTCAGAGGGTACGAATACATTTGGGGTTGGGCTCGTATTTCTAGTAAATGTATTATTCTCAGTAGTTAATAATGTTATCAATTTAAAGTATTGTCTTTAAAATAATAATATAGTTATCTCTGACAAAATTCATGCGGGGTAAGTTGCCAATGAAACCGTGAGTGAATTATGCAACATTAAAAAATGCAGTAATTAAATATGAGTCTTAAAATCGCAAAGTCGTCGAACATTTTGTAATCGTTGATCTTAAACTTCGCGTATAGTGCGTGTATCATGTGTATATGTGTGTGTGCGCCGGTTTCTTGGGTGTGTTTGTGAGGTGGGTCTTGTATAAAAGATGCAGAACCCTCCATAGCAGACAGACTCAAGTCAGCAACAGTTCAGTGTTCATCACATAGCAACAATCAACAATTTTCTAACAATGACTTTCAAGGTAAGAACAATAATAATTGTGTAATTATTGTAAGTTATATTGGTGTGTGTTTTAGTTGGTAGTTCTTCTCGCCATCGTGGCCTACGCTAACGCCGGTTTGATTGGGGCCCCTGTGGCATACAGCTCCGCCCCAGCCGTCTCCCATGTATCATACAGCTCTCCTCTAGTGTCCTACGGTGCCCCGTTACAAGTATCTGCACCAGCTCTTACAACTCAAAGCCAAAACATCTTACGTTCTCCTGGAAACTTGCAACAAATCTCTGCTTACAGCAAGACTATTGATACTCCGTTTTCGTCTGTGAGCCAGTCTGATGTTAGGGGATCAAACCCCGGTCTGATCACCAGCTATGCGTCTCCAGTTGTGGCCCATGCTGCACCCCTTGTGGCTAGGGCTCCTGTTGTCGCCGCAGCACCGGGACCTCTCCTAGGAGTTGCGTATTCTGCTGCCCCAGCTGTCTCTCATATGAGCTACAGCAACGGACTTGGTCTTTCCTACGCCTGGTAAACTACAAGCATCGTCTCAATTGATCACTATTGTATTTATTTATTTATTGTCTTCTTAATGTTCTTTGTACCAGCAAAATAAATTATTCTTTCTAATCATATTTTGTTTTTAACTTATTTTACTCATGCCTATGTAATATAAATAAACGCAAACGCTACGGAAAGCGAGAAAAATTATAAGAAATCTAATGTGGCCAGCAGCAGCACATTACCTTCCGCCAATTCTATGTACTTTGTACAAATTCTATATCAGTCAGAATTTTCTTAATATACATGGTGTTATATTTTAATGGACCCAGCAAATATCTCGCTTTTTTTAAGTTAGTAATTTCTTTCATATAACATGATGTATACAGCAACATGTAAGCTACTTGATGACGGATGTACATTCATGATACCACTTCCGGTTTATTAGTAATTAATATCCACTTTGAAATTTCAAATGGAACATACTATATTTTTTTACAAATTTGAAAAGTACATCAAATTTGCTTTACAATCATGTAAAATAATCCATATGTTACATTGTTAAAAAGTAAAATGGCGGGCACTTTTTTATACACCTAGTCGAAAAGAGAATAGTGAGCCATATGACTGTGGCTTGAAAACTAAAACAATTAACTAAAATAAAATTAATTTAACTCTATATCTATTGAATATGAAGTATAAAATGCTATCAAATCGTATAGAGAATAATATATTCTTTAAAATTTATAATAACATTAAATGTCAGTAAATGATATTTAAATGCGTTTTTTCAAGAAAAACTGTTAAAAGTTGCAAATGAGGGTACTTCCGGTGGATCAATTATAAACAAAATCTAATAACGTCTGCGACCAGACACTCAGGCACACGGCCACAAGAATCTGGGGACCCGGGTTCGATCCCGACCGACGCCAAAAATTACATCGCATTTTAATGGCACAAAATTGACTCCTGTAGCACACTCTCCACGCCAGCAATGAGTTCCCGTGAGGTGACGCCTGGTAAGCGCCCACACGGTATAAATATTCCATCATTACCGATATCTGTGTACCAAGCAGATTGGCACACCCAGCAATGGGTAATATGCCGTGATGAAATATTTATTTATTTTTATTTATTTAATAACGTCTGCTTGGATCTAAACTCTAGGAATACAAAAAAAATATAATTTTTGGAATCGTGGTATTGGAGTTATGCGATCCGAAACGATCGTCACATACACACACACGCATACACACACGCACACACATATAGACATCATCGTAAAAATAGTAAATTCGTATTCTAAGAACTCCAAAACGTCCTTGTTCATTAGAAACTCATTATCGATTTTTTTGACCAAAAACAATACCTTCGATACTTAAAGGTGACGGAAGGTCAAAAACTTGGTGTGGCCAACACTATACCTCCCCCTATTTAGTTTTTATAACATAAATATCGAAAACATAACATTTAAAAATGTCTTTCGAAGAAAAACTATTTTGAGCTTCAAGTAAAGTGGCATTTCCGATTATTTGATTTACATCAAAATCTAATACTTTCTTTCCATATTAGAGTAAGGTAGAAATACAAGGTTTCAAAATTTTCTGAACGATAGTATTTGAGTGAGAGCATACACATACACATCCACATACATCATTGTGAAAATATTAAAACGGATTCTAGGGGCCTTAAAACGTAGTCATTTACCAAAATCTCGATATGCGATTTTTAGCACGATCCCTATACCTCCCTTACTAAAGCTAGCAGAAGGTAAAAATTATATTTACAATGTCAAACCGTTATACTATTGAAAGTTCGGATGACGTCATTATAAAGTTCAAACCACGGACCAATAATCTAAAGAGAGACGTGACAGCTGTGTGTTATTTGAAAAGGTAGAAGTGGGAGAAGGAGTGGGGTTATCGATCATTGCGACATCTAGCGCTAGTGACAAAGCTAAAAGCTGTGATGCGGGCTGCATGCTACTTCAACCATATGAAAATTAGAAATTTTAATTTCAATATTACAATTTTTTTTACCGGTAATCAAAATGAAATTAATTTATACTTTATTGGTTACATTATTATTTCATTTTACAAATAATGATTAAATATTTTGTAAATTAAATATTTTACACAATATTAATTGTAATTACTACAGTTGCAAAATTTAAAATTATTATAATGATTGTAATAATAATAATAATACAAGTATTTAATTTACACATTACATTTTCTTAATGAATTTACACATTAACATTTACACATTACAAAAATGTATGTTAAAATTACAACAGATTACAGCAATGCCATGAAATAAAATTTAATACAAACAAAATAATATTTCTACAAAACAATCAAATTTCATTTGAAAGCACATGTATTGTATATACACAAACACAAACAAAGCTTTTCACACGAAAGAACTTAACCGTTAGGTTAGGTTAGCGTCAATCAAAGACTACTAAGTAACAAAAATAACAACAACGAAACAAAAATAACTCAACAAACAACAAAACAATAAAAATAACAACAAACAACGAAACAGTAATACACAAAATGAATTAGATAAACTGATGCTGACACTTCGAGAGCGAAAACATGAGTAAATATTTCACATCCAACGACTTGTTGATTTTGTTTTGAACATGTGCTGCCATCTTATCGGCCAATAGCCAAACTCTTTTGCGACATGTGCTGCCTCTATATGCAGTGACAAAACTTATTTCCTCTCGCCCTTTACCTCACTTGGTCCATACAACTTCTGTCACAATAATTCCTATCAGCTTTCACCCCCCTGGTTCAAACGTGCACGTATCTATAACTGTCGAGCACATGTCAATATTTGGTGCGACATAATATTCATTTTCCGTGGAAAAACTATAGATACTTAGGAAAAATTATATAGAAAAGTGAAATAAAGTGTTAGTTCAACGTTTGAAATAATAATTGTTACGGGAATCGATCTATTAACATCAGAAATTAGTTCGTAGTTTACTGCCATGCTGACATACTTCAACCGTGAGTAGAATTTTATTTATTTTATAAATATTTGGGGTTTCATATTGTTCCAAATTATTAACAATCATAAGTTTAAACAATATTTCAACTATATATAATAGTTATTTAGGTTAATAATGTGTTTGTTCTTATTATTAAAATCATATGGGTAGGTTAGGTGTACAATTGTTTTCATCCATCAGTATTATCCCTCATAAAGACAAATATGATTTAGATTAATAATTTTATTGTGTATTCAATACATATTTGTTAGTACTTTTATTTTCCTGTTTTGCAAATACATATTACATTTTATTTATAATAATTATCGTTGTTTATATTACCGACATATTTGGATTAGCAATATTTCTTATATAGTACAGTTAACAGAACATGATGATGACGTCTTATGGAGATTTAACATTGTGACGTCACAAAATCATGTTTTTTGTATCTAACTATATGTGGCAAAATTGTGAAAGTTCAGCGTTTTACCACGGATGGCGTTACTAGTAAACGAGAGAATATGGCGATTGTAATAAATAGAACTGACATTTGTGATAGTTTAAGCTGAAACTAAAGTGTTTTCAACGTTTTTAAAAGTGGATAAAAGTATAATTATTAATTTTATAGTGTAAAATATATGTTCCGTATGTTAAAATTGTATGAACGTGCGAAATTTCGTTATAAATAACAAAACTTTTTGATTAGAAATGAAAATAGTTTTATGTGAAAATTAACTGTTGTAAATGTTCTTGAAGCCCGGAATTGGATTTAATTGTTAATTTTGTGTCCTGAAAAATGAATTTGGTGAGTTTAAATTGTTTGAAATCATATTCTTTTAAAATTAATCATACAAATATAGACTTGAAACAAATATAAATAGTTCACGGTTTTTGCTAGGATTAAAAAGTATATAATCTAGGTCGAAATTTACAAAGTTTGTCTTGAAATATTAAATACAAGGTAAAATAAGCGAATAATTTCAGAATGTTTTATCAAATATGGTAGAATTCATGCTTAAAATATTTTATAATAATAATATGTATAATATATGTGTACGTTTGGAATTTTATGACACTTTCACCATTTCTAAATCATTGACTATAGCTCATAGAACATTTTCCAAAAAAAATATTTATATTTTTTGGGTCTTAAACAACCCCTTTAAATTTTAATGTTTCAAATAGTGCCTGCCGTATTAGATAATACTTGTTTATTCGTTAATAACAAGTAGTCAATTATTAAATTATTGTTGAAAATATTGTGTAATGAATAATAGCTATTGTTAGTCTATTAGAATGTTCATTCATGATTGCGTCTTCAAGCCGTTTACATCAAAAAGTCGTTAAATGTATCGGTGAATAATTTTGTGATCGTATATGGATCAACATACTTATTATAGGTATAATTTTTATTTATATATTGATTTGTGTTTAATTTCTCTTATTTACATACCTATCAAAAATCAAGTGTGCATATCATATAAGTTTTCTTGAAATAATATGTTTATTACGTTTAGAAAATATTTTTTATTGAAATTATTAACAAATCTTTGCAATAAAGTTTCCAACTTTAGAAAAGAATTCAACGCGCTGTGAAAAATATAAGCGATTTAAGCGAGCATTCTACAAATATTTCAGTTTTAAGTGATTATTTTAATTTAGTTTTGCGATAGTACAGTGTGTTAAAAAAAACCTAACTCGGAGTAGAGTATATGAACAGAGAAAATATTTAATTAAATGTCAATTTGTCAAGAGATATTGTCAAAAATATTTAAATGAATCTGATGTGGCCAGCATTTTCACCATTTAATTTTTGTTAACTTAAATGCAGTATTTTTTTAACGGTCCGATCAAGGTTATCTATATCATGAACGAATTAACAAATTGCAAAGGCTATAAGCGTGTACGATAAGGATGAATATAACACGCTTGTCTTTCAAAAATTCATATTGCTTCGACTAAGACATTCCACTTTAAAACCATGCTCGTTATTGATAATACTTTCGCTGTAACGTAAGTTTATTTATTAATTCAGATACATTACTTTGATTCATAGCCGTACGAATAACTTTATTTTCTGTCAGTGTCACTGACATTCTGTCAGTATCTTTCATATATTTGGTTTTACATTTGCTAATAAACTTACCAGTTGACTTATTTTTGAATTTTGAATGCTTTTATTGTAACATATTTTTATAATAATAAAATAACAGTAGTATCTTATGTAGCCTCATGAAAATTAAACAAACGACACTACTGAATTTGAATTGGCGAAGCAAAAATCTGAATTCATACAATTCGTAGATAACCTTGATCGGATATCTTTCAAAATTTTTACTGTACATACCTACATATTTACTAATGCCTGGCTATTGCATTAATTTCCTTTGCATGATATTGTAATATGTATAACTATTGTTCCAAATTATTATATATTATATGTATTTTCTTCTCCAGAATCTTTACCATAATTTTACATTGTGATAATGACGTTAATTTCTTTTCATTTACAAACATATGAAAATTAATTTATTAATTAGATATTTTATAAATTTATATTTTAATATTTTCTTTTTGAAGTACTACCATTATTATTTTGAAATGTTTAATTTATTTACAGTTACTTAAAATAAAGCATAGATTCTGGGATTTATAAAATAAATTATTATATAAATTTATTCATAAAATATAGAAAAAGTATTAATGCATATTTGTAGAAAATTTGATAATCTTTAATTAGTAAAAAAGTAAAGTGTCATTTCTTGTTATCTGATTTACACCAAATCTAATGGCTTCTTTCCATATTAGAGTAGAAGTAAGAATACACTGTTTCATAATTTTTAAAATGATAGTATTTGAATTAGAACGTAAAGAGGTTCCACACATACATACATACACACACACACATTCTTAAATTAATGTTACTTCCGGTCAAATCGGAAGCGCTACCATCATGACAAATACCATAATTTGTGAGCCCCTAAGTATAGTTTGCAAATATTTAAAGAGAATTGAAAAATAATTATAAATAAAAAAGTTATATTAGAAATGAAAATTTCAAGAAAATTACATTTCATGATCAATTTTGACAACTTGACTTTTGAATTGATAATGATCAGACATATATGTTTCTCTGTTCGTAGTCTACTCAAAATTAGGTTTTTATTTATACACATAGGCTGGTACCACAAGCCCTGTTTTAACTAAACCGCTGTTTAAAGAAATGTCTAATCTCATTATTAAATAATAATAAATAATATCAAATTTATCAAAATATGATTTTAAAGCAAGAACATAGTTTGTATTCAAAGAAATATTTTTTTAAAAAATCATTCTTTAAACATAAGGATGAAAAATATTGAAATTTGACATTTCTTAAAACAGTGTTTAGTTAAAACAAGACTTGTGGTACCAGCCATTGTATATCACTCTAACAACAATAAAGTTTTCTAAACTTTTCAAATATTTTCACTAGTGAATTTGGTGTGTGATGTCTTCTACTTGGGTGGACGTGAAGTGTACACGTATTATGTGTTGGTGGTCCAAGCTGGGTTCGGCACCGGTACATTCAACACTCCGACGCCGGTAGCGACGTTTCCAGAATAATCGGTCAACCGGACTCTGATAAAAATCCCCAAAAAAGGAATAATAGAATGATGAGTGCTGATTTTTTTTTTGTAATGCTTGTTCTAATGTGTAACTGTAACTGCGTTGAAATACGGCAATATGTAATTGCGCATATATGATTTCTATTTATGTATTAATTTATTAGGGTTATGCTAAAATGATTGAAAATAAGAAAAATGGTTTATATTTTTTAAAATTTTATTTTATGTTCAAAACAACCATTCTTTCCTTTCACCTTTTTTGTCACTCCTGTACAATAATATCTGTGGCTTACTGCAAGAACAACCAATGTTAACATGATTTAAAATTACTACGAAACATTTAATGTTGAATACAGATATGTCACTAATTGTATAATTTAAACTAAACTGTATTTAGCACTAAAGCTCTTTAAGATTTTCCTGACATATCTACATTAATTATTATAGCAATAAATATTTGATTGTTTTGGTTCAATGAATGCCGCCCGCTTATAAATTATTTACAGTTATAATTTGATTGTTCTTATATTAAGCCAAAAAAATGTATACATGCTCTATTTTATTTCCTATCGAAATGTTATGGGCTTCTTTCTGAGACTAATGTACAGTGGTGGCCAGAGAAATAAGATACTTTTAGAAATTCAAAAACTTTTTTTTTAATAAACTCATTTAAAACTAGAAATAAAACACAAACACTTTTGACTTATAGTTCTCATATTGAACTAAATTAGCTAAACATATTTTTATAACTAACAACAATATAAATAAAATGTTTAAATACTGCCTGTAAAAATATACAGGTTGTTTCTATACTTATGGATCAAAGTTTAAGGGATTATAACACAGTTATAAGTAAGTCAAAAAGGCTTAATGCGCAAAGTTTAATTCTCAACTGTTTGCGTGATTTTAGATCTGATTTTTCGTCTTTCTCCATTAATATCTTAAAAACTACAATAATTTTTTTTAAAGATGTTCAATCAAGGTCATCTGTATCATGAACGAATTAACAAATTGGCATACATTTATCCGTTTCCTTTACAAAGGCTATAATCGTGTGCGATAAGGATGGATATAACACGCTTGTCTTACAAAAATTCATCTTGTTTCGACTAAGTTAAAACATTCCATTTTAAAACGATGCTCGTTATTCATAATACTTTCGCTGTAACGTAAGTTTATATATTAATTCAGATACATTACCCTGATTCATAGCCGTAGGAATAACGTTATTTTCTGTCAGTATCACTGACACTAATATTGTGTCAGTATATTATTTTTGAATTTTGAATGCTTTTATTGTAACATATATTTTTATAATAATAAAATAACAGTAGTATCTTATGTAGCCTCATGAAAACTAAGCGAACGACACTACTGAATTTGTCAGAATGGGCGGAGCAAAAATCTGAATTCATACAATTCATAGATGACCTTGATTGGACATCTTTCAAAATTTTTACTGTATAAGATTTACGACTTTGGTCAATTGAGGAATTTTGTTTAAGTTTATTTTATGAGTAAACATGGAATACTTTCATTACCATAGTTTCAAAATAGTTTTTTTCTATAAAATTGAAGAAAAATGTAGATTATAACAAGGTATAATTCAAATATGAGCCTAAGATAAGTTTCAAATGTATCTGCTGCTATATTTAATAATTGACCCAGACCCTGCCCAGCAACAGTTCGAAAAATCCATAATAATTGTAGCTTGCATTAAATGATTTTTTCTTTGAGGATACTTAAAAAATGTGTACAATGGTGTGACAATGAACAATTAAAAAACAGAATTAGTGCCTCTTCACAAAATATTACTCGCCAGAAAATAACGAATGCTTTTAATTCTTTTTATAATCGTTTAGGATATTGTTTAGAAAAAGTTAGTGGTATTAATTTTGAGCATTTGATAAGTAAAAATAAAAATTCCTGACTAGTTTAATATAGTTTTAAAGTGTATAAACATAAATAAATAATTTTTTATTTCTTTAATTCATAACTTAATATTTATTTTACAATGTTAATTATCCCTAGGTGTACTTATAAAATATATACTATTTAATGTAACTATGGTAATGATATGCTCTATGTTTATTGATAAAATAAACTCCCGATATTTAACAGGCTTTCTCGTATGCTTTTAATTTTCCAAAAAATTCCCAAAATATGATAATCAGCTGATTTTTAGCTTATTTTGTTTTTGAGATTTGGACTTTGCGAATTATGATTTTTTAACTGTATTATCATATCATCCCTCAAATTTAATCGTCGGTTTCATCCTATATAATATAAGAAAATTTAAATTAAATTGGAAAGTGTCTTATTTATGTGACCATATCATGGAAATATATTTTTGTAGCGACTAACAACAAACATTTACTATTTAACAAAATTATTTTAAAAGTTTAAACAGGCACAGGGTTGTTGGTTTTATATTGTATGTAGCCAGTATTTCAAACTACCCGGCAAAAAAATATAAAGAGGGACAGTGTCTTATTTCTATGGCCACCATTGTATGTACGTAATAAGGGGGTGTGTTAACAAAATATCTGCGCAAACTTTTAACTTAGAACAACAAACTAAAACAACTTTGCCCTCATATAAACTACAGTTAAATAACTGAATCTGCACAAAAATTAGTCTCAATAAACTAACTTATTTTTGAAAGTCCAGCTAATATTGTCAAAACATTGTCCTTTTTTGAAGTGGCGAAATATATTTTCATTTCCTTATATAAAATTTCGCATGTCGATTAAATTTATATTCCGACAGTCACTATCATTTAACTTGAAATAGAATTTGGCATCGATAATTACAAAATTCTTATTCTAAGGCTTCAGATGCATTCACGCAGCAAGTTTTCTGATTTATTAACAATTGCATTTTCTATACTTTGGTACAAAATTTCTGTTTCTTAATATTATATTTGTTATAATATACATGTGAAATTTTGAATTCTGCCTAAATTTCTTAAGGATTGTTTATCTTTTCCTTGTAGATTCCGTCTGAAGCATTTTTTTCTTGTTTTCATCCATTTTTCTTTTTTTTTACAACTACCTTTGACTCTATATAATGATTATTAGCTGATGACTCTGTTAATCATACCATACGTAGTCTGTCGTGGTATTCCCATAGAAAGAAATGAAATAAAAATCGCCAATTACTTACCTTCGATCATTTTCTTTCATGAGTTTTTGAAACAAATCAAAGGAAAATGATATTTTTTTGGTATTAGTGTAATATAAACTTCGAACTAAATTAAAGTTGCTCCATATATTATTACGTTTTAAAAAATATTAATAAATTAAACTTTGCGCAGATTTTTTGTTAACATACCCTTATTTATTTATTTATTTATTTATTTATTTATTTGAAAGTACTTAATCGTATTACAGTTACACTATATAAAATATCTCCATCTTGATAAGTCTTAGATAAAAATGTTATATATTTTATGCTCATTTACATATAAAATGTATCAACTTAAATTCAGTTTAAAATGTATTTGATGATACATATTTCATTTAACTATATCTAAATTCTCATAAAATAATATCTGTAATATATAATGTACAACACCCAAAGAAATGTATTATAAATGCTCAATAAACACGATAAAATTAATACAAACTTTTAATTCAAAATCCCAAATATTCCATACCCAAAATTTTCAGAATCAAGCAACCTGCGACCTAGATCTAGATCATCAATATATCAGCACATCAACCGGCCAAAATCGAGTCCAGAAGATCGACAAGTGATCCACAGCAATTCAACCCCATTAGCTTGTAAAATACAATATAATATATGTACATACCTTTATATTATGTAATACACAATACACACAAAAATGTACTATATAAACAACCAATAAACACAGTAAAAATATATAATTTATCATTTAAAAAAAACCCAAATTATCCATCCTTAAAATTAGCATATTCACATGCAACCTACAATTCACCAAAATACGAACTAGAGCATCAGAAACCGATCAGCATTACGTAAATATTGTACAGCGTATAAGCAACCCGCAAACCGCCAAAATTCGAGCCGCGAGCACCGCCAAACGATGACGTCATCTCGACCGCAGAATCGCCGCAAAATTTCAACCTAGTGCACCAGCATTCGTTGCAGAAATGCAGGTAGCCTATAGCAACGCTTCTAGCTAGTAAAAATCCGAGCCGAGCAAGGCTTCTGGCTGGCAAAATCCAGAAATCGCGTAAAATCGACGATTTAGAGCCGTAGCGGCCGAAATGTAGCACTTTACTGCCGCTACGAGCATTTTTGAGCTCTCAGACGGATTTTCAGCCGATCCCAAGGTATATACTCGACAAAACTTTTAAATTCGTAGAATCGAAAGGCTGTAGCCTGATATTCTCCCTCAGAATTATAATTCAGACAGATATACAGCCAACCGCAAGATATTCACTCGACAGAATTCAAATTTACTGGCTATAGCAAGACATCTGATCATCAACATTTAAAATTCGTAGAATCTGAAGGCTATAGCCTGACATTCTCCCACAAAATTCAAAATTCAATCGCCTGGTGGTGGATTCATGAATCCTAGCCTTCCCACCACTGATTTCAGCCTTATATACAGCTGTTTGTTGAATTTACAGTCATTCGGCGTGAGCGGTGGTATTGAAGGGGACACTCTGCTTCGTAAAGTTACGTAATCGAGTTATATACTTACATTTTATCAGATTTCTAGCTGGCTAGCGCCACCAGGCCCCATAGCCAGCCTAGACCGTAGGCTAGGCTGGCTGGGCTGGTGGGCGGTTCGGGCTCGTGGATCGCTCGGAAGGATGCTGGATGCTAGCTAGTAATCGGGAATCGAATTTGGATCTTTGGTTTGCAGGATTTTGTAGGCCGCCGTTCTGGTTTCAGAATGGCGGCTTACAAAATGCTTGCTACCAAGCGGGATATGAATCTGGACCTTTGGAATGCGATTTTTGATCGGTGTATTGGGAATGAAATACTTTGTTATTTATAACAAGGATTTATTTGTCAGAGATGTGTTACATAATAATGATATTACAATATATAATACATGAAATACATTATTTTAACAATGAATAAATGATTTTTGATCTGTGTATTTGTGATACATTATAAGACGTTCGCAGTTTTACAAATACAAAGATGATGATATGTGCTCTAATTACGTCAAATTTTACTTTGAAAATGGTAGTATATGTAATTGTTTATCTTATAGATATGTGCATAAGGAATGATAGATCTTTAACAAGAATATGTAGTTCAATTTATATTAGGAATAAGTTTTATTGCGGTGTTTACATAACATATTGAGATATACATTTTAATGATACAGTTTTGCGATATTTATATATGTACATAGCTAGATAAGTGTTAGTCAATATTATGGGAAGTCAGAAAAATATAAATGTAAAGCATATATTATATATTTTTAATGTGTGTGCAACAATACATTATCAACAATGCAATTACGAATACGAACACTCATATGTATTGTTGTAAATGATTTTACTATCTTATAATATACATACGTATAACAGTGTAAAAGTATATCGTTTTTTCGTAAGATGAAAGAAGATAGTAATTTTTCTTTTACATATGTCAATATATGGGTGATTTCCTACAGCGTAAGGTCAAATAATAATATACTATGTTATACATTTATTTATTGTGTTTGTGTTCAATATAATGATTGTACAGTATGAAGATGTATGAACACTTATTGATTTTTCTGTGTGATTAGATTAAGATTTATTAACAGAATAAAAGTATGTCATTTTTTACGTATGTCTAAGAAAATCCGAATTTTTCAAAGATGAAAATATGTAGGTATATAAATAATTTCCTTAGTGTATAGAGTATATTAATGATAAATAGCGTGAGAGTGTATGTACCTGATTTTTCTTAACGATAACAGGATTTTATTTCTAAATGAAACGATATATTTTTTTCTACGTCCATTTTGAAAGCAGTCATTTCAAGCTGTCAATTTAGAGCAGAAAATTAAAAACTGAAGTAGACAGAACAACTTGCAGTTTTTCTGCTTAAAAGCGAAAAGTAAATTTTTAGCAGGGATAAATAAAAAAAATATTCAGAGTAAGACTTGTAACCAAAGTGTTTTCAAAGTCTTTTTCAATGGACGTCGAAAAAAAAGTATGTAAGTATCTTGAGCGTAAAGTATCATTTTCCGCTCTAGATATACCAATAACTATTTTGCAAAGTGCGAATGTATTATGAAATGTTTTTCAACTAGTGTATGAAGAGGTTTAAATGTGTTATTAATAAATATCATAATACAAATAAAAATGTTTTTCCTTACGAATGTTTTATTTAAGATGATCAAAGTCTGTACACATATGTATGTGTATGGGATGCAAATGATCGTACAGAAAAATAGAGCTAAGTCCCAAATTACATATGTAGTTTAGATATATTGAATTCGTAAAATTTTAAATATTATTACTACGTTTGTGATTCATATATAGTGCATAGTAACTTTAAAATTAAATACTTCAAGAACTAAGAGTGATAGCGAATTATCCTAATTTTATTTGGAATTATAGGATTATTTTCTATTTGTAAACGTAATTTCAGTACTTTAAAATCGCTGAAAATATTTTCAGTAATACATGTTTCGAGACAGGTATATGTTTTTTTTAAAAATAGCAACTTAAAAAATAAGTATATGAAAAAGTAAAGAAAAAATAGATTTGTATTTTCCAAATTTGGATACAGAGGATAATTTACTATATTTATATACATAACTTCAAAAGTTATATATATTGCCAAAAAGAAATTCAGTAATTTTTATTTCAAGACGTGTAGAGTAATTCTTTTGAAAGATGTCCGATCAAGATCATTTACGAATTGTATGAATTAAGATTTTAATTCCGCCTATTCTTTCAAATTCAGTAGTATCGTTTACTTAGTTTTTATGAGGGGTACATAAGATTCTACAGTTATTTTATTTTGGTATGTTTATTAGCAAATGTAAAACCAAATATGTGATAAATAAGATACTGACACTGACAGAAAATAATGTGTTAGTACGACAATGAATCAAGGTAATAGATCTGAATTAATAAAATTAATTTAAGTTACAGCGAAAGTATTGTCAACAACGAGCATCGTTTTAAAATGGAATGTGCTAACTTAGTCGAAACAATATGAATTTTTGAAAGTCATTGCAAATGAGAGAGATAAATATATGTCAATTTGTTAATTGGTTCATGATACAGATGACCTTGACGAACATCTTTAAAAAAAATTACTGTGCATGTTTGTTGAAAATATAGCAACTTTGAAAATGATTATCACTTTAACTAAGAGAAATAGCGAATTATACTTTTTAAGTTTGGATGTAATTTATATGTATATTTATTGTCAATAGGTTTTAATCACTGAATGTAAGTAGTAATGCCTATATGTGTACTTCATTTCAAAAGATTTAAATCGCTGAAATTTGTTTCATTCATGTTTATTTTAAGATATGTCCTTATTAATTGTTGAAAATAATAGTAACATTGTAAAATGATTAAGATAAAAACGAAGGGAAATATCGGCGTTTATACCTTGGATATATCGAGTAATTTTGTTTATGTAAACATAAATTCAAATGTTTAAAATTGCAGAAAAAATTCAGTAATGTTTATTTTAAGAAGTGTACATGTCTATTGAAAATAGTGACTTTGAAAATGATTATTTCGTAAACTGAGAAAAATTGCCATTTGTACTTATCAAATTTGGATGTAGGAGGTTATTTTGTACATCTATGCTTATTTTCAGAATGTACGAATCGCTGAAAAAAAAATCGTAATGTTTGGACTTTGCTCTTACGTTTCTTGTACCCTTCCCTTGAAATAATATGTATGTAATGTATGTGTGTATGTAATGTATATGAACCTAACGTAATATGCTTTCAGTTTGAGATGTTGAAATATGTTTAATTATGAAAATGAAAATACGTCAATTGTATAAATGACATGATTTTATTCTGTTATTTATGCTAATATGTATGTATGTAGGTATGTGTCTTAGACATAAGTGTTCATAAAGATTTTATTAGTAGATGATTTTCCAAGTTAAATGGTTATATCATAAGTACTTTATAGGCGTAAGGTGAAGTTTTATTTATTTATGTACATAATTCTTATAAATAACGACTTGAGATGTACAAAGTCCATGTTGGGGTTGTTTTGGGGTGCGATGCTCTGCAACAGGGTGACCACCTCCAATGCGGAAATCAGGATTCATGAACCGCAACTCGCTCGAATATATCTGTAGTATCTTCTGTCTAAGTGTACAGCTTATTTTTCTGGAACAATAAAAAATATACTCGAAAGTAACAAATATGAATTATTGGTGAATGGCTATAGAATATATGATTTTATTTGCAGATTGTTAAAAATTGTATAATTATTCATAATCATTAAAAATATATGAAAGACAGTATAAGAAATGATGTTATCATTTGACATAATATCGTACACATTGTTAATTACGTATATGTGGAACAAAACAGGACATACAATGATATATATGATATATTAAATAATATACACGGTGAACACGAGAATTCGTGACAGAAAACTTTTTTTTTTAATATTATCAATTCATGCAAACTATTTTTGATTTAATACGAATAAGCTACATTAGAATAATCCCTCTGAATTGATGGTTAATATATAGAATAAAGAATACAACTATAAAGTATAGTATAAAAGTAAAAAAAAAACTCACTTTGTATATATGAAATCTATGCATATAACTCCAAGTCCTGCAGGTGTCCTAATGTCCTCTCAAAGCACCAGGAAGTCGTCCTCGTGGTCACAGTAAACCAGAACACCACACACACGTCTTTACACTAGCACTGCAACAAACAAATTGAAACAATTAATCCATGTAATAGTCAGGGTGTGAGGTAATATGCCCCTAGAAATACAAGTCAACAATTAAATAATAATGAGGCATTATAAAAAATAATTGCTTTTAAGTATTACGTAATTTGTTCAGGGTATTTTGAATTTTATTAATGTAGAAATAGCACGAAAAAATATATACGGGATGTAAATAAAATACATTTAGGATATAAAACCAAATTTGAACTAAATACAATTTCTATTCACGATTGATTTTAATAAAAAAAGTCTGCTGTGGCCAGCACAATACCTCTCGCCACTTCCTTTATTTGTCATATAGGTATAGCGCACGAGCATTCATGTGACATTGTTGGCCTTGACAAACAGATATGGGGGCCCGTGTCAGAATGGCAATTAGTAATTATATACATAGATGTCAAATGTCAGAATTTTTCATTATATATTTCAAGATTTTCTAAATTCACGTAGTTAATTTGTCACCAGGAGTGTGGAATTTGCTTGTTGAGGAAAATAAACAACATGGAATTGGAAAAATCACTAAATTTAGAATGAAAGATTATGATATTTGACAGCTATGTACATAATTACTAGCTAAGTCCTAATTATATATGTAATTTAGATATATTGAATTCGTAAAATATTAAATACTGTTACTACGTTTGTGATTCATATATAGTGCATAGTAACTTTAAAATTAAATACTTGAAAAACTAAAAGTGATAGCGAATTATCCTGATCTTATTTGGAATTATAGGATTATTTTCTATTTGTAAACGTAATTTCATTACTTTAAAATCGCTGAAAACATTTTCAGTAATACTTGTTTCAAGACAGGTGTATGTTTTTTTTTAAAAAGAGCAACTTAAAAAATAAGTATATGAAAAACTAAAGAAAAAATAGACCTGTATTTTCCAAATTTGGATATGGAGGATAATTTACTATATTTATACATAACTTCAAAAGATATATATTGCCAAAAAAAAATTTAGTAATTTTTATTTCAAGACGTGTAGAGTAATTTTTTTGAAAGATGTCCGATCAAGATCATTTACGAATTGTAGTATCGTTTACTTAGTTTTTATAAGGATACATAAGATTTTACAGTTATTTTATTATTATAAAAATATATGTTACAGTAAAAGCATTCAAAATTCAAAAATAAGTTAACTGGCATGTTTATTAGCAAATGTAAAACCAAATATGTGAAAAAATAAGATACTGACACTGACAGAAAATAATGTTATTCGTACGACTATGAATCGAGGTAATGTATCTGAATTAATAAATAAACTTAAATTACAGCGAAAGTATTGTCAACAACAAACATCGTTTTAAAATGGAATGTGCTGACTTAGTCGAAACAATATGAATTTTTGAAAGTCATTGCAAATGAGAGAGATAAATGTATGTTAATTTGTTAATTCGTTTATGATACAGATGACGTTGATCGAACATCTTTAAAAAAAAAAATACTGTGCATGTTTGTTGAAAATATAGCAACTTTGAAAATGATTATCACTTTAACTAAGAGAAATAGCGAATTATACTTTTTAAATTTGGATGTAATTTATATATGTATATTTATATTAATGTTTATTTCAAGACATGTCCATATTATTTGTTGAAAATTATAGTAACATTGTAAAACGAATAACATGAAAACGAAGGGAAATAGCGACTTTTAAACCTTGGATATATCGAGAAATTTTCTGTATGTAAACTTAAATTTAAATGATTAAAATTGCTGAAAAAAAAATCAGTAATGTTTATTTTAAGAAGTGTACATGTCTATTGAAAATAGTGACTTTGAAAATGATTATTTCGTAAACTAAGAGAAATAGCCATTTGTACTTATCAAATTTGGATGTAGGAGGTTATTTTGTACATGTATACTTATTTTCAGAATGTATGAATCGCTGAAGTAGTATTTGGACTTCGCTCTTTCGTTTCTTGTACCCTTCCCTTGAAATAATATGTATGTAATGAATGTTTGTGATGTATATGAATCTAACGTAATATGCTTTCAGTTTGAGATGTTGAAATATGTATAATTATGAAAATGAAAATATGTGAATTGTATAATGACATGATTTTATTCTGTTATTTATGCTTATGTATGTATGTAGGTATGTGTCTTAAACATAAGTGTTCATAAAGGTTTTATT
Source organism: Harpalus rufipes (assembly GCA_951394225.1). Classification (NCBI taxonomy): domain Eukaryota; kingdom Metazoa; phylum Arthropoda; class Insecta; order Coleoptera; family Carabidae; genus Harpalus; species Harpalus rufipes. The sequence continues at coordinate 274,489 of OX596280.1, forward strand.
AGTAGATGATTTTCCAAGTTAAATGGTTATATCATAAGTACTTTATAGGCGTAAGGTGAAGTTTTATTTATTTATGTACATAATTCTTATAAATAACGACTTGAGATGTACAAAGTCCATGTTGGGGTTGTTTTGGGGTGCGATGCTCCGCAACAGGGTGACCACCTCCAATGCGGAAATCAGGATTCATGAACCGCAACTCGCTCGAATATATCTGTAGTATCTTCTGTCTAAGTGTACAGCTTATTTTTCTGGAACAATAAAAAATATACTCGAAAGTAACAAATATGAATTATTGGTCAATGGCTATAGAATATATGATTTTATTTGCAGATAGTTAAAAATTGTATAATTACTCATAATCATTAAAAATATATGAAAGCCAGTTTAAGAAATGATGTTATCATTTGACATAATATCGTACACATTGTTAATTACGTATATATGGAGCAAAACAGAGCATACAATGATATATGATATATTAAATAATATACGAGAATTCGTGAAATAGAATTTTTCAAATATTATCTGTGCCGTAAAACTATATGCAGTACTTTATACATATATATTTAGCGAATAAAATAATATTAAATATTATCAATTCATGCAAACTATTTTTGATATTATACGAACAATCTGTACTAGAATAATCCCTCTGAATTAACGTTTAATATATAAAATAAAGAATACAATTATAAAGTATAGTAAAAGTAAAAAAAAAAACTCACTTTGAATAAATGAAATCTATGCATATAACTCCAAGTCCTGCAGGTGTCCTAACGTCCTCTCAAAGCACCAGGAAGTCGTCCTCGTGGTCACAGTAAACCAGAACACCACACACACGTCTTTACACTAGCACTGCAACAAACAAATTGAAACAATTAATCCATGTAATAGTCAGGGTGTGAGGTAATATGCCCCTAGAAATACAAGTCAACAATTAAATAATAATGAGGCATTATAAAAAATAATTGCTTTTAAGTATTACGTAATTTGTTCAGGGTATTTTGAATTTTATTAATGTAGAAATAGCACGAAAAAATATATACGGGATGTAAATAAAATACATTTAGGATATAAAACCAAATTTGAACTAAATACAATTTCTATTCACGATTGATTTTAATAAAATAAGTCTGCTGTGGCCAGCACAATACCTCTCGCCACTTCCTTTATTTGTCATATAGGTATAGCGCACGAGCATTCATGTGACATTGTTGGCCTTGACAAACAGATATGGGGGCCCGTGTCAGAATGGCAATTAGTAATTATGTACATAGATGTCAAATGTCAGAATTTTTCATTACATATTTCAAGATTTTCTAAATTCACGTAGTTAATTTGTCACCAGGAGTGTGGAATTTGCTTGTTGAGGAAAATAAACAACATGGAATTGGAAAAATCACTAAATTTAGAATGAAAGATTATGATATTTGACAGCTATGTACATAATTACTAGCTAAGTCCTAATTATATATGTAATTTAGATATATTGAATTCGTAAAATATTAAATACTGTTACTACGTTTGTGATTCATATATAGTGCATAGTAACTTTAAAATTAAATACTTGAAAAACTAAAAGTGATAGCGAATTATCCTGATCTTATTTGGAATTATAGGATTATTTTCTATTTGTAAACGAAATTTCATTACTTTAAAATCGCTGAAAACATTTTCAGTAATACTTGTTTCAAGACAGGTGTATGTTTTTTTTTAAAAAGAGCAACTTAAAAAATAAGTATATGAAAAACTAAAGAAAAAATAGACCTGTATTTTCCAAATTTGGATATGGAGGATAATTTACTATATTTATACATAACTTCAAAAGACATATATTACCAAAAAAAAATTTAGTAATTTTTATTTCAAGACGTGTAGAGTAATTTTTTTGAAAGATGTCCGATCAAGATCATTTACGAATTGTAGTATCGTTTACTTAGTTTTTATAAGGATACATAAGATTTTACAGTTATTTTATTATTATAAAAATATATGTTACAGTAAAAGCATTCAAAATTCAAAAATAAGTTAACTGGCATGTTTATTAGCAAATGTAAAACCAAATATGTGAAAAAATAAGATACTGACACTGACAGAAAATAATGTTATTCGTACGACTATGAATCGAGGTAATGTATCTGAATTAATAAATAAACTTAAATTACAGCGAAAGTATTGTCAACAACAAACATCGTTTTAAAATGGAATGTGCTGACTTAGTCGAAACAATACGAATTTTTGAAAGTCATTGCAAATGAGAGAGATAAATGTATGTTAATTTGTTAATTCGTTTATGATACAGATGACGTTGATCGAACATCTTTAAAAAAAAAAATACTGTGCATGTTTGTTGAAAATATAGCAACTTTGAAAATGATTATTATTATTATTATTATTATTATTATTTTATTCTTAATCTTAAGATACAAAACTGTACATAGAGAGCGTCAAGATAAAAGTAATACATATAACATATAACAGGACATTTGTTCAAATTGTATTAGTTGGAGGGACGTAAACTTGATCCTGCTGGAGAAAGGGAATGTTTAAAGTACTCCTCAATACTATAAAAACATTTATCTAGAAGATAGTATTTTAGTTTGTATTTAAAGGAATTATATGATGAAATTACACTAAGTTCCTTTGGTAATGCATTGAAAATTTTTAATCCCGAAATATTTGGACAATTAGCTGCTATGTTGCTTTTAACATTTGGTATTCTAAACTGATCTTTTGCTCTCGTATTGAAAGCGTGATGGTCTTTGTTTAAGGTAAATTTACGTTTGTTATTATGGACATATTTACATATTTCTAAGATATATAAACAGGGTAATGTGAGAATTTGTAGTTGTTTAAAAACAGCTTTACAAGATTGTCGGTTATGTAGCCCTGCAATGCATCTTACAGCTCGCTTTTGAATTATGAATACTTGTGTGGCCCAGGATGAAGTGCCCCAGAGGATTATTCCATATCGTAATCGCGATTCTGCTAGGGCAAAGTATATCGTACGAAGTTGACAAGAGTTAAGATGGGTTTTAAAGTAGCGTAGGGCATAGCACGCGCGATTAACTGCTATAATGAGATGCTCACAATGAGGCCGCCAAATTGAAAATTCATCAACAGTTATTCCTAGAAAAACAGTTCTTTGTGATTTTTCCATTAAAGTACCATTAATATAAATGTCTAAATTAATTATTGTATTTATATTCTGGTAGTTTCTAAAGTGAATGTAAGTGGTTTTTGACCCATTGAGGTATAGTTTATTCTCATTAAACCAGTGGGAGAGAGCATGCATGCTCATTTCACATTTTTGGTGAAGTTCTGTTACATTATTGGCAGAAATTACCATAGAGGTGTCATCAGCGTACTGTATGAGACTGGTATCGTTATCAATGGACTCGATTAGGTCATTCATATATAGAACAAATAAAATTGGAGCAAGAATGCTCCCTTGGGGGGCCCCGATATTAATTTGCAAAATGTTGGATTGAACATTATGATATAGATTGTTGTCATTAAATTTTAAGCAGACAAACTGTGTTCTATTTTCAAGGAAACTATTTAGCCATTTATTTGGCATTCCTCTAATGCCGTATGAATTTAGTTTGTCTAATAGCCTTTTGTGATCTAGGCAGTCAAAGGCCTTAGATATGTCACAGAAGATTCCTAATACAATTTGTTTGGGGTTAATTTGGGACACAATCTTGTCATATGTTTGCGTTATTGCATCAATAGTTGACAGATTGGGCCTAAAACCAAACTGATTATTGTTAAGGATGTTAAACTTATTTATGAATGTCTCAAGCCTATCAAGAAAGCAATATTCCAGTATTTTGGAGAAAATGGATGTTTGAGCTATTGGGCGATAATTATTTACATTGTTTTTATCGCCCTTCTTATAGATTGGACTGATTTTACTTAACTTTACACAATCGGGAAAAATACCAGTGCTGAAAGATAGATTTATTAAATAAGTAAGCGGTACGAGTATAAGATGCAGTACTTTTTTTATTATACGACTGGGCACTTCATCTGGACCAGCTGAATTTTTGTTTTTTAGTTTTGAGGTAATCAGGGAAGAAACCTCTGCTTCACTAAAAGGACTGAGGAAAAAACTATAGGTGTTTTGTGCTATTACATTCTTTGGATTTGAATTATTCGTTATAGGTATTGCATTGAGGGTATTTAATGGAGAATTTTTGAAGTAGTTATTAAAGATATTTACTACTTGTTCAGGTTCTTCTATGTTCTTGTCATTTACATTAATACTTATGTTTGCATTTAACTCCTGATGTATTGATTTCTTTTGATTTATATATGACCATAGGGTTTTAGATGGGTTGTCAGAATCGATTATGGCAGTTTGTATAAATTTTTTTCTAGTATTATTGACTAATTTGCGGTGTAACTTTTTTTTGTGTAAGTATAAGGGTTTTAGTTGCACAAATTGTTTTTGTAAAATAAATAACGATTTTAAGGCTGAACTAGAATTTCTTATTTCATTATTTACCCACACAGATTTTTGTTTAATGTAATTGCAATATTTAGGCGGACAGCTGGTGTTAAAAAGATTTAGGAATTTTGTATAAAATTTATCAAAAGAGAGATTAAGATCAGTTTCGGAATACACATCGTTCCAAGATTCGTTATGTAACAGAGTTATAAAGTTACTTACATTGTTTTCATTAAAGGATCTGCGTTTGATGCCATCCTTGCGAGGTATGTTTAATTTCAGCAGAGTTTCGTGCAGTACAGCACTGTGGTCTGATAAAGAGTTAGAGTCTACTTCATAGCGCTTCGAATTACTATTGGTAAATATATAGTCCAGTGTATATTTTCCTCTTGTTGGCTTGTGAACAATGTTGAACAAACTATATGAGGATAACAGTGAGCTTAGGAGTAAGAAATTCCTGGCATCTCGAGCAGGATCCAGGTTTAAGTCCCCGGTTAAAATAAAATTTATATTTGGTTTAAATAGTTCATCTAAAACAGAGTTTAAGTTAGAATAGAATATATTGAAATCACCGCTAGGTGATCTATAGCATGTTAATATAATAATACGTGAATCTAGATTTAATTTACATGTTACAGCACATATTTCAAACTGTTTGTCTATACAAAATTTTTGGAGATCAATTGCTGATGCATGTATATTACTACGACACCAAATTGCCACGCCACCACCTGAAAAGGAGGCTCGGTTGTAGAAAGTTATTAAGCTATAATTTGGAAAATTGATGTTAGCAATAGTATGTTCATCGCAGATTTCTGAGAAACAGAGAAAGTTTAAATTTGTAAAAATACTTAAATACTCAGCAATTATAAGATCCACCTTGGCAGGTGTTAGCACCTGGCAATTTAATGATAATAAATCAAAATTAGGTTTTACATTTAAGTCTTGCACTAGGTTTTGGGCGTTTGCACTTGGCGTTTTTGAAAAAACCTGGAGATGTAAGATCCACTGGGCCAGGTGTCCGCATTCAAGGCCTTATCTAGATTAGTAAAATTAATCATCACCTTAAACGAGGAGTAGTGCTGGGGATATTTAGACTGGATACTTTCGCATTCCACTTCAGGAAATTTGTCTTTGAGATAGTTAACGACATCTAATGGAGTGGTAGAGGGTTTAAGTCGTGATATATATAAGAACGCTTTCCTTGGAGCCACTTCTAACTTAGAACTGGCAACCGATTTACCAATAATTGCCGTGTTGGGTTTCTTATTCCGCTTTCTCCCTTCATCATGCTCATTCTGTGGTTTGTTCTGTGAGATGATAGGAGTGGTATTCGGTCTATTTGGTTTATTGTGTATATTGTGTGCTGTATGTGCTGTGTTAAACGTATCAGTTTTGTTTACATTATTGCTGTCACTAGTGGTTTTCAAAATGGGCGACTAAGAGAAATAGCGAATTATACTTTTTAAATTTGGATGTAATTTATATATGTATATTTATATTAATGTTTATTTCAAGACATGTCCATATTATTTGTTGAAAATTATAGTAACATTGTAAAACGAGTAACATGAAAACGAAGGGAAATAGCGACTTTTAAACCTTGGATATATCGAGAAATTTTCTGTATGTAAACTTAAATTTAAATGATTAAAATTGCTGAAAAAAAAATCAGTAATGTTTATTTTAAGAAGTGTACATGTCTATTGAAAATAGTGACTTTGAAAATGATTATTTCGTAAACTAAGAGAAATAGCCATTTGTACTTATCAAATTTGGATGTAGGAGGTTATTTTGTACATGTATACTTATTTTCAGAATGTATGAATCGCTGAAGTAGTATTTGGACTTCGCTCTTTCGTTTCTTGTACCCTTCCCTTGAAATAATATGTATGTAATGAATGTTTGTGATGTATATGAATCTAACGTAATATGCTTTCAGTTTGAGATGTTGAAATATGTATAATTATGAAAATGAAAATATGTGAATTGTATAATGACATGATTTTATTCTGTTATTTATGCTTATGTATGTATGTAGGTATGTGTCTTAGACATAAGTGTTCATAAAGGTTTTATTAGTAGATGATTTTTCACGTTAAATGGTTATATCATAAGTACTTTATAGGCGTAAGGTGAAGTTTTATTTATTTATGTACATAATTCTTATAAATAACGACTTGAGATGTACAAAGTCCATGTTGGGGTTGTTTTGGGGTGCGATGCTCCGCAACAGGGTGACCACCTCCAATGCGGAAATCAGGATTCATGAACCGCAACTCGCTCGAATATATCTGTAGTATCTTCTGTCTAAGTGTACAGCTTATTTTTCTGGAACAATAAAAAATATACTCGAAAGTAACAAATATGAATTATTGGTCAATGGCTATAGAATATATGATTTTATTTGCAGATAGTTAAAAATTGTATAATTACTCATAATTATTAAAAATATATGAAAGCCAGTTTAAGAAATGATGTTATCATTTGACATAATATCGTACACATTGTTAATTACGTATATATGGAGCAAAACAGAGCATACAATGATATATGATATATTAAATAATATACGAGAATTCGTGAAATAGAATTTTTCAAATATTATCTGTGCCGTAAAACTATATGCAGTACTTTATACATATATATTTAGCGAATAAAATAATATTAAATATTATCAATTCATGCAAACTATTTTTGATATTATACGAACAATCTGTACTAGAATAATCCCTCTGAATTAACGTTTAATATATAAAATAAAGAATACAATTATAAAGTATAGTAAAAGTAAAAAAAAAACTCACTTTGAATAAATGAAATCTATGCATATAACTCCAAGTCCTGCAGGTATCCTAACGTCCTCTCAAAGCACCAGGAAGTCGTCCTCGTGGTCACAATAAACCAGAACACCACACTAACATAAACAAAGTTTTAAAATTGTTTAAATGTTAAATAGTTTTCTATAGGAAATTTTAACTTTAGATATTAATATAAAAAGCGGTATTATTTGTACAGATAAACATAAATTGCAGATACAATAAATAATTTATTACAAATCTTATATTATATTGTTACAGCTGATCACATTTTCGGCGTTCCAGTGGTAAGAGATGCAGACATTGCGACCTGAAGAACCCGTTCGTGCGTCTAGAGTATCCTGGGGGTTTCTCTCCGGCCCTGGTGGACTTCATTGCGATTCCAGCATCAGGAAACCATCTTCTGTCGTGTCGTGAAGTTATGAACCGGTTCGCCTGGTCTCCAGACTTCAAAGTCTATGCAAAATAAATGTGAGTTAAACTGTATATTTCATATTTTTATTTATTATTCCTACATGGTTAAAGATAGCAACTTGCGCAGTGAAAATTTGGAATTTACATAAAATTCTCTATAAGATACATCTGATTATAATTTTTAACTTTGATTGGTTTCGGACTTACAGGGCGTTAAAGTAAAATGTTTTAATTAAATTTTCTTCGAACTTTGTCATGTGCACTTGTTTCATATTTTCATTTCTCATTATTACACGTATAAAAATAATATATAGGGATATAAAAATTTAGTTTTTGTTTAAAATTCACTATTTAGGATACGGCAGACACATAGTTTTGAATTAAACAGTTTAGAGAAGAAAGGGAAATGTAATACCAATAGGTTCATACTTACATGTATTTGTGAAGACAGCGAGTTTCTTAATATATCATCCACTGTTTTATCATCACTGTAATATATCATCATCGGCTATTTTCACAGATTAGAATACACTTTGCAGGACACATTACGTAACACTTACACCAATTACAATAACATGTATAACACTTGATATTAATAAAATAATAAATCGCACTTTTACGAACAATTATAGTTATTTTAATAACACTAAAGACATTTTTTTAAATATACAACAATCGTATAGTAAACTAACATTTACGAATATAAAATTTCGACTGAGGATTAAATAATAAACACCAACGGGCAAATAGAGACTTATGCAACATTTTAAATAATTATTAAAATTATAATAATCATATATTCATTGTATAAGTTAAAATGAATCTGGAATATTTAGATTTTATTGTAAATAATAATAATTAAACATTTAAAATTAGTTTACTATTAACTTATTAAATTTAGATTATTTTTATAAAATTTAAACAAATTGAAAACTATTTAAAGTTATTTAAATAATTGTAAGAAGGTTGCAGGGTAAATCTAATATTTTCAAAATATATCGCGAACTATATGTTGTAGTAGAGAACGATTGCAATAAAAATGCCCAAGTTTTTCGTTTGTAATTTACACTACACGATTATTTACAACCACACACCCCATGTTCACTTCACCAAAGCCCGATAGGAACTGAAGTCTTTACTTTAAAAACATAATATTAATATTACCACGTAATACCCCCACTATAATTAAGTGTTTATTTATTATGTCTTTTGTACTTTGCCGCTCAAAATAAATAATGTTTATGTTTGTTTTCAGGTTCCGGGAAGGGCCGGGACTACACCCAGAGATAGGATACGGTAACTACGACACTGGATGAAGATAATAGATGATATTTTTATAAGAATAAATAAATAAAAGAGTTGTTTATTTACCTTTCCTATGTAATAACAAAAGAGACAGGGAAATATCCTAATATTTAAGGATTTTTGCGAATTTTCCTATCCTATCCTTTAGTATTAAGTTCTCTAGGTACGAAAACATCCATCCGACAGGAGTGCGCCCTTTTTCAAAGGGCTTAGGGCTTATTTGAGCCCTTCGGGAAAATCTGGCCACGGATTTCAATTATGCAGGTCCAAGTAAGTTTAAAAAAACTTGTCCGGCCTTCTAGCCCTTTTAGTTCCGAAGTTAGCGCAAGCCCTTCGACATGAACTTGAAGGGTAAATATGTTATTATGCTGGTCCAAAGGAACCTAATAAAACTTGTCCGGCCCTTCTAACCCTTTTAATTCCGGAGTTAGCGTAGGCCCTTCGCCACAAACTTGAAGGGCGAATATATTGTAAATCAAAGGGTTTTCATCAATTCTGCGTAAGCCAATGGAAAGGGCGGGTTCAAATTCTCCCGATACACTATTTTTCGGCCTTTTAGCCCTTTTAATTAACGTATTTAAGCGTTAAACCCTTCGGAAAACTTTAAGGGCTCGTATCTCGGAAACGGCTGGGATTTCAGCGATTTCCTTGAAATTTCGCGTTCCCTTCGAATCCGTTGAAATGTCGGGGTCGTAGAACAACATATTTAAGTTTCAAGGGCGTAGGGCCAAGGGTTTCAAAATGCGCTAATTAAAATTTGACAGCTTCGTTTTGTTAAAAAGTTGAACAAATTCTCATTTTTTTTTTAATGTCACATGTTTTTGTTGTACAGAATACGTAGATGTTATTTTAAATGGTAGTTTGCAATTCGTTTTTCTGTAATATTTCTTTAGTTTTAAAATGACATTTTACAAAATTTATTAATATGTATAATACAGTTCTCATACTTCCCTGTTGTCCCAAATTAGCAGCATCAACTGTGTACATACCTCCCTGTCTCTTAGTTGTGGTATTACCTCTGAAATAAATAAGGGGTTGTTAAATAAAAACTTGTATTAGTTTAAGTAATTTTTATTGTTTATTTGTAATACATTGTTGTTCTTATTATATTCTTTGTATTTTATATATAAATATACTTACCCTTGTCCTGAAAAATTAGAAATAGGGATGTTTATATAATAGTTTGTATAAATTTTACTTGTATTTATTGTTTATTTGTATCTTACATTGTTGTATTTCATGTAAACTACCCTAATGTACAATATTTAATACAATAAAATATAAATTAAAATATAATTTGTCTAGTTTCTTTATTCCTTCTACTTAGGGGATGAAATCTGTAAGAATTTAAGTCCCTATACATATATAGTTCTTAAAATGACCACTAGATGGCAGCACCTATTGTAAAGCATTACGCCTAAAATATAGGCAACCAGAAATAACGCCGTGTTTATGAATAGTTCCGAAAATGGCCGTTTGGGGGCAGCACATGAGACGTATACCTATTGGGAATTTATACTTACTAAATATGGGACGTATACCTAAGTGAAAACGGGACGTATACCTTTTGGGAATTTGTACTTAGTGAATATGGGCCGTATACCTTTTGGGAATTTGTACTTAGTGAATATGGGCCGTATACCTATTGAGAATTTGTACTTAGTGAATATGGGACGTATACCTTTTGGGAATTTTACTTAGTGAATATGGGCCGTATACCTATTGAGAATTTGTACTTATTGAATATGGGACGTATACCTTTTGGGAATTTGTACTTAGTGAAAATGGGACGTATACCTATTGAGAATTTGTACTTAGTGAATATGGGACGTATACCTTTTGGGAATTTGTACTTAGTGAATATGGGCCGTATACCTATTGAGAATTTGTACTTATTGAATATGGGACGTATACCTTTTGAGAATTTTAACTTAGTGAAAACGGGACGTATACCTATTGGGAATTTGTACTTTTTGAAAATGGGACGTATACCTATGAAAATTTTAGTCTGAACATAGGTGAAAAAAAGTACTCCAAATGTTTTAAAAACTATATATGTGTATGTACGTACGTATGTACAAAAAAGCAAATATTTTAATTGCTTAAAACCCCAAGTTGAAATCTTAACCGACAGGTGCTGCCCCCTAGCGGACGTTTTAAAAACTACATACGTGTAGGGACAGACTAAAAAATCAATTTTTTAATATAACAATATATTTGTATTTCAAGAAATTACAATTTTTTAAATATAAAAAAATATTTGTATTTTAAGAAATCACAAGACTTTATCTTATAAAAATTAAAGTTTATTGGCATTATTTATTACAAAGGGCTGTTTGACAGGCATAAATAGTTAATAGATTTGTTAACAAATTTAGTAACAATTATAAACAGAAATACAACAATTGAATCGTAAAAGATTTTGAGTTTAAAAAGTCTGTTCATAATTATTTTCCACTAAATTTATTAACAAATCTATTAACAATTTATAACAATGTCACACAGGGTTTAAGTTATAAAACTGAAATGTTTGTTACCAAATAAAATTATTATGGGGTTATTTCATTTGTTGTCAATTATTTTGCATCTTTATTCTGCAAATAAAAGTTTAACCGGAAGATTTAACTTTTATTTACAGAATAAAGATGTAAAATAATTAACAACAAATAAAATAACCCCATAATAATTTTATTTGGTAACAAATATTTCAGTTTTATAACTGATACCGAAACTCTAAATATATCTTTTTTAGACTAAAACCGCCCAAATATATATTAGAGTTCCGTTTACAATACTTATGGACTAATTTAACAAATTAAAACTTTGGATCCCCAAATAAGATAACTTGTTCCCATTGTTAAAGGTACAAGATTTTTTTATTTGGTTTAAGATCGTTTGCGAACCTTTATATTAATTATATATTTTTTGGTGTTACCGCCTCAACCACCCACTCACCAAAAATATATATTTATTAATATAGAGCTTCGTTTACAATAAATACTTAAAAATCTAACTTTGCCCTGATCGCGTCAAAATACTTAATAATAATTACAATTTTTACTAAAACTACCTAACTTTAAAACTAATGTGACGGGTTTAAATTAAAATAATCAGAATTAAAAGATTGTTTTATTGTACATACATTTTAAATAAGTCATTATGAAGAGGAAGCCCTGGAGACGCATCCCAATCGGCACTGCAATCTCGGCGACAGAGGCGGCGGCGGCGGGGGAATTCTTTTAATTTATAACTATCTTAAAACTATAACTGAAATGCTTTATTTAATAAATGGTATATATCTATATATAGGGAGACACCACCCTCATGCCAAACCCACGCTCCCCATATATATATATCATTTATTAAATAAATACAATTCCGTATACAATAATACCTTATAATCTAAATTAAACTATTGTAGTTCCCCCCAAATTAAGTTTATGAAGTGCGCAAAAAAAACCTATCTTACGTTAATATCTCTTTCAAACAAAAGCAAATCTAAAAATGGTAAGTTACGTTAATTTGTTCTCTCTCTCAAAAAGCAAAAACAACCCCTGCCTATCTTATAATCTAAGCTATCTTATATGTCTACGCAAGCTATCTTATATCTCTAGACTATGTTAAGCTACGGTGAAGTAAGAGAGAGATATACGAGAGCTAAGACAAAAAGTGAGGACTCCGGGGCGGTCCTCACAGTAGTTTACGTGAGGGCTATGCCGACCTCAGTCGCGACCACTAAAGGTTTACGGCCTACACACGCGAGCCAATTAAGGACAAGGGAAGCAATTAAGTGATATTCCGCGGCTTGGATGCAATAAAGAGCTACTCCCGATGGCATCGCCCGGCCATTCCCGAAACACCTGACACCGAACGCGGACAACCCGTGTGCTCAAACAAATAGTTATAAATCAAAACAAAAACTTTTATTTTGTCTTTAATAATTCGTTGCCATTAAAAGTTAAACGATGATTACGTTGCCTCCGGATGAGGAGAGCACATACGGCCATAAAAGAGTTTCCTGTGTAAGCATTCAGGTTCGTTTAAAACTTTTCTCATTTGAGTCTAGCGGTTTTAAAGCGTCCAAACTAGAGCAGAGGCCGATACGAACGGCGGTCAGCACTGGTACAAAAGAATTAAACTGTCCCTACAAACATTCACACAAGTGCGAAGCGATCCACCAGAATAAACAACTGGTTTCACATGGCGTTGCGAATAACTATACATATCAGTCCACTCAATTATGGAAATCGCGCACGAACCCTACCTAACCATCCCAACTAACCGTCAATGTTAATAATAATAAAAAAGAAATAAAGGAAACCCGAACCCCCAAACAAGTTTCGAATCTCACACCCCCTACTTCCTGATTCTCTCACCATTTGACAGCAAGCATGCCCTGACACACCAATACATACAATTTTTTTTTTCACATTCACTCTCCCTAGATGCCGTCTGGGCAATCAAAACGCACGATTTTAGGATGAATCATTTCGATAAGGGAATGCACTTCAAGTTAAATAAATTTATTTTTATTTTTAAAGAAAACACGTGTTTGCTCAACGGCGCGATGAGCCAAAGTTTAATTAAGAGCTGAAAATACATTTCAAAGAACTTAAAACTAACTTATATTCTATATAATTCTTCACGTAAGAATGGCATTGTTCAATACTGTTTCGTTTATAAGTAGTTCAATTCGCTCTATAATCTGTGCTGACATTGACTAGAAAACTAACTTTTTCTACAGTGCACAATGTTATTCTTACGCAAAGAATCCTATACTATATTAATTTAGTCTTCTTGATGTCCGATTCCTGAAAGATATATACTAATCATATGTTCCCCAGATATTGATTTTATATTGATAAACAGTCTATATTTAAATTATAAATTGTTTGAATATTATACAGACATTCATGAAAGTTATATTTATTTCAATGTAGTTCTCAAAATCGAATTTGAGTACAAGATAATATTTAGACATTTATAATAGTCATATTTCACTGACAAGTTAATAGTTAGATATTTTGTCCAACAGTTTTTAAATGGTCTCAAAAGTATTTGAAATTTGCTTTAATTTGCACCATCCTGTCCGTCAGGTGGTTATACAAGTGGAAAGTGCACCACTTTTCCAATGCTTAGTTACTCTAGTGCAAATATTTTACGCACAATACAAATAAAACTGTTTCAGGTAGTCTTTATTGACTAGTAACTAGATTTGAACTAGTTCATTTTAATTCCAAGTTTCGACTCTTGGATTATAAAGTATTGTTGCATTACCAACAATATTAGCCAACCAAATAAATACATTTAATAATGATTAAAAAGAATAAAAGTTAAATGGCTTTTGCCATAAAGCCACAGAATTGTAAATAGTATGAAATCTAGTAAGATTCTTACCTTATACATGTCTCCTGTTCTCCTAAAGGTGTTCTGCCCTCTTCTGCTCCCACTTCCATGTTTCCGAAGCCCTCATGGTCATCCATGGAATCTGAATTAGAAAAAGAAATGAGTTACTTTATTTAGTTACAAAACACACAGATTTGACGGGAGGTATTGTGCTGGCCACATTAGATTTCTTAATATGTGTACAACACATAATTAGTTAGCGGGTGGTATTGTTGCTTTAGTGTTTGTATGTATGTATACAAAATACACAGATTTGACGGGAGGTATTGTGCTGGCCATATCAGATTTCTTTATATGTGTACATCACACAAATAGTTAGCGGGAGGGACTGTTGCTTTAGTGTTTGTATGTATACAAAACACACAGATTTGACGGGAGGTATTGTGCTGGCCACATATTTCTTAATATGTTGCTTTAGTGTTTGTATATATATATTTATGTATGTGTGTGTATTATCATTATTTGTGATCAGCGGGAGGTATTGTTGATGAAAAAAATAATGTCACTTTTAAACTGTATTAGTTGGCGGGAGGTACTGTTGCTTTAGTTAGTGTATGTATATATGTATGTGTTTTATCGCTATTTGTAATTAGCGAGAGGTATTGTTGATAAATATATCTGTCACCTTTACACTTTAATTAGTTGGCGGGGGGTATTGTAAAAAAAATCAAGTGCACCTTAGCACACTTGAGATTGGTTGTTTTATTTTATTTAAAAGTATACCCCTTTCCTACATATACGTTTTAAGGGAGGCATTGATTCATAACAAAAAATAAATAAAATTTAAATTCTCAATTTTTACCCCAAAGTGTTCCCCCCTCTTGAATTACTAAATGGTGGGTGCATGATCCAGATATTGATTTTTGTGTGACAAAGATAAATATATTGTAAGACAGAGACAACACGACATAGAATAACAAGTAGGGGATGGAACACTCCCTTGCAAATATTTTTTTTTTGTAAGACAGAGATCAAAATATATAACTATTTCATTCTAATGGAATCTTCTTTTTACTGTAATTTTTGTTGGGGAACGAAGTGTTAAGTCCGTACGTTTACATATCTATGGGACCATAGAGTAATACAATATAGGGTGGAACACTCCCTCGAAAATATTTATTTTTCTAAGACAGAGAGCCAAATATATAACTATTTCATTCTAATGGACTCTTCTTTTTGCTATAATTTTTTTTGGGGAACATGGTGTTAAGTCCGCAGCATATCTCGGTGAACACTTGTAGTCAAAAATATAGGGTAAGATCCAAAAAAAATACATGAAAATATAATTCAAAAATTTCCAATTTTAGTATTAAAGACTTATGGACCAAAGGTAACAACATATTAAATTCTGATTAAAATTGATAAACCGGAAGTGGTACTTTACTTGAAGCCCATAACAGTTTTTAATGAAGAACTGTATTAAAATATAATCCAAAAATTTTCAAATTTAGTATTTAGGACTTTTATGTCAAGGGGAACAACATATTATATTTTGAATAAAATTTATAAACCGGAAGTGATACTTTACTTGAAGCCCATAACAGTTTTTAATGAAGAACTGTATTAAAATATAATCCAAAAATTTTCAAATTTAGTATTTAGGACTTTTATGTCAACGGGAACAACATATTATATTTTGAATAAAATTTATAAACCGGAAGTGGTACTTTACTTGAAGCCCATAACAGTTTTTAATGAAGAACTGTATTAAAATATAATCCAAAAATTTTCAAATTTACTATTTAAGACTTTTGGACCAAGGGTAACAACATATTATATTTTGACTACAATTGATACACCGGAAGTGGTACTTTACTTGAAGCCCATAACAGTTTTTAATGAAGAACTGTATTAAAATATAATCCAAAAATTTCCAAATTTAGTGTTTAGGACTTTTATGTCAAGGGGAACAACATATTATATTTTGAATAAAATTTATAAACCGGAAGTGGTACTTTACTTGAAGCCCATAACAGTTTTTAATGAAGAACTGTATTAAAATATAATCCAAAAATTTTCAAATTTAGTATTTAGGACTTTTATGTCAAGGGGAACAACATATTATATTTTGAACAAAATTTATAAACCGGAAGTGGTACTTTACTTGAAGCCCATAACAGTTTTTAATGAAGAACTGTATTAAAATATAATCCAAAAATTTTCAAATTTAGTATTTAGGACTTTTATGTCAAGGGAAACAACATATTATATTTTGAATAAAATTTATAAACCGGAAGTGGTACTTTACTTGAAGCCCATAACAGTTTTTAATGAAGAACTGTATTAAAATATAATCCAAAAATTTTCAAATTTAGTATTTAGGACTTTTATGTCAAGGGGAACAACATATTATATTTTGAATAAAATTTATAAACCGGAAATGATACTTTACTTGAAGCCCATAACAGTTTTTAATGAAGAACTATATTAAAATATAATCCAAATCTTTTCAATATTAGTATTTGAGACTTTTATATCAAAGGGCACAACATATTAGATTTTGACTAAAATTGATAAACCGGAAGTGATACTTTACTTGAAGCCTATAACAGTTTTTTATGAACAACTATATTTAAATACAATCCAAAACTTTTCAATTTTAGTATTTAAGACTTTTGTATCAAAGGGCACAACATATTGAATTTTGACTAAACTTGATAAACCGGAAATGATACTTTACTTGAAGCCTATAACAGTTTTTTATGAACAACTATATTTAAATACAATCGAAAACTTTTCAATTTTAGTATTTAAGACTTTTATATCAAAGGGCACAACATATTAGATTTTGACTAAACTTGATAAACCGGAAGTGATACTTTACTTGAAGCCTATAACAGTTTTTTATGAACAACTATATTTAAATACAATCGAAAACTTTTCAATTTTAGTATTTAAGACTTTTGTATCAAAGGGCACAACATATTGAATTTTGACTAAACTTGATAAACCGGAAGTGATACTTTACTTGAAGCCTATAACAGTTTTTTATGAACTATATTTTATCTCTTTCGATTATGCTAACAAATAAAAATCAGTGCGTATTATTAGAGCATTTTTCGAGGACCATAACTAGACTATTTTCTTATATTGAGTTAAAATTGTATTAAAGGGGGCTGTACCACAAGTTGTTCATTTTAAATGGGCCACCATTGTTATCACGAGGACTATAAGAACTACAAATTACGTTAAATGGAAAAACTATATATATTTTACTAAGTATTGTAATGAACAGAAAAAAATATTGTCGATTTTTAAATTCTGAATCAATGATATATTTTCGTATCCTCATAACGATTTTTTTGATAAATATATAAAGTTTTATATTAATAAGACTCCCAGGCGGCCATGCATTATTCATATTTTGAAAGTGATTAAAGCTACTTTAAGGATTGTTTCTGTACCTACATTTAAAAAATTGAAAAATAATTTAAACTGACATGTGACACGATTATGTCACAGTTTCAAAGTTTGTTATAATAGTTGATTTCAAGAAGATCTCGAGGGCATTACACAATATCATTTTACTGTATTAACACATTCAAAAAAAAATCTGATGTGGCCAGCACAAAACAGAAATGAGTGGAATAAAATGAAAAATAGCGACCCCTAACGAATGGGAAAAGCTAAAGAAGAAGTGCAATTTGCATAGTTTGTTTATGAAATTTTACTGGAAATTTAGATTCTTTTGCAAGAAAATTTATGTATGGAATTTATACATAGTACATAATACACAGAATTGACAGAAGGTATTGTGCTGGCCACATCAGATTTTTTTATTTTTGGAAATATCTATGTACTTATTTATAGGCGCAATATTAAAATTATATATTTTGTACCGCAGTTTTATTTGACTGTGCATAGTTGCACCGCAATCCGTATTTTTACCGTAATATTGGGTAGTTAACTATAGATATCTTATAGAGGCCGACACATACATATAAATAAATAAAACAGTAACACCTGAAATCCTCTAAACGTAATCTATTATCTACAATTTCTAATCATAGCCACCTTAGGAGGCCAACATATAAAAATATACAATACCTGAAATCCTCTAAAGATATCTATATTTTTAATAGGTCCTCCATTAATTTGAAAGCGATCTATAGCTCTATAAAGTCTTAATTAATTAATAATAATTATAATAATTCTTTATTGTATTTAAAGTTTTACATTTTTTATTACAATCGATGTTAATGGAGGTGAGTTAATTTTTCGTCTATATATATATATATATATATATATATATATATATATATATATATATATATATATATATATATATATATATATATATATATATATATGTGGGTTCGATTCCCACCAGGGGCTTGGATGTTTGTGTGTGTTCTTTCATCATCTCATTTCCATCAACGCAAAGTATACAGATATATATATATATATATATATATATATATATATATATATATATATATATATATATATATATATATATATATATATATCTGTATACTTTGCGTTGATGGAAATGAGATGATGGAAGAACACACACAAACATCCAAGCCCCTGGTGGGAATCGAACCCACAACCTCAGGGCGGCTATAAAGTCCTAATTGTTATTCGTTATGACGTAGATGATAATCTCATTTAGTCTAAGTTTGATTGCCAATGGTACCTTATGTCATTCAACATTTCTTTCACTTTCATACAAACGCACGTGGTTTTTTTTGGCGTAGCTTCATAAATACAAAGAAGTATAATTTAGTTTACTTTTTATTTACAGTCCCTATGTACTATCATAACGTACATAAGGTCTATTTTTAATACAAATTATTTGTTACTATAATGTAGGACCCCATTTATTATTTAATATTTTTACTGTTATTAATTGAAACGAAAAACTAATAGAATGAAAAATAAATATTCTAATTAATTAATTGTTAACTACCCAATATTATTTATTACGTAATCGCGAACCGATTTTGGGCGTAGACTTTGAAAACCATGCCATTATTTTAATTTACTATTATTTTGTGATTGTGTTGTGTATTTTTATTTATGTGAGGTGCCGTTACATCGAGATATGGCAATACATACATAATTATAACAAGGATAAATGGTAGACTCATTTCTTCACAGTAGAGGCTTTGGAGTATTTCTTCCTGTATTCAATTATTTGTGGGGAGAACCCTGTTATTTTATACATTTGTTTTTTGGAGGTAGATATATTTACTTCGTATATTTTCAGCGTCCGAGTGGTTCTTCTATTTTCTAACTATAAATAAATGTTGTGTATGTGAGTGTGTGTGTTTATTTATTTCTCTCTATCAAATATTTATTTATTTAATCGTATTGCAATATAATGGCACAATTTTCAAAGTCTGAAAGTTTAAAAATTGCCTCACGTTAGGAGGGCTTTAAGTTGCCTCACGTTAGGAGGGCTTTAGGTTGCCTCACGTTAGGAGGGCTTTAAGTTTGCCTCACGTTAGGAGGACTTCTAGGCGAGAACTTTTAATGAGCTGAAACTTATAATGGGCCATCCCATAGAAACTAGCGTCCAGGGGTGGCAAGGCGCACACATAAATGTAAATATAGTGCTCGGCTCGTACCCGTAAAGGCGCAACTTAAAACTAAAGAAAGGGCCCAACAGTAAATTGTCAGGCGCAGCTGTTCTAGTCTCCTTATTTTGCACTTATGCCCCTACCATACAGAGTGAACACGAGAAACCGCCACATAGTCGTTGAACATGAGAAAATACTTATCCCGTGTTAAACGTCTGCTACAAATTATCATGAACAGCTGTATACGAGCCCAACCCCAAATGTATTCGTACCCTCTGAAATAAATATATTAACAGCAATAAAAAATAAATTTTTAGGTTACAATAGTTAAGACTATATTTCGGCATTTTATTTTATTTATTAATTAAGTGTACTGGATTTAAATACAATGTTATTAACAATAATCTACGGGTAAATATATGACAAAATATAAGCCCCAAAATTTTTTGTTCCACTAATAAATAATACAATACAATATTTATATTTAGCGATTGCTGAGAAAAAGAGGGTATATTTGAAGTTTTTAAATGTTAAGGATTCGCCTGGGCGTTTGCGTGAAGAATGTTTGTTAGAGTATAAAAGGAAGAATAAATGGGTGAAGCAAGTGGTGAGAGAAAGTAAAAAGCGATTTGATGACATGTTGAGTGAAAGGTTGACAAATGATTTTACTACGAATAAACGACTGTTTTGGTTGAGTGTGAAGAGACTGCGGGGTGGAAGTAGTCGAGTTGTGAAAGCTGTGAGAAGTACGAATGGAGAGTTATTGTGGAATGAATCAGATGTGAGGAATAGATGGTGCGAGTATTTTAAAGGTTTGTATGGAGGTGAGATTGAGAGGGAAGATGGTAACAAAATTGGCAGTGAAAATGATAATGAAGATGATTATGATATAGATGAAAGTGATGTATGTGATGCATTGGCGCGTGTAAGGAATGGTAAGGCTGCGGGTTTGGATGGGATTACAAATGAGATGTTAAAGTATGGAGGAGAGAAAGTTTTTGAATGGTTAATTTATTTATTTAGATTTTGTTTGAAACGTAGTGTGGTTCCTGAAGATTGGAAAAAAGCTGTTATTTGCCCATTATTCAAAGGCAAAGGCAGTTCGAGTGAATGTACGAATTTTCGCGCGATAAGTTTGTTGAGTGTAGTAGGGAAACTTTTTGGTAAGGTTTTAATTCATAAGGTGCGAACCTTAACTATTACAAAAATTAGTGACGTACAGGGTGGTTTTTTGCCTGAGAGGGGATGTGTCGATCAATTGTTTGCTCTTCGTATGATTGTTGAGAAGTCACTTGACAAGAACATGAAGGTGTTCTGTGGCTTTCTCGATTTAAAGAAGGCGTATGATAGCGTTCTTCGAGATACTTTGTGGGATGTACTCAGAGAGTACGGTGTGAATGGAAACTGGTTGGGAGCGATTCGAGCGTTGTATGAAGGTAGTGAGGCTGCTGTGAGTATAGATGGTAGGTTGAGTGATTGGTTTCGTATAAATGTTGGTGTGAAACAGGTCTGTGGTATGTCTCCGTGGTTGTTCAACTTGTATATGGATGTGTTATTGCGGAGAGCTTTGAATGAAATGGACGGTGTACATATTGGTGAAAGTGTAGTGCCTGCGTTAGCGTATGCTGATGATGTAGTTGTTTTAGGAGAAAATGAAGAGCAACTCAGGAGAATGATAGAGAGAATACATGAAGTTGGAAGAAGTATGAATCTGATGTTGAATGTTGATAAATCCAAAGTGTTAGTATTTGAAAGAAGTAAATTGGTGACTGAGTGCAATGTGTTGGTGGATGGAGTGAAACTGGAGCAGGTAAATGAGTTTGTATATTTGGGTAGCATGATGTCGAGAGATGGTCGAATTGATCGAGAGATAGAAAGGAGAGTGAGTGCGGGATGTAAGGTAATGGGTGCTCTGGGTACGTTTGCACGAAATATTAACGTAACAAGGGATGCTCGGTTGAGTGTATATAATGGAGTGCTAGTGCCTGCTTTGATGTATGGAAGTGAATGCTGGGCATGGACAGGGAAGCATAAAAAGAGAGTGACTGCCGTGGAAATGAGGTATTTACGTGGTGTATGTGGGTATGTCAGACGGGATCGCGTGAGGAATAATTTGGTGTATGAAGAATGTATGGTAAGCAACAATGTGATTAAGAGAGTTGGTGTGAGTCAGTTGAGATGGTTTGGGCATGTGGAGAGAATGGCGAGTGAACGGCTTGTTAAGCGTATATATCTTGGTGAAGTTGAGGGTTTTCGATTGCGTGGCCGACCAGTGTGTAAGTGGATGGATGTGATTGGTAGGGTGCTTAAAGAGAGAGAGTTTCCAAGTGTGAAGAGAAGAAGAGCATGTATGAATTCGATTATGAGTGTGGCCGAGGCGAAAGAAGTCTGCTTAGATAGGAATGTGTGGCGAAGGATGATTGTTTCCTAACTATTATTGTGATCCGGATGCGGTATTTCGCTACCGAAAATCGGTCACTTTAATATGTTAAGAGTAAGGATTTGTTGTATGATTGATGTTGTTCTTATTGTTATCGGGTTTGTGCGAACCCACTAAGTGGGACACGCGTGATTTTATGTATGTATGTATGTATGTATGTATGTATATTATCTATAAAACTGAGGGTAAAGGTAACTGACAATATACTCAATTAATTGCCATCTTAAATTTTATTACTTTAATAAAAATTATTTGCGAATTATTAAAGAAGAAAACATTTCTCACATGCAGACAATAATTTATTTACAAATAAAATAATTATTAAATCTAAGAAATTATATTGTAAGCAATGTATTCAAGTTCTATATACTCTATTAAAACACCATATAAAAATTTGTTGGTGGTACTTTAATAAATAAATAATCACTTTGCAAATAATTTTACTAAAAATATAAAATTTAATATAGTAATTACTTGAATATATTGTCAGTTTTCCTATACCTTCAGTTTTATAAATAATACTAACATAAATATTGTATTATTTATTGTTGAAACTAAAAAAATTAGCACGTGTCTGTTGTCATATATTTGCCCGTAGATTATTGTTAAAATGATAAATTTAGGTAATAACATTACATTTAAATCTAGTGGATTTTATTAATACATTAAATAAAAAATGCCCAAATATAGTATTAACTATTGTAATCTAAAAAAATATTTCTTCTTGCTGTTAATATATTTTTTTCATAAAGTATGAATAAATATATATAAAGCCCACGTTTTCACAAAAGGACTAGGCGAATTGTAAATTGAATATTTGGACATTTAACTTAATAATTTATCTGTTTCGAAATTGACTATAATAAATTTATTTTATTCCTGAAATTATGCATTTATAACTACCGAATATTTATATTATTATTATTATATTTACCTCTTCGGGAATTGAACCCAATAAGAGTAAATGCATTCCTGATTTCGTAAAAATCGCGAGAACGAAAAACAAAATTCCGAATCATTCGATATTACCACCGACGTAAAGTCGTATCCCAGTGCCAGAACAAATTAATAGTTTGGCTCTAGGGCGGCAATAGAAGAGACCGCCAGGCCACGCGGAACCTTAATGCCTGCCGACGACCGAACATAAAACGAGTCGAAAATCTAACTTAAAACTGAGGCGCAACTAATTTGCAGGGCTTTGTCCCTAACACTCTTATTCTAAGATACGGGTACGAGTGCACTTCAAAGACAACAATATAAAAAAAGGATGCCCCTTGTTTATTTTGGATTATTTTAAGGGCGCATCTGGTTTTTGAGCCGTTAATTTGCCAAATTGATTAACTTTACAATTGAAAATATTGATAAAATAATATAAAGTATTAAATTATATTCATTGTGTGTTAAATGTTAATCACGTACTAGTAGCAGAATGTATATATGCATTTGTGTGTACAGTACAACAATATGAAATGCCAAAGTGCAAACAAATATACAATCAAAATTTAATATTTCCTTGGTTAAAAACAATTTTAATGTTTATAGAAACAGTTACACAATTTCTTTTAAAGATGTCCCATCAAGATCTGCTACGAATTGTTTAAGATTATAAATATATGTATGTTACAGTAAAATCATTCAAAATTAAAATTAACGTTATTCGTACGGCTATAAAGCAAGGTAATAGATCTAAATTATTAAATTTACGTTACAGCGAAAGTAGTCAACAAGGAGCATCGTTTTAAAATAATATGAATAGGAAAGTTATGTTTCAATCAAATTATTAAATAACAAAAGAATATTTATTTACTATGAACACAATTAAATTATTGTGCTAAACAATTAGAAATTTAAATTTTATATTTATAAATAAAAAAATAATAATTTCCTATTCTTTGCTTATATAATACATAATATATATTTTTTAATTACTTACATTTGCTGGAAATCTCGATGTAATGTCCGTAGTCGGCAGCCTCTCCATCTCAGCAAACAGCAAATCAGGAAATGAAGAACCGGCAATTTCGATGTCCCTGCAAAGAGAAATAAATATATAAAAACCTAAATTTCATCATAAAATTACAGTAAAATATCAAAGAAGTTATTGAAAGCTATGATTTTACAAGAAACTAGACATAATTTATCCATTTTACCTTTCATTCGGCTTTGATGACAAGAGAACTTGTAACAACGCCAGCAAGATTACGTAAAATGGCCGAGCAAAAGTTCAATAAACGATTTTGGTCGTACAAAGTACTTAATGACCATATTTTTTACACAAAAGGCATTATTGACTAGTATATTACTGTAATATAACTATTACGGCTTTATAGTATGTAAAATGAAAGCAGATTATGATTTTTTACGACGGAGCGACGTAAATTCCACGCTTCTAAATGCCTAATGAAACCATCATGGCCGCTGCGCGTTGGTCATCTGTTTCTATTACCAGTGGCGTAACAATTTTATTTTAGACACCCAAAGGCAATATTTTTGAGATTTTTGAGTCGGATATCTTCCTACTTATTTATTTTAAGTAGTGTATACTGTTACCTATTATTATATTACTATTTTATGTTTTGAACTATATTAGGTTCACCTCTACACATCCGCAAAGCGGGTTCAACAGGTGTTGATGTCACGCCAATGGTCAGGGGGTCAAAGTACTCATTTCAAATTTGTACCTTCAATAATATATAAATTTTAATAATTTAATAGCTAAATAATGTATAATACTGTTGAATTGTCATATATATAGTTTTATTTACATGTATATAAAAATACTTATCCAAAATAAGGTTTGAGATGAAAAAGACATGTTTCGTGCAATAATCATAGCCTAGCATTAGTTAGAATATTGCGTTGTTCAGTTTTCAGTTAGAAATAAATTTAGATTCTAGTAGTTAAATCAAAAAACACAATGAATAAACTGTATTAACTGACAATCAGAAACACCGCAATTGTTAATTTTTTGGCATAATTCATGGCTACCTACATATCTATGGAACCATAGAGTAATACAATACAGGATTGGACACTCACTCAACAAATATTGTTTTTTGTAAGACAGACAGAGGAATATATAACTATTTCATTCTATTGAATTCTTCTTTTTACTGTATTTTTTTTTTGGAAAATATGGTGTAAAGTCCGTAGCATATCTCGGTGATAATACGATGTATTATACATGTAGTTTGGGATATAGGGTATTTTTTAGGAAAACATAAGTATAAAAACTATTTAATATCTCGGGAGGGGGTTAAAAATATTTTAATTTTTATTTTAAATATGAATACAGTAATAGTGACCGTATATGTATATACGGAAAAGTGGTTTATTTACTTTTGGTATTTAAGCTTTCTGAATTCATATAAAGAGTTGATTATATTTTGGGTAATGTTATAGAACCGGAAGTGATACTTTACTTGAAGCCTGTAACAGTTTTTAATGAAGAACTATATTAAAATATAATCCAAAACTTTTCAATTTTGGTATTGAAGACTTTTATACCAAGGGAAACAACATATTAGATTTTTTCTAAAATTGATTATCCGGAACTGATATTTTACTTGAAGCTCTGAACAGATTTTTGTAAAAAATATATTATAAATATAATCCAAAATTTTTCAAATTATGTATTTAAGACTTTTGTATTAATATGAATAACATATTACATTTTTTCTAAAATTGATACACCGGAAGTGATACTTTACTTGAAGCTTTGAACAGATTTTCGTAAAAAATATATTATAAATACAATCCAAAATTATTCAAATTTTGTATTTAAGACTTTTGTATTAATACGAATAACATATTTGATTTTTTCTAAAATTGATACACCGGAAGTGATACTTTACTTGAAGCTCTGAACAGGTTTTCGTGAAAAATATATTATAAATACAATCCAAAATTATTCAAATTTTGTATTTAAGAATTTTGTATTAATACGAATAACATATTTGATTTTTTCTAACATTGATAGACCGGAAGTAATACTTTACTTGAAGCTCTGAATAGATTTTCGTGAAAAATATTTTATAAATACAATCCAAATTTATTCAAATTTTGTATTTATGACTTTTGTATTAATACGAATAACATATTTGATTTTTTCTAAAATTGATACACCGGAAGTGATACTTTACTTGAAGCTCTGAACAGGTTTTCGTGAAAAATATATTATAAATACAATCCAAAATTATTCAAATTTTGTATTTAAGACGTTTGTATTAATACGAATAACACATTTGATTTTTTTCTAAAATTGATACACCGGAAGTAATACTTTACTTGAAGCTCTGAACAGGTTTTCGTGAAAAATATATTATAAATACAATCCAAAATTATTCAAATTTTGTATTTAAGACTTTTGTATTAATACGAATAACATATTTGATTTTTTCTAAAATTGATACACCGGAAGTGATACTTTACTTGAAGCTCTGAACAGATTTTCGTAAAAAATATATTATAAATACAATCCAAAATTATTCAAATTTTGTATTTAAGAGTTTTATATTAATACGAATAACATATTTGATTTTTTCTAAAATTGATACACCGGAAGTAATACTTTACTTGACGCCCTGAATAGATTTTCGTGAAAAATATATTATAATACAACTTAAAATTATTCAAATTTCGAATTTAAGACTATATATACCACATTGTGAAATAAATAAAATATTGTAAGAATTCATGGCGTGGCTATTAAAATATTTCTGGCAAACAATAGTCATTTGATTTAATAGTTATTTTGCAACTTGTTTTCAGATATTCGTTACAGCTTATTAAATCAGTGCAACATTAAATGTTCCAAGAAATATGGAGCGTTTATCGCCATTCAACAAGGAAATTTAGAATATTTAGTTTAATAAAAATATTTATTTGGTATTTTTAATTCGTCCATGTTATATAGTGAGTCATTTCTAAAAATATGAATCATTTGAAATACGCCGTGAAGTAATTGTACAAAATTATTTTAATATGTTAAACTTAGTCATGTAAATTGAGAATTATGAGCTTATTTTGTATATACAAGTAACGTAAACTGTTGTTTTGCGTTGGCTAAATTGTTTTGGTATTTCCGGAAATTTATTTTAAATATTGTAATTTTAAAAAGACCTATTTGAACGTTAACCGCAGTAAACAATATTATCTTATAAATAGCCTAATTGTGGTATACTCATAAGTGCATTGATAATAAAACAATATGTGTTCTCAGTTTTAAATAATTTTTGTGAATGGTGTGTTGTTAAAAATTAATTGATTTATAAATATATGTATCGATAATTGATTGAATTTGTATTTAATGATTTTGTATTGAGTACCTATATAAACGGTCTAACAAAATTAACTGTTTATTAGTTTTCATTCGATTGTATCGATTGGTCATTCAGTGATCGTAACATCTTAAAACGGCTCCAAGATCAATCAATAATATTGATTTAAATCTAAAGTGTATATTGTGTTCGCGAAGCTGTGTGCGTTAAATAACCGTTTGTGATTCGACTATTACAATGAGCAAAAAAAATGTTTCTTTTTTATTTGCCTATTAAATTCTGTATTTTTTCTTAGTTCTGACAAAAATGGAAAGAGTTGAAAAGGTTTTGGGAAGCACATACATATATTATTTCTTATTGTATTAATAGTTAAATATTTAAAATAATATAGGTTTATTACATATACCCTTCAGAAATACTGTTCATCTCGACAATGAATTGGAAACATTTCGAAATATTAGAAGAATAGGACAAAATTTCTTCACAGAATGAATTTAAAATTAAAATATTTAAATATAAAGAATAAATATAAGTAGAATTTTTGGTGAAGAGTGTAGATATTCAAGAAATGTTAAATACAATAGGGCGCGAGCAGTCATGTGACTTTGTTAGCCTTGACAAGCAGATATGGGGTCCGTATCAGAATGATAGCTAGTAATTATGTACATAGATGTCAAATATAATTTTTCATTCTAAATTTCGTGATTTTCCAATTCCATGTGGTTTATTTTCTTCGATAAGCAAATTCCACACTCCTGGTGACAAATTAACTATGTGAATTATGACATTTCATATCTATGTACATACTTACTGTCATTCTGACACGGGCCCCCATATTTGCTTGTCAAGGCCAACAATGTCACATGACTGCTCGCGTCCTATACTTACATATATGTAGGCAAAAACGGAAGTGGCGAGAGGTATTGTGCTGGCCACAACAGATTTATCTCATAGCACTCTTACTACAATATGATTTAAATTAAATCAGCATAATTTTCAGAAAAATATACTGAATCGAATTTAAAATAAGAAAGTTATCTCCTATTTTGAGAATGTAGAAAAAAATAATGTTTGTTGCTCATTGTAATAGTCTAGTAAAATAGATATTGTTTGCTAATGTAACTGACTTCGTAGTTTTTATAGTTTTCGGGATAGCAATAATGGACAAAATTAACTAAACACCCTGTATAAGTTCTGAAAATTTCTTAATGTATACACTGGCTTGCAAAAAAATCGCGTACACCTTAAAAATCAAGTAACCGAGTTTTTACTTTTTTTAAGCTATGTAAATACAATTCTTTTAAAATAGGTTAATACCAACTGTCAATGAAGTTGTTACCGTTGTCACTGTCATGTCATTATTTTAGGTATCGTGGAGCAAGTTCTTCATTGTGCTAAGTTACTAAGTACTAAATTACAAATATAGTCTAGAAAAATTAAAGAATAAGCAAATATTTATTTTAAATGGATTATAAATAAGTAAAAATTATGACTGAAACAAATTATGGACGAAGTAACATTAATAATTTACCATCGCTCCATCAGCGTCCAGTACTTTATTTAATCTTAATGTTCTGCTATTGATCTGATTGACCACCCCTCTTCTAACTTAGAAAGTATTACAACTTGCTCGTTTTCTAATAATTTTGGCATCTTAATTGACACTAATGACACTGACTTGTGACACTGACAAGTTAACAATCGAGCCCGACTCAAAACAGCAAAAAACAGGTGTACGCGATTTTTTTGCAAGCCAGTGTACAATAAATGAAACTATGAATAATGTTTCACATTAAATCAAAGGTGAACGTGTGTAATATACCATCATACTGACAGCTTGTTAAAAATAAACATCTTTACAAAATCCATTCCAAGAATAACTCAATTCTATCCGCTACTCTCCGCAAAGTGTTCGCGCTCTCCAAAAATATTCCTTCAGTAAGACCTGCGCAAAATGTCTGCCATATTAATTGCCAAAAATCTGTCTCCACCGACCATTAAATGACACTTTAACTGGCTGTCACGACCGTGTAAACATGCCGTTAGGTGCGCGTTGTTTATGCCCAATTCGTGTTCTCTAAGCCACATTTGATTTATCGCACCTGATAACAAGGTGTCAGATTTTGATAAGACAAGTGATATAAGTGGTGATAAGAAGTTGTTACTGGTGATAAGTGGATAAGTGTTTGGGATTTGAAGCTGGGTGCAAAATGGCCAAAACTTTGCAGGTTAAACGAAAGGTAAGTAAAAAAAAAAATGTATATTTTAAATTTTGTCATTTTGATACGGTCATAATTTATTGAGTATGTCATAATTGATGGAATAAAACATCTTATTTGTCATTAACAATCATTTCCAATGAAACAAATATTTGTTATCAAATCGTGTCAAACAGGTTTTATGGAATTTTTTGGTCATACTGATTTTCAAACTACCAGAATTTAAAATAAAAGTATTTTATTAAAATGGGGTCCTCCAATATTTTATGAAACATATGGAAAGTCTTAATTGTTATTCCTTAAGCCGTAACCATTTTTTTAAATAATACTTCTCGCTCAGAGAGGTATTGGATTCATGCTAAAAATCGCATATCCAGAATTTAATAAGCACGTTTTAAGGTCCCTACAATCCGATTTTAATATTTTTACGATGATGTCTGTATTATGTGTGTGTGGATGTTGCAAGGACGATTTCTCAAAAACTATGTTTACGTATTTTTCAATCGGACATTACTGGGAAGACCTGAAAAGATTTTGGTAATAATTGGACAACCGGAAGTAGCAGATTCTTAAAAAAAATCTTCTAAATATTATTTTTTGAAATTATTTATTGTTGCTAGTATTAAAGAAGAGTAAATTCTCTATCTGATACATATAAATATTTTATTATATCTTTTATAGATTTAGAGATAAAGAAATATACGGTATATAATCATCTGGCACACCCAGCGATGAGTAATATGCCGTGATGATATATTTATTTAATTTATTTAATAATCTATTGTAATAAATCTCACAGTCCAAATAATGTCATGGAAACTAACTGAAAAATTAAAAATGTTTGTAAATGACAAATAAATGTCAGTGTCAAAAATCCAGAGACATTACTGAAGATTTTTTTTGGGAAGTACATACATTATATTATTTCTTATTGTATTAATAGTTAAATATTTAAAATTATAGGTATATTACATATTCCCTTTAAAAATACTGTCAATCCCGACAATGAATTGGAAAAATCTAAATATTTATAAAATACAGATATGTTGAGTTTTTGTCAAGCAGATATGGGGGCCCGTGTCAGAATAATAGCTAGTAATTATGTACATAGTTTTCATTCTAAATTTAGTGACTTTCTAAGTCAATGTGGTTTATTTTCCTCAACAAGTCCACACTCCTGGTGACAAATTAATTACGTGAATTTAGAAAATCTTGAAATTTTTAATGAAAAATCCTGACATTTGACATCTATGTACATAATTACTAATTGTCATTCTGACACGGGTCCCATATCTGCCTGTCAAAGCCAACAATGCCACATAACTGCTTGCGCCCTATACTTATGTAACTAAAAACGGAAGTAGCGAGACGTATTGTGCTGGCCCCAACAGTTTTTTTTTTATTTCGGTTATATCTTTTATTGTGAAGGACTCCATTCGCGAATATCTACAATATATTGTTATTGTGTTGTTTTGTATCTGTAGATAATAATTAGATTTTTGAATACAATATAATCTAATTTATAAAATTACATCATTTTTGAAGTACATCATTAGTAATTAGTTCATTGTTCCTAAAAGGTAACATATATTTAACTGAGTTCAGTTATTAAATTTTAAAAGCATACAAGAAAATATTATAATATGACAGATAAAACATTTGGCATTTTTTCAAAAGATGCTAAACATATAAAACAAATTAAATCTAAAAATAAATTATTTCTTACGCGCAATATTAAATCTATAAATCTGTGTGAATCATAAATAAAATAACTAACCCCATATTTGATTCCTTTAAAGTTAAAGTGTGTTTAAAGAAAACAAGGCTTTGTTTTGGCAGTAGGCCACCCTAGCCTTGAGATTTTTAAAGAACCCGGTGGTAAAAATACAAAATGCAATGATGTCGGTGGGTGTTTATATACATTGCCAACAATGCTGACTAAAATACAAAGAAAACAATAAGATGAAAGGTGACATGTTTTCTGTATAAATATTTTGCGCGTGATTATTTAGGTATACATTATTAATATTAAAAGGAATCGTTACCTGTTCCTTTATAATTATTTTTGAACATACTCCTTGGTTAAAGTAATAAATTTAAAAATCTGATGTGGCCAGAACAATACCTTCCGTCAATCGTGTGTATTATGTATAAATTCCATACATAAATTTTCTTGGAAAAGATTCTAAATCTCCAGTAAAATTATTTCATAAACAAAGTATGCAAATTGTACTTGACACTGACATCTTTTTCTTCTCTAGCTTTTCCCATTCGTTAGGGGTCGCTATTTTTTATTTTCTTCTTCTAGCCATTTCTGTTTTGCGTGTCGTTCTCATTCAGTTCCTTTTCTCTCAAGTCTTCCGCAATACAGTCCTTCCATCTTATCTTCGGTCTTCCTCTGTTTCTTCTTCTATTAATAAGCTATTTATTCTTCTTCCAATATATTCTTCATATCTCCTCATGACATATTTTAACCAATGTAATCGTCTCTCTTGTATCTTTCTAGAAACTTGTAACACTAAAGTTATTTCCGTGTCTTCCCTATCCTCATGTCTGCCACATTTATTTACTTTTCATTGATACTGACATCTATCAATTTGAATTATCTGAATATATTAGCAGTTTCCATAGTGAGCGTATCTGGCTGATTTATGAAATATCTTTATAATTCTTTAACTCTATGTCTATTGAATATGAAGTATAAAATGCAATCAAATCGTATAGAGAATAATATATTCTTTAAGTTATAATAACGTTAAATAACTGTTAAATCTTCAAATGAGGCTACTTCCGGTTCACCAATTATAACCAAAATCTAATCAGTTGTTCTTCTGGATGTAAACTTGAGGAATACGAAAACAATACAATTTTTGGAATCGTGGTATTGAAGTTATGCAATCCGAAACTTTCGTCACACACATATACAGACATCATCGTAAAAATGGTAAAATCGTATTATAGGGACCTTAAAACATGCTTATTCACTAAAAACTCATCATTGAATTTTTTGACCAAAGACAATACCTTCCTTACCTAAAGATGACGGAAGGTAAAAATTAATTTTGACAAATATTTACCCTCGCGTGCACTAATTTGTTTCATTTGTTATTTTTAATAGACTACATGACATTTTAAAATAGTTTTGCACGAATAAAATATATTGATTTAAATTTTTCTTTACAGAATTCAGCAACGAAGAAAGACCTCACAGACAAAGAATTAACAGGTACGTATTTTCAGAAATTTACAAATGAAAGAGATTGTTATCTATTTGATTAATTTAAAGCCGTAAGATTGCGTGACCTGTTATCTTTATAATATAATCCTTATCAAAGGCTTACATAGTACTGTTAAAGGATTATTTACTTTTCCAAGTTTTTCCATATATCTGATCAAAATATTTTTTATTTATTCTGTACCTACGTCTTTTATTGTTTAAATACAAAAGTAAATATTATTTAACCTTACGTTAGTAAGTACTTTTTAGGAATAATAGTAGTTATACATTTCTTACACGACAAAAAATATGATGGGGCCAGCACAATACCTTCCGTCAATCCTGTGTATTATGTATAAATCACAAACATAAATTTTATTGCACAAGATTCTAAATTTCCAGTAAAATTATTTCATTAAGAAACTATGCAAATTGCACTTGACACTGACATCTTCATCTTTAGCTTTTCCCATTCGTTAGGGGTCGCTATTTTTTATTTTCTTCTTCCACTCATTTCTGTTTTGCGTATGTCGTTCTTATTCAGTTCCTTTTCTGACACCACGATCTTATCTTTGGTCTGTATCAAATCGTATACAGAGTAATATATTCTTTAAGTTATAATAATATTTAACTGCGTTTTTTCAAGAAAATCGTTAAATGAGTGTACTTCCCGTTAACCAATTATAACCAAAATCTAATCATCTCTTTTGGATGTAAACTTGAGGAATACGAAAAAAAATTATAATTTTTGGAATCGTGGTATTGAAGTTATGCGATCCGAAACTTTCGTCACACACACATACATACAGACATCATCGTAAAAATGGTAAAATCATATTATATGGACCCTAAAATATACTTATTCACTAAAAACTCTTATTATTTTGACCAAAGACAATACCTTCCTTACCTAAAGGTGACGGAAGGTAAAAATTGTTGAAATTTGTGTCAAAATTTAAGAGACATACGTTAATATTTTGGGGCACTTAATGCTGGCGAGGAAAGTGTACCATAAGGGTCAGTTTCCACCAAGGTTTTTTTGGTAATTTTTCAAAGTTTATAAATGTTAAAATTTTAGCAATATCAAGTACAAATACAGCCGTTTGAACTTCTTACATCTTTTTATAATTTCATAATTAAAATGTCCAATTAGTTAAGGCGATGAGTAACGTATTACAGCTGTTTGAATATATCTTTTTAATCTTGGACGAAAAACTAAATATCCTTTGACTTTAAAGAGCACCTATTTAATTTAATTTGTCTATAAATGTAAACATTATTTTCAATCTATAATTACTAAAAAAATAATTGATAAAAAAGTAAACATTCTCTATTCGCTGTTATCAATTTAATTGTTACAATACGTGAAAACGATATGTCTACCTCATCAAAATGGTGAAATCAAATCAGCAAAAAATATATCAATTCAAAATCAAAGTACAGCACATGTGTATTATATTCAGCAATTTCTGGCGAAACAAAATATTAACACTGCGCACAATCGATTGTTTCAGTCGTTGTGCTTTCTACTTTCTTCAGTTTCCTGCTGGAGACAGTGGACAATCGCCCCACAAACGCGTGCTTTTATTTTCAAACAAAAAACATTGAAAATTTGGAAATTTCGGAAGTTCAAAATAGTGAATTTTGTCGAGAAATTTTGGATAATATGTATGAGGGTGAGTTTGATATAATTATAAATATTTTTGGAAGAAAGAATTAAATTATTTTGGAGATATAAATGTTTATCATAATTTTATTATTTATAATTTTGTTTATAACTTTCAAATAATATTTTCTTGATCTGTTTTAGTTAATGCGCAGTAAAGTGTATATCAATCAAATTAAAATAATAAATTTGTATTTTCAATAATTTAATACCTCCACGTACTAATATTCAAATATATAAAATACTAAATAAATTATTAATTTTTTAATAATATATCCATTGTTTAATAACCTTGGGATGCATTTTTAATGCTGATGTCAATTGCTTTAAACTGAATTTATATTTTACGACTTTAATGCATCAAAATCAATGCATTTGAACAAATATCATTTCTATATTATTTTCAGTTCAAAGTTCAAATAATTTATTCATTATTAGTTACGTTTCTTGGATACCTATACAATATTATTTTATCAAAACTTTGTTAAATAACCGAGTAGTATCATATTAATTGCTTGAAATTTGACAAATGTGTCTTATAAAATGATATTGTTTAAAGATTTTGTTATGCATTGTAAAATATATTAATTTAAGCGTAATTAACCGGGTTACCTTACGAAGTACTTACAACAAAATGGGAAATAATAATAAGAATAAAAAAAAATATTTAACCCGTATTTTTATTTTCTTTCATATTACTTTCTAGTCATGAGAAAATTGTCTCGGAAATTATTGAAATTGCCGCCTTTTCTGTTGCCTGATGACGTCAGAAAAATACTAACCAATGAGGGAGCGGCTTACATTTCCCACACAATTTAAACCCCAAATGTATTCGCACCGTCTGAAAAAAATATATTAACAGCAAGAAGAAATAAATTTTTAGGTTACAATAGTTAAGACTATATATGGGCATTGCTGTATACAATGTTATTAACTAAACTTCTCATTTAAACAATAATCTACGAGCTAATATATGACAAAAGACAAGTACCATAATTTTTCGTTCCAACAGTAAATAATACAATATTTATGTTAGTATTATCTACAAACTGAGTGTAAAGGTAACTGACAATATACTCAATTAATTGCCAATCTTAAATTTTATTACTTTAATAAAAATTATTTGCGAATTATTAAAGACGAAAACATTTGTCACATGCAGACAATGGTTTATTTGCAAATAAATTATTATTAAACCTAAGAAATTTTATTATAAGCAATGTATTCAAGTTCTATACATTCTATTAATACACCATATCAAAATTTGTTGAATTGAAGTAATAATTACTTTAATAAATATCACTTTGCAAATTACTAAAAAAATAAAATTTAATCTAGTAATTGATTGAATATATTGTCAGTTTCCTTTACCTTCAATAATTTTATAAATAGTACCAACATAAATATTGTATTATTTACTGTTGAAATTAAAAAATCTAACACGAGTCTGTTGTCATATATTTGTCCGCAGATTATTGTTAAAATGATAAATTTAGGTATTATATTTAAATCCAGTACACTTTATTAATACATAAAATAAAAAAATTCCCAAATATAGTCTTAACTATTGTAATCTAAAGATTTATTTCTTTTTGCTGTTAATCCCCCTTAATCAGTTATTCTTACCACCAGCCAATGTTTTTAGTATACAAAAAAAAAATGTCTACCCTAAGTCTGTGTCAATGATCGTTAAATGTCGTTATACAATATTCCCTTTAAGTTCACGAATTCTACGTCTCAAATACTTGTTTTGTTTGTAAGGACTATTTATTCTGAATAAGACATCGTCCTTGACCGTACAAGCTGGCACCAACTACCCTCAATTTCAACAGTTAACAATTACATTTAATTGATCTGTTTGCGAATCACGCCGCGTGTATATCAACTTTATGACTTCGTAAATAATCATTACTTTGAATTGTTAATTACAAAGTACAAAATAGAAGGGTTGTTTTGAGTTATGAGGAATATAAAAGATTTTATGGGAAGCAATCAAATCAGCAACAGTTAGGCGACCTGGCGACCTTAAAATTTTATTGACGCATTGATTTGCGGTTAAAGGATGACATTTGACGAATGTAAACTCAGATTTTTGCACGGATAACCGCAAAATAAAATAAACTTTGAAAGCTTTACAAATATAAAAATATAACATTTTAAATAATGGGGTTTCTATTATTTTTACCTGTCGCTAAGAGAGGTATTGGATTCATGCTAAAAATCGCATTTCCAGATTTTTATGAATAAATATGTGTATGTATGTATGTATGTATATATGTGTATGTGTGTGTGTATGTGTTTGTGTGTGTGTGTGTGTGCGTTGGAAGGACGATTTCTCAAAAACTATAATACTTAATATCTGTTTAACTACATATTTCTCAATCGGACATTACTGAGTTGAAAAGGTTTTGGTAATAATTGGACAATCGAAAGTAGCAGATTCTTAAAAAAATCTTCTGAATATTATTTATTAAAAAAATTAGTTCTTGCAAGTATTAAAGAACATTAAATTCTCTATCTGATACATATAAATATTCTATTATATCTTTTATAGATTTAGAGATAAATAAATATAATACATAAAATAATCTGTTGTAATAAATCTCACAACGCAAATAATGTCATGGAAACCAATTGTCAAAAATTCAGAAACATTACTGAAGACTTTTTCTGGGAAGTACATACATTATATTATTTCTTTTTTGTATTCATAGTTAAATATTTAAAATTAAGGTCTTCAGAAATACTGTCAATCCCGACAATATATTGGAAACATTTCGAAAAATTAGAAGAGTAGGACAAAATTTCTTCATAAAATGAATTTAGGTATACAAGAAATGTTAAATACAATAGGGCGCGAGCAGTCATATCACTTTGTTGGCCTTGACAAGCAGATATGGGGGCCCGTGTCAGAATGATAGCTAGTAATTATGTACATCAATTCCATGTGGTTTATTTTCCTGGACAAGTAAATTCTACACTCCTGGTGACAAATTAACTACGTGAATTTAGAAAATCTTGGATAAAATTTCTTCATAGGGCGCGAGCAGTCATGTGACTGTTGGTTTTGATAAGCAGATATGAGGGCCCGTGTCAGAAAGACAGCTACATAGATGTAAAATGCCATAATTTTCCATTGCAAATTTCATAATTTTCCAAATCCATATATAGTTTATTTTCATCGACAAGTATTTAAAAGTTATTAAACAAAATAGATTAATTGTAAAGGACATTAGAAACTCGAATATTTTGAAACTAATAACTTTTTTTAAATATTGATAATCCCTAATGCTGTTTTAAAGTCTTAATTTTAAAATAAACGACACATGTTTTAATTTGTTACTATGATACAGCAACCCCATTCCCTTTATTGCATTACTACAAAGTAATCTAGTTAGAGAAATAATCTCAAAGAGTATTGTATTTCATTTCATTGCATGTGCGGCAGCAATTTCTCGCAACCTTTGACCTTCAGCTCTGTAAGAATCGATTGTTTATTATGATTACAGATCTAAGGACAGCGTTTGACTTACTCGACAGAAACAGGGATGGAAGATTATGTGTAAATGAACTCCAATTTATGCTACAGAATTTAGGGATACAACTTGAAGATGAATACGTTCAGGACTTGATAAAGGACGCCACCAATAATGGTAAGGAATAGTTATTTGAATTTTAAATTAGATAAAATAAACATTAAGACCTTTTTGATATTTCTGGACATTTTTACCTGCCGTCAACTCTAGGTAAGGAAGGTATTGTCTTTGGTTAAAAAAATAATAAGCACGGTTTAAGGACCCTATAATACGATTTTACTATTTTTACGATGATGTCTGTGTGTACGCTCTAACTCAAATACTATCGTTCAGAAAATTTTGAAACCGTTTATTTCTACCATATTCTAATATGGAAAGAAACCATTAGATTTTCATGTAAATCAGATAACCAGAAATGGCTCAAAATAATCGAAAAATACCTTGAAATGTTATTTTTTCGAGATTTATACTTTTTCTATATACTTTACGGATAAATTTATAAAACTATAAATTTAATCCCGAAACCTACGCTTTAATCGCAACTCCATTGTTACACAGTTCAGATCTCAAATGTATGTAACTGACAGATATATGTCACTGTCAACATCATTTCAAATAATAATAGTAACGTTTTAAAAAGAAAATAGTAAATAAAACATTAACGGAAAGGAACTTAATACAGTTACCAGCATAAGTAAATATGTAGGAATATAGGTAAGTATATATAATGTCTCGGCATATTACCCATTGTTGGGTGTGCCAATCTGCTTTGTAGACAGATTCCGGTAACGATAATGACATTTGTAGGGGTCATTTTTGTGGTAAAATTTGAAATATTTAGCGTCGGTCGGAATCGAACCTGGTATTTAAATTTAATTTTAAGTATTTACATGAATAAAAATTAAATTAAATGGGTTGTCAAATCAGATTATTATTTTATATTATCAACACAAATTTTGTTTATGTTTTAACAGTTGAATTTACAAATAAAATGAACAAATTACTTTACGACAGTCAAGTTTACGTAAATGGTAAACGACTATTTATAGTGAAAATAATTAAGCAAAGGACTCACGTCATCGACCTGGAAAAAAAAACCTTGTAATATATAAATTAATAATTACAATTATTTCCAAGTCAATCGTTATTCCTTTTACGGAATATAAAATTATTTGAAATAATTGTAGGTTATTTTCGTACCATACGTTGGCACTACTGAGAATAATCATGTTGTGTCAAATAATTTTATATTCCGTAAACGGAATAAGAATTGACTTAGAAATAATTGTAAATACGTTACTTTAATACTAGTATATATATATTTTTTTAAATAATAAATAACAACTAATAATTACAACAAGTTATATTTATTTTTATAAGGTTTTTTTCAGGTTGATGAAGTGAGTCCTCTGCCTAATCATTAATCATTTCCACCATAACTATTTTTAAATATTGAAGAAATACAATAAATAATAAAAGATACGTATATAAAAACATTTTATTATTACAAATAGATATTACATTGTTTATTAAATACATCAACAATATACCAAAAAATTTAACATTTAAATAAACTTCAAACGAATTTTATTTGGTTACAGCAAAACAATCATACAAAATAATAAGTTATCACACTGAAATCCTCATTTTTAATCTAGGCGGCATCCATTTTATTTTGATAACACTTTTCCGTTTCCGTTTCTTTTTCAAATTTAAAGTCGTTGATACAGAATGTCTTCTGGTGATTCTTGATGAACAAGATTCACTTTTATTAGGACCTTTTAGCATTTCGAAAAATTGTTCGATTGTAGTTTGGTCCAACTTTTTGGACGGCGACAATAAATGGATTGGTTTTCTGGCCGCTGGGAATTTATGTGTACAGGGGGTTAACACGACATAGGGGGTTTTACTAGGGGAATAATTTGGAAGAATTTTAGGGGAGGAATCACTTGATGCACTAGATATGGAAATAGTTTCAATGTCAGGTTTGTTATCTTCA
The DNA here is from genome assembly GCA_951394225.1 of Harpalus rufipes. Lineage (NCBI taxonomy): Eukaryota > Metazoa > Arthropoda > Insecta > Coleoptera > Carabidae > Harpalus > Harpalus rufipes. The sequence continues at coordinate 314,770 of OX596280.1, forward strand.
ATTCGAGTTAGTTTTACGAAACATTTTGGCATTGTAGGAAGTTTTTTGGGATTTTGAAGTAGTTTTTTATATTTATATCTGGTGTTGTTTTTCATTAAATTTAGTTTTAGTAAAAATTCTTCTTTATTAGTAACAGGTCCATATTTCACTACATCGTACAAAAACACAACAGGTTGGGGCAAAAGTTTTAACAGTACACTTTCTTTTACACGAATCTTGGGGTCTTTTTTGCGTTTAACACTTGGCTTTTTATACTTTTGTTGTCTCAAAATATTATTTCCATGTACACTGTTGTTCATGTCGTGTTTTTCGACACATAATAATTGTGAAAGGGTATTACTTAAAACTTGTCGAAACCACCATGATTCGCCATTATATTTATAATAGCTTTCAACAATTTGTCTCAGTTCATTCCTCCAAGCGTAGATGTTTTGGTTGTTTTCCCGAACCATTGGATGATTAAAAGCGATGTTTTTCGGCCACCATTTGGGTAGAATGTCATTTGGATATTCTTCGCGGTTTTTTTCAACCAACACAAACACAACGTACGCTAACTGTTTATCTGTCATACGCCAATGATATCTGTATGGCATTGTAACTCTGTTGGACTTCATTATGAATTAACACACACTAAACACTTTTCAGTTTTCACAGATTTGTTATATAACTATATATGTTTTGTAGCAAAAATATTATACGTTGTTTCAAGCAACAGCTATTGTGACTATAAGCATGATGAAAGCGTTCTCTTGTGACGACATAAAGCAATGTTCACACCACAACAAAATTAACTATGTATTTCGTATTTTTATTTCACATATTATTTTCACCTTTAATTAGTTTATTTATTTGATATAATTTCGGCGGTGAAATAATATATAAAACAGACAAACAGACAAAAGGAAAAGTCAATATGATTTCATTTATTTTACAGCTCCTGCCATCTAGCAGCAAATATCTGAACGTAAACGCTTGAACAGCTTTAAAAATAAATATTACGTATTATTTCAATGGTGTATTCTATTATACTATAATAAAAAATATGATGTGGCCAACACATGACCTCCCGCCAATTCCATGTTTAAAATAACAATAAACTTTAAGTAAAATGTCACTTCCGGTTGATCCTTTGTAAACAAACTTTAATTTGTTTTTCCAATAATTATAAAAGTCTATTACAATTAACCCTAGATAAGGGAGGTATAGGGATCGTGCTAAAAATCTCATATCGAGATTTTGGTAAATGACCTCGTTTTAAGGTCCTGATGATGTCTGTGTGTATGTGTATGTGTGTGTGTGTGTGGATCCTCTTTACGCTCTAACTCAAATACTATCATTCAGAAAATTTTGAAATCTTGTATTTCTACATTATTCTAATATGGAAAGAAGCCATCAGATTTTGGTGTCAATCGGATAACCGGAAATGGCAGTTTACTTGAAGCTTGAAATAGTTTTTCTTCAAAAAATACCTTTAAATGTTATTTTTTCGCAATTTATTATTATAAAACAAAGATTATTATATACTTTTTTATATATTTTATGGATAAATTTATAAACTAATACAAAAATTATATCTCGGAGCTTATGCACACAACTCCATGGTTACACAGTTCAGCTCAAATGTATGTAACTGACAGATAAATGCCATTGTCAAAAAAATAATCATTTCAATTTAATAACAGTAACATTTTCAAAAGAAAATTGTAAAAAGAACAATAGTTACATGGAAAGGAACATAATATACCATAATTTCTAGTATTATATATTATCACGGCATATTATCCACTGCAGGGTGTGTCAAACTGCTTTGTACACATCATTTCTGATGATGTTGACATAAGCCGTGTTCCTTCTAACTGTGATTTTGATTTTGTGAATCCTGATTAGTTTAATCGTGATCCTTTTGAATCATGATTTAAAAATTCTATCAAGAAAACAACTTAAATAGTATAAACACCATCTAGCGTCAAATATCATAAACACACCAATACAAACTAATTAATTTTATTTTATAAATAATCTACTGTCGTGTCTTATAGTCAGCATATTAAAAATAGATCATATAGAAATATAAGAAAAATGTTCTTGGTAATATATGAAGTATGTTTCCTTAAAACAAATCTTTTATGTAACATATTTTCTTCGTTTTCAAAAATATGGTGTCATTACATTATTTTGTAGGAAAATCATATTTCCTTTGATGCAACAAACCCCACATTGATATATTTTTTACGCTCGAAAACCGAAAACCTATTGTCGTTAGCCACTTTTAAATTTGTTCTGAAATGAATCTGTGTGATCACTCAAAAAGGATCAGAAGGGAAAGGGGACGGTTGACTACTGATCACAAAATGAGAAAGTGGGGATAACGAATAAGAAATGAGAAAACATACTTCTTCTTGATCATGATCACTTTGATGCTTTTGATTGTAAATCACAGCCCGAAGGAACACGGCTATATTTGTATCGTGTGGGCATTAGTTCACGGGTACTCATTTTTGGTGTGGAGAGTGCAACATGGGGTCACGTTTTGTGCCATTTAAAATTCGAAATATTTGATAGTAGGAATTGAATCCGGTTCCCCAGATTCGCGACCAGACACTCAGGCACGCGGCCATGAGACCCCATAGATATATGTATTTAAATTAATAAAAATTAAATTTTCTTATTAGATTATTAATTACGTCAGTATAATTTTATTAAAATATTTTGCAATGCTCTTAAAATAAACGTCTAAAAAAGTTAATGACAGTATGTGTCTGCCAAGAAAATCATCAGTTACATTAATGAGACATTTACATCTTGTCATTGTCTTTAATTGCGAAAGCATATATAAATAATTTATAACGAGAAACATCTATCATTATTGTCTATTATTATCCCTCTATCTATTTATTTTCTCTAGGTACGGTCCTGATGAATGAGACAGAATTCCTCCAATGGATTTCGCGCATTCAGGCTTTAAGAGCCGGCTCACCCGACGATTCAGATTCAGATGATTGTACCAAAGATCTAATAGCAGCTTTCAGAGTTTTTGATCGAGATCGCAATGGGTATATTACCTTAGATGAATTACGCAGTGCGATGGATATGATTGGGGAGCAAGTTACAGATCAACAACTTAACGACTTGTTGACAATAGCGGATGTTGACAGGGATGGTAAAATCAACTATGAAGGTGAAATATGCGTGCCTGCAGTAATTTTTTTAAAGATGTCCCATCGAGGTCACTGAATCGTATGGACAAATAGGTGTCGTTTACTTAGTTTTTATGAGGGTACATAAGATACTACTGTTATTTTATTATTTATAAAAATATATCCTAATTTCCTGCTTCCCTAATTATTTTAGGTAAAAAAGCTTCAAATAAAAGTTGTAGAGCATAAAATTCTGCATGTAAATCAATAAACAAAATTAATTTTGGGTGTCTTGTAACACCAGAACTTAGTATGAAAATGTCGAAACCTCTAAAATAGCAATAGCCATGGAATTGAAACAAAAAATTAACAAATGTTAACATTTATATTATTTGTAATTTATGTTCAAATGAACAAATATCAATTTAAATTAACAGATAATTATTAACTACAAATACACATAATTTTTGAAGTGATTTTCGACATTTTTATACATAATTTCTGCCGTTGCAAGGCATACAAAATTAATTTTGCTTATTGATTGAATTTTATATTGTACAACCTTTATTTGAAGCTTTTTAACCTAAAATAATTAGGGAAGCAGGAAATTACATATTTTTACATATTAACCCTTGTCTTCTCAAAATAGGGTCAAAACTGAGCCGATTATCGGTTTTTTCTTCATAACTCTCATGATAGAAATATTACAAACAATTCCTCTGAAGAATTCTCTTAAAATATGTTAATAATTTGTTACATTAAATATTCGTTAATAGAAGTTTAAGAATTATTCAGTTTTTTAACATTTCTTTTAATTTGGGTCTACGATGACCCGATATTGCTCAAGATGAAAATGGAGAGTAAATTTTGAAATATATTGTTTATTTGATTGCATTATAATTATTTAAGACATTATTTATTTAGAATAAGAATATTTTTATGTTTTGTTTTATATTTTTTCAAGTTTTCTTTTAATATAAAAATTAATTATTAAACAAATACAAATTTGCATTATTATTAATAAAGGAAGTTTAATAAATATAATAAAAGTAAATCAATAAAAATGTTCTCATATTAATAACAAAATGACGCATAAAAAATTCGACATATGACCCTATTTTGAACACCCATAAATTGATAAATAAACCTACGTTCCAGCGAAAGTATTGTCAACAACGAGCATCGTTTTAAAATGGAATGTCCTAACTTAGTCGAAACAATACGAATTGAAAGACAAGCGTGTTATATCCATCCTTATCGCACACGCTTGTAGTCTTTGCAAATGAGAGAGATAAATGTATGTCAATTTGTTAATTCGTTCATGATACAGATGACCTTGATCAGACATCTTTAAAAACATTACTGTATTGAAAATGCGCTTTTTAAAACGAATTTATTTTCTGTTTCAGAATTTGCAAGATTACTTCAATAAATTATTCCCCATTCAAAATATTGTTAATCGAATGAGTTATTCTCGTTTATGAATGTTTAGTTTTAATTTATTTTACGTTTATCATTAGTGCCTTCTTTTTGACACATATATTCAAATATTTTATTGTATATATTATTTATTGTCATTAAAAAGATGTTTGAAGATTTTTGGCAAAATATTTTGATGTTAGAAAATAAAATGGAGTTTAAAATATAAAAAAATGTAAGTCTTATTTAAAAATTAGTTTTTTACTCTGTAGCAATTGTTATTGATTTAATTGATATAGATTTATAATTATTGTGAACACCTGTATATATTATTTACTTATGGATAGTTGTAATACTATTTTATTACACACAATTCATTAAAACTTACAACTATTGTCTTTTTATGTTTTTGTAAATGTCACACCCAAAATAGGTGTAGAAATTTCACACCCCCATTTTTATTTAACAGGAAAAATCAGTTTAACACAAAAATAATTCAAATAAAAGTTATAAATAATATATTTCGACTTACATTGGAAGATCTCAGCAACACTGGTACGCGGGAGGTGCCGCACTGCCTCCAAAAGACTGCTGCAATATCTGGAAGGCCGTGTAGTTCTTCAGGAATGCTGCATCGACTGAAACAAACAAAAAAATGCAAAAAATTACTTAAAAATCATAATTTTGATTGTTACAAATAATTTATAAACTTATAATCTGAACCGGACTACGTGAAATATTTTAAGATGTGATTTTTATACGAAAAAACATATTACCAATAAAAATAACTATTAATATATTTAAAACATTGTTTAAACTTACGTTTGTTGTTAATTTACAACAATACTTAGCAATATTTCACTATTAAAACGATTAAAATAATGTAAAAGTTGCTCACACATCACAAAATGGCTAATACTTGTTGACAAAAAACAACAGACTGTTACTCAACTACTCGATTCAATAATTAAATTAATTAAGTGTTCAAGATATAAATTTTTAAAAGAAATAAATATAAAAATAATATTTAAATATAGCAAAAATATCTGGGTAAAATATAAATTCTCAAATAAAAATTTATAATACCTTTGCAGACATTTGACGAACTTTTGCGAAATTAGACCAACACCGAGCATTCTCGTCATAGTCGGTTCAAAATGGTTTTTAAGTAAAACTGGGATTTTATATATAAAATAAATATTAAACATCAAATATATGTATTTAAATATACATATTTTAATATGTTTTATTAACAAAATCTATTATTTTATGTCCAAAATCACGTTTAAAATAAATACATTAACATACATTTATGTACACTTTAAAATATCAAAATACATGCAATCAAGGAAAATGCAAGTTAAAAATATTGAAAATTTATGAAAAAACCATATTTCCAATACTTTGATGTCTATTCCCAACCATTTGAATAAATAATTTGATAAAATATCACTTACAATATTCTTGCAAACATGTTCCGAAAGGTGTCTTGAAATTTTGATAAATTTCTCACGCTAAAATTTCGATTCACGTAAAAATAATTGTATTAAACGATGAATTAACAATGTATCATAGTTTTCATCATGTTTTTTCCAAAGTTTTCTAAGTTTTTCCGCAGAAAATGAAATTTTCTTGGGCGAAACGCGGATCCATGTGCTCCAACGACGAACGAATCTCGGAATGGCGACGCACGCGTACTACACGACGTGGAACATAGATGCTGCCATCTGACAGAAATGTAAACTATCCGTTCGAATTATTATTCAAATAAAGCAATAAATATTATTAAAATAGCTTTAAAATGTGATTAGTAATAATTGTAAAATATAAAATAGATTTTGGAATAGTTTAATGAATTTAATAAATGTAAAGTTCTCTGATAAAACAAAGGATGTGAAAATGTAAACGAAAATAATTTATGCATTTTACGAGGTGTAATATGTGTTGTTTTATGTATTTTAAAGTAAATAAATAACTTACTTTGGAATATATATATTTATAAAATGTTCGGAGAAGGTATTTATTAATGTATAACATGATTAGAATGCACAATACGTCTGTTTTATTTTGAGGTTACAAAATATGTTTCATGTATTGTATTTCGCATTATCTACCCGTTTTAAGGTGTTGAATGTTAATTTTTAATGAATGTATATTTTAAACAATATGTATTTATAATTTGATGTAGTTTTAAATAAATTTGTTGCTTAATAAACGTGTAGTATTATTCCAATTTGTAAGTGAAGTCTACGCCTATTTTGGTACGGAAATACTGTGTATTAATATTATTACGTTTGAAAATATTTCTTAATATTATTTAATAAATTTGTACAATGTAAGTCTGTATAGGATTTCATTGAGGAGAGACAACTAGCTTGGTGGGTCCACGTGATCAGGATGAACGAAAATAGACCGGTGAGACAAATTTGGATGACGAATATGTGATGTTTTTAATAATATAAAAATTATTTGAGGTTACTTGTTTAGCTGTTACACTCTGTGTAAATATATATTTCTAATAAAGTATTTTTTAAAATTTGACTGTTTAAATGCATTCCTGTGCGATTTCCAAGTCCGTGGTCCTTACAAAATCAAGAAAATAGGTATAAGTATCACACAAGATTATTAAATATTTTTTATTAATATACAATTAAATATTTATTATCAAACTCCCATTCTACCTAATCCTATTCCTCTAGTTGCAAATTGCACTTAACAATGACATCTTTACCTTTCCCCATTCGTTAGGTGTCGCTATTTTTTATTTTCTTCCACTCATTTCTGTTTTGCGTGTCGTTCTCATTCGGTTCCTTCCATCTTATCTTTGGTCTTTCTCTTTTGTCTTTTTCTTCAACCTTCAATTACTAAGCGAGTCATTCTTCTTCCAATATATTCTTCATCTCTCCCCATGACATGTTCAAACCAATGCAATCGTCTCGTATCTTTCGAGAGTTATTTCCCTTATTCTTTCATTCTTTACAGTATCTTTCCGTGTCTTCCCCAACATCTAACTCAACATCCTCATCTTTGCCACATTCATTTACTTTTCATTGATACTGACATCTGCCAATTTGAATTATCTGAATATATTTAATATCTTTATAATTCTTTAACTCTATATCTATTGAATATGAAGTATAAAATGCAATCAAATCATATATAGAATAATATATTCTTTAAGTTATAATAACGTTAAATGTCAATAAATCATATTTAACTGTTAAAATCTTCAAATGAGGATACTTCCGGTTGCCCAATTTTATCCAAAATCTTTTTATATTAATGCAGAAAGCTTAAATACGGAAAATATAAATTTTTGGAGGTTTCATATGAGTTATCGTAGACGACAGACATAATTATTGTAACATTCAAACATATAATAAATAAAACAAGAAACATGCAGGATTTATAGAGGATAGTTAGTAAATAAATTAACATCAACAGTTAGTAAAAGATAATATTAATATTTATTCATGCAAGTTCGTTATCAATAACCTTATTTTTTCTCGTATTAAACTCCGGTGACTTCCCGGATCCATGATCGTTGGTTGGCGACATTAGAGTAGACTCCGGGTGAATTTGGACCGGCACATCCACGACTCCAAGAAACCACTCCGATCAATTGGTTGTTAGAGACTAGAGGACCGCCGGAATCACCGTGACAAGGGCTCTTACCACCCTCCTCTAAACCAGCACACACCATCCTGAAAACAAAAGATTGATTTTATATTTTTTATTCATCTAAATTGAAAGACTGTATTTCTTGAAAGTTTCAATTGTTACTTGTTAAAAACGTAATAATTTTTACCTCACGCTAAGAGAGGTATTAGATTCATGCTAAAAATCGCATATTCAGATTTTAGGGAATTAGCACGTTTTAATGTCCCTACAATCCGATTATATCATTTTTACGATGATGTCCGTGTGTGTGTATGTGTGCGTATGAATGTTGGAAGGACGATTTCTCCAAAAACTTTAAAACTTTAGTCTTGTTTAACTACGTTTCCTCAATCTAACAATAATGGGCTAATAAGGAATATGAAGAATTTTTAACATATTAGAAGAGTAATACAAAATATCTCATATTACGAAAAAAGAGATACAATTTAAATTATTTGTGTGTATAAGAAATGTTAAATCCGTTATGTAATATAAAATGGAAATGGCGAGAGGTATTGTGCTGGCAACAGATTTTTCCTCCTGCTACCCTTGGTAAGGGAGGTATAGGAGTCGTGTTAAAAATCGCATATCGAGATTTTGGTAAATGACCACGTTTTAAGGTCCCTACAATCCAATTTTAACATTTTCACGATGATGTCTGTATGTTTGTGTGTATGTGTGTGTGTGGATCCTCTTTAAGCTCTAATTCAAATACTATCGTTCAGAAAATTTTGAAACCTTGTATGTCTACCTTACTCTTATATGGAAAAATGCCATTAGATTTTTGTCTAAATTGCTGGGTGAGAAAATCTGCTTGAACACAAATGTTAGTAATAATGATGACATATTTGTACTGTGCGGGCGTTTACCAGGTGTCACCTCATACTTATTGCTGGCGTTAAAATTCGAAATATTTGGCGTCGGTCGGGATCGAACCCGGTATTTAAATTTAATTTAATTTTAACGGGAGGTATTGTGTTGGCACATCACATTTTTTACCTGTCGGTAATGTCATAATGCTTGTACATCTCTTGACACCTTTCCCTGCTGATAACAGGCACCGTAACACTCTGTAAATTAATCGGCGATGGACCCCCCCAACTCAATCTTCCCCATCCACTGGTCACGGCTGATTCTCCTTCTCTTGGTTCAGACTCCGCCAACTCAATGGCTTGTACTCCCGGTGTTCCAAGAGGGAACGAAATGTTCACTCTTACGAGGGCGTAATCCCAGTCAGTATTCCAACTTCTGTATTCAGGGTGCGCGACAATCTCTAGGGCTCGGTGGATGCTGCCCCCGGAACCCCTAACGGAAGAACCAGCTCGGACGGTGACTGTTAAAGGGCGGTTCCCCCATACGCAGTGAGCGGCCGTTATAAACCAGTTGGAAGATATGATGCTGCCACCGCAAATCTCATAACCGAAGGATTGGAGGGATAGTTGGTAGGGTAGTTCTTCAATGGGGGTTGCAGAACCGCCGACGATACGGTCGTCCACGCGGGGGAAGGGGAAGAAAGGACGGGCCAAATGGGCACCTAAAACAAAAATAAGAAACATATTTTTTAACATAAATACAACAGCGAATTATCGCAGATATAAGTCTAATAAAAAAATTAGAAAAATATTACCTATTCCCAAGATTTCAGCATCTAAATCAACCCATCGGTCATTTTTCAGATGCTGGCTGAGCCCAATTTGTACCCACACTCGAGGATCGGGATAAGTTTTATATTTATTAATTAAAAAAAAATAACATAGAGTAACAGTCTATATATTCGAAATAAATTATGAAAGTGTGAAAAGATGTCAGCCACCTGGATTTGACCAAAGACCATTACTTTGCCGGAATAACGCTCTACCAACTGAGCAATGGCCGATCTATCCAATGGCTGACACTATCTTGTGTGGCTCTGTTTATACAACTTAAATAATAATTTGTAAAAGTTATTAAAAATATTCTTACCGTGGTTTTCGGCCACAAGGGCTACAAGAAGGAACAGTGTAAACTTGAACATTATGCTACTGTTACTGCTAATGTGTTTCTCAGCAAAGTCTTCTCCTTTTATACAGATATTTAAAATCTAATCTCAATGGGTATATTATTTTCAATGTATTTTTATTTTTCGATGAACTAAATAATTTTATCAGATGTAATTGAAATGATTTTTAAAATTTCCTGGAGGCACTGTTGGCCCTTGACCAAGAAAAATATTTAGCTAATTATTCCGATAATTTTGTCAAGAGACATTCCCGTTAAAAAATTGTATATAATTTGGATTTTTCAATTTTTTATCTACTAAATAACAGGAATTCATTCTGGTCAAGATTAGTTTATTTTGGTGAAGGTAAAAGAATTAATTTATAAAATATTTATTGATTTCTAAATAATATAATTTTGTTAATTTCTAATATAATCGTCTTTCTCCGAGAGTAACTTAGTCTCATGATAGAATCTAATTTTTAAAAATGTTTCAATTATAATTTTTATAATTTGAGTTTTATGATAAAATGATTTGTTCTTTGACGTGGTTTAAAAATTCTGTTGTATTAAACATTGTTGAAATATATTAAGAACCATTTGTTTAGTTTTTTATTTTGAAACATTTTTTGTTCTTGATTTTTCCTGAATACCCTTTTAGCCTTTTTACAAATAAATATATTTTTTGAGGGTATAGGAGACTCCCCCGATTTTTTATATTAATTAGTATACTCTCTCTTATATTAGACCACAAGTAGTACCAACAAAATGAGCAAATGTTCATATTTTTTATACTTAGAACATATCCCGCTATATTACTACATTTTCAACACAGGTACCCTAAATCGTATTATGTAATTTAATCATGGTCAAATCTATTAACATTTACAGTATTTTTAACCCCGTTTTGAAGAGACCCGTAATATGTTAATGTCATCCATTAAGCAATTGGTATTTTGCTTATGTTCGTTTTAATAAGTATTGTACGCACACAAAGCAATACCAACGATTCAAAGTGCAAACAGAAAATAAAACTAAACCATGTGCTCGTTCCATCAGCTGGCGGCCGCTGTCAGCGTTAGCCAATAGAATTCAAATATATGTGCATGCGCATAATCAAAACTTGGGAAATTGAGTGAGATAGACTTATGCAGCAATGATATTCCTATCTCTCATTCTATGCTTCAGCTAGTCGCTACGTAAAGGATAGGAGCATTACCAACATATTAGTTAATAGGTATATGTAATACCCTGTCTCGGCCCCAACCAGAAATCAATTAGGGTTGGATCAAATATCTATAAAAAGAATTATAAAACCGACACTTAATAGATTCGCAGATACCAAAACTGAAAATTTTTGGATTATATTTTTTTAGTTGTTCATTAATAACTATTATATGCTTGAAGTAAAAGGATAGTGAGTAAGTTAGTAAATAAATTAACATCAACAGTTAGTAACAGATAATATTATTATTTATTCATGCAAGTTCGTTATTAATAACCTTATTTTTTCTCGTTTTAAACTCCGGTGACTCCCCGGATCCATGATCGTTGGTTGGCGACATTAGAGTAGACTCCGGGTGACCTTGGACTGGCGCATCCAAGACCCCAAGAAACTACTCCGATCAATCGGCCCGAAGAGACTAAAGGACCGCCGGAATCACCTTGACAAGCGTCCTTACCACCATTGTCTAAACCAGCACACACCATCCTGAAAATAAAAGATTGATTTTATATTTTTTATTCATGTAAATTGAAAGACTGTATTTCTTGAAAGTTTCAATTGTTATTAGTTAAAAACGTAATAATTTTTACCTCACGCTAAGAGAGGTATTAGATTCATGTCAAAAATCGCATATCGGTATTGTGTTGGGCACATCATATTATTTACCTGGCAGTAATGTCGTATCGGTAGTACATCTCTTGACACCTTTCCCTGCTGATAACAGGCACCGTAACACTCTGTAAATTACTCGGCAATGAACCCCCAGAACTCAATCTTCCCCATCCACTGGTCACGGCTGATTCTCCTTCTCTTGGTTCAGACCCCGCCAACTCAATGGCTTGTACTCCCGCTGTTCCAAGAGGGAACGCTGTGTTAACTCTTACGAGGGCGTAATCCCAGTCACTACTCCTGCTACTGTATTCAGGGTGCACGACAATCTCCGCGGCTTGGTGGACGCTGCCCCCGGAACCCCGAATGGAAGAACCAGCACGGAAGGAGATTTCAGATGGGCGGCTACCAGATACGCAGTGAGCGGCCGTTAAACACCAGTTGGAAGATATGATGCTGGCACCGCAAATGTGAGAACCGTAGGATAGGAGGGATAGTTGGTAGGGTAGTTCTTCAATGGGGGTTGCAGAACCGCCGACGATACGGCCGTCCAAGCGAGGGAAGGGCAAGAAGGGACGGGCCAAATGGGCACCTAAAACAAAAATAAGAAACATATTTTTTAACAAAAATACAACAGCGAACTCTCGCTGGTATAAGTCTAATAAAAAATTTGAAAAATGTTATTCCCAAGATTTCAGCATCTATATCAACCGCTCGGACATTTTTCAGATACTGGCCGAGCCCAATTAGTAACCACACTGTGAAAAGATAATGTCAGCCACCTGGATTTGAACCATAGACCATTACTTTGCCGGAATAACGCTCTACCAACTGAGCAATGGCCGATCTATCTAATGACTGACACTATCTTGTGTGTCTATGTTTATACAACTTGAATAATAATTTGTAAAAGTTATTAAAAATATTCTTACCGTGGTTTTCGGCCACAAGGGCTACAAGAAGGAACAGTGCAAACTTGAACATTGTGCTACGGTTACTGCTAATGTGTTTCTCAGGAAATCTTCTCCTTTTATACAGAAATTTAATATCTAATCTCAATGAGTATATTATTTTCAATGCATTTTTATTTTTAGATAAACTAAATTCAGTGCTAATTAAATAATATACAGTGGACTTTATCTTGGATTTTACAGGTTTTATCTCATGATCAGATAAATCCAATAATTTTATCAGATATAATTGCAATAATTTTTAAAATATCAAGGAGGCACTGTTGGACTTTGAGCAAGAAAAAGATTTAGCTAATAATTACGATAATTTTGTCAAGAGACATTCCCGTCAAAAATATTGAATATAATTTTGATTTTTCAATTTTTTATCTACTTTTAGATCTTAAGACTTACGATTTAATCTGTATTTATTAGTATCACTTAGTGTAGGAATTACTACGAAAAGACAATACTATAATAATGGTGTATTGTTACATATTGGGAAAACCGGGTTTAGTTATTGTATTATGAATGTTCCAAGAATTAAAAAATAAATGTATTATTGATAAGTGATAAGTACTAATAAAGGATGTAACTAATCTATTTGTACTATACATACGTAAAATCCAGCATATCCCACTTACTGGGTTAGAAAAAACCCGAAAATAATAACAAAATCGTACAATAAATCCTCACTCTTAAAATATTAAAATGGCCGATCTTCGATAGCGAAATACCGCATCGAGATCACAATAATAATTACGAAACAATCATCCTTCATCCGCATTCATACATTCTTTTCTTCCCATTTGGAAACTTTCCCTCTACCAACCACATCCATCCACTTACACACTGGTAGGCCACGCAATCGAAAACCTTCAACTTCACCAAGATACATATATACGCTTGCTTAATAATGAATAAGCACGTTTTAGAGTCCTTACAATACGAATGTACTGTTTTTCTTCAAATGAGGCTACTTCCGGTTCATCAATTATATCCAAAATCTAATCAGTTGTTCTTCTGGATGTAAACGTGAGGAATACGAAAAAATATAATTTATGCGATCCGAAACTTTCGTCACACACACACAGACACACACACACACACACACACACACACACACACACACACACACATATATATATATATATATATATATATATATATATATATATATATATATATATATATATATGGTAAAATCGTATTATAGGGACCCTAAAACATGCTTAATCACTAAAAACTCATCATTGAATTTTTTGACCAAAGACAATACCTTCCTTACCTACAGATGACGGAATGTAAAAATTAATTTTGACAAATTCAAGAAAAATAAGATAATTGAGATATTATACGAAATAATTTTTATTTAAATATTCTAGGTGGCTATGTGACAATAAATAACAAAGAAATAAATAAGTAAATAATAAATACGTAGGTAATAATAAATAACAAGTAAATCTATACTGTTTAACATAGTTACATTTTGTTTATTTTCACATAGCCATATCTGTATGTATTACAACATGATATGGTCAATGTCTAGACTGCCAATAATTATAATAGCAAAAAAATAAAGAGTTACAAATATTTTGAATATAAATTACATATTAATATATAAATGCAATAAAATTATATATTCTGGAATCTTTTCAGAAGATTCGACTTAATTTTTTGCAGATTACAAGAAAAATATTTCCTTTATAAATATTTAGAGCTCATTAAAATAACTCTAAAGTTAATGAGTCATTTTGAAACAACAAAATTACACCAATTTACGGTTTAAATTAAAATTATAAGTGCAAAAAATGATTCAGCAAATAAATAAACTTTTACAGACGGACATCCTTGTTTCTCCTTGAAATTCAGCCTATCTTGAGACACGTAGTCGCCATACGCATTTGCAATAAAAAAAATACACTAGTTTTTTCGAAGGATGAACAATAATTGTAATAGATTAACTTTGTCTATTACTCATTGTACTTAGTCTATAAAAATTATATTTGTCACGCTATAGTTATTCTGGTTATATATTAGTCAATTTCTATTTAATTATTCACACATGATTAGTGCAGTAATATCAACTTGATATTTAAATTACTATTGCAAGAAATATTACAAGTCATGTTATTAAATACATGTACTCTATGATACACGTGCTATGCCTACATACATTGATAAATATTATTTGAGAGGTGATATTTACTTTAAAAAATGATTTAAGTACTTATGAGCGATTGAGACATAAACACTTCACATTATAGAATAAATCATTACAATATACGAGTATTATTATTATTAATTAGTTTTCGGAAAAAGATATGAACGAATCTGCTTATTAATACAATAATAATTATCATATTCAATTCAATAAGTTGAGGGTTTTAAGCATTAACCGCTTTTGTCACTGCAACCTGTAAGATCTGTTGTAACAAGGCCCTATCTTAGTTTTCTGGAAGTAGTTCCAGAATTCTTATGAAGCCAATTACTGGTCCAGGAGGCAGTTTCCCGATCTCATTTGCCGCGAGGTACCTTTTACCAAGACGGTTAAGTTTACTTAAAGCCACAGCTGGACATTTAGATACAATGTTTCTCTGTCTTCTTCTCAAAGTTGACAGATGTTGTTTTCAGCCATACCAATCTTACATAGATGGTATTTCAGAGGGCAATGACCAGTAAAGATATCTGTCACAGGTCTACTGTTCTTCTTGTTGGAAGCTAATAGCTCTTTGGCGTTTGTCAACGAGGCTGTTTCCTGTCAGTTTTTGATTTCCTTCTTTATATGGCTTTTCAAGAAGTAAAATGGTATTTTAGCTCCCTTTTTAGGCTCATCTGCTTTTTCACCCACCATAATGTGACGTGGTTATCTTTGGCCAGTATAGTTGTAGGGTGTTCATGCAATTCCAGACTAGTTCTTCTGACTGAGATCTTTGTTTAGATTTATTTGAGTACAGAGATTTGTTGCGTAGATCTCTAATTGAAATATGATGGGACTGGTGCCTGTGGATTCCTTTATTTGGTAACCTGGACCAAATATGCCCACTCCAGTTTCTCCTGACTCTAGTTTTGAACCATCCGAGGAGAGAGTCCCTTGGGAAGTGTGGCCCTCCTACTGTCCACTGAAGGCGATCACCATTTCATCTAGGCGTCACCCTTAGAATTTCTACTAGTGGACCGTTTCCGTCTAGACGATGAAGTTTAATTTTGACGTGCTGAATGAGTCTTTGGTGAATTTTAAATTTATTTTGTTTACCTCTCGAAGAACCCTTTTTGTAAGTATCGCCCAAAAAGTTTCAATATAGAATTTAAGTGCCCGTGAGATGACGCCTGATAAACGCCCGCACGGTACAAATATGTCATCCTCATCACCGAAATCTGTGTACAAAACAAATTGGCACACCCAGCAATAGGTAATATACCGTGATGATATATATTTTTATTTTATTTTTACATATTTTTATGTGTTCAAATAAATCAATTATTAACAATATGGTGACATCTGATTAATATAGAATGTTTAAATGATAAAATTAGAAAAATCACTATAAATAAATAAATCGTACAAGGTCGCTGTTGCATAAAATAAAAGTGAATCTTGTCCGCTACATTAACTTGGTGGTCACAACTAATCGTGATGCAATGAAAATGTACTTGCAGTACTGTATTTAAAGTACTTTTGTTTGTACAGCTTGTTTTTTTTTTCAACAACTTTATTTTTAAACAAAAAGTAATTAAGGAATAAGTTCATGGTCAAAATGTTTAAAATTTAAAAGAATCAAGGTAGACGCTTCATTTTTATCACCTTTCTTGAAGGTTACTTGTAAACACTTTCCATCATTTGAATATTTTATCATCTATTATTAAAATTAAAACATTTATGCAATAAAAGAGGTAATAAATATGACTTAAATGTTGCAGCCCTCGCTTTTCTCGAGTGGCAAACACATCATCGATTGATGCACTCCCGATGATTTGTTTTTTACCTTTTACTACCAGAAATGTCAAGGAGTACCATTAAAAATTGATACATTGAAATAAAAGATCTTAATATTTCCATAAAAAAAATCTGATGTGACCAACACAAACCCTCCCGCCAATTAATTTTTATTAATTTAAATACGTATACCTATAGGTTCTCATAATCGCGTGCCTGAGTGTCTGGTCGCGAATCTGGGGAACCGGATTCAATTCCTACTATCAAATATTTCGAATTTTAAATGGCACAAAACTGACCCCTGCGATGCACTCTCCACGCCAAAAATGAGTATCCGTGAGGTAACGCATGGTAAACGCCCGCACGGTACAAATAAGTCATCATCAACTTTAGAATCGCATTAATTTAATTGCAAAACAAACAGACGTCATAATAGCTTACTTAAAGTAGGAAAGCATTCTCAATAAGTGAAATTACCAATATGATGCTTCCATGTTTAAATAGTTGAAAAACAGTAGGAAACGATTACGTTTTGTTTTCTTCTATAAAACAAAAGATTCGCATGAACTATGATCTAGTGTTTATAAAATTGCAAGAGAAATTTCTATTAGTAAATAAATGTATATTTGCTGGTATTCCAGTCACGTTACTTATAGGTATATTGACTTTTGGATTTATTAAAAATTACAAGAAAATGAGAAAGGGAAAGTATAATCTTCAAACTGCTAGCAAGTCTTTATAACTATTTATTTACAAATGTACTGTATTGTTTTTGCAACGTTAATTTGCTAAATATATTTTCATCTATTATCATATTTTATATGTACTTGATGTCTTCAAAATGAAAGTAATAAAAAATGTTTACAATTTTGACTATTTGATAGTTGACCTTAGAAAAAAAAACCTTAACCTATTACAAATGCAAGAAATTTATGGTCAAATTAATTCAATAAAGCGGCAAGGTTCATACTTTTATTTCATTTGATGCAAAAATTATGCATATTTTATTTAAAAATAAAGTTTTTAAACAAATAAATAATAAATAAATATATCATCACGGCATATTACCCATTGCTAGGTGTGCCAATCTGTTTTGTACGCAGATATCGGTAAATGATGAAATATTTGTACCGTGTGGGCGCTTACTAGACGTCACCTCACGGCCACTTATTGCTGTCGTGGAAAGTGCACCACAGGGGTCAATTTTGTGCCATTAAATCCGAAGTAATTTTTGGCGTCGGTTGGGATCGAACCCGGGTTATAATTAACAAATTTAACATTTCTTGTACATACAAATAATTCAAATTGTATCTATTCTTTCGTTCTATGAGAAATTTTCTCCTACTCTTCTAATATGTTCAAAATCTTTATATTCACTGACGGTATTAGCAGTATTTCTTAAGGATATATGTAGTATTAATATATCTATAATTTTAAATATTTAATTAATAATACAATAAAAAAAATTAAATGTACTTCCCAATAAAACTGATGATTCTTGACACTGACATTTTGCATTTATCTGTCAATTACAAACATTTAAATATCTCAACTGGTTTCCATGGAGTTGTTTGGGCAGCAAGATTTATTACATCAGATTATTCTATATTATTATATAATATATTTCTAAATCTATAGAAGATATAATAATTTTTTTAAATGTATCAGATTGAAAATTTATAGATCTTTATTATTGTATTAACATAAATTTTCAAAAAATAATATTTATAAGATTTTTTTTTAAGAAACTACCACTTCCGGTTGCCCAATTGTTACCAAAACCTATTCAACTCTTCCCATTAATGTTAGATTGAGGAATCCGTAGTTACACAGGTCTTTAGTCTTATAGAATTTGAGAAATCGTACCTACAACATCCTAACACACACACACACACACACACACACACACACACACACACACCCAGACATCATCGTAAAAATGTTAAAATTGTATTCTAGTGATCTTAAAACTTGCTTATTCGAAAAAATGTGGATATGCGATTTTTAGCATGAATCCAATACCTCTCTTAGCAAAAAACTTAATTATTTATTTTATGTCACACATAATTTGTGTTTCAAACATTACTAAGGACAAGTGGAATGTTTAATTATTAATTTCAAAATATAAAACATTTATTTAGTAACTTACAATCTGTATTATTGAAATAGAAAAAAATCTTGTATTCATTTTTAGTTAACAATGTTTATTATTTATTGTCAAATAAATAAACAAATATATCACCACTTTTCAATATTCATTACTGAATGTATTACCAACAATACATTTGTATTTTAATCGTAGAGTGAACCGTAGCAAACCACTCAACACTTTTATTGTCGATCAAAGTAAATACCGTCTTTCTTTGTGTTTTTGTGGTCGTAAGTGTTTACGCATAATTTCCAAGAGTCCACTCCTGGTGGTCACATGTCCTCGAGTAGCTTAAGTCCTGACTTCGCGATCTCGCTTTCAATACACTCGCGACTTGCCTGTTGGCTGTTGAATTCGCAAACAAAGAGACAATAACATTTGCAATTTTTTTGCTCTAACTTTTGCAAACTTTGTCTAAAGAAAATAAATAATATTTTGAGTATTTTGTTTGTCTTTTGGTATTCTGGGTGAAATTTGGTGGCAGTGCATTAAATATATATAGTGACGAGGGATGATAATTAGTTTATTTTCCCAAAAGTAAAGGTAAGTTTGCTGTTTTTAAGTTTTAAAATTATTCAGTTACTAATGTTTTGTATATAATAATAACAGTTGCAATTTATATTATTATTATTCATTCTTCTTCTTTAGCTTTTCCCAGTCGTTAGGAGTCACTATTTTTTATTTTTTTCTTCCACTCATTTCTGTTTTTGCGTGTCGTTCTCATTCAGTTCCTTTTCTCTCAAGTCTACCGCAATACAGTCCTTCCATCTTATCTTTGGTCTTCCTCTGTTTCTTCAACCATCTATTAGTAAACTATTCTTTTTCCAATATATTCTTCATCTCTCCTCATGACATGTTCATACCAAATTTCTAACACTAGAGTTATTTCCCTTATTCTTTCATTCTTTACCGTATCTTTCCGTGTCTTCCCCAACATCTACTTCAACATCCTAATCTCTGCCACATTTCTTTACTTTTCATTGATACTGACATCTGTCAATTTGAATTATCTGAATATATTTGCAGTTTCCATGGTTAGCATAGCTGGCTGATTAATGAAATATCTTTATAATTCTTTAACTCTATATCTATTGAATATGAAGTATAAAATGCAATCAAATCGTATAGAGAATAATATATTCTTTAAGGTATAATAACGTTAAATGTCAATAAATGATATTTAACTGCATTTTTTCAAGAAAAACTGTTAAAATACTTCCGGTTGACCAATTATAACCAAAATCTAATCACCTCTTCTTCTGGATATAACCTTGAGGAATACGAAAAAATTATAATATTTGGAGTCGTGCTATTGAAGTTATGTGATCTGAAACTTTCGTCACATACACACACACACACATACACACACACACACACACATCCATACAGACATCGTTGTAAAAATGGTAAAATCGTATTATATGGACCCTAAAACTCATCATTGAATGTTTTGACCAAAGACAATACATTCCTTACCTAAAAATGACGGAAAAATTTGTATGTTTTTTGGCATAGCCTTGAACTTAACACATTAAGCAATCAAAAAACGACAATCGAGCAAACGGATGTGCGTATCTCGTATTTTTGTACGATGTTTTAATAAAATATAACTGAATGTTTTGTACGAATGTATTTTGTGTATATGAATTGTAATAATTTGTAAGATCTTACTGTAAGTGTGATAATGTCCATGTTATTTTGTATGTATTCCTGTATAATTATTGTAGACCCTGAAGAAGGTGCAAGGGTGCATCGAAACGTCGGTAGAGTAAGAATAAATGCTATATGAGTTTTCGAGAAATTGTTAACACCTTATAAATCTATAAATTTTCTTGTGAAAGCTATTATATTTCCAATAAAATTATTTCATAAACAAAATATAACATTGCATTTGACACTGACATTTTTTTCTTTAGCTTTTTCCATTCGTTCTTCCACTTGTTTTTATTTTGCATGTCGTCCTCATTCAGTTCCTTTTCTCTCAAGTCTTCCTTAATACAATCCTTCCATCTTCTGTTTGGTTTTCCCTTATTACTTCTACCTTTTATTATCAAGGTGTTCATTCTTCTTCCAATATATATATATATATATATATATATATATATATATATATATATATATATATATATATATATATATATAATTATTAATCAATGGAAAATTTTGCGTCATTATGAATTCATTAGCAAAATGTCGAAAAAAATTTTTAATACATACGATTATTACTTGATCACAAAAAAATATGCCCGAAAGAGTGTTGTAGTATTCAAATATTTTATTTTAGAATATGAAGATTATAAATTCAAATTAGCTAATTAGAAAGATTTCAATGCCGAACGATAGAATCTGCATAAATTTTGCAAATCAATGTTGCTAAGAAACATCTTTGTTTTTATTTACAATTTTTGTTTACCACAGCTTCCTGCAATAATAATGACTCAATATTTATTTATATAAACAAATACAAAGTTTATAATTTTAACACGTAGTAATATTTAAAATGTGTTTTGCACTTTTTATTTAAACAAAACAGAAAAGTTGAACATCTTAGATTGAGGTCAGGCTTGCAATAACCTTGACTTAAAAATTGCTGGGGAAAATGTGAAGACTTTTGTTTATATAATAGTTAAATAATTGCTCATCTGGTGGACTGTAACCATAACAACGCATAATACTCTCATTACATGGCACAGAAAAAAAAAATTAGTCAATTCTAATGTGCATTATGTACAAATTCCATAGGGCACGAGCAGTCACGTGACTTTGCTGGTCTTGGTAATCAGATATGGGGGCCCGTATCAGAATGATAGCTATTAATTATGTCCATAACTGACAAATATCATAATTTTTCATTCAAAATTTCATTTTTTGGTATTTTATGATTCCTTTTCTCGCCAACTGAATTCCACACCCTTGATAAATAAAACACAGAAATTAAAAATTCATGAAATTTTGAATGAAAAATTATGACATTTGTCAGTTATGGACGTAATTAATAGCTGTCATTTTGATTCGCGCTCTATACATAAATTTTCTTGCAAAAGATCCTATATTTCCAGTAAAATTATTTTATAAACAAACTATGCAAATTGCACTTGATATTTCTTTAGTTTTTCCCATTCGTTAGGGGTCGCTATTTTTAATTTTCTTCTTCCACTCATTTTTGTTTTGCGCGTCGTCCTCATTCAGTTCCTTTTCTCTCAAATCTTCCGCAATACAGTCCTTCATCTTATACTTGGTCTTCCTCGTTTCTAAGCTATTCATTCTTCTTCTAATATATTCTTCATCTCTCCTCATGACATGTTCAAACCAATGTAATCGTCTCTCTTGTATCTTTTTAGAAATTTCTAACGCTAGAGTTATTTCCCTTATTCTTTCATTCGTATACAGAATAATATAATCTTTGTTATAATAATATTTAACTGAGTTAAAAAAAAGTGAAAATCTTCAAATGAGGGAACTTCCGGTTGACCAAAATCTAATCACCTCTTCTTTTGGATGTAAACTTGAGGAATATGAAAAAAATATAATTTTTGGAATCGTGTTATTGAAGTTATGCGAGCCGAAACTTTTGTCACACACACACACAGACACACACACACACGCACACACACACACACACACACACACACACACACACACACGAACACACACACATACATACAGACATCGTAAAAATGATAAAACATGCTTATTATGATGATATTATCTTTTAGCCTATATATTTCTGTTGTAACTAATTTATTTTTAGTTTTAAAAACATGATTTTTTTATCAAAAATTAATTAGTAATTATAAGTAGAAAGCGACAACTTAAAGTAATCAGCATCAGCATGAAATTTGTAGACTTCAATGTCAAGAATACATATCATAATTGTATATTTGTATTCCTCATTTTCCAAACTAGAAAATAATTACACAGTGCATCTGGTAACAACGCAGACACAGTATTTTCATCGCAAATTAGTATGAACAGTGAGAGTGATTTCTGTTTCACAGAATAACATGCAAACAATAATATTTCTTGGCACGCTAAGAATAAGTAAATAAGGATAAAAACGTTGCATATTTTTAATGTGAAATCTAAATATAAATAGTGCATTAGTTTGTTAAATTATTGCACAATTGCATAATGCATTATTGCACATTAATACTTGCAATCTAAAATGTAATGTAAAAATAATTATAAATATCAAAGTATCAGCTGCGTATATGGTTCTAGTATATTTCCTCATTATTAAAATGTTATTCGAAATACAAATATTATATATTTTGTAATGAACTCTGATAAGAATGTACGTGTTATTTATATTTTTATAGTCTAACGACATCTACAACCTCCTTTTTTTAATCTTTTAATTATGTATAATTATTCAACAATCTAAAAACATTTTAAACATAACCCTGAGGATGGTTTAATTGAGACCGAATCGTCGGTATTGTTTTAGATAAATAATATTTTAACCAAGGACTGAATCTCCATTATTTCACATCTCCAAAACAAATATTATCTTTTAAAATATATTTAATAAAAAAATTGTTAGTACAGCTAGGTGGACGTTTTAGGATCCCTAAAATACGATTTTATTATTTTTATGATAATGTCTGCATGTGTGTGTGTGTATGTGTGTGTGTGTGTGTGTGTGTGTTTGTGTGTGTGTGTGTGTGTGTATGTGACGAAAGTTTCAGATTGCATAACTTCAATACCACGATTCCAAAAATTATATTCTTTTCGTAGAACAACTGATTAGATTTTGGTTATAATTGGTGAACCGGAAGTAGCCTCATTTGAAGATTTAACAGTTAAATTTGATTTATTGACATTTAACGTTATTATACCTTAAAGAATATATTATTCTCTATACGATTTGATTATATTTTATACTTCATATTCAATAGATATAGAGTTAAAGAAATTTAAAGAAATTAAATTTTATAAATCAACCAGCTATGCTAAACATGGAAACTACTAATATATTCATATAATTCAAATTGTCAGATGTCAGTATAAATAAAAAGTAAATTAATGCGGCAGAGATAAGGATGTTGAAGTAGATGTTGGGGAAGACACGGAAAGATAGGTAAGGAAATAACTCTAGTGTTACAAGTTTCTATAAAGATATAAGCGAGATGATTACATTGGTTGGAAAATGTCATGAGGAGAAATGGAGAATATATTGGATAAATAATGAATCTGAAATATGAATAATAGAAGGTTGAAGAAACAGAGCAAGACCAAAGATAAGATGGAAGACTGTATTGCGGAAGACTTGAGAGAAAAGGAACTGAATAAGAACGACATGCAAAACAGAAATGAGTGGAAGAAGAAGATGCTATTTTTCGCGATTGCGTAAATTTGGTTTGCGGTTAGACCAATCAAAAAACTAGAAACGTATGCCCTATCTTACGCCTAAGTCTATTTTTAACTAGAATATTGTATAAAAGTTGCTTTACAAAAATCTATTACAAATTTAATAATTATTATAAATTAAAACTGCAATGAAATTTGGAGTACCTTATTATTACCTATAAAGTGAAAGGGTTTTTGTGTTACATAATAACATAAATAGATGTATTGTATGCACCAATTTCTGTAAATAAATATAGAAATCAAAACTCCTTTCAAATTTATCGACAAGGTATCTGAAATTTCTTCTCCTTCTCTGTAATTACTGTAGCATGAAGGTGTATTTTTAAATATTGTTGCAGAACTTATTTTGCAATATAATTACCTACCTATCGTATCATGGTTCTATTTCTGCGGTAACTAAGGAAAGTGAAAATTGAGAAAACGTATAAACGTATATATGATAATTCAACTAATTAACAGTAAAAGCTATGAGACAGGTACCATTGGCGATATACACAAAATAAAAATATCGTTTCTAAATGCTGTAATTCTAAGTTCACTCACATCACATTACAGCGTAAGATATACGATGGGTTATGTTTATACACGAATTATCTAAGATCAAAGCCCCTCAAAGTCTTTACAGTAAAATTTTCAAACACTAGCGGTAGTCTAATAAATCCATTACTCGTCAAGCCATGGATTGAATAAGATTTTGCGTTCCATAGTCCTACATTTTGTATTGGCGTCTGGATACGTCGCACTACCCTTCCTAAGACTTTCCACAGATTTTCAATAGGCGACAAATCTGGAGAACGGGCCGGTCATGGAAACATTAAAAAATATGTTTACACTTATACATATCACATGGAAACTAATTCGCTTGAGAAAGTAACTCAGTTTAAGGATCTTGGGATTAAATTTGACACAAAACTAACATTTAATATAGACAATAAGACTACTGTAAGATCATCCTACAAAAATCTTGGATTTGTAATTAGAAATTGTCGGTTTTCATATAAAACAACTACACTATAAAGCTTGTATTGTGCATTTGTCTAAGCTAGAATACTGTCTACAAGTCTGGAATCCAATATATCATAAATATATATCTAAGATTGAGTCTGTCCAGCATAAATTCATCAAATATTATTTTAAAATACATGGACAATAATCTTAACTTTACCCATGATTATTCTGTTTAATTGTTTGAAGTGAACTTGGTGCCATTTAGTAGCAAAAGAAATTTACAATTATCTCTCTACTTATACAAATTAATAAATAATTGTATTGAAGACCCATGTAGTACCACCATCAACTGTCATGTCTCAGTCCATCGCTGTAAAACAACAACACTAGCGATATTTGCGGCTTTAAGTATGTAAGCGTGACGTCACAGGAAGAGGACGATTTGAATCATGTACATACATACATACATACATACATACATAAAATCATGCGTGTCCCACTTAGTGGGTTCGCACAAACCCTATAACAATAAGAACAACATCATACAACAAATCCTTTGTCTTAAACATATTAAAGTGACCGATTTTCGGTAGCGAAATACCGCATCCGGATCACAAAAATAGTTACGAAACAATCATCCTTCGCCACACATTCCTATCTAAGCAGACTTCTTTCGCCTCGGCCACACTCATAATCGCATTCATACTTTTTGAAATATTTACATAATTGTATTAAATATTATATCTTATTGCAATTCATATATTGTAAGCAAATAAGAATTTCATTAAATTTTAACATATGGTAACTACCCCATTAG
This sequence comes from Harpalus rufipes, assembly GCA_951394225.1. Classification (NCBI taxonomy): domain Eukaryota; kingdom Metazoa; phylum Arthropoda; class Insecta; order Coleoptera; family Carabidae; genus Harpalus; species Harpalus rufipes. Next base: position 340,968 of record OX596280.1, read on the forward strand.
CGAATACCGAATGTCTGGCTTTAGCCGAACAAAATGACGGTCGTCTAGCGGGCAAATTTTAATTATTCCTTATTATTTTTTGGCGTTTCGATTCAACGATCGCTAATGTCTGGTCTGGGGCTACAGTAACCTGTTTCTTTTAACCTTGTCCAAAACAACTTTAATCATCATGGAAAATTTTAAATCTTATTCAATGAAAAAAATAAATTTAACACTTTTTAAATTCAGGAAACATAAACATCTATTAATCATTTATTTATAAGGATACCGTATTATTAAACATTTGTAATTGTTAAGTGTTGTCGGATACACAGGATTCGTTATATCCGTTTTTTTTGTCTAATGTAAGAGTGCATTCACCACGCTTAAATATTTAATTTATAATTGAATTAGAAATGAGTTTTCTACATGCAGTTATGATTTTATTTTGTTGAGAACCAGTCTGACTCCTACGGTATAGCAAAGAGCGATAGAGCTCCATAGCGAGTGCCGTTTCAATTTCAACATCGAGAAAGTGAAATGAATTTATTTTGTCTTCTTATGATCCATTGATTAGCAATCTTATTTTCATCTGTACGAGTAATTTATGTATGCATATTTAATTAATATAATTATGAATAGTTTTATAGTAAGTTTCACTTTCGTTTCAAAAAAGAATCTGCATGTAACATTGTAATATTTTAAAGTTCATACAGACCGTTAACCTTGTCCCAAAATATAATAATAATATTTGTTTATTTGACCTTAAACTTATCAAAACTATAAATAAAATTATCAGCTCTCATGTGCATTTGATGCTTTATTGAAACGCAATATGGATTTAGAAAAATATTGAGTGATGGCTAAAATTTGAGACGAATTTCAAGACCAAATCTGCTTGCCAAGGCCAATAAAGTCACATAACTGCTCGCGCCATATAAGTAACGAATTTAACATTTCTTGAAACTGTATATTTTCTTTCGTTCTATGAGTAATTTTGTCCTACTCTTCTAATATGTTCAAAATTCTTCAAATTCATTGATGGTATTAGCGGTATTTCTTAAGGATATATGTAATATTAACATACCTATAATTTAAATACATATTTAATTAATAATACAATATATTAAATGTACTCGTACCTCCCAGAAAAATCTGATTTTTGACACTGACATTTTGCATTTATCTGTCAATTACAAACATTTAAATATATCAACTGTTTTTTGGGCAACGAGATTTATTACAACAGATTATTCTATATTATTATAAACTATATCTCCAAACCTATACGAGATATAATAAAAAAAATAAATGTATCAGATAGAGAATTTAATTTTCTTTCATATTACCAAGTTTTTTTTTTCAAAAAATAATATTTTTTCAAGAATCTGCTACTTCCGGTTGCCTAATTGTTACCAAAACCTTTTCAGCTCTTTCCATTAATGTCTGATTGGGAAATACGTAGTTACATCCACACACACACACACACACTCACACAGACATCATCGTAAAAATGTTAAAATCGAATTGTAGGGACCTTAAAACGTGCTTATCATTAAAATCTGGGTATGCGATTTTTATTATAAATCCAATACTTCTCTTAGCGAGAGGTAAAAATATATTACTAATTTTTAAATTATTTCGCAAACATGTCACACATATTTTTTTACTTTGTAACATAAATACCATAATTATTATTTTATCTTTAAACATGGTATGGCAATTTGGTTACATCCATTAGACAAATTACACTCTGATAACTATTTTTGAATGGTATATGTGAAATATTATTTTATTTCAGAATCCGTAACTATCTGGCCATCTTCTTCTCAGTTTTTTCAAGATGCCAGGTGAAACTGAAATATGCGTGGAGTTAGACTTGGGAGATCCTCCTCAAGAGTTGTTGGATTTTGCAAGGAGGGAACTCGATGAGGACCCGGATACTAGGGCACAAGTTATTGAAGACCTTCGAGATATGGTGTATGGTGAGTTAACACTGTATATTATAATATAGAGAGAGGTATTTGTATTGCAATATAGAAACCGAGAGGTCGAATGCAAGTATTGCTTAAGTCAGACGATCAGATGAACATGAATGAGTCGAAGGTATTGCATCAATGCAATAATGAATAGACAAGCAGTTTATTTTTTATTTTTGAGAGTCGTAGTTACTGATTTACAATTATAGTGTGCCTAACGGGACGACAAAGAGACCGCAACTATAATTAACGCACAAAAGTTACGACAATTATTAAGTAACAAATGAAAAAAATCTATTGTTCTTATCACAATACCTCTCGCTGTTTCCATAGCGGTATATATTAGTGTTGTATTTAACATTTCTTGTACGCACAAAAAAAATATAATTACATCTAATCTATATATTTATATATTTTCTATAATAATTTTAAATTCATTCTATGAGCAAGTTTTTTCCGACTCTTCTATATGTTTGAGGTGCATCCAATTCATTGACAAAATTGGCGGTATTTCTGAAGAAATATTAAATATCGTTCCCAGAAAAAGCCTTCAGTACTATCTCTGAATTTTTGACACTGACATTAGCGATATTTATCTGTCAATTATCGACATTTTAATTTCTCAACTGGTTACAATTAAGATATTTGGGCTGTGAGATTTACTACAACAGATTATTTTATAGATTATAGAGATATAATAAAAAAAAAAAATGTGTCGGATAGAGAATTTTATTTTTTAATATTTGTAATAATATTTACAAGATTTTTGTTAAAATACTACTACTTCCGGTTATTCAATTGATTATCAGAACCTATTCAACTCTTCCCATTACTGTTAGATTGAGGAATCCGTAGTTAAACAGGTCTTTAGTCTTATAGAATTTAAAAAATCGTATCTCCAACATCCTCACACATACATAAACACAGTCATCATCGTACAATGATCTTAAACAGGTTTATTCACTAAAATCTGGATATGCGCTTTTCGGATATCCGTAATGATGAAATATTTGTACCGTGCGGGCGCTTACCAGGCGGTTCCTCACTGGCACTCAATGCTGGCGTTGAGAGTGCACCATAGGAGTCAATTTAGTGTAATTAAAATTTGGTCGGGATCAAACCCGGTTCCCCAAATTCGCGACCAGGCGAAAAATAAAATACTATACTTGGCATCACAAGAAATGTTTGAATGGAGTTATTATACATTAATTAATTAAGTAATACCAACTACTACAAATCCTAGGAATTGAAACTACACTCATAATTTCATGAAATATATTAAAATAAATCTATTTTTTTCAGAAAGGGGAGAATGTACGCCTCATAGAATCGACGATTCATTTTTGCTCAGATTTTTGCGGGCCAGGAATTTCATAGTACCAAGAGCCCACAGACTTGTAAGTAATATTACATAACAATCGTATTTATACGCTAATCATTTTATAATAACTATAATAAGAATAATAACATCTGTTTTCTTCGGATATATATCATCAAATCATAACTTTTACTTCACATGTTAATATATGTTTAATTTCTTTAGCGAATGCTGCACTTTAACGTATTATATCACCAAAATGATTTGTGTAGCAAGTTTCATTTACCAAGAGAAAGGATCTTTTTTATTAATAGACAAAAAAAACTATAATATTATATAATAATAAAAGGTTCCTCAAATCATAAGAAACAAATAACAATGAGAATAAAATTAAACCTCTTGATAGTCTATGGGAAAGCATTGCACAAGAGTGAAACGAAATTTACGCGAGGTTATAAGGTCTCATCTATCAACTATCAAGTACTGTAGACTTACTAGAGAAAGTACTTAACCCGGAAGACATCCTAATGTAACGACGAAGCTATAGTTATTGATAACTACATGCAAAACATGAAAATATACTTATAACTTATATATATACATGTGGGTGTTTGGTTACAGTACATAAATAAGCTATTACCTATTACAAATAAATCATGTATTGTTTATCATGTTTCCAGCAAGATAATTATGTTATTGTGTTTCTTATTAATGTTGCAAATTTTTATTGTTTGCTAAAATGAAACTACTTATGCAATGTTATCAATGCACGGTTTAATTGTCTAATTACTTCATAAGTTGCTCTCATGAATGTTGTAATCTTTCACAATTTGTCGCAAAGAAAAACAATGTAACATTGGAATTTACTAAGTTGCTAATACCCAGTTGCATCAACAAGGATTAAATTTTGATGTGGCCAGTACATTACCTTCCATTAGTCCTATGTATTTTGTACAAATTCCATGCACGATTTCTTGCAAAAGATTTTATATTTCCAGTAAAATAATATAAATGTTTATAAATTACACTTGACACTGACATCTGTCAATCAGAATTATCTTAATATAGATAGTAGCTGTTTCCATGGCTGCTTCATGAAATTAAATTATCTATAATTTTTTAACTCTAAATCAATTTAATATGAAGTATAAAATGTAATCAGACCATATAGAGAATATAATATTCTTTAATATTTATAATAACATAAAATATCAAAAAATGATATTTAACTGTTAAAATCTTCAAATGAGGGTACTTCCGGTTGACCAATTATAGCTAAAATCTAATCACCTCTTCTTTTGGATGTAAACTTGAGAAATACACACACACACACACATACATACATAGATCATCGAGAAAATAGTAAAATTATATTCTAAAATAAATAAATAAATATATCATCACGGCATATTACCCATTGCTGGGTGTGCCAATCTGCTTTGTATACAGATTTCGGTAATGATGATAAAATATTTGCTGGCGTGGAGAGTGCACCACAGGTGTCAAAAGCCAAAATAAAATGCGCACGGAAAAACTGATTTCCCATGTTAAACGCCTATGTTTCTTTTTCCGCGATACACCCTGTATTTATGTATGTATGTATGTATGTATGTATGTATGTGCGTGGGTGTGTGTGTGTGTGTTTGTGTATGTGTGGGTGTGTGCGTGTGAGACGATTTTTTTGGATCCGATAAGTCCAATATTACAATTCCTTACATTTATTTGCAAACGTGACCAAATTTGGTTATAATTGGTCAACCGGAAGCACTCTCAATTGAAGATTTTAAGAAGAGTTTAAAAATTATAAAGAAATTAAATTTCATAAAGCAGCTAGCTATGGTATAACCATAGAAACAGCTATAGGTACTATATTAAGAGAATTGTTTCACAGATGTTAGTGTCAAGTGCAATTGACAGTATGGAATTTGTATAAAATAAATAAAATTGACGGGAGGTAATGTGCTGGTCACATCAAAAAAATTATTTTGTTTTTGACTATAACAATTTCAAATATATGTTTCAGCTTTGCAACTACTACAGATTCAAAGAAAAGAATCCAACTTTCTTCAAAAACGTCCGTCCCTTAGAGTTAGATTTTATAGGCGATGACGACATTCTTTCCATCCCTCCTTACAGAGAACAAACTGGTCGTCGACTAATGCTATATCGCTTTGGTAAGCCCTCAACATAACTTCTTACAACACTCTTGCATTTTGCAATGTGCAACTTAAATGCACAGTACATAATTATGATAATAACACAACACGAACCTATTAAATTATTCTTATAGCTAGGTATGTTTCCTCTAGGTAATTGGGACGTAAACAGATATGAAACGGACGATATATTCCGAGCCACATTATGTGTTTTAGAACTAGGAATACTAGAGCAAAGAGCGCAAATATTAGGGGGTGTATGTATATTTGATTTGGCGGGGTTGAAAATGGAACAAGCTACCAAAATTACACCAAATGTCGCCAAGAAAGTGATCGACATTATGGTGGTAAGTACAGCAATTTTTTTGAAAGATGTCCGATCAAGGTCATCTGTTTTACGAACTAATTAACAAATAGGCATACATTTATCTCTTTGACGACTATGTCAAGGTTTGCTTGAGACACACGGTATATAATATTGTCTAAAACTTATTTTCCTAGACGTCTTTCCCTATGAAGATCCACGCAATGCATATCGTCAACCAACCATGGGTCTTCGAAATGGTCTACAATGTCTTTAAACCTCTCCTTAACTCCCAAATGAAGAAAAAACTATTTCTTCATGGTACAAACATGAAATCTCTTCATAAACACATTTCTCCAGAATGTCTTCCAGAACGTTATGGAGGTATTCAACACGAATACAATTATAAAGATTGGCTCTTCGCAATGGAATCCAATGCACAAATTTTGAAAGAAGTTAGGAGTTTGGGGTATGTTATCGAAGATGAAGATATCAGAAGATTTAAGAAGAAGAATGGAATACTTGAAGAAGAAAGATTATAAGATGTAAATGGTGTAATATTTGTAGCATTTGTAGACTGATAAAAATGACAAAATTAAGCGTGATATTTTTTGTTTTATATAAAGTGCACTTACTTAAAATAAGTTAATGTTTAATGGACTTAATAATATGGCTAATATTTTGAAAACTTGATTTCGTTTCCATCTTTGGTAATAATATACACATAGAAATTTTATAAAAAGTGTTGTATAATAAATTCTGGGTCAAATGAAGGCTCTTATTCATAAAACACCGCTACCATTCAACAAATGTTGGTCTATGAATACGAGCTAAGTTTTTACAAAGAAATTAACAATGAAATATATACTAGTAATATATATCTGTGTTAAATGTATTGTTAATTATTTAATTATAAATTTACTTTTAAAATAAGAATAAGTATATATTCAATGCAATTATTATTATTATTATAACTTTATATTTATAATGGAGAGACAAGGTAGTTTTAGTTGAAATATTTTATACTTTTAATATTGTTTGTTGTATATTCTTTTAATAAACATATACGTACTTTAAATTTTGCATTGATTTTCCTGTTCCAATGTTGCCATGGAATTAAAACAAAAACACAAATGTCAAGAAAAATAAGTATATTAACGAAGTGCATAAAACTAAATTGTTATTTTGCTTATGACTTTACGTTATAATTTTATTGAAAAATAAAAAGTAAAGAATTTCATATTTCAAGATTTTCTAAATTCATGTTGTTAATTTGTCACAAGGAGTCTGGAATTTATTTGTCGAGGAAAATAAACCACATGGAACTGCAAAATCACTAAATTAGAATGAAAAATTATATTTGACATCTATGTACATAATTACTAGCTATCCTTCTGACAGGTTCCCCCATATCTGCTTGTCAAGGCCAACAAAGTCACATGACTGCTCGCGCCCTATTATATTTAACATTTCGTGTATATCTACATTCTACACAAAAAATTCTACTTATATTTATTCTTTATATTTAGATATTTTAATTTTAAATTCATTCTATGAAGAAATTTTGTCCTATTCTTCTAATGTAATATACCTATAATTTTAAATATTAAACTATTAATACAATAAGAAATAATATAACATATGTACTTCCCAGAAAAAATCTTCAGTAATGTCTCTGGATTTTTCACACTGACATTTTAATTTGTCAATTGGTTTCCATGACATTATTTGGGCTGTGAGATTTATTACAACAGATTATTATATACCTTATATTTCTTTATCTCTAAATCTATATAAGATATAATAAAATATTTATATGTATCATATAGAGAATTTACTCTTCTTTGATACAAGCAAGAACAAAATTTAAGAATCTGCTACTTCCGGTTGACCGATTGAGAAATACGTAGTTAAACAGATATTAAGTCTTATAGTTTGTGAGAAATCGTCCTTCCAACATTCTCACACACACACATACACACACATACATCCACACACACACACACACACACACACACACACACACACACACACACACACACACACGCACACACGCAGAGAGAGAGAGAGAGACCTCACCGTAAAAATATTAAAATCGGATTGTAGGGACCTTAAAACGTGCTTATTTATTATGCGATTTTTAGCACGAATCCAATACGAGTACATCTCTTAGCGGAAGGTAAAAATTGCTGTCCCATATTAAATGCCTATGTAACGGATTTCGAACGCCATCCGGTATAAATATTTTTTGATTATCAGATTCAAAATAATGGACTATGGTTGTTTTGCTAGAAGTTCCTCAAATTAAAATATACAAAACCGTTTTCGTTAATACAAAAATCATCATATATATGTAAAAAGATTTCTTAGTAATTTTCATAATGTTTGAAATTTGCACCTGACTTTTCATCTTCCCACAAAAAATCCATTCAATTACATAATTAATTCTCGTTATGAATTTTATTATTTAAGATGAGAATTTGTTTCATTTGGGATCAAAGATCACCATTTTGCATGTAATATCCACCAATACACTCTCAAAATGAGTCAATAGTACCAGTCAGTTAAACATATATATATCCACACACACACATATATAAATTTAATCACACAGAACCACATTCTATCATGTGGACCTTGCTAGTAGTCGTTTAGTACGTGAAATAGTTCCATGAAGTTTTAAAATGCCTCCAAGTACGGCTGTAGATTCCACGGGCCGTGAATTGAAAGAGGAGGATATTCAAAAATTAGTAGAAGAATTAAGAAATTTAATTTTGAGTAGGTGTTAGACATCCTTGAAAAGTGTTTGTTTGTTGTGGATAATGTCAATGTAAAAAAATGTTCTGTTGCTCACAGGTGATGTAAGGATTTGTACGAGAAAAGATGATGCGTATTTGCTGAGATTTTTGCACTGTACTGGATTTAAAATCGAAGATTCTTTCAAAAAGGTTAGTACGATTTGAATACGACCCAAACTCATAATAGTTTGGTTGATTTACATTTTCAACAAATTATAAAACCTACACAGATGGTTAGAAATTTCTACAAAATTGCTACTTTAAATATAGCCTTAAAACTTAAAAAAAACTACGGGCCAAATGATGGGTGTTAGTAATCCGACCGGAATTTTAAGGATAATGTTCTAGTCCAGACTTAGCTTCTTCCGGGACAAGGCCTAATAGAATCTAGTATTTTAGTTTTTATTTATTTTTATTTAATGAAGTTGGAGAACCAACAGCACAATAAAGACCAAATACAGGTTCTCGCTAATATACAAACAAAAATATTACAGCAAACAGAGAGTACTTAAAACAACTATAAATATAGTGAGGTAGATTTTAAGCATTAAGTGAGATTTAAAACCATTACAATAAACTAATTGTGATCTATTGGTTATGTAGGATTCGATCCATATTAACAATTAACAATATTTAACTACGGAATACCTGAATAACATATTTATATTTTAAACTAGCAAATTTTATAATTTATTTGTTGAAATTGCAAACAGGCCGAAATATTATGGGTGGGGGTGGTATTTTGAGGCAGTTTACCGGGTAAATTTTTGGACTGAATAGTTAACCAATTATTAAAATTATTTAAAATCTCAGTTGTGTTATTAGTGATTTAAAATTCTATTACTACTTTTCCTATTTAATACCTGAGCTTCCGAAGGTCAGAGCGTAACCCTGACTTAAATTTTAATGAAAAAATATTGGAGATGTAATATGTAAGACATTAGAACAACAATAATCTACGATTATACTACTATAAGCCATTCAAAATATAAATTATTCATTAACAATTTTATAGTTATTTGCAACTAAAAATATACGCGTAACGATATATTTATATCTCTATACTACCATATAAAGATCATATTTATGTATTTCTAAATATAACACATTATCATATTCACCTTTCACCTAAAACTATATTTAATATTATACCGGGCGAGACGACACACGAGAACAGATTCATAATAGTTCGACCGAATAATTATATTTTCCACAAATTATAAAACACAAATGTTTTTTACAAAATTCTATCGACTGGCCAACACAATACCTTGTGTATTATGTATAAATTCCATACATAAATTTTCTTGTAAAAGATTCTAAATTTCCAGTAAAATTGTTTCATAAACAAACTATGCAAATAGCACTTGATACTGACATCATCATCTTCTTCTGTATCTTTTCCCATTCGTTAGGGGTCGCTATTTTTTATTTTCTTCTTCCGCAATACAGTCCTTCCATCTTTGGTCTTCCTCTGTTTCTTCAACCTTCTATTAATAAGCTATTCGTTCTTCTTCCAATATATTTTTCATCTCTCCTCATTACATGTTCAAACCAATGTAATTGTCTCTCTTATATCTTTCTAGAAACTTCTAACACTAGAGTTATTTCCCTTGTTCTATTTCAACATATCCTCATCTCTGCCACATTCATTTACTTTTCATTAATACTGACATCTGTCAATTTGAATTATCTGAATATATTAGCAGTTTCCATGGTTAGCATAGCTGGCTGATTTTTGAAATTGAATATGTTTATAATTCTTTAAGTCTATATCTTTTGAATATGAAGTATAAAATGCAATCAAATCGTATAGAGAATAATATATTCTTTAAGTTATAATAACGTTAAATGTCAATAAATGATATTTAACTGCGTTTTTCAAGAAAAACTGTTAAAATCTTCAAATGAGGGTACTTCCGGTTGGTCAATTATAACCAAAATCTAACCATCCCTTCTTCTGCATGTAAATCATTAAACAAAATTAATGTAATACATTTTATACCCGCAGAAATTAGACAAAATTAGAATTTAAAAATACTAGAGTTTTGAGAGCACATGAGGTGACGCCTGGTAAACACCCTCAACAGTATTTATTTTTACAGTTACAACTATTATACGAACTTCGAATAGACCACCCGAGTTGGTTTGCAAATTCACACCCTAAAGAATATTCAACCCTTTTATCCTGGAAAACCAAAACGCTGCTCAATGGTCGGGATAAATACGGCCGCAGAATTTTTTACACACGACTATGTAAGTTTCGTTTTATAAGAATCTACACAAAATTCACGTCTCTCTATAATATTTTTAGGTAATATTGATCCGAGTAAGACATCAATGACTGAACTAGCCAGGTTCGACGATTTATGGATGGAAGCCATCCTGGACGAACGAGACACCCAAATTTCGGGTATAGCAGCCATGGTAGATTTAGCTGGATTATCATGGAAAATGTTCCGTTGGCTAACGCCAGGAAATGCTAAAATTTCCAGCAGAATAATTGAATTATTTCCAGCGAAGAAATTAGTGATACATGTGGTTAGAAGTTCCATGTTGTTAAATGCAGTAGTTGCTGTGGTATTTCCTTTTTTGAGCGAGCGAACGAAGGAACATGTAAGTTTAAATATTTCAGATTTGCACCTCAAAGGTTATAACTCGTGAAGATACAAAGCAGGTGGTGCGTTCTCCACGCCAGGAATGAGTGCCCGTCCAATATTAATGTCATCATTATTACCAATATATGTGTATAAATAACAAAGTAGATTGCTACACCCAGCAATGGGTAATATGCCGTGATTACATATTTATTCATGTATTTATATTTAAATTGAAATCCAAAGAACCATCAGTAAATATATTTCGACATATTTCAGATTTTTTTTATAAAAATGCAATAAAATATTCAGTGTTTAATAAAAAACCTTCCACATGTAAGTGGAAAAATCTGGTTCTAACTATATCTACACTTTTTATTCAAATATATAAAACATAGTCAAATTAATGTATTACATTTACATCATTTATATGAAAACTGGATTTTAAAACTGCATGAGAGTAGATAGGAAATATTATAAAGTATAAAAAAAAATATTGGTATCTATTCCAAATTGCAAGATTTTCTAAATTCACGTAGTTAATTTGTCACCAGAAGTGTTGAATTTACTTGTCGAGGAAAATAAACCACATGGGAATTGGAAAATCACTAAATTATGATATTTGACATCTATGTACATAATTACTAGCTATCATTCTGACACAGGCCTCCGTATCTGCATGTCAAGGCCAACAAAGTCACATGACTGCTCGCACCCTATTGTATTTAACATTTCTTGTATATCTACACTCTACACCAAAAATTCTACTTATATCTATTCTTTATATTTAGATTTTGTAATTAAAATTCATTTTATGAAGAAATTTTGTCCTACTCGAGATGTTTCCAATTCATTGTCGGGATTGACAGTATTTTTGAAGGGTATATGTAATATACCTATAATTTTAAATATTTAACTATTAATACAATAAGAAATAATATGTATGTACTTCCCAGAAAAAATCTTCAGTAATGTCTCTGGATTTTTGACACTGATAACAGATTATTATATACCTTATATTTCTTTATCTCTAAATCTATAAAAGATATAATAAAATATTTATATGTATCAGATAGAGAATTTACTCTTCTTTAATACAAGCAAAAACAAAAATTTACAAAAAATAATATTCAGATTTTTTTTTAATCTGCTACTTCCGGTTCTCCAATTATTACAAATACGTAGTTAAACACACACACAGACATAATCGTAAAAATATTAAAATCGGATTGTAGGGACCTTAAAACGTGCTTAATCATTAAAATCTAGATATGCGAATTTTAGCATGAATCCAATATCTCTTTCAGCGGTAAAAAATTGCATGACGATTGGTAAATTCAGGAAGTCTATAAACAATATAATAATATGAAATTATAATAATCCGTTCATGAAGGTTTTTTAAATGATATATCGTTCTTTACTTGTTTAAATGAAGGTCGCTATTATTTGCAAAATATGCACTAATCATTGCGGATATGATTGTATTTTTTTTCTATAGATTCATTTTCATTATGAAGACTGGCCGTCTCTACACAAGCATATAGACAGGGAGTATCTACCAGAAGAATATGGAGGTAAATTAAAGGAGATTGATTTTGAAATGCACAATAAATGGCTGTTAGACCAAGGAGATACATTGGTAGCAAAATTTAAGGATGATAATAGACTGTGATAAAAAAAATATTGTACATATATATATTATATTAGAGCAAATGATTATGACATCAATGCCCGATATTTTTATCTCTATACTTTATTCCAATTAAAAATAAAGTTGGTGGCGCTGACTGAAACGAAATATCTCAGTTCTAAGTCCAATCTTAACTGGAATAGAGTATAGTTGGTTACCAGTGGCGTGTCCAGGACGCATGATTAGGCGGTAGAGGCTGCCATGTACCTGTAGTCAGTGTGTCAACAACAAAATGATTAATTTAAATATGTTATCAATTCATGTACTTTAAGGGGAGGCTCAAGCCCTCTCCTGAATACGCCACTGGTTTACATTACTGTAAAATTGGTCTTAGAATCTTAGGTGTTTTTAATAATAAGTTATCTACTTATTGAGGTCATCAGGTATATATTTAAAATAAATATAATATTTGTTTAATGTTGAATTTTAAATTATTATTAGTATATTTCCATTGTTCTCTATGTATTGTTATGAACTGTTAATAAATGTTTTCAATTATTGAAAAAAAAACTCTATCTTCCTATAAACTTGCAATACACAACAAAAATAATAACTAAATACTTCTTTACCTTATAAAACGCGGACATCCCAATCTTCCCGCCATTTTTAAGGGTCACCATAACAACAATCACTTAAATAATAACAATAACAACAATGTTTTTAATCGTTTATCACAAATAAACAAATAGAAATAACAACAACAACATCAATACACGTGACAGTTCAACAAAATTATACAACTAACGCCATCTGTGTTAAAACGCTGAACTTTCAAAATACCACATATAGTACATCCAAATAAGATGATCATGACGTATATGGAGTTTTATGATACTTTACGCTCTAACTCAAATACTATGGTTCAGAAAATTTTGAAACTTTGTATTTCTACCTTATTCTAATATGGAAACAAGCCATTAGATTTTAGTGCAAATCAAATAACCAGATATGGTACTTTACTTGAAGCTCAAAATAGTTATCCTTCAAAAAATACCGTTAAATGTTATTTTTTCGAGATTTATGTTATTATAAAAATTAAAGATAATTAAATTGTCTACAGGTATGCATTAATACTTTTTCTATATATTTTATGGATAAATTTATAAAACTATCTATAATTTAAATACCGGAGCCTACGCTTTAAGCACAACTCCTTGGTTACAAAGTTCAGATCTCAAATGTATGTAACTGACAGATAAATGTCACTGTTAAAAAACTAATTTCAAATTAATAATAGTAACGTTTAAAAAGAAAATAGTAAATGGAGCAATAGTTACATGCAGTTTCCAGTATAAGTATGTAGGTAAGTATTTAACATAAAAAAATGGCGGGAGGTATTGTGTTGGCCACATCAGATATTTATTTTTGAATTTAATGGTTTATATCTTGCTACTTATTGATCAGGGCCCTATTAAAAATCCACAAAACAAGAACTTATCAACAGCTAGTTTTTCTGCAATTCTGAAAATTCTCCAATTCTTTACCTATCCCTATATGTTCCTGCTTAAACCAGCTCATTATTCCTGCTGTCCTTCACAGGATTTCCCAGTGTTTGCGCAGGTGATGACGTCATAGGGTAGGTCGATAGGGCGACGCCTGATGGTCGGCGGCAACTAGTGCAATGCGGCGCGTCTCGACGCCTTCTGTTTCGTTTACAACAAACGTACAAATTGTAGATATTGTTAACATGATTTAGCACAAAATAAAGATATAATAATAGTGATAGACACATATTCTATAGAAGAATAGATCAAGTAAGTAGGGATTTCATAATTATCATATTAGAAAAAAAATCTGTTGTGGCTAGCACAATACCTTCCGTCAATACTGTGTATTGTGTATAAATTCCATACATTTCTTGCAAAAGATTCTAAATATCCAGTAATTTCATAAACAAACTATGCAAATTGCACTTGACACTTCTTTAGCTTTCCCCATTCGTTAGGGGTCGCTATTTTTTATTTTCTTCTTCCACTCAGTTCTGTTTTACGTGTCGTTCTCATTCAGTTTCTTTTCTCTCAAGTCTTCCGCAATACAGTCCTCCCATCTTATCTATGGTCTTCCTCTGTTTCTTCAACCTTCTATTACTAAGCTATTCATCCTTCATCCAATATGTATATTCTTCATTTCTCTTCATGACATTTTCAAACCAATGTAATCATCTCGCTTGTATCTTTCTAGAAACTTGTAACACTAGAGTTATTTCCTTACCTATCTTTCCGTGTCTTCCCAACATTTACTTCAACATCCTCATCTCTGTCGCATTAATTTACTTTTTATTTATACTGACATCTGTCAATTTGAATTATATGAATATATTAGTAGTTTCCATGTTTAGCATAGCTGGCTGATTTATAAAATTTCTTTAAAATTCTTTAACTCTAGATCTATTGAATATGAAGTATAAAATGCAATCAAATCGTATAGAGAATAATATATTCTTTAAGTTATAATAACGTTAAATGTCAATAAATCAAATTTAACTCTTAAATCTTCAAATGAAGCTACTTCCGGTTCACCAATTATAACCAAAATTTAATCAGTTGTTTTTCTGGATGTAAACTTGAGGAATACGAAAAAAATATAATTTTTGAAATCGTGGTATTGAAGTTATGCGATCCGCAACTTTTGTCACACACACGCACACACTCATCATTGAATTTTTTGACCAAGCACAATACCTTCCTTACCTAAAGGTGACGGAAGGTAAAAATGGTTTATATCTGACATTATTAGGGACTTCTGCAATATTGTTAGTATAAAAACGATCATTTCCCTTAATTTCGGAGTTGCTCAGTGATAAATCAACATAAATATTGTCCAAAACCCATATTTAGGTGACCGTAGAAAATTGCTCCTTTTGGAAGAACACGCATATCTTTATTTAATTTAAGTCTATAATTTTGCTGCTTATGAAACTGTTAATTATTACAATATATAGTGTAAATTAAATTATTATATTTTGTTAGGATTTTATTGCTGCAATGCCACAAGTAAAATCGGACGACACCTCTGTGATTTCTAAAGGACTCAAAGCCCTCAACATGGACAGCACAGAACTCAATGAAGAGTTCGCCAAGCGAGCCAAAGAAGAACTCAACGAAACCGAAGAAAATGTAGAAAAATGTACCGAAGAGTTACGCCGACTTATATTAGGCAAGAATTTTGATCTACAAAACTTTATCTGCTACTTATGAATTTGTCTTTCTAGCTGATGAGAATTTATACGTTCCAACGGACAAATCGTTTTTGTTAAAGTTTTTACGTGCGAGGAAGTTTGACACACAAAAGTCCTTCCACATGGTAAGAAGAAGAAGATTCAAGAAGGATTAACAATTAAGAAATGTATTAAGTGTTTTTTGTTGTTGTTTTAGTTACAAAGATATTATATAATGAAGTTACGATGTCCAGAGTTGTTCAAAGTACCACTGCCTTCTGAAAATATGAGAGTGTTCGATTTGCAAGCACAGTGGATGCTTCCTGAAAGGGATCAATTTGGACAACGAGTATATATTATTAGAGTTGGTGAGTTATAGTTGAAATTTCATTTTAAACTTTTGAAAATGAAACATATGGGGACTTGAGAGTTTAGAATTTTATTGTTACCATCTACTGAGTTCTAAAGTAATCTTTTTAGACAAAGACAACAAAATAAAAATTACAAAGTTACGTCTAATTTCACTAGGATACAACTTCTGAGTCAGCTTCTATGAAGCCATCGTCAGAAGTCGGCTAGCACAACAAGTAACCACAGACGCGTTTCGCACTTATTGGAGCTCTTCAGCTCGCGTCTGTGGTTACTTGTTGTGTTGGCCGACTTCTGACGATGGCTTCATAGAAACTGACTCAGAAGTTGTAAAACTAGTGAAACTTAACGTAAATTTTGTAATTTTTATTATATTGTTTGTTTCACGGAGATATTCGCAATCTATTTTTTGCAGTTTGCACTTGTATTAAAAGACAATAAGCTCGAAGAAAGAAATAGTTAGGTATTACTATGACCTCTTAGGTAGAATTTAAAACAGTATTTAAATATTGTAACGTTTTTATTTATATGGGTGAAGTGTAAAACACAGATAAATATTATTAACTAAAAGAATACGTTTATTAAACGATAAATAAATAAAGATTAAATATTAAAAGATAATAAAAACAACTAACACTATGATTAAATAATTATAAACACTAAGAATATTATTAAATGCTTAAACACTACGATTATTTATCTAACTAACATTTATATCACTACACTTATTTATATAACTACATTTATTTATGTTAACAACTTGTAAACTGTTTATTTATATCACTGAGTTCATTTCTCGTTGCTTATATATATCAGGCTGTCCCTCCGCTTTCTTCGGCCGGTATTTATACAGCGCATACCATTCTAGAAGCCTTCGAAGCGACAATGACCTGTATACAAAGGAATGAGGTCACGGCGTCATTAGGCTCTAGCCGCTGCGGCGCCAGGGATTGCGTCATCGCTCTGAAACGTTCTTTCGAAGGGATTACATCATTGTTCGCGAACATGCTATCAGTAGCGGCGCAAGCATACTTTTGTCTCAGGGGCGCACGTCACAATATGTTGGATAATTTTGTGTTTCGGTATTATTTTTACCTTCCATCAACTTTAGGTAAAGAGGGTATTGTCTTTGATGAGTTTTTATGAATGAGCACGTTTTAGGATCTCTAGAATATGATTTTACTGTTTTTACGATGATGTGTGTGTGTGCGTGTATACCGTAATTCCTAAAATTATAATTTTTTCGTATTACTTGAGTTTATAGCCAAACTAAGAGGTGATTAGATTTTGGTTCTAATTGGTCAACCGGAAGTACCCTCATTTACAACTTATAATTGTTTTTCTTAATAAAACGCAGTTAAATATATTTTTTGATATTTTATGTTATTATACATATTAATGAATATTTTATTTTCTATACGATTTTATTTCATTTTATACTTCATATTCAATAGGTATAGGTTGGAGGTACGATTTTTCAAATTCTATAAGATTAAAGACCTGTGTAACTACGGATTCCTCAATATAACAGTAATGGGAAGAGTTGAATAGATTCTAGTAACAATTGGACAACCGGAAGTAGTAATATTTTAACTAAAATCTTCTAAATATTATTTTTTGAATATTTATGTTATTACAAATATTAAAAACCAAAATTCTCTATCCAACACATTTAAATTTTTTATTATACCTTCTATAGATTTAAAGATATAGATATATAATCTATAAAACAATCTATTGTAGTAAATCTCACAACCCAAACATCTTCATGGTAACTACTTGAGAAATTAAAATGTCTGAAATTGACTAATGTAAGTGTCAAAAATTCAGAGATAGTACTGAAGGCTTTTTCTGGGAACGATATTTAATATTTCTTATTGTATTAATTATATATTTAAAATTATACTTATATTACATGAACTCTTCAGAAATAACGCCAATCCCGTTAATGAATTGGAAAAACGTCGAACATTTAGAAGAAATGGAGAAAACTTGCTCATAGAATGAATTTAAAATTATAGAAAATACGTAAATATAAAGGTGTAATTAGAATTTTTGTGTGTACAAGAAATGTTAAATACAATACTTATATATACCACAATGGAAAGGGCGCGAGAGGTATTGTGACGACCACAACAGACTTTTGTTTTCTTTCAGCTCTCTTTGAGCTTGTTGTCTTCTTCCAAAGATATATAGTACCAATTTAGAAAATTCTTTTTTATTTTTAGATAAGTTCGATGCATCACTTGCTTCAATCGAGGACGTATTCCGAACAAACATTCTCTCTCTAGAACAAGTTGTTCGCGAACCCGAGACCCAGGTTACCGGAGTAACCGTAGTTGTTGATATGACAGGCTTAAGCCTACAACATGCTAAATTTTTTACCCCGTATTATGCTAGACGAACAGTAGAAGTCGTTCAAGAGACATTCCCGTTGAGGTTCAAGGGCTTTCACGTTATAAACGAACCCTTTTATTTCGATGCTATCATGGCTGTGCTTAAGCCCTTCCTCAAGGACAAAATCAGGAAAAGGGTGAGGAAATATCATGCTTCGAATTTTTGTCTCTATTATTTTTATTTATATAGATATATCTTCACGGCACAGACGTTACTTCGTTACATGCGTTTATCTCTCCTGCAATTTTGCCGCGGGAATATGGGGGTACTGCTGGGCCTTGGGATACTTCCCCATGGAAACAGGAACTCCTGCTGGCTGAAGATTACTTCCTGCAGCAGGATAAATACGGCTACAAGATACCAGAAGCGCTTCCTGCAGATTCAGACGAATAGACAATACACTTGCTAAGCCTTGTATACATACGCAACAATAAAGTGTTATGTATTTTCTACAAGTTTTATTTTTTTATAATTTCAAGGTACCATTTTTTGGTTATTCACTTGGCAATATTGTATCAGCATGACACTAAAATTGAAAATTGGTGGACATGTGTAGAAAAGTCCAAAGAATCGGATGTTCGTATATCTATATTTTATCGTTCAGTAGTTATAGGCAGCCAAAGTCAAAAAAACTTTCCATTCAAAATAAAAATTTGTATTTTCAAAATTAAAGCCCAGGGATTTTTTTTATTATTTTTTCCATAATCAGCAGGTTTGAGTTAGACGGATATGATATTTTTCATATAAATACAGCGTGGTTTAATTTTTAGTGTGCTACTGAATATTTGAAGGTACCATTTTTTGATTTTTTGCTTGGTACTATTGTATCAGCTGGACACAAAAATTGGAAACTAGTATACATTATGTAGAAATGTCCAACAAATCGAATGGCGCAATGATCGCCCATCTATCTTTTACCGTTCAGTAGTTATAGGCCGCCAAAGTCAAAAATAAATATAAGATTTCCATTCGAAATAAAAATTTGGATTTTAAAAACTAAGGCCCAAGGATTTTTTTTATTATTTTTTCCATAATCAGCGGGTTGAATTAGGGGGATATGATACTTTTCATATAAATACAGGATGGTTTAATTTTTAGAGTGCTACTGAATATTTGAAGGTACCATTTTTGGTTTTTTCTAGGTAATATTGTATCAGCTGAACACAAAAATTGAAAATTGATAAACATATGAAAAAAAGTCCAAAGAATCGAATGGCGTAATGTTTGTTCATCTATCTTTTACCGTTCAGTAGTTATAGGTTGCCAAAGTCAAAAAAGTTCTTTCTGCAATTCTGTAATTGAATAATACGAGTTCCAGTAGTTGTATCATCCTCAATACAGCCCTGATTTAGCTTCTTTCGGCTATTATTTATTTAGAAAATTTAAAAAAAGGGACCGAGATTTTGTAAGGGTAAAGTACTGAAATACTATCAGAGTTTTTATAAGAAAAACGAATAAAAAATATCATTGAAACAATATAATTTAAAGTATTTATGGATTTTTGACCTAAATATAGAGTAGTAAAGGTTATAATGTTTATATTTATCCTTGGATTACGTTGTTTATTTGTCTGTTTATTCGAAATGTTTGTATAGCATTTTTGTCACGTTTCTCATTAAAAACTACGTCCATAATATACCGTATCAAATATTTTAAATAATTTGTCAAATATATATAATTATTTAAACATACTACCCCTTAAATAATAAAAGAAGTTATATTTTTGGGTTTGTTTTTGAAAAGCTACAGTGGTATTTACCATACATTATGTTAAGTCTGTGTATTTGGCATTGAATTTCCTGCTGTAATACTTGCTGCTGCGCAAACGCAGCAGGAACGGTGCTGCGGATCCGTGCCCGGACGCCAGTTCCGGGCGACGCTCCGGTCATGGTACACTACGACCGAACATCACAGACGATGTGAAAAGACAGGTAAAATAATATTCGAATAATATATTTATATTATCACATAAATAAAAGTTTAATTTAGAATTTTAATAGAAAATTTAGAAGTAGTTTACAGTGTAGTCTATGTGTATTTATTAAAGTTACAATTCATGTAAATATTTATTTATTTTTCATATATATAAAAAAAAATCGGTCAAAATGTGAATAACTTAATAAGCTGTGGCTTCGATCTTATTGGACACGATGTGAAGCTAGTTATAAATAACAACTGATTCATTATGCACGGGCCGAAGTTAGCTGCCGGAGCTGACAGCTATCTTTCATCACAATCACAATAACCTATAAAGTGTATTTTTGCTGTCTTAAATTGCAGTCGTAGAAAAAGTATAGTTTATGATTTGTATTATATACTCATTAAACACATGTTTTTTATACTTGTTACATACAGGGTGCTGACCGCAACATCGGAACTTACGACTTTAATATGTAAAATTATATTTTCATAATTTCCTGCTTCCCTAATTATTTTAGGTAAAAAATATTCAAATAAATGTTGTATAGTATAATATTCTACATTAGTATAAATAAACAAAATTTATTTTGCATGCTCTATAACGGCAGAAATTAAGTATAAAATTCATCCTAAAAATCGCGACAGCCATGGAATTGATAGCTCTGTCAAAATAGGTTAATTTATTTTATTATTATTTGTAATTTCTGTTGAAGTGAAAAAATATTTATTTAAATTAATAGATAATAAAAAATATATAATTTGACCTAATTTCGTGCGTAATTTTGTGCGTAAGGTTATGTTATTATAACAAGCTAAGTAAGCTGTCTGTCATTTTATAAAATGCCTAGATTGTAAAATATCAGTAAGTGATAGCGTTTTATAAAAGGACTGTTTACAATTTGGCTAAATACATAATATATTAATAGATCTAGTCTAAAAATAAATAATGTATTAGTATCCGAAATAATGACTAATTATATTAAACGGATAATAAAATATCTTTCTTATTAAATATGTATAAACTTCCAAATAAATTATGTATATTATTAACCTAAATAAATACGTAATCATATTCTTTTTGGGGTGCAATTACAAAATCCTATTCGTATTTTAATTTTGTGTAAAACTAAAAATTCCTTTTACAATTGAAGATAAAAAACTCAAAGAACTTTACATTTGGATATGTTTTCATCTGTCGGAACATAAAACACATTTAGAAAAATATGTAATTATAATATACGCCGTTTAGGATGAACGTATAAGTTTAATATAGATGAAATATGGAACAAGTTTTGTTGTTGAATTATATTTATTGTTTTCGTAAAAAGTTCAGAGTTTTCAAAGCAAATTGATAAACATTGTATAAGTTTTTTGCATCAAAATCAAATATGATGGATCGGAAAATTCAGTGACAGTATGAACAGTGATGACATATTATGTGGGCGTTTAACAGGTGTCACCTCATGGGAACTCATTGCTGGTGTGGAGGGTGCACAACAGGAGTCACTTTTGTCGTCCCATTATGGGTTACATATCTAATTGACTATATGATAATAAAATATAAAATTTTGGGAACGAATTTTGTAGTTGGAACTAGGTAGAAGGCCGTAGGTTGCAATAAAAGTTGACCATAAATATAAGTCACTTTATTATATACATAATGGAAGGATTTTAATAGCTGATGATGGACAAATTGTTGTCCAAAACAACACAACAAAATCTACAAACAATATCATTTTATAAGATAAAAATATTTGTCAAATTTCAAGCAATTAATGCAGACAATTATGACAGAAACTTAGAATCTTACTACCCGGTTAATCACAAATAACCCGGTTATCTGACAAAATTTCAATAAAATAATATTGTATAGGTATCCGTAAAACATAATTAAATAATGAATATGATGTTTGAACTTTGAACTAACGGAAAATAATATAGAAAAGATATTATTGATTCTAATCGCGAATCTGGGGACTCGGGTTCGATCCCGACCGACGCAAAAATTACTTCGAATTTTAATGGCGCTAAATTGACTCCTGTGGTGCACTCTCCACGCCAGAATTGAGTGCCCGTGAGGTGACACCAGGTAAGCGCCCGCACGGTACAAATATTTCATCATTATCGATATCTGTGTACATGTGCAATGGGTAATATGCCGTGATGATGTATTTATTTATTTATATAGTAGTAAAAAACACATTTTTTCCGTTATATTTTATATAATCGGGATAATACAAAAGAACAGACCAATAACTCATCCTGTATGTGTTTCTGGCTGTCTACCGGGTGTCAACATACTATTTCAAAATATTTTTTTCTTTCTTGGAGCGTAGGCGTTAGTCCGTGAAACATTTTTCGTTCGCCCGGTGTTAGAGCATCTATTAAGAACATAATTTTGGCAAAATGCTCAGTTTCACAAGCAGACTACAAGACACAAGACACGAAAATTGTTTTCTGTAGTGTTTTCTGATTTCTAAGTGTTTTTTTTATATTTAATTAATCTTGTATTCAAAATGTAAGTTAATAAATTATAAACATATTGTATATGAGAAAGAATGCGAACAGATCGATAGATATTTGGGAATAATTTGTTAAAATGGTATTTGGTTTTTGCTTTTGTTGGTTTTTATTGTTGAGAGCGCCCTGCAGGCGTCACCTAACTGCTTTCAAAGCTGTCGTGGAAAGAACGAGCCCATACTTTCAATCAGTTTAAAATATAGATTGTAAACTTACAAAAACTGAATATTTTATTCAAGTATTCTGCCATTTAATATTGGCTTTACTAGTAATACTAGCTTTAATTCTATTAGACATTCTATCCACAAATCATGTACATTCTTCTGTTAGGGTATTAGCCCATATATCTTACAGGGTAGATTTTACTGTGCGCATTAGATTTTTACGAAGTTTTTCATATTATACCAAAAGTAAAGGGTTTCGGTAGAAGATAAATTTGGACTAGAGGCTGACCTTTAAAATGCCGGTCGAACTATTATCATCCATCATTTGGTCCACAGTTTTTGTTAAGTTTTAAGTCTATATTTAAAGTAGTTGGAAGAATTTAGTAGATATTTCTCACCATCTATACAAATGATTAGAAATTTCTACAAAATTCTTTCAGCTACATTAAATATAGATTTGAAAAAACTGTTGGCCAAATGATCAGTATTATAAGGGTCCAATCCAATGTGTATAGTAAAACCTATGTACAGTATTTTTTTTTTAAAGATGTCCGATCAAAATCATCTGTATCATGAACGAATTAACAAATTGGCATACATTTATCTCTCTCATTTGCCATGACTAGAAGCGTGTGCGATAAGGATGGATATAACACGGTTGTCTTTCAAAAATTTATATTGTTTCAACTAAGTTAGGACATCTCATTGTAAATGACAATACTTTCGCTGGAACATAAGCTTATTTATTTATTCAGATATATTACCTTCATTTATAGCCGTACAAATAATGTTATTTACTGTCAGTGTCACGCTGACATTGTGTCAGTATCTTATTTTTTACATATTTGGTTTTACATTTGCTAATAAACTTACCAATTGATTTATGTTTGAATTTTGAATGCTTTTACTGTAACATATATTTTTATAATAATAAAATAACAGTAGTATCTTATATGTACCCTCATAAAACATAACCGTGTTCCTTCGGGCTTTGATTGTGATTTTGTGAATCCTGATATGTTTAATCAGGATTTAAAAATAATATCAATAAAACAACTAGAATAATATAAACATCCACCTAACGTCAAATGTTATATACAAATGGATCATATAGAATTTTAAAAAATGTTCTTGATAAGGAATATGAAGTATGTTTACTTAATACAAATATTTTATGTAACATATTTTCTTTGTTTTCAAAAGTATGGTGGATCATTATATACTTTTGTAGGATAATCATATTCCTTTGATGCAACAAACTTCACATTGATAAAATTCTACGCTCGAAAGATATTGTCGTTAGCCATTTTTAAATATCTTTGAAATCCGTGTGATCAATCAAAAAGGATGATTCAGAAAGGAAAGGGAAAGGTTGTCTAGGGATAACAAATAAGAAAAGAAAAAAAAATACTTATTTTTAATCATGATTACTTTGCTCATTTAGATTGCGTATCACATAAGGAATAGGGTTTTAAGTAAACGACACTACTGAATTTGACTGAATGCGTGAGCTAAAATCTTAATTATTTTATTAAATTGTTTAATATCCACACATCTTTCTAATATTAACCAAAAAATGATTTGTTTATCCTCAACCTTAAATCAGTTCAACATCTAAATGTATCCAAGATCGTATGTTAAAGAAATGTTGTTTATATGTAACAGATCGAGCTAATTTGGCTCAAGAAAACTTTATCTAAACGTCTGTCAAAGCGCAACAGTCTATATGTATCCTATTTATAACTCAAAACGTATACTACTATGTTTACAAATCAATTAATAAAGCCTTCAATAATAAAGAAAAATCCGAGTACAAAACAAAAGGGAAATTCTCTGCAACCTTGATCCAATAGCTATTTTTACCCGCTTTAGTTATTTTGAACATGACAGTTTGGAAGAATTCCTATAGTAAATTTTATAACAGCGACACTACTTAAAAATAATTTGAAATAGTGGATAATGTTGGCGTACTGCAGTAAAATATCTTTCAACGATTTATATTTGTTTTTAAGAGCGATGAAGCTTCACAGACTACTGTGATGAAAAATGTATTTAATAAAAAACTATTTTACATATTATAATGTTATCATGATGAAAAAAAAACACTCGGTTGTTTAAAAAAATTAAAGAAAATTCTTTATTGTACAATTTCGTCTGTTATCATCAGAAAAACTGCAAGAATACAATACAGCGGGTCCTTTTATATCTAGTTTAGCGGTGGTAGTTTATATGTTGCTTCCTCTATTGATTTTAATACATACATTCATACATACATAAAATCACGCGTGTCCCACTTAGTGGGTTCGCACAAACCCGAAAACAATAAGAACAACATCAACATCATACAACAAATTCTTACTCTGAAACATATTAAAGTGACCGATTTTCGGTAGCGAAATACCGTATCCGAATCACAATAATAGTTAGGAAACAATCATCATTCGCCACACATTCCTATCTAAGCAGACTTCTTTCGCCTCGGCCACACTCATAATCGAATTTTATACATGCTCTTCTTCTCTTCTTACTTGGAAACTTTCTCTCTTTAAGCACCCTACCAACCACATCCATCCAGTTACACACTGGTCGGCCACGCAATCGGAAACCCTCAACTTCACCAAGATACGCTTAACAAGCCGTTCACTCGCCATTCTCGCCACATGCCCAAACAATCTCAACTGACTCACACCAACTCACTTAAACACATCGTTCCTAACCATACATTCTTCATACACCATATATATATTAAATACCTCATTTCCACGGCAGTCACTCTCTTTTTATGCTTTCCCGTCCATGCCCAGCACTCGCCTTCCATACATCAAAGCATACACTAGCACTCCATTTATATACTTAACCGAGCATCCCTTTATACGTTAAGGTTTCGTGCAAACGTACCCAGAGCACCCATTACCTTACATCCCGCACTCACTTTCCTTTCTCTCTCGATCAATTCGACCATCTCTCGACATCATGCTACAAATATACAAACTCATTTACCTGCTCCAGTTTCACTCCATCCACCAACACATTGCACTCAGTCACCAATTCTTTCAAATACTAACACCTTAGATTTATCAACATTTAACTCCAGATTCATTCTTCTTCCAACTACATGTATTCTCTCTATCATTCTCCTGAGTTGCTCTTCACTTTCTCCTAAAACAACTACATCATCAGCATACGCTAATAATGTTATCAATTTTTTATTAAACTTAAATATATTTAATCGTCTACGAATTCGCGCATTGCTGCAAGCTATCAAGCTATCCCTTGCAATAAATAAAGAAAATGATCTCTCCTGAGAAATAACTCCTTTCGTTCCAATTTTAATGAGAAATTGAGAGATTATTTAAAATAACCGACAAACTTCGCAAAATAAATTTCCGACGAGAAATGATTTAAAGTCTGGCAAGTTGATATAATTATAAATTTTGCATGTCAAATATAATCGAATTGTTTTAAAATTTCATTAATCAAATGACGTCTAGAACTTTTGTTGAAACTACGACTGCAGTAGAGACTAGAATGACAAGTTGACACTTTAATTTCCGTGACAACATGTGTGTCTACACGTGAAACGTTCTAACAACTTTTTCAATTAAACTTATTTAAATATAATTAAAAATTCACCCCACAAAAGAAGCGTATACATTGTCCTAGGAACGACGAGAGGTCCTTTAATATAAAATGCATTTACTTAAAGTTTTTTTTTACATCTCGCTAAGAGATGTATTGGATTCATGCTAAAAATCGCATATCCAGATTTTAATGATTAAGCACGTTTTAAGGTCCCTACAATCCGATTTTAATATTTTTACGATGATGTCTCTGTGTGTAGGGATGTTGGAAGGACGATTTCGCAAAAACTATAATACTTAATAACTATTTAACAACGTAATTCTCAATTGGACATTACTGGAAAGAGCTGAAAAGGTTTTGGTAATAATTGGACAACCGAAAATAGCAGATTCTTAAAAAAAATGATCTTCCTAGTATTAAAGAAGAGTAAATTCTTTATCTGTAACATATAAATATTTTATTATATCTTTTATAGATTTAGAAATAAAGAAATAAAAAGTATATAATAATCTGTTGTAATAAATCTCACAGCCCAAATAATGTCATGGAAACCAATTGCAAAATTAAAATGTTTGTAACTGACAAATAAATGTCAGTGTCAAAAATCCTGAAGATATTTTCTGGGAAGTACATACCCTTTAAAAATACTGTGAATCTCGACAATGAATTGAAAACATTTCGAAAAATTAGAAGAGTAGGTCAAAATTTCTTCAAAGAATGAATTTAAAATTAAACAATCTAAATATAAAGAATAGATATACGTAGAATGTTGGTGTTGAGTGTAGGTATACAAGAAATGTTAAATACAATAGGGCACGAACAGTCCTGTGACTTTGTTGTCCTTGATAAGCAGATATGGGGGCCCGTGTCAGAATGATAGCTAGTAATTATGTACATAGATATCAAATATCATCATTTTTCATTAAAAATTTGACATCTTTCAATTAGAAATTTCTTAATATAATAGCGGGTTCCATGGTTATAGTATAGCTAGCTGCTTTATGAAATTTAATTCCTTTATAATTTTTTAACTCATATCCATATGATATATAAAATTTAATCAATTCGTAGAGATAGAGAATAAAATATTCTTCAATATTTATAATAACATTAAATGTGAAAAAATGATGTTTAACAGAGTTTTTTCAAGAAAACCTAAGAGTACTTCCGGACCAATTATAACCAAAATCTAATCAAGTCTGAATATGGATGTAAGAAAGAAGCTTCCGTAAAAATTGTAATTTTTGCAATTCACACACACATACACACACACGTCATCGTAAAAATAGTAGAAACGTACTGTAGACCCTAAAACAAACTTATTCACCTAAAGGTGACGGCAGGTAAAAAAAATTTTTAGGACATACGTTCTTTTTGTAAGAAACAATTTGAAGGTATTTATTTCTTTTTCTTTTGTTGCAGAAACATCGATGTAACAAACCCCAGGATGACAAAATAACCAACCAAGATGGCGGAATCAGGCGAAACAAAACAAACAACTTCCAGTTGTTTCTTATGGAGTAGTTTCCGAGATCCTTGTATAGAACGTCTCTACCAATCTTATTCCGTCAAACAAAAAAGGGCTGGTCTCCAATGCTTTTTATACGCCGCCATTTTATTCGACATCTACATCCTCTCAGTCCCAAGTTCGCAAGACTGCGTTGTCTACTTAACCCTAGGAGGATTTCTCCTCTTGAATGTATCTCTTCTCGCGTGGTGCCGGTTTGGGAAATCGAAGAGCCCAATTTGGGCCGCGGTACCCCATTTGGCGTGGCATCTAGCCAATGCGCAATTATTGGCGTGCTTGTTTCTGAAAAAAAATGAAGTGACAAGTAGAGATTTCCTTGGATGGGTGGTGCTTTTGGATTATCTAGTGTATGTGACTTTGCCCTTAAGACTAAGGTATTGTGTGATGTTAAGTGTGGGGACTTGTGCTTCGTATCTTGTGGCGGTGGTTGGACTGGCCAAAAGTGATGTGCATGTTATTGAACAGGTAAGGAAATAGTTTTTCTCCAACACTACACATTCCACAACTAAAGTTGGAATTATTATTAATCCAACATGCCGTGTGGAATAATTCTGTACGCTGTTTGGAATAATTCCGCACGGCTTTCGACGAAACATAATCTATTTAGCCACATATTAGCGCGATATATTAAATATCTTGATTCGGTTGCTATGGTTATGACTCTTTGTTTTATATTTATTTATTTCTGTATTCGCATTCAACGTTTTAAAGTTTTGAACATTTTTAGAGTTTTTTGTTGTTTTACAGGTTTTTGGAGTTGTCCAGAGTAATTAGTTTATCTAAATAATAATATATTATTTAGAAAATTAACTAAATACATTTTATAGAAAAACATAAAAGTGGAAATGAAGATATATGGAATGTACGTTACCATAAGGGAACTTGCTAATGATACAGGGAGTCAGTTATTACCAAATAAATCAAAAGAAAAATATGGAGTTATTATAAGCAATTTATGGACTGGCGTTAAAAAAAATTAATGGTATATGATAATATATTGTTATTATCAATCAACATTTTATGTATAATTTCTAAAATCTTGTTAGAAAAAGCATAGTCTACAACACGTTTGGAATGGCATAATTCACACTCGCAAACCGTAGTCCTTGCCTTCGGCTCGGGCCACAAACTTTTTGCTCGTGTGGAATATGGGCCATTCCATTACTTGTTGTAGAATTTACTATTCTTTGATCAAAAAATTCAATGATGAGATTTTAGGGAATAAGCATGTTTTAGGGCCCATATAATACGATCTTGCCATTTTTACGATGATGTCTGTATGTATGTGTGTGTGTGTGTGTGTGTGAGTGTGTGTGTGTGTGTGTGTGTATGTGGCGAAAGTTCCGGCTCGCATAACTTCAATACCACGATTCCTAAATTTTACATCCAAAAGAAGAGGTGCTTAGATTTTGGTTATAATTGGCCAATCGGAAGTACCGTCATTTGAAGATTTTAACAGTTTTTCTTGAAAAAACTTATTATAACTTAAAGAATATATTATTCTCTACACGATTTGATTGCATTTTATACCTCATAGAGTTAAGAATTATAAATATACTAATTTTCATAAATCAGCCAGCTATGCTAACCATGGAAACTGCTAATATATTCAGATAATTCAAATTGACATTAGTATCAATGAAAAGTAAATGAATGTAGCAGAGATGAGGATGTTGAGATAGATTTTGGGGAAGAGAGGGAAAAATAGGATAAGGAATGAAAAGTAAGGGAAATGACTCGAGTGATAAAGTTTCTAGAAAGATACAAGAGAGACAATTACTTTAGACTCCAGGGAACACAATTTGGAAACCGCTGGTCTAACCAATGGTTCTCCGCCCCCAAGAAAGTTAAAAGTAGTCGGATCGTTTTTTTGGGATTTCAGAGGCGTGTTGTTTATTGATTATCTTAAAAAAGGCGCACTACTTATCAACCCAGTGTTAGGGGCACTATAAGGCCCATTTTTATGCTATTTCAAAATAAATGTGTCTATCTCTTGCTGTATTTTTTGTCGTGAAAAACTTCGTATTGATTTTTAAGTCGCTGTGGAATTTTGCAATTTGTCTGTTTAAATATCCGTAAAATTGTTTCCCAGTGCTATTCGGTATTGCCCCAAGGTAATATTGTCACCAGAATATGGCTATATGCGATAAGACGAGAAATATATGAGCTAGACAGCTTTCAAAGTAAAACAGAGCTAGTGAACAAGATGTGAAATATATTGCTGAATAAATTTGTTGTGCATTATTGTCTTCAGTTACTAAAAGCAATTTTGAGGATAATTCCAAAAGAATGGCAACCATCTTTTTGTTTCAGCTTTTTTCGCGAATATTTTTTCTTGGAGCCAACTCATTCTCAAAAATCCAAACTGTCGACTGTTTTTTTTTCCTCTCGTTAAGAGAGGCATTGGATTCATGTTAAAAGCGCATATCCAGATTTTAATGATTCAGCACGTTTTAAGTTTTAAGATTTCTTCAATCCGATTTTAATATTTTTACGATGATTCTCTCTCTGTGTGTGTGTGAGATGATGTATGTGTGTGTGTGTATGGATGTATGTATGTGTGTGTGTGAGGATGTATGTGTGTGTGTGTGTATGGATGTATGTATGTGTGTGTGAGGATGTGTGTGTGTATGTGTGTGTGTGTGTACATGTGTAGAGATGTTGGAAGGACGATTTCTCAAAAACTGAAATACTTAACATCTGTTTCTATGTGTTATTTCTTGAAAATTTGTTCTCACTATATAGTATTACAGAAGAGTAAATTCTCTATCTGAAATATATAAATATTTTATTATATCTTTTATAGATTTAGAGATAAAAAATATAAGGTAGGTATATAATAAATCTCACAGCCCAAATAATGTCACGGAAACCAATTACAAAAAGAAAATGTTTGTAACTGACAGATAAGTGTCAGTGTCAAAAATCCAGAGACATTACTGAAGACTTTTTTTAGGAAGTACATATATTGTATTATTTCTCATTGTATTAATAGTTAAATATTTAAAATTATAGTACATACCCTTCAAAAATACTGTCAATCCCGACAATGAATTGGAAACATTTCGAAAAATTAGAAGAGTAGGACAAAATTTCTTCATAGAATGAATTTAAAATTAAAAAAGTAAAAAAATTTGGTGTAGGGTGTAGATATACAAGAAATGTTAAATACAAGCAGATATGGATTATGTATATAGATGTCAAATATCATAATTTTTCATTCTAAATTTAGTGATTTTCCAATTTGATGTGGTTATTTTCTTCGACAACAAATTCCACATTCCTGGTGACAAATTAACTACGCATATTTAGAAAAGCTTAAAATTTTTAATGAAAAATTCTGACACGGGCCATATCTGCTGGTCGATGCCAACAATGTCAAATGCCTGCTCGCGCCCCATACTTATTGTGCTGGCCACAACACATATTTTGTTAACAGACCCTTATGTTTAAAATGTCAAACGAAATTTGTTTCAAAATATCATAGCCTGCTAGATAGGTTCAGCGGAATGAAAACAGCTCTCATATGATGTTGATTGTACATATTTCTTGTGTAATTTGTGTCTTTTGCGTACTTGTAGTTTTCATAAAGAATTTGGCATAGCATATGCCTTATATTTTCGCATCGCTTGATACGCTGGCAGTCTTCCTACATTTGTGCCATCCGATTTATCTTTCCGTGTAAAAGAAATGCGCTGTTACACAACCCGCCCTGAAGATAAATGCACAAATATTTCACATACAAATTATCCCGAATATTGCGAACGCCTGTCGCTTTTAATTAGAAAGAAAACAAAGCGT
Organism: Harpalus rufipes; assembly: GCA_951394225.1. Classification (NCBI taxonomy): domain Eukaryota; kingdom Metazoa; phylum Arthropoda; class Insecta; order Coleoptera; family Carabidae; genus Harpalus; species Harpalus rufipes. The sequence continues at coordinate 373,227 of OX596280.1, forward strand.
AGTTCACCAACATTCTGTAAGACTCTGTCTATGTATTTTGTATTGAGGTCAAAATGGCAGACGGTACAATTTGCCGACGGCAGCAGGTTCCAATCAATTTTAGGGGATTGATTCGTGAACAATATAGGGACACTGTTAATTTCATGCTATTTTTAGATAACGGATTATTTTTTCCATATGACAAGCACGTTGTGTGCTACATATCACTAACAGTATACTTTGTCATATTCACAATAGCGTATATGTTTGAAACGATGATTAGTATTTGGAGTTGTTATTTGTTGATGGAGAATCAATAAGTTCGTGTTAAAAACTCTTTTAGCGGAAGGTATAGGGTATACAAACATTTTTAATCGTGTAGGAATGTCGCCCATTGGTTCTTATTACTTGCCATCTTCTTAGCATCTTGAATCGTGTTTTTCTTCTCCAAGATCTTCGGTATTACCTTATCCTGGTTGTCTTTAGGTCCTCCTCGGTCTCGTTTTTCTTTCATATTTGTCTCACCGGTCTATTTTCATTCATTCTGATCATGTGGACCTATCAAGCTAGCTGCCTCTCCTCGATAAAGTCCAATACAGACTTACATTGTAGATTATGGTTGCATTATATCTAATGTAGTTTTCATAGTTTTAGTATAGCTGGCTGCTTAATGAAATTGAAATCCTTTATAATTTTTACCTTCCGTCACCTATAGAAAGGTATTGTCTTTGGTCAAAAAATTCGATGGTGAGTGTTGGATGAATAAGCATGTTTTAGAGTCCCTACAATATGAATTTATTGTTTTTACGATGATGTCTGTATGTGTGTGTGTATGTGTGTGTGTGTGTGTTTGTGTGTGTGTGTAATAAAAATTTCTCCTTCAATAACTCCAATACTACAATTCTAAAAATTATAATTCTTTCATATTCCTGTTTCGTACGTCCATATGAAGAGTTGATTAGATTTTGGTTATGATTGGTTAACCGGAAGTACCCTAATTTGAAAATAATATCTTTGTGAAAAGATTTTACTGGAAATATAAAAATGTAAAATACTTTAAGGTGGCAAAACCAAATCATATAAGGTAATAAATACAAAGCCAATTCAGCAGATTATTTCGAGTATAATGCTAAATGTATATGTTTTTATTTTCTACTTCTTATTTTAAGAAACGTACTGTTCTTTGTAGGAGTAGTTCAATTCAGTTTAGTACGAGGTTAGATCAGTTTCTCCCCTAAAAAGAAAACGCTCATAGAATAGTTTTCAAAAAAAAATCTGTATGGAATATGTACAAAATACGTTAAATTAACGGACGGTATTGTGCTGGCCACATGAGATTTTTTAACTCTTATATCGATATGATGTATAAAATTTGATCAATTCCTGTACAGAGTCACACAATATTTAACAGCGTTTTTTTCAAGAAAACCTGAGGGTACTTCCGGATTTTAGAATTGTAGTGTTGGAGTTATCGACGAAGAAAATTTCGTCACACACACACATACACACATCCACAATACCTTCCTTTCCTAAAGGTGACGGAAGATAAAAAAATTAATGGCAATGATTTGGCAACTGGGTAAACCAACAATATTTTTAACTCTTTCATCCCCTGAAAAATGGTAGCCGGAATTAATAAAATCTTTATACAATGCACCTTATTCCTATATTTATCTGCATTATCATTGTCTCCTTCGCATCATTATTCAGAGCGGAGTTATTTTTCGCGAAAAGTGTGATAAGATGTTTTCCAAGGATGTCCTGATGATATCGCATTCGTTTGGAGAATTTATTGACGTTCTTAGACCGTTGTTTCATACATATATTCACGCGGTTTCCATTGAATGGGCGACAAAGTAAAGTTATTTTCGAAAGACGCTTTTACATAACTGTACAATTTTCATATTGTTTTTCGTAAACGAGACATTTATATAAGCTTTTCTTATTCTTTATAGCGGCCCTTGAATACATTATCTGAAGAAACGTTATATACAAGGTGTTATATTTTAATGGACCCAGCAAATATCTCGCTTATTTATTATGTTAGTAATTTCTTTCATATAACATGATTTATACAGCAACATGTAAGCTACTTGATGACGGATGTACATTCATGATACCACTTTCGGTTTATTAGTAATTAATATCTACTTTAAAATTTCAAATGGAACATACTATATTTTTTTACAAATTTGAAAAGTACATTAAATTTGCTTTACAATCATCTAAAATAATCTATGTTACATTATTAAAAAGTAAAATGGCGGCCACTTCTTTATACACCTTGTCGAAAAGAGGAAAGTGAGCCATGACTGTGACTTGAAATAAAACAATGAAGTAAAACAATTGTAACACAGTAAAAATGGAGAGGAGGTCCTGTGACGTGGCCAGCCCGGAGCCCCGACTTAACTCCCCTAAATTTCATTTTCTGGGGTCAGATGAAGACCTCTGTATATGAGACACCAGTAAACACCGAATTAGAACTGCTGACTAGAATAATTAACATTAATAAAAGTAAAGTAATGTTAAAAGCAAGCGAACCCCAGAGAGAAAATACATTCCTCGAAACCGGTAATAAAAGTATAGAGCGCGTCAACGAATTTAACTACTTAGAATAGAATCACAAAAAAGTCGTTTAAACTATCTCCCCAAGAACGAAGAAGGAAGGGCAGGCCCCGACTGAGATGGGAAGACAATGTTCTAGAAGATCTAAGAGAACTCAAAATACGAAATTGGACACAAAAAGCAAGAGACAGACAGAAGTGGAGAGGTGTTGTTGAAGAAGCCAAGGCCCTACATGGGCCATAGAGCATAGTGTGTGTGTGACTAGAATAATAGCTGCAGCAGAAGATATAAAAGACAAGCAGGCAGCTCTTGCAAGTGTCTCTTCTAATATTAAAACACGCTGCCGGGCTTGCGTTGTTGCGAATGGTGGCCATTTTGAAAATCAAATTTAGCCCCTCCCTTGTTGTTTCATTGTTGTTTTATTTTTCTTGTTTGTTTGTTTGTTTCTTGTTTTTCTTGTTTAATGGCAGCAATCCTACTTTGTTTTAAATGCTTGTTGCAGTTAAAATTTATCTTGTAATTCGATTTGAATAGAAATCTTTTTTTGGACAGATCAAAAAAAAAGTGTTTCAGACAAATGTTGTAGTAGATAGTTTAAGGATTTTACAAATGTTTTATTTTCAAAAATCGATCGAGTGGTTTTCAAACACCCTGTATATCGCGTAAGAATTATTAAGACTGGTTGATGTTCCATTTTGGTAAGTCTAAGTGACAGCCCATCTCAGTTCATAATAAATTCCTGCTGGATTCCTGCGAACAATTACCCTAAATCCTCTTCAGACTCATATATCCTGCCCTAATGAAACTATTCTGTCACTTAATGACACACAATTATTTTAATCGCATATTTTCCCTTCCATTACCTCCCTTTAGTGGTTCGAGTCGAGCTTCATTCCATTTCAGTTTCCCTTCCAGCAAACAAAACTCTCTTTACAATGGCGAGTCTCGTGCCGTGATGTGTTATCTTCGCACAGATACAGTGGTCTATTCAACCGTGATTTGTACACTTCACGCATACTAGCATGTTACCGGAATATCGAACGAGAAGGCAGAAGTTATACGGAGATATATCTGTTTTAGAATGCTGATATCATATGCACATTTACAATAGAAATATGGAACTTTTTTTATATTGCTATGATTAAAATGAAAAATGATACGTTGTTTAATATTTCTCGTGCTAATATTATGTTTGTATCCTGTTACATTTTTCAAAATGTTTGTGTTATTCATTGCTAAAACGTAAACATACTCTATTTGGACTGGGTATGTTTTTAAAGGGATAAACTTTCACGAGATGTGGCCAAATGACCTTAGATGTTAGACTCTGAAACTAAGTCAAATTACTAATGTTAATTTTTCGAAATAAACTAAATCAAATTCTAAATAAACTAAGTCAAATTCTGAATTTTAATTTTTAATGTTGAAGTAACGATAATTTTTAAATAAACTAAGTTAAATTACAAAACTTAATTTTTAAATAAACTGAGCCAAATTTTGGAAATTAATATTTAAGTAAACTAAGTCAAATTTTAAATAAACTAAGTCAAAAACTAGAAAACAATTTTTAGACAAACTAAGTCGAATTATAGTATTATAAAATAATTTTTAGATAAACTAAGTCAAATTTCAGAAGCAAATAAAGTAAGTCAATTCTCTAATGTAAAACCAAGTCAAATTTTAAATAAACTAAGTCAAAAACTAGAAAACAATTTTTAGACAAACTAAGTCGAATTATAGTATTATAAAATAATTTTTAGAGAAACTAAGTCAAATTTCAGAAGCAAATAAAGTAAGTCAATTTTCAGATGTAAAACTAAGTCAAATTCTACATATTCTTTAGATAAACTAAATCAGATTTTCATAATGAATTTTGCAGAAAACTAAGTCGAATTTCAGATAAACAGAAACAGTCAAATACCGAATGTTATTTTTTAAATAAACTAAGTCAAATTACAAAAATTAATTTTTAAATAAACTAAGTCAAATACTAGAATTTATTTTTTAGACAAACTAACTCAAATATCAGAAGCAAATGAAGTAAGTCAAATTCTAAATGTTAAACTAAGTCAAACAATTCTAATTTTAAATGGCGCAAAATTACCCGCGAGGTTATTATTATTATTTATTTAGCGTATGACATACATTCATCACATAATTTAAATATATCAAATGATAAATAAAATAAGTTGTTGAGCGAGGTCGCATATTTGGTCTCGTTGTAAAGGGGTCGGTGGTACATTTGAAGATGCTGAATTGGTCAAGATGGTAGAAAACGGCTTTCAATATGATGTAGTACTGTCTTGTTTGCCCAAGTGGATCGCCGGAAGGTCTAGTCGCTACTACTGTGTTTGAGCTATTGTGATGAATGTATTGACCAGGAGATCTCCAGGATTGTCTGTAAGTCAAATTCTAGAGATTAATTTTTAGATAAACTAAGTCAGATTTTGAAAATGAATTTTGCGATAAACTGATTTTTATATAAACTAAGTCAAATTTCAATATGACAGTTTTTTTTACATGTCTTTCACATTTATCTTCATTGCTAGACCTATTTTATATTCATACTATGTATAAATCTCTTATCTTTTACTGTGCGTATTTAATGAGCCGTTTGAATATTTCTCGAGAGGGTTAAAACCTCAGGAGTAGCTAGCTAATATTGATTGTTAGAATTCCATGCGGCGAGACATGAATAATTTCACTGATCCTCCTGTATCCGCAACCCGGATCAGTCTGAGTTGCTTGCTGTCTTATTGACTTCTGCCAAAATGCCAAAAATTACCGCCCTAGCTTACTGAGATAATTGTATTAATACCACCGTTTGCACAAGAAGTATTAGATAAGAAAATGCTTAATATTCAACCTTTATTCGATTGAGAAATACGTAGTTAAACAGATATTAAGTCTTATAGTTTTTGAGAAATGGTCCTTCCAACATCCACACACATACAGACATCATCGTAAAAATGTTAAAATTGGATTGTAGGGACTTTAAAACATTTTATGTTGCATAGAGCGCGAGTAGTCATGTGACTTTGTTGGCCTTGGCAAGCAAATATGGGGGCCCGTGTCAGAATGACAGTTAGTAATAATGTACCTAGGTGTCAAGTATAATTATCTGCTTGCCAAGGCCAACAAAATCACATGACTGCTCGCGCCCTATAAGTAACGAATTTAACATTTCTTGTACACACAAATAATTGAAATTGTATCTCTTCTTTCGTTCTATGAGGAATTTTGTATTACTCTTCTAATATATATAAATTCTTCAAATTTATTGACGGTGTTAGCAGTATTTCTTAAGGATATATAATTTTAAATACATATTTAATTAATAGTGCAATAAGATATATTAAATGTACTAGTACCTCCCAGAATTTTTTTCTGTCAATTACAAACATTTAAATATCTCAACTGTTTTTCGGGCAACGCGATTTATTACAATATATTATTCTATATTATTATATATTATATCTCTAAACCTATAGGAGATATAATAAAAAAATTAAATGTATCAGATTGAGAATTTAATTATTTTTATTATTTGTACTAACATAAATTTTCAAGAATAATATTTAGAAACATTTTTTTTTAGAAACTACCATTCCAGTTGTTCATACCAGGACCTATTCAACTCTTCCCATTACTGTTAGATTGAGGAATCCGTTGTTACACAGGTCTTTAGTTTTATAGAATTTGAGAAATCGTTTCTACAACATCCCAACACACACACACACACACACACACACACACACACACACACACACACAAACACACACACACATACACACACAGACATCGTAAAAATGTTATAATTGGAGTATAGGGAGCTATGACAATAAAACAAATGTACACTAAGCAAAAATCCTTTTGAAATGATTTATTTCTTTGTTAAAGAATTGTTTCTCTCGTCCTGTGCACTAATTGGAGTCCTCTTAAGTCTAGTATCGCATCTTGGTTAATAACGAAGGAAATCTTAGAGACTCTATGGTTGGTTGAACACTATACGAAAGCTCCGGAAGCTTTGGAAAGCTTGGAAGGTTTCCCAATTAGTTTTTAGTTTTTACTGGTATGATTGTGTTGTTGTCGAACCGAAAGCGATGATTAGAGACACAGACAAATCAGAGAGAAGAGCCGTTCGTCGCTGAATCCTGCGGTGCAAAGGAATCGATAAGCGCATAGCAGGAATGGGACCAACGTGGGAAGAGGACTAGCTCGGGGATTTTCGTTTAGACTCGGAAAAGACACGACTATATTTCAAATTAACATCGTGTTGTCTGAAGACATATTGACGGGACTGATTTTTTTTTAATTCCAGAGGGGTCATAGACCCGTATGGAGTTGATTAGCAGGTAGCTTGGGCTGTTAGGAAGGGGGTAACGGATTATTATCAAGTTTTTGGCCAAGGAAGACGTAAGTCCAACCGAAATTTTGCAGAGGTTGAAGACCCAATGCGGAGAAAACACGTTTTAAGGACCCGTGTCTGTGCTTAGCATAAAATCTCTGAAGGGTGAGAATCAGAGCCAGGATTGCCGCCAAAGGATGAGCGTTACTGAAGTCTGATAAACGCATAATGATCAACGCACATTTAATGCGCAATATTATTGCAACATACTGGATGCCGCAAAATTGTCCTATCAAAGGAAAAGAAAAACGCAAACTGTCAAAAATGTAATTTTGCTTCATGACAACGCCAGGCCCCACACAGCAAACACTACGAGGCAAAAATTTAACAGAATTGGCTGGGAAACGTTGGAACATCCACGCTACAACTGGACTTATCACCATGTGATTTGGGCCCCTCAAAGAAGCGATGGGAGGCCATCGATTCGGCGATGGAGGAGTTTGTGCTCCAATGGCTATGTGAAGGTCCCGCTAGTTTCTACGATGAAAGGATTAAAAAGCTCCCAATTTTGTACACTTTTTAAAATAAACCCAGAATTAAAAAAATTGTTCCGTTTACATTTGATTCATCCTCGTAGTTCGAGTTTCTCGACATGTGATGTATACACCACTATTGTCAGCAAGCCGATAGCAATCCACGTTGACATTTGACGTGGGGTGTGAATGACTATACGTTTCGTACCACGTGGAAAAGAATTCCAATATCACCTGAGAATGAGTTTTATTTATGCTTGAGTTTTAAAGGTTTCTACAAACTATAATGGATAAGAAATAAGAGAATCATTTCATAAATAATGCACAGGTTAGGAACACTGCGAATTGTATGATGCAACAACAGTCACGTTTACGTCAGTTGTAGTAGAATGCTTTACTGATACGCATGAATGTCATTTGTTTACGGGAAAAATAAATAAAGATCGATACTTATTGAACACACCTCGTATGCCGTGATGATATACTCGTATTTATTTATTTAAGATTATATACTGAAAATATTTGAAAAGCGAACAGATGACATCATTTTGGCAAGAGTTCAGTTATTTTATTGAACATATGTTTTAATTTCTAATATTATTTTAAGATCTTTTGAAATGAAGATATGTTTATATTTCAATATAATTAGAGCTACTTAAAAATAATCCATATAATTATGTTAACAAATAACATAATTTCTAAAGTGTTGCTTGGTTACTGAAAACTTGAATGCTTTTCTTGTTACTATACCAACAGACAGTTGTTTATGTTGTTGTTTAGTTTCTATAGCGAATAATAATATAATTATTTACCTACAAACACAGCGTTTCATTTTAATTCATTATTTTTAAAGGAATAAAAACAAAATAAATGTTTTTCTTTCCGTTCGTGCGTTTTGTATACCTGTGTGCAATATATTCTCGCTGTTTTTCTTTGTAAAACGTTTTTATAAGCCTGGTGGAATTTAAAACCAGTTCTATGATAATTATGAATCGCAAAACGCTTTTAAAATGTGAAAGAAATATGAATGAATCTGTTGTAAATGGAAAAAAGACCGCTTACTTTGTATAAGATAAATAAACAAAGACAAACAATATCTGTATACATAAAAACTGTCTATATTTAATGATATTTAATGTCATTCTTATCAATTTTGCGTGGGCGTGATAAGAATGTATTGATCGCGCAATGGAGTAATTATTCTCCGGAAACGGAAGTGAAGCTCAAGTAACTCTTATCGTAACTCCGTACACAATTATTATACTTTGTAACACTTTATGTAACTATTGATCATGTAATATAACTCCCTAAGACCATAATCTGTCACGAGAACTTTGATTCTGTTCAGAGAATATACGATATATATCCTATCATCCTACGTTGATTTACAAACTTAAGGTTATTGGAATACATGGTACGTTGTTGGATCGAATCCTTGTTGGTTCTCCAAATTAGGCAGAATTGAAATTGAATAATTATTAAAATATATATTGTTAGATTATAAGATTCAAATTGTATCTGTAATTGCTTTTAATAGTATTGAATTTTAGAAACAATGACACATAAGGCCGTAATAAAAACGGCAAACTACCCATTAGCATAAAAATAATAAGAATAATGTTGTTTGTGTTCCATAAATTCATTTTACGATCGTATGAATAAATGATACCCTCGCTCTGGAATAATCTATTTAAATTGTAAACCATTACGTGTACCTGACAATCGAAATTGTTAATTTAATAAATAATCCCCGGAAATGGCCTATCAAAAATCACCTACGTTGTATCATCATCATCAGTGGGACTATGTTGGAGAGTATTGAGCGGCGGATGTGGGTATTTTAGGCGGGGGCAGTAGCCAGATGAATAATTAAACGGGTACAGTGCAGATACAGATACACAGACATTACAGCATTACTGGATGTAATATTTATAAAGGAAATGGATATATTTTGCATGAATGCAGTTTAAAGCGAATGGACCACTAAGAAATCATGGAAAAGTTTAATAGATTTTCTCAAAATTTTCACATTTGCATTCAAAAGAATGAATTATTAAAACATTAATTGAAGTAAAACGCAATTCGTGCGATTTGTCGTTGATCAGTAGAAATAATAAGAAATCGTTGTTTTATTTTATTTTGAATTTAAATATTTCATTTGGGTGGAACAAATTCGAAAAACTTTCTTATTATGCACGCAACAGAAAATTGATATACAGTAATATTTATCTCTCGCTAAGAGAGGCAATGGATTCGTGCTAAAAATCGCATATTCAGATTTTAATTTTATAACATTTTTATGATGATGTCTGTGTGTCTGTGTGTGTGTGTGTGTGTGTGTGTGTGTGTGTGTGTGTGTGCATGGTGTAGATACGATTTTTCAAATTGTATAAGACTAAAGACCTGTGTAACTACGGATTCCTCAATCTAACAGTAAATGGAAGAGTTGAATAAATTCTGGTAACAATTGGATAACCGGAAGTAACAGTATTTTAACAAAAATCTTCTAAATTTCATCTTTGAAAATTTATGTTATTACAAATTTAAAGAACAAAATATCTGGCTCATTTAAAAAATTTATTATATCTTCTATAGATTTAAAGATATAGATATATAATCTATAAAATAATCTGTTGCAGTAAATCTCACAGCCCAAACATCTTCGCGGTTACTAGTTGAGAAATTAAAATGTCTGTAATTGACAGATAAATGTTACTAATGTCAGTGTCAAATATTCAGAGATTGTACTGAAGGCTTTTTCTGGGAACGATATTTAATATTTCTTATTGTATTACATACATCCTTCAGAAATACCGCCAATCCCGTCAATGAATTGGAAGAACCTGGAACATTTAGAAGAGTCGGAGAAAATTTGATCATAGAATGAATTTAAAATTAGAGAAAATACCTAAATATAAAGTTTAGCTGTAATTAGAACTTTTTGTGGGTATAAAAAATGTTAAATACAATACTAATATATCCCACAATGAAAATGATGGCCACAACTGATTTTTTTAAAGATGGCATACATTTATCTCTCTCATTTGCAAAGACTACAAGCGTGTGCATAAGGATGTATATAACACGCTTGTTTTTCGAAAATTCGAACGGTTCTCGTTGTTGACAATACTTTCGCTGTAACGTAAGTTTATTTATTAATTCAAAATATATTACCTTGATTAAATTAACAAAAAATAATTGGCGGGAGGTATTGTGTTGGTCACATCAGATTCTTTCTTTGACTTTTATAATAAGCGTGACATGAGATATTATCAAAATAAGCATAATATAGCCTGTAGCTTAAAAACAAAAGACGTTAGAAAATTTGTGTGCTACCTATTAAAATTTTCTCCCTGTACATGTTTGTTACCTTCCGTCACCTATAGGTAAGGAAGGTATTGTCTTTGGTCAAAAAAATCGGTGGTGAGTTTCCATTGAATAAGCACGTTTTAGGGTCTTTACAATACGATTTTACTATTTTTACGATGATGTCTGTATGTGTGTGTGTGTGTTCGTATGTGCGTGTGTGTGTGTGTATGTGTGTGTGTGTGTATGTGACCGTTTTTTCCTGCACGATATCTCCAATACTAGAATTCCAAAAATTACAATTCTTGCGTATTCCTCTTCCTTACAACCATATGCAGACTTGATTAGATTTTGGTTATAATTGGTCAACCGGAAGTACCCTCATTTGAAGATTTTAACAGTTTTTCTTGAAAAACTCAGTTAAATGTTATTATAACTTAAAGAATATATTATTGTCTATACGATTTGATTGCATTTTATATTTCATATTTAACAGATATAGGATTAAAGAATAATAAAGATAAAAAAATTCATATAAATTTCATAATTCAGCCAGCTATGCTAACTTAACCATGGAAACTGCTAATTCAAATTGACAGATGTCAGTATCAATAAAATGTAAATCAATGACAGAATAAGGGAAGTAACTCTAGTGTTAGAAGTTTCTGGATATAAGAAAGACGATTACATTGGTTTGAACATGTCATGAGAAGCGATGAATATATTAATAGAAGGTGGAAGAAACATAGGAAGACCAAATATAAGATGAAAAGATTGTATTGCAGAAGACTTGAGAGAAAAGGAACTGAATGAGAAAGACACGCAAAACAAAAATGAGTGGAAGAAGAAAATAAAAAATAGCGACCCCCTAACGAATGGGAAAAACTAAAGAAGAAGAAGTAGATGTCAGTGTCAAGTGCAATTTGCATAGTTTGTTTATGAAATAACTTTACTGGAAATATAGCATCTTTTGCAAAAAAAAATATGTATAGGGCGCGTGCCTTTGGCAAGCAGATATGGGAACCCGTATCAAAATGACAGCAATTAATTATGTCCATAACTGACAAGTGTCATAATTTTTCATTCAAAATTTCATGATTTTCTTATTTCATGTGGTTTGTTTGTTATCAGGAGAATGGAATTCAGTTGCCGAGAAAGGGAATCATAAAATACCAAAAAATTAGAATCTTTTAGAAGAAAATTTATGTATGGAATTTGTACATAATACACAGGATTGACGGAAGGTATTGTGCTGGCCACAACAGATTTTTTTTTAATTGATTTTACGCTTAAAGTAAATTAAAGCAGATAGAATACTTAATTATTTTTAATATTGACCATTTTGTATATTTCAAAAGTAATCATTTCGTTGTCTACTACCATTCATCACTTTTCAGTCAATATTTAATTAAAATAAGTAGAAAAGTCTACCCTTTTTTCTGAAATGTTCGTATATTTTCCTATTTATTATTTTCTTTTTCTTATTCATTCTTCAATCGATTTTTCCTCGCATTAATTTTTCAATGATTTCATTACCTTGTCCAAATCAATACCTTTTAATTAAAACTTTTATTAACACTGGCATAATTTTGAAACAGAAGTTAATTTTCTTTTCATCAACCTTCACATTGATATTGTACCTATATTTAGCTTTATATGAATGTTATATGTAATGTGTGTTATATTGATATATCGACCGAGCAAGCACAGCTTACAGCTTACAAGTTTACGATTTGTTTTGGATTAAAGTTTTACGACTTTTATTTTCATCTATTATGTAAGAGATGGGGATATGGTCGTATTACATGATGTAACATAAAAGATGTTTTCTTTTTGTTATGTACATAAATATAAAATGCGCGTAGCTGGCTCTGGCTTCTTGTGTTAACTTTGAAAATGGAAAACCAGACGTAGAATTTTATAAGAAATTAATTTGTATAAGCATGCTGTATGATTATATAAAAGTATACTATTATAGAAATAGGTGCACTTTGTGCCTTTTACTTTATTAGGTATAGTTATATAATCTAATTAAGAACAAATGTTAAATTACTTTTTAACTTTTCTCTCACAATTTAATCCATTTTTTTAATTAATTAAAAAAGCATTTCTCAAGAAAATCAATTTATTAACCTGTCAAATTTGACAATATAATATGGCACCAATTAGTCATTTTTATAAAAGTTTACAACATTTGTATCATTTCGTTCACAGACCTTCATCAAGCAAAAAATCAGATGTGGCCAACACATTACCTTCCGTCAGTTCTATATATATTGTACATATTTCACACACACACACACACACACACACACACACACACACACACACACACACGCACACGCACACACACACACTTACGATGATGTCTGTATATACAGTGTGTTAATTAAGAACCTGGCCATAGGAGTTTAACATGGGAAATCAGTTTTTCCTTGCGCAAAAGTTCCCAAATTATTTTAGACAAAAATACATACATATACATACATAAAATCACGCGTGTCCCACTTAGTGGGTTCGCACAAACCCGATAACAATAAGAACAACATCAACATCATACAACAAATCCTTACTCTTAAACATATTAAAGTGACCGATTTTCGGTAGCGAAATACCGTATCCGGATCACAATAATAGTCAGGAAACAATCATCCTTCGCCACACATTCCTATCTAAGCAGACTTCTTTCGCCTCGGCCACACTCATAATCGCATTCATACATGCTCTTCTTCTCTTCACACTTGGAAACGCTCTCTCTTTAAGCACCCTACCAATCACATCCATCTACTTACACACTGGTCGCCCACGCAATCGAAAACCCTCAACCAAGATATATACGCTTAACAAGCCGTTCACTCGCCATTCTCTCCACATGCCCAAACCATCTCAACTGACTCACACCAACTCTCTTAATCACAAAAATACTTCAAATAAATGTTGTAGAGAATTAAATTCTGCACCCGATTTGGTAATAAGATTCTATTTTTCACATTTAATAACCGAGTAAATCAATTTTAAAGTTTTTTGAAGATTGCTGATTTATAGCGATAGCAATGCTACTCAAACAAAATTTGTCCACCATTTTATAATCTGAAGCTTTTATTTATTAGAAAACTGTTCCATATTTTCAAAGAAATATGTTATTAAACGAAAATCACTAACACAAATTTTTTTGACAGTCAAGATGGCTTACAATTGTTCGTAATTTATTTTTATTATTACTTGCAATTTTTGTTAAAGTGATAAATTATTAATTGTATTTAATTTAAATAAAATATTATTTTATCTAACGAAACAAATATTTCTTTATTATTTAGCTCTAAGATCCCTCGAATTTAAACGTTTCAGTTAAGTAGAAAATTATGTACCATGGGACCGCTTCGCTTTTCCCAAGTCGATAAAACAATAAGAAAAACACAAATATGAAAAAACCTTTACAAATAGATTTTCTGTCCGAGCAAATTGAAACTCGAGTCATGAACCATTAACTTCAATATTGACTTTTCAATTCTGGTCAGCATGCAGCACACAAGTCATTCATGCAATAAAAAAAAGATTACTTTATTGCCGATAACATTCACCAATTATTAAACCCCTAAACTTATGATTGTATTATTTATTGTTGTGTTTTTGTTTCAGCACGTCGCCAATGTGATCCTACTAATCACAGCGAACGCTTTGGGCCTAACATCATATTTCGTTGACGAAAAACAACAAAGAAAAGCATTTCTTGAAACAAGACAGTCATTAGAAGTCAAATTGGTCATTGAAGAACAAAGCGCAGAACAGGTAATAATATTTTGTCTCGTATATTGTGAGTTTTGGGAAAAGATGGAAATCAGAGGGAGCCAAATCGGTCGAGAACGTTGCATGGGGGACGATTTCAAACCTCAGTTCGTTCAATTTTTGTTGAACAATTCGACTTGAATAAGCTGGCGCATTGTTGTGGTGAAATAATATATTTTTCTACAGTCTACATAGAAAATAGCCATTTGCGTTCTCTTTTGTCAACGCATGTCACTTTGCTGCTCTAGCGCGACAAAGTAGAAAAAACGCTCGCTAGCCAAATTTCTAACTATACAATGTTGAGAAATGTCACTTGTCTATATTCTTAATGGAAACGTTTAGTCAGGAACTAATGGCACTGTAGTGACACATTTACCAACTTTACAAATCAATCGGACATATAAAAAAATGCCGCACTATTATGAAAATAAAATAGGGCATTCATTTACAAAAACGAAAGTATAAAATGTTTAGAGTAGATTGAAGCAATAGGTCAAGAAGAATGGGAAATAACGGTAAATTAAAATTAAATATAGAAGACATTTTTTTCTTTATATTAATCCTTATTACAGTAAAATTTTTGAAAGATGTCCGATCAAGGGCACGTGTATCACGAACGAATTAACAAATAGGCATACATTTATCTCTTTCTTTTGCAAAGGCTGTAAGAGTGTGTGATAAGGATGGATATAACACGCTTGTCTTTCAAAAATTCATATTGTTTCGACTAAGTTAGGACATTCCATTTATAAACGATGCTCGTTGTTGATAATACTTTCGCTGTAACGTAAGTTTATTAATTAATTCAGATACATTACCTGGATTCATAGCCGTACGTATAACGTTATATTCTGTCAGAGTCACTGACACTGACATTGTGTCAGTATCTTATTTTTAACATATGTTTTTCCTGTAATATATATTTTTATAACAATAAAATAACAGTAGTATCTTACGTACCCTCATAAAAAACTAAGCAAATGACACTACTGAATTTGTCATGATGGGCGGAGCAAAAATCTGAATTCATACAATTCGTAGACAACCTTGATCGGACATCTTTCAAAAATTTTACTCTAATTGTGTAGTAGTGTAAGTACAAAGTGTACATTTTATTAATTTTTGTTATGGTGGCGACTGTAAAAAAAATCTTGTGTGTGTTTCAAGCGCAAATGGATTTCGAGAGAATGCCTCTCAATCGACAATGTCCTATTTTGCACTCTTAATACACAAATAGCTATAACATTCCCTTTCCCGAGCGTTTTTCTTGAATTACTGCTTTCCTGTCAACTGAATTAATTTCGCTTTCGTCGGGGCCGACTCACCATGTCCAATTCAAGCTTTCGACTGAATTTTCCAGCCACTGTTAAATTCCGACACCCAGAAACTCACAGTGGGAAGGTGAAGCATTCCTAAGGATCTAACATGGTTATGATCTCCCTTGCCGTCTCTCCTTTCAAATGAAAAATCTTGATCCGAAGCCCTCTACTACAACTGACGTAAATGTCACTGTTGCATAGATAATACTAGAAGTTTCGATTTTATTTTACGTAGAAATTAATTGAATTATAAATTCAAACTATTCCGAAATAGGAACATAGATAATCTATGAAGGATGTGAATGCCGAGGCTAAGTGTCTTCAAGGCATCTAACAGTATCAAAACTATTTTTCAAGAATGGCAACTTATTGATCGCCAAAATTTAATGCACTTCTTGAAGCTGAAATGTCGGTCGCGCGAAAGTGGCAGCCTGATAGGTAGTTCCTGCCTTTCAGCCTGAAACGTACGTTACTAGGCAGCTGAAACTTGGATAGACCGACGATAGGATACCGCGTGTAGAGGATAGAAACAGAAAATGTAGAATGTAAAGGATGTAAGCGAGCTAAACGGAGTTTATTACATGGGGCTGTAATGACATTCTGCGGAGAGATACTATAAACTTAAACATTACTAGCGAACTGCTATCGCATGCTTCAATGTATATACATAAACTTATGCTTATCAAGCCAAACACTAAAGTCTAATGTAAGGTTTATTAGCATAAATACACGTACAAAGTTATTAATATATATTTTTAGAAAACATTTCACCCTAAGGTGTACAAATATATTATATATAATCGTGTATAAATTTCGCTCCTTGTTTCTTATTCCTTGCCATCTTCTTAGCGTTTTGAATCGAGGTGTTTTTCTTCTCCAAGATCGTCAGTGCATGTTTTAAGGTCCCTACAATCCGATTTTAATATTTTTACAATGGTGTTTCTGTGTGTGTGTGTTAATATCTGTTTAACTACGTATTTCTCAATCGGACATTTCTGGGAAGAGCTGAAAAGGTTTTGGTAATAATTGGAAACCGGAAGTAGCAGATTCTTAAAAAAAATCTTCTAAATACTATTTTTTGAAAAATTTTGTTCTTGCTTGTATTAAAGAAGAGTAAATTCTCTGTCTGATACATATAAATATTTTATTATATCTTTTATAGATTTAGAGATAAAGAAATATAAGTTATATAATAATATGTTGTAATAAATCTCACAGCCCAAATAATGTCATGGAAACCAATTGAAAAATTAATATGTTTATAACTGACAGATAAATGTCAGTGTCAGGCATTACTGAAGACTTTTTCTGGGAAGTACATACATTCTATTATTTCTTATTGTATTAATAGTTGAATATTTAAAATTATAGGTATATTACAAAATTTCTTCATAAAGAATAAGTAAAATTTTTGATGTGGCAAAAGAAATGTTAAGAAATGTTAGGGCGCGAGCAGTCATGTGACTTTGTTGGCCTTGACAAGCAGATATGGGGGCCCGTGTCAGAATGATAGCTAGTAATTATATACATAGATGTCAAATATTATAATTTCTCAGTCTAAATTTAGTGATTTTCCAATTCCATGTGGTTTATTTTCCTCGACAAATAAATTCCACACTCCTGGTGACAATTTAACTACGTGATTTTAGAAAATCTTGAAGTTTTTAATGAAAAATTTTGACATTTTCTTGTCAAAGCCAACAATGTTACACGACTGCTCGCGCCCTATACTTATGTAATCAAAAACGGAAGTGGCCACAACAGATTTCTTTGTTTTTCATTATAATACTGTCGCACTCTTATAGTAATAAATTTGTGTACTTGTACTTGTTTGAATGCTTTAACTTTGTCAAAGAACATTTAGAATTTGAGTAGAATTCTGTGAATGTATGTAGCTTTGTTTTCAAGAAATTTCAGCCAAAATCTCTAGTTATCCAAAAGGAATCCTGGAACATTAGTTTCTCAAATATATAACAAGTAACTTAACACTTTGTTAGTTCACATTTCATAGCGCCTTTTAATCAAATTTTGGATGTGACAGTAGATATTATATTTCAAACCTAACATCCTTCTATTTTCTTTTTCACGCTCGCTGAAATCAAATAAGAATTTTCTCCGCCGGAGTCCAAGAAATAAAATTACATTGCTCGTGTCTTATTTTGTTATACGCGTATATAGATATTGATATATTCGAACTACTTTTTCTAGGGTGATTTTCTCCGTTTGCAATAAAATCTGTTTGTTAGTGTACGTGCAAATGTCACGTAGAAAAAGCTCGCAATAAAAAGCTCCGTGTAGTGTTCTGCGGAGTGGAAAAGCGGATCAGAAAGCTTGAGCTTTGATCTGATGGTATTTGACACTAGGAGGGAATCTATATCTTTTTACAGTAAATACTGAAGTAAAGCTCGTACAGCTTTTAAAGCTCAATTTAAACATTTGGATTTTATGAATTTTATATTAATTTTACTGGTATCTGTATTTTTATTTTATTCTTTTAATTATATACATAAATTTATATTCCTTTAATTTTGAAATTGTGGTAAAATATTTTCATTTTAATACATAATATATTTTTCGAATAAAATACAATTTTTAATGAATTTTAATTAAACGAGAAAACCACAATTATGAAACGATGAAATTCTAAATTTCCAGCAAAATTATTTCATAAACAAACTATGCTAATTGTACTTGACACTAACATCTTCCTCTTCTTTAGATTTCCCCATTCGTTAGGGGTTGCTATGTTTTATTTTCTTCTTCCACTCATTTCTGTTTTGCGTGTCGTCCTCATTTAGTTCCTTTTCTCTCAAGTCTTCAGCAATACAGTCTTTCCATTTTATCTTTGATCTTCCTCTGTTTCTTCAACCTTCCATTACTAAGCTATTCATTTTTCATCCAATATATTCTTCATTTCTCCTCATGACATTTTCAAACCAATGTAATCATCTCGCTTGTATCTTTCTAGAAACTTGTAACACTATAGATTTCCTTACCTGTCTTTCCGTGTCTTCCCCAACATCTACTTCAACATTATCTCTGCTACATTAATTTACTTTTTATTTATACTGACATCTGTCAATTTGAATTATATGAATATATTAGTAGTTTCCATGTTTAGCATAGCTGGCTGATTTATAAAATTTAATTTCTTTAAAATTCTTTAACTCTATACTTATTGAATATGAAGTATAAAATGCAATCAAATCGTATAGAGAATAATATATTCTTGAAGTTATAATAACATTAAATGTCAACAAATCAAATTTAACTGTTAAATCTTCAAATGAGGCTACTTCCGGTTCACCAAAACCAAAATCTAATCAGTTGTTCTTATGTATGTAAACTTGAGGAATACGAAAAAAATATAATTTTTGGAATCGTGGTATTGAAGTTATGCGATCTGAAACTTTCGTCACATACGCACAGACACACACACACACACACATACACACACACACACACACACACACACACACCAAAAGGTGACGGAAGGTAAAAATATTAATAGATTAAACTTTGTGCATATTTATTCTTAATCCACCCTTAGTAAAACTTGTTAAATGATTTATTTATTTTAGGAGCGTCTTCTACTGTCTGTCCTTCCGGAACACGTAGCCGTACAGATGCGTCAGGACCTCGGCTGTATCGACAGTCAATTCAAGAAGATTTATATGAGTCGACACGAAAATGTGAGGTACGATTTACTCTGTTCCCTTTGTCTGTTTATAAAAAGATTCCCAGGGCTTTGAAATTTGGCTGTTGGTTAGTGTTCCATAATACAATAAACTGCGGTTCTCTGAATTAGTAAATCCTGTTGGCTTCAGAATTTTGTTACGGGCATAACCACGACGCTACAATCAAGTAATATGCTTTGGCTGTTATTTACAAAAACCTTTAACATCCTAAACAGATTTTACTCGCTACCACATTGGTAAATTGGCATTACCCTATAAAAAAGTCGAGAGTAATTTATTAATAAATCGATCCAACAGGATACAAGATCCCAATTATAGGACGATCATACTTGATCCAAAAAATATTTTGTTACCATACTCTTAAATTTAGATAAGGAGTCGCCAAATATGTCAATGTCAATAGTACATGATACACTGTTATATGCTACACAGAGTTGTCTTATTGGAGATTACAATTCATAATTAGTCCTAGCTCACAATGAAATGGTACTTTATTTCTTAAAGTGACGCGTGGAACGTGAAATGGTATTAGCTCAAGACTACATGGGTCATCAATACATTAATTAATTTGTATAAATAGAGAGATAATTGTAAATTTCTTCTGCTACTTAATGGCACCAACTTCAGGCAATAAAACAGAATAATCATGGGTAAAGTTAGGATCCATGTATTTTAAAATAATATTTGATGAATTTATGCTGGACAGACTCAATCTTAGATATATATTTATGATATATTGGATTCCAGACTTGTAGACAATATTCTAGCTTA
The DNA here is from genome assembly GCA_951394225.1 of Harpalus rufipes. NCBI lineage: Eukaryota > Metazoa > Arthropoda > Insecta > Coleoptera > Carabidae > Harpalus > Harpalus rufipes. The sequence goes on from OX596280.1 coordinate 393,532, forward strand.
GAGCGGACAAATGCATAATACAAGCTTTTTAGTGTAGTTGTTGTACAGAAAGACAATTTCTAATTACAAATCCATGATTTTTGTTGGATGACCTTACGGTATTCTCAATGTGTACATTAAATGTTAGTTTTATGTCAAATATAATCCCAAGATCCTTAAACTGAGTTACTTTCTCAAACGAATTAATGGAAAGTAATTTAACCGCTAACAATAGCAACACATTCAATTGAATAAAAACAAATCGTAACTAAGGACAGTAAAGTCGACTTACCGCATTAGATCACTTACCGCACATGGTCAAATACTCAAACCCCTAACAACAGAACAAATATACAAAAGTAAATAAAAAATAAGTAGATATAAACAATGTAGTATGTCGTAAGTCTTTTGATCTTTGTGTGTATTTTGTGTACTTTTTGTGTATTTTTACAACCCTTAATCTGGGCTTAGCCTGTTGGGTTCGTTGATAAATAAATGAACTTATTTATTTATAGAAACATTAATGGTGCAATTTGAACAATTTTGAACTTTAATTAAAGGTGGATTAACCATATTCGGAATGTTTACTGTATTAGTAAATTCTGTCTTGATCGAGGTTTTCAATGTGAATTGCCCCAGCAATACCCAATATCGTTGCAACTTTCCACAGAAGATATTTATCGTCGGGAGCACAACTAAGGAATCTGTCAATTTCTTTTGTGAATATTTTTGGAAGGTAGCCATAATATTTCCTCTTTCGAAATGATATAAGTTGCTTGAATTTCGTTACGTCTATATTGTTATAAACGCACATTGTTAATTTTAACATAGAATATTCGCACCATATTCGGTGACTTAATTATTCTCGATCTTTCATTAAAATACGTCAGCAATACAGTTTCGTTAATATCGGCTACTTTTTTGGAGAGACACCACTCTTTAAATATTCTAAATGTTCTTTCATGTCTTCGATTTTTTCAGCAGTAAAAAAAGCTCGCAGCTTTCAATTTCCGTAAATTCTTTGAAGTCGCTCATTTTATAGCAGAATCAATTAATTACAAAACATTCACAATCTTGGTTTACAATTATACAATGACACTTTATATTTTTGTTTTATTCAGTTTTGTTTTTGCGCATCGCCTACTTTGGCCATTAAGCATCCAAATGGATATTCTTTCGTGGTAGCGAGAAAAAAATTATGCGCAACACTTGGTACGGAAATAACTATTTTTACCTCCTTATAATACGATTCACATATCGACAAAATAAGGTCCAGTTATTGTTTGTTGAGATTTATATTAATACATTGTTTGGTAAATTGATACAAAATTTGATGTAATTATTTGGAAACCCACATACTCACCGGTTACCGCGACAGGTTTATCCATTTGCTAATTGGATGTAAAATAGTAAATCATCCAAACACCACATAATATATAAGGACACAGATGTGACCTAAATTTTCTTCTTCAAACTTTTCCAATGAATTTAAAACTTGGAAAAGTTGTAGTCCTATACATCTCTTATTTTTGTTACAGTATATTATATGCCGACATCGTGGGATTTACAGCCATTTCTTCAACATATTCTGCGCAAGATTTGGTGAAGATACTTAATGAATTATTTGCCAGATTTGACAGATTATCAGAGAAATATCACCAATTAAGGATCAAGATTTTGGGGGATTGTTATTACTGTATTAGTGGTGCACCTAGGGAGAGACCAGACCATGCTGTACTTTGCGTCCACATGGGGCTATCCATGGTCAAAGCCATCAAGTAAGTTTAATTTTACTATTAATTTGATATTTCTTCACTTACTACTACTTCTACTGAACTGGGTTGCTCTAATCATTTTGAGCTTATTTCGAGGGTGATGCAAAATCAGTAAAGGAAAGAGAGTACACTCAGTGATGCTCAGTTCAATTAGAACAAAAAGAACAACATTTTATTGCGTTTATCTGAAGTTAGCCAAGACAAATTGATTTTTGACTAATGTACGAAGGTGATTTCTAAAATAATCCACAGTATAATAAAAATTACAAAATTACGTCTAGTTTCGTCGGCCAACACAAACGCGTTTCGCACTATTTGGTGCTCATCAGTGTGGTATAACCTGTGCCCTCTGTCCGGTCCACAATGAGTGGACTCCTGGAGCAGAGACAACGACTCGTTGTAGGTACTGGCGGCGATCATATGATCATCTACGATGGTAAAAAGCCTGTAGAGGTATGCTAGTAACCATCTACCAAAGTCATAATACAAGTTCAAACTGCAAAAAAGCAAATTGCGAATTTCTCCGTGAAAGAGTCGTTGTCTCTACGCGTTACATTCGAGAGAGGATTATCTGAGGGGCGCAGAGTGAAGTTCTTATCCGAACGAAACCGAAAAATTTCGTTTCCGTTCAATGTTCCCACCTAAATATTTTCATTTTCGTTCACAGTAGTTAAATACCGGTTATAAATATTAATGAGTAACAATTGATGAAAATATAGAAATATAATAAGTTTTTTTTTATTAAACATGAAAATAAAACATACATATAAAGGAAAGACAATACATATATAAAAATAGGAAGAAAATCTGATACTATTGTCTGAATGTTTTAAAATAAAGAATAAAACATTTATTACATTTTATTTCACCTAACTAATAGTACGTTTTCAAGAAAATCTTCTTTTATGTTAGTTGTCTTATATAAGTACATAACTAATAAGACGAGTACCGACAGTGTGTGCAAATGAAAATTATCGCAGTCAGTGTTCAATAGATGAAACTACGAGTATACCGTTTCACCTAACACGTAACAGGGTTAGCTACGGGAGAGTTACTTTGAAAGTCTGCTTGTTTGCAACTCAAATATCTGAAAATTCAATAATATTTGCGTCTAAAATATTTGCTGTAAATAAAATTAAATATTAAATAAAATAACGGTTAAAACCGGTAACTGATATTAATTATTTTGTTTTCAATCATGAACGAAAAAAAATTGGGTTTTCTAAAAAAAATTCGGTTTATTTCGTTTTCGTTCTCATTTCGTTTTTAGTCCCTGATTTAAAGACTTAATTGTCAACAAATAACTGTCAAAGTTCACTGACAGCTAGACTAAACAGAAGATGATGAAAAATTATGTGTGTTCTCCAAGAGATGCTACTAACTTTGAACAAACTTTCCAAATCCCGCAATAAGTAACAAATTTAAGCAGACAGTCGTAATTAATTAAATAACATCTTGACTTTTCTTCTTCGTTTGAAGATTTTATTCTCGTGACAAACTCTTAATTACATGAGATGCTTGGTTTCACCAATTAGATAAACTCTTATCTTTACTTTTTGTTACGAGAAACGCTCTTTTGCTTCAATACTTTGAATTCAAGGAATCAATAGCATACAAAACAATTCTAAAGTTTTACTTTAATCGATTTACAAAGTTTGACTGAAGACGTTTTTTTCAAGCAACAACATATTTTATATAAAATCGAGTTTTAGAATAGATAAAGTTGAAAGAAGTTTTTAAGAAAACAGAACTTGGGATGTCCGTTGAAAAGTATTTCAAAACGAAAAAGTTTTAGTCTACGACTAAATAATTGTTGGAATATTTTCACGCGTAGTCTCTTGTTCGAAATTATTGGCATTTATTTTGAAACAGAATAATAATTGATAATTTAGCATGATGTCGAGGGATGGTCGAATTGATTGAGAGATAGAAAGGAGAGTGAGTGCGGGATGTAAGGTAATGGGTGCTCTGGGTACGTTTGCACGAAACGTTAACGTATCAAGGGATGCTCGGTTAAGTGTATGTAATGGAGTGCTAGTGCCTGCTTTGATGTATGGAAGCAAATGCTGGGCATGGACGGGAAAGCATAAAAAGAGAGTGACTGCCGTGGAAATGGCGTATTTACGTGTACAGTAAAAATTTTGAAAGATGTCCGATCAAGGTCATCTGTATCACGAACGAATTAACAAATAGGCATACATTTATCTCTTTCTTTTGCAAAGTCTATAAGAGTGTGCGATAAGGATGGATGTAACACGCTTGTCTTTCAAAAATTCATATTGTTTCGACTAAGTTAGGACATTCCACTTTAAAACAATGCTCGTTGTTGATAATACTTTCGCTGTAACGTAAGTTTATTTATTAATTCAGATACATTTCCTTGATTCATTGCGAATAACGTTATTTTCTGTCAGAGTCACTGACATTGTGTCATTATTTGCTTATAAACTTACCAGTTGACTTATTTTAGAATTTTGATTGCTTTTACTGCAACATATATTTTTATAATAATAACATAAAAATAGTATCTTACGTACCCTCATAAAAACTAAGTAAACGACACTACTGAATTTGTCATAATGGGCGGAGCAAAAATCTGAATTCATACAATTCGTAGATGACCTTGATCGGACATCTTTCAAAAATTTGACTATGTGGGTATGTAAGACGGGATCGCGTGAGGAATAATTTGGTGTATGAAGAATATATGGTTTAAGATAGTTGATGTGAGTCATTTGAGATGGTTTGGGCATGTGGAGAGAATGGCGAATGAACGGCTTGTTAAGCGTATATGTCTTGGTGAAGTTGAGGGTTTTCGATTGCGTGGCCGACCAGTGTGTATGTGGATGGATGTGGTTGGTAGGGTGCTTAAAGAGAGAAAATTTCCAAGTGGGAAGAGAAGAAGAGCATGTATGAATGCGATTATGAGCGTATGAGCTAGCTTTGTATAATAAATGAAAAATTAAAAACGGTGCGATAATTATGAACAGGACTTTATTTTTCATCAAGATTTCTCATTTTAACAAGACGCTAGATAGTATGGATTCAAGTACAGCTGGAACGCTGTTATAAGAGGCCTGGTTTTATAATAACCCTCTTCAACATTCTGTCGCGTATTGTCCTTTAAAGATGATAGCACAATATTATTTCACAAAATGCTGACCCTGTCATATTGCCCATTCATCAAACAATTTATTATTGCCATGTTTCTAGTGGGTTAAAGACTGCTATCCTTTATCGTAGATATGTCCAGCAGACCACCAACAGCCCAGTTGACATGCGAGTTGGTATACATACTGGTGCCGTCCTCGCAGGAGTTTTAGGGCAGAGACAATGGCAATTCGATGTTTATTCAAAAGATGTAGAATTAGCAAATAAAATGGAAAGCAGTGGATTGCCTGGGTTAGTGTTTCCAATCAAAGTATAGGCTTGAATAAAGTGTAATTTGTAATATTTGATTTGTATGTAGAAGGGTACACATTTCGGAAAAAACTTTGAGTTTTATGGACGGCGAATTTGAAGTTGAACCCGGGTATGGAGAAAAACGAGAAGAATCTTTAAGAATGGCAGGAATCAAAACTTATTTCATCGTTAAAGTATTAAAACCAGTACGTATAGTACTAATCCGGACTCATAATAGTTCAGCCGGTTTACATTTTCAACAAATTTTGTAACCTACACAAATGGTTAGAAATTTCTACAAAATACTTTAAATTTATTCTTACTTACGTTGCACCTTCTTTAGGGTCTACAACAATTATACAACTAAAATACATTCAAAATAACATGGGCATTATCACACTTACAGTAAGATCCTACGGATTGTTACAATTCATGTACACAAAATACATTCGTACAAAACATTCAAACATCGTACAAAAAATTCAAAGGGCATACACACATCCATTTGCTCTAAAAATCAACAACCGAATAATACGGAAAATAGCTGGAAATATCCTGTGTAAGGATTCTGGTAACATCTTGATACGGACTCCTATTAGTCGTCTGTACACCAATAATAATGTAGCAAGTTGTAGGAATTTAAATGAAATGTAAGGATGATACCTTTTTACCTCCCGCTACCCTTGATAAGGGAGGTATAGGGATCGTGCTAAAAATCGCATATCGAGATTTTGGTAAATGACCACGTTTTAAGGTCCCTAGAATCCATTTTTAACATTTTCACGATGATGTCTGTGTGTATCGAGGTGTGTATGTATGTATATATGTATGTATGTGTGGATCCTGTATAATGTATACGCTCTAACTCAAATACTATCATTCAGAAAGTTTTCAAACCATGTATTTCTTTCTACCTTATTCTAATATGGAAATATCTGATTAGATTTTGGTGGCAATCGGATAACCGGAAATGGCAGTTTACTTGAAGCTCAAGATAGTTTTTCTTCAAAAAATACCTTTAAATGTAATTTTTTCTCAATTTGTTACTATAAAAATTAAAGATTATTTCATTTTTTACAAGTTTGCTTTAATACTTTTTCTATATATTGTATGGATAAATTTATAAAGTAATATAAAAATTATATACATAGGTAAATGACGGGAGGTATTGTGTTGGACACATCAGATTTTTTAGTTTTATTTCTGTTTATTTATTTAAATTATCACCTTGGTTACCTGTTGCTAATGTTTTTATTATTATTTATTTATATATTTGTTGATTCGTTGTTCATTCTCTGAAGAAGGCAGTTAATATTGCCGGAACGTCGGTATTTAAATAAATAAACAAAAATAAAACTAAAAAAGGTTGTATCATTTTAATTGAAATATATTTTTTAATAATTTAAAATGTAAGTAAATTAATGAAACTCAGTTTGGCCTGAAATTTGCCTTTTCCTTTTTGAACTTTTCCAATACAACAAAATATACGCTGTTGAGTCCTTGAATATCAGTTCTTGCATTGATGTTATTGCGATCATCCCTGATATGTAACATTTAAATAAACATACGTTTAGAGTAATTCTGCTTTTCCTCCAAAATCAAAACACTAAAACACACTTTTGATCTTACTGTAAGTGTGATAATGTCCATATTATTTTGTATGTATTACATATTTGTTGTATAATTGTTGTAGACCCTGAAGAAGGTGCAAGGGTGCACCAAATCGTTGGTATAGTACGAATAAATGCTGTTTGACTGAACTTTCGAGTAATTGTTAACACGTCGAGATATTACCCATAATTTCAGTTATGGTCCCGGTCGCAATAAAAATATATATTTTAAACTTGAAAGAAATTTGTCACCACTTGTGTAGGTTTTATAATTTATTTGTTGAAAATGTAAACCAGCCAAACTATTATTAAGTTTGTACTCGTACTTATTCAAACTATTGCTGTGTAGTTACAAGTTAAAATGAATAACAAACTTGTAAACATTTCCTAAACTTCTAATTGAATTTTACATTCATTGTTGTTTAATGTTCGTAGTTTAAACCTTCAGGAAATGAAATACAAAATGGTACGAGTAGTGGACCAGATCCAGAAGATTGCACGGTTACTGCAGACTACCCGTCAGACATTAAGGACGAAGACGTAATACATCATCAAACAATTTATTCAGAAATTAGAGAATACTTCTTTAATTTCAGTGTCAAAGTCCAGACGAAAAACAGGACCAGGGACAAGGAAGACAACGGGAAGGATCTGAAGATTTTAAGAATAGACTTCGAAAGGAATTAGTTAGCAGAGATGGCCACAGGTACAAATAAATAAATATCAACATTTCTTTTTAATGTTTTGTGATTATCTGTAGGGAATTGGCTAAACAAACTAAACTACTAACTCTGGCGTTTAAAAACGAAGATTGTGACAAATCCTATCACCAACATGTGGAATCGTTTTCCAGTGTAACTCTCCAAGCATTTTTAGTTGTCCGGCTGGCCATAGGCAGTGCAGAATTTGTTGTACTCCCTCGAAGAATGATGAATTTTGCTTCATTTGCTATAGGGAATTTCTTGCTAATGATTATATCGACAATATCTTTAGCTGATGTGTTACCATCTGTAAGTTTTCGACCAGGTGCGAAGGTGGGATGATAAGTAGTGCGATACTTAAAAAAGACTTGTGGTACCAGCCATTTTTATTGTAAATTATTATTGTAACTCTTTTAGATATTTAATAAAACCTAACATCCTTACAACTTAAATTCATTTTTCTACAGTCTACATAGAAAGTAGCCATTTGCGCTCTCTTTTGTCAACGCAAAATGTCACTTTGCCGCTCTAGCGCGATAGAGTAGAAAAAACGCTCGCTGTCCAAATTTCTAACTACACAATGGTGAGAAATGTCTATATACTTAATGGAAACGTTTAATCAGGAACTAATGGCACTGTAGTGACACATTTACCACCTTTACAAATAAGTCTGACATAACTGCCCTGTCGGTATATTGCATAACCAAAAAAAATTCCGCACTATTGTGAAAATAAAATAGGGCATTAGTTTACAAAAACGAAAGTATACAATGTTTAGATTAGATTGAAGCAATAGGTCAAGAAGAATGGGAAATAACGATAAATTAAAATTAAATATAAAAGACGTTTTTTCTTTATATTAATCCTTATTAATTGAGTAGTAGTGTAAGTACTAAATGTACATTTTATTATTTTTTGTTATGGTGGCGACTGTAGAAAAAACCTTGTGTGTGTTTCGCCTCTCAATCGACAATGTCCTATTTTGCGCTCTTAATACACAAATAGCTATTTTTTTTCATTTTTTCTTGAATTGTTGGTTTTTCGAATCTTATGTCGTTGTTTTGTTTAACTCTTCATATGAACTGTCAAGAAATTTCAGTACAATCTGTCTATCAGTCTAATCGTGAAAAGCGTCTGTATCGTTCTATATAGCGTTGAATCAATAATGGATAAAAACGAAGTTCGTGCGGTGATCAAGTTTTTTATTTGGAAGAAAAGACGGCAACGAAGATCAAAACCAGGTTGAATGCTGTCCTTGGGAATGCTTCGGCCGAACACACGCCTGTAACGAGCCACGTTCAGGTCGCCCAAAATCGGCTACCACACCGGAAATTGTAGATAAAGTCCATGATATGGTTCTGGAAGATCGCTGAATAAAAATGCGTGAGATTAAGGAAGCCATAGGAATCTCTTATGAACATGTAGTTCATATTTTACGTAATGAGCTAGGTATGAGAAAAATGTGCTCCCGGTGGATGCCGCATTTGTTTAGTTCGGAGCAAAAGCGAATTCGCGCACTTCAACCGAAAATTTGGAGTTTAAGAAAATCCGGTCGATTTTTAAAAACGTTTCATAACTATGGATGAAACTTGGATACACCAGTACACTCCAGAGAAAATTCAGTCGAAACCGTGTATTAGTGAGTCGGCCCCGAAGAAAGCGAAGTCAGTTCAGTTTTGGGACGCCAAAGGCATTCTGCCAATTGATTATCTTGATAAAGGGAAAACTGTAACTGGAAAATACTATGCCACACTTTTAGACAAGCTGAAAGTAGCAATTCTAGAAAAACGCCCGGGAATGGCAAAGAAAATTGTTTCACCACGACAATGCACAAACTCATTCAAGTCCATTGCTCAACAAAAACTGACCGAACTGAGGTTTGAAATCGTCCCCCATTAAGCCCCGTCGGATCTTTTCCCGAAACTCAAAACGTTTCTCGCTTGAAAGGGATTTCGATACAACGAAGAAACCATCGAAGCAGTAAATGCTTATTTTAAGAACCTGAAAGAAAACCATTTTCGGGAGGGAATCAAAAGTTAGAAAAACGTTGGACCAACTGTATTGTCCTCAGAGGGGACTAGTCATCATCATCATAATCTTTATGGTTTAGGCTAGTTAGCCTATTCCGTTATCTTAGAGCAATGAATTATTGGTCCGTCCATCTTTTCCTTGATCGGCCGGTTCTTCTCCTGCCTTTTGGTTTGTAGTTTAATAGCTAGTATGGTATTCTGCTATGGTTCATTTTTTCGACGTGTTTTTTTCCATTTCTCTGTGTGTGTGTCTAAAGTGAGTTCAATCGGCAGGAAAGGTGATACCGTCAATCTTTTGGGACGCCAAAGGTATTCTGCTAATTGATTATCTTGATAAGGGAAAAACTGTAACTGGACAATACTACGCCACACTTTTAGACAAGCTGAAAGCAGCAATTCAAGAAAAACGCCCGGGAATGGCAAAGAAAATTGTTTCACCACGACAATGCGTCAGCTCATTCAAGTCGTATTGCTCAACAAAAATTGACCGATCTTTTCCCGAAACTCAAAACGTTCCTCGCTGGAAAGAGATTTCAATCCAACGAAGAAGCCATCGAAGCAGTAAATGCTTATTTTGAGAACCTCAAAGAAAACCATTTTCGGGATGGAATTGAAAAGTTAGAAAAACGTTGGACCAAGTGTATTGTCCTCAGAGGGGAATATGTAGAAAAATAAAATGTAGTCTCGTTTAATCCAAGTGTAACTCTTATAATTTTCGCACCCATTTTGATTAAGCTTTTATACTTATTTTGGTCAATACTTATGTCCTTAAAATTTGTACCGGCAATTGTGAAACATGTATTATTTTAACTATTAATTCGCACTATTGATCATCCCACCCTCGCATAAAATATTGTGCGAATATAATATGAATTATTTTCGTTATAGATTTGTCCTTCATGTATAGTAAATTTCTTTAGATGGATAAACGCATCCATGTGGTTGAGACGAATTTTAGCTACATTTACCATACTTTTACTAGCTTCTGCTAACGTTGTAGATATGGTAAAATATTCTATAAGCACCATATTTCAACAAAATTTATGTCTTCTTTCTGTAGGTGTCCTGCTCCATCCCAGAGATTCCCTCTAACTGCACCCTTTTGGACGACGTGGGGAAACAATGTCTATACCCATCGTATTTTTCTTATTTCGCTGTTTTAGTACTAATTACTGCAGCTTTACCAGCCTCTTTAAGTTATCTCAGCAAAACCATACTGATGATTATAATAACAGTAGCACACTGTGGCGTCAATGTGGTGATATTGGCACCTGCGTTAACTTGTGAAGAGGCCACTAACCATCGAGATTGGGCCAAGTAAGTATTTGTACATGCAAATGCCTGACCGAAAAGAAACCGACTTTTCGAAAAATTGCGTACAGTAAAATTTTTGAAAGATGTCCGATCAATCTACGAATTGTATGAATTCAGATTTTTGCTCCGCCCACTCTAACAAATTCAGTAGTGTCGTTTGTTTAGTTTTTATGAGGGTACATAAGATACTACTGTTATTTTATTATTACAAAATGTTACAACAAAAGCATTCAAAATTCAAAAATAAATCAACTGGTAAGTTTATTGGCAAATGTAAAACCAAATATGTGAAAAATAAGATACTGATACAATGTCAGTGTCAGTGACTCTGACAAAAAATAACGTTATTCGTACAGCTATGAATCAAGGTAATGTATCTGAATTAATATAATAATAATAATAATAATAATAATAATATATAAGTATTATCAACAACAAGCATCGTTTTAAAGTGGAATGGCCTAACTTAGTCGTTCATGATACAAATAACCTTGATCGGACATCTTGACGAATTGTTTCGCTTGCGAGTTACCAGTCTTTGACAAAATCTGATGCAACATTGTTGCTCAACACGGTCAGTCGTTTCGCGCGAATCGAAAATCTGACGAATACTTGAAAAACACCTCACGCAGCAGCTACCAAACGGCGAATGACGCACCCGATGGCGAAGGAATAATTCAGGCATGTGTATGAAAGTGTCCCCCTCCACTACCGTCATTATTTTGCGCGGGAAACTTGAAAGTCGAATTCTTTTTAGACAAACCTGGTATATAAAATATTTATTTATTAATATTAAACCATTTTTTTGTGTTGCAGTTTAGCGCCAGGAAAATATACATTATCTGCCCTTTTGTTGGCAGTAACAATTGCATTAGCCTTTTTGGCCAGACATGTAAGTACAAATTTCTTCAAAGGATCTATGATTTTCACCAAAATCTTCAATGTTTTCAAAATTTCAAATGTTCCCATTCCAATTTTAATAACGTGTGTCAACAATATAAAATGCATTTAATTTTTGTATGATGTTTAATAACTTAACTGAATGTTTTGTACATGAATTGTAACAATTTGTAAGATCTTACTACCCTGAAGAAGGTGCAAGGGTGCACCGAAACGTTGGTATAGTAAGAATAAATGCTGTTTGACTGAACTTTCGAGTAATTACTAACAGTTTGTGTATCTTTAATTGTTGTTTCTTCGTAGATGGAACAAGTTTCCCGAGTCCTTTTCTTCTGGCAAACAGAAGTAGAAGAACAACGAGAATGCGCAACAGATATGCGACGAAGAAATGAAGCGTTAGTCTACAATATTTTACCACCCCATGTTGCTGTCCATTTTATGGGAAGCAGAAAAAGACAACACGATGATTTATATTCTCAATCGTACGCAGAAGTGGGGGTATTATTTGCGTCTATGCCCAATTTCTCAGGTAAAGATCAGCAAAGGAAACAATAAGATGGGTAACACATGAAGATTGGTTTAATTGTTGCAGATTTTTATTCGGAAGAAACGGTCAACAATCAAGGGTTGGAGTGTTTGAGGTTTTTGAATGAAGTCATATCAGATTTTGATGCAGTAAGTAATCAAAAATACTCGTATGAAACTAAACTCATGGAAACGACCATATGAATATTTAATGATTTTTATGTTTATAGTTGCTGGAGCTTCCCCAATTTCAAGACATCATCAAGATCAAGACAATCGGTTCAACATATATGGCTGCATCAGGTTTAAACCCCACTAAATACGTACGCCCTGAAGATCCAGTTAATGTACGTTGGGCCCATTTGGCTCTTCTAGTAGAATTCGCCCTTGAACTAAAGAAAGCTTTACAATCAATCAACGAACAATCTTTCAACCATTTCGTTTTAAAAATGGGCATTAACCACGGCCCCATAACAGCTGGGGTCATAGGCGCCCGAAAACCCCATTACGACATATGGGGCAATACAGTAAACGTAGCTTCTCGTATGGAAAGTACTGGCAAAGCTGGATGCATACAAGTTACGGAAGAAACATGTGATATTCTTCAACATTTCGGATATCAATTTGAACAACGGGGTCTCGTCGCCGTTAAGGGTAAAGGTCAACTGATGACCTATTATCTTCAAGGAAAAGTGGGGAAGATACCACTTCTTGCACCACCTGCCATATCACCCATTCTTGGGCTCCCAGCTATGGAAACAGTGGCTGAAGAAGATGAAGGATCACCGACTCCTAGATCCAGCGAAGAAAGAACCATCATTGAAGCAGAAGCTAAGAGTGAAGATTTTAACAGCGATCCAGAAGCAAATCCATTGATCAAGGATGATAAATCGATGGATGAAGGAGCTGAGAATGCTATGTTGATTAATCATTGCGAAGGGTGAATTTGAGAAGAGAAGAATTGAATGGTACAGGGTGAAATAAACCAGACACAAATGTGTTTATCGAAAATACAACAAATATAAAGACATATTTGGTATTGTAACAAATTTTGTTTGCTTCTAGTCGAAATTACAAAATTTCCAATTCTGTACAACAGAAGTGTGTCTATAAAGTTATAGGACTGTCACTTTTTTGGCCAGGCCATCTATGTTTTCATTTCGCCTATCGCGAAATGACTCTTGCCAGCAATGGCGTATTTAGGAGGGGGCTTGAGATATTAAGAATAGAGATATTTATACACCAAGTGAGTAAAGATAATATTTATACATGAGATTAATTTACTATAAACTAATTCATAAAAAATCAGTCCGAAATCTTTATGGCCACAGCCACACTGTATATTGAAAATTGGAAATACATTTTAAAATCGTTTTCTTATTGGTAAAGCAATAAATGACGAAGCACAAATATTCAAAGGCCCTAAGCACAAAATATACTCAACCATCTACAATTTTTTTTATTTGCAAGAGGTACAAAAGGGCCTAAACAACAATGAATTACATATTATGCATTTTATACAGCACAATATCTAAACAAATCCTGACAATCTACAAAGATTTTTAAATAAAACTGCGATGTATTTATGTACAGAATTAGCAATGTTAGTCGGCCTAAATGTGTTTCATTTCTATTCGTAGATTGATAATCATTTACTCAATGTATAAATAATAGTTGATAAATATTAAACTCATACAAATAAATAAATGTTCTTAAAATAATAGAAGTTATAACGCGATGTACGACAGATGAAAGAATAGACTGTTCCAATATTTATTTTATAATTTATTGATTGTTGTAATCAATTAATTTTATACTGATTCAATTGTTGTAATCACGGAATTTGTGTTTCGGTGAAAATTTTTCCATTAATAAGCGAATTATGGTCCCTCAAAGTTTGAATAATATATGTGACATCACAAATGTATGAGCTGAAACTGGAATAGTCTATTTATATAAGACTGAAAAGAGTCGAAACGTTATAATATTTCATTTTGTAAATACGTAATTTCATTTTATAAAGTGTGTACAATAATATAATAACCTAAAACGGATGAAATTTCGAATATAACCTACAAAATATTTTGTTGGTTAGTTATTTCGTATATTCTCTAAAAACTAAACTAGCTCTAATAATATTGTGAATAGTTGTATAAATAAATGTTTAGCATATTCAGTGTACATAGAATATCTATATCTGTTAACTTATTTTAATATATTTGTTATTTATTTTACCTACAAATATTTTATAAACACTACAGAGAAAAATTCAACATTAGACTTTTCTGAAAATACTCATATTATCATTTTGAAATACAAATAAACATACAGGGATTTGAATATTTTAAGAAGTGTTGAATCTTTTTCTATATTGTTGTATATATCTCTATAGGGCTCAACTATTTGAGTGTATTTATTTAAAATGTGGGATCAACTTGATATAAATATATTTAAACTTTTAGTCACTTTATTATAGATTCTTTTTAGCTCATATGAATGTATAGAAGAACAAGAATAATAAACATATTACAAATCAGAATACTTTTTATTCAACAATCTATCTAACGAACGAAGAGGTTTTAGCGCCAAATTTCGACAGCAGGTACAGGTGTCGGATTGGCCTGCCGGGAAAATTCCAATGGGCCAAATGGAGCAATTGATTATTAGAATATTTCTACCTCTCGCTAAGAGAGGTATTGGATTCTTGCTAAAAAAGGCATATCCAGTTATTAATGATTAAGCAAGTTTTAAAGTCCCTACAATACGATTTTAATATTTTTACGATGATGTCTGTGTGTGTGTGTGGATGTGTGTGTGTGTGTGTGTGGATGTATGTGTGTGTGTATGTGTGTGTGTGTGTGGGGGGGGGGGTGGAAGGATGATTTCTCAAAAACTATAATACGTAATATCTGTTTAACTACGTATTCTCAATCGGACATTACTGAGAAGAGCTGAAAAGGTTTTGGAAATAAATGGACAACCGGAAGTAGCAAATTCTTAAAAAAATCTTGTAAATGTTATTTTTTGAAAACTTTTGTTCTTGTTTATATTAAAGAAGAATATAATAATTTCATAGCTAAATATCATGGAAACCAATTGAAAAATTAAAGTGTTTGTAACTGACAGATAAATGTCAGTGTCAAAAATCCAGAGACATTACCGAAGATTTTTTCTGGAAGCTACATATATTATATTATTTCTTACTATATTAATAGTTAAATATTTAAAATTATAGGTATATTACATATACCCTCCAAAAATAGTAAAAATACTGTCAATCCCGACAAAGAATTGGAAACATTTCGAAAAATTAGAACAGGACAAAATTTCTTCATAGAATAAATTTAAAATTTAAAAATCTAAATATATGGAATAGATATAAGTAGAATTTTTGGTGTAGAGTGTAGATATACAAGAAATTTTAAATACAATAGGACGCGAGCACTAATGTGACTTTGTTGGCCTTGATAAGCACATGTGGGGACACATGTCAGAATGATAGCTAGTAATTATTTACATTGTCAAATATCAAGTTACGGTAATAGGAATACTTTGTCTTTTGACCTGAAGGAGGTGCAAGATGCACCTAAACGTCGGTGTTTTAAGAAAAAATGGGAATTCGAGTAATTGCTAACACCTAATCGAACAATCAACAAAGTTGATTGTTGTAATCAATTAATTCGATACGATTGTTGTAATCAAAGTAAATACAGGTATTCATTGTTGCAATCATTTTTATTTCACTAACATCATTTCTGTACTAAATATTTGTAACTATTTAAATAATTAGTTCATGAATAAATATAAATTACATACAAATTAAGAATTCTTTATCTTTTAATATTATCAAAACGCTTCCTAAGGTAAGCTAATATCTGATGATATGTAGAATATATGTGCGTTAAATAATTCAACTTTCAATTCTGATTACTAATAAAGCTTCAGTTGAGCGAATCCAAAGTCTGAAAGTTTTAGAGAGAGAGAAAGAAACGTAGACCTTGAAGATTAGTATATAAAGCATAACAATGTATGGAGCTAATGCAGTCTAGCAACAGTCCTGGTGTCTATTCATCACTTTTGCTTTTTTCTTTAGACATCTAGGAGGTTGCTCTGTCCTTAAATCTACAAACATGCAGGTCTTGGTAAGTAAAAATAATATACAAATGTAAATGAATTTACCGTTAATTACAATATTTTTGTTCATAGATTTTGGTGTGTGTTGTATTCGGAACTGCCTTCGCTGGCATCATCCCCCAAGTCTATGAAGAATACGACAACGAACTCGTACAAGGTTCAAGCGTGCACGCCCACGAAGACGCTCAAATCGGCCCACATGGCGAACCCCTCGACACCGACGAAGTCCTCCAAGCCAAAGCAGTACATTTCGCCGAAGTTGCCAAAGCCGTAGGTCGCCTCGCTTCCGGGGGCCATGCCGCTGAAGAAGCTGCACCTATTGATGAACCAGCTGTACAAATCAAACGTTTCGAACACGCCATGGCCCACCATGAAGCAGTGGCTAGATTACACGGTCAGGCTTCCGCCCCAGTGCCCCAAGAAACGCCTGAGGTTCAAGTGGCGCGTCACGAACACATGGAAGCTCACGCTGAAGCTGAATTGAGGGAGCACGACCCCTCTGTTGCTCACGCCGCTCTGCCCCAAGACACCTGGGAGGTGCAGGAAGCTAAGGTTAAACATTTTGCTGCTCATGCTGTCCAGCAAGCTCATGCTATCCCTTCGGCCGAATACCAGCTGCAGCAGTTCCAAGCTAGTCTCTCTGCGCTCCAGCCACAAGAAGATGAACATGAACATCATTCGCATTACTAATATTCAAGATCTTTGTTTCATACTTCATGTATAGACTAGGAACAACGATCCATATTTCTGTGATACTATCATTCACGTTTCATGTTTTCTATTTGTCTAATAAAGTGCTCAATGTTATAAACTTTGTCTTTTTACGTTCCGTCACTTTCGGTCAAAAAATTCAATGATGAGTTTTTAGTGAATACCATTTTTACGATGATGTATGTATGTATGAATGTGTGTTTGTGTATGTGTGACGATTTCAAAAATTATATTTTTTTCGTATTCCTCAAGTTTACATCCAGAAGAACAACTGTTTAGATTTTGGTTATAATTGGTGAACCTGAAATAGCTTCATTTGAAGATTTAACAGTTAAATTTGATTTATTGACATTTAACGTTATTATAACTCAAAGAATATATTATTCTCTATACGATTTGATTGCATTTTATACTTCATATTCAACAGATATAGAGTTAATGAAATTTAAAGAAATTAAATTTTATAAATCAGGCAGCTATGCTAAACATACAAACTACTAATATATTCATATAATTCAAATTGACAGATGTCAGTATAAATAAAAAGTAAATTAATGTGGCAGAGATGAGGATGTTGAAGTAGATGTTGGGGAATACATAGAAAGATAGGTAAGGAAATAACTCTAGTGTTACAAGTTTCTAGAAAGATACAAGCGAGATGATTACATTGGTTTGAAAATGTCATGAGGAGAAATGGAGAATATATTGGATGAAGAATGAATATGAAATATGAATAATAGAAGGTTGAAGAAACTTGTCAAAAATATTAACAAAATTAAAGGTTATAACTGCATGATTTATTTTTAAAATTATTAATTGAAAAACAATATGATTGTAAATAAAATAATATACATTCCTCATTATACCCTTGCACTGTATCTCCAGCAGGGCAAGCCCAAGAATTTTCGGCGCCCTAAGACAGATTTCAGTGTTGGCGCCTCCATAGAAAAAACAAAATCGTTTTTCTGGCGAATTCGAGCCGTTCGAGATAGACACAATTTTATAGACAAATCTTCTATTTCTCAGAATCTTGTAAAAGCCGGAAATCTACTCAAGCCGGAATAATATTATTTGCTCAGGCAGGTTTGACTGTATACTGAATCGTCGGTTTTGTAAAAATAAATGTTGTATGACTGAAATTTCGAGTACACCATAGTCGAAAAATTGACCCATATTTACACAAAGATAAAGTTGTTGTAATCAATGAATTTAATTGTTGTAATCAATGAGATCAATTGTTGTTTCTATTTTATTAAAAAAATAATATATTTCATTAGTCAGGTGACATGTTTTCCGCCAATCAACATTCAGAATCTTCATACTTACATGTGTATCACAGCGATGATAAAAAACAAAGAAATTATCACCGTATTTATAGTCGTTATAAAGGGACTTGTTTTCTTTATTAACGACATTGACAGTTAATTTTGAGTATAAAAATAAGTAATAACAAAAATTCAAACTTCAAAATATTAAATAAAACTCGTGAGTACTGTGTGTCAATACAATATGAATATGTATATCAAAAATAAGGTTAGCAGCACACAATGTGTTACAAAAATTCATTATATTTTCTCATTAAATAAAAGCTCGTGATATGATTAATAATCGAAGATATTGTTCATGAATATCATCGATGATAATCATTTCACTTTTTATATTACGTATATGGCAGTAAATTTCCGAATACAAAAAAAATATTGTTGCATGAATATATTGTTGTAATGATGTCTGTTGAAATGTCAAATAATAATGTGAGAATATTTATATGTAGCATTGTTACATAATTATTTCATAAAAAATGCAATTCTTACATATTTTAAATAAATACTTATGGAGAAACTTTTGTGAAAATTCATTACAAATAACATGTACAGAAAATTTGTACGCGTGAGCAATTTGAATAATATTATTTGTGGGCATTATGCAAAAATGTTTCCGTATAAAAACTGACAATTTAAAGAAATTTTGAGCAGGCAGTTTGAGGCAATTTTAAGGAGATATGATTTCGGTAAATGAATAATGAAATTGTAATGATTGAAATATATTTACAGGATGTTTAACATAAAAATAAGTCATATACAATTTAAGCATTTTATTTGAAAAAATAGTACACAATAAAATGTTGCTTTAGTATTTAGTGAATGAGTATCACAGAAATCGGTCGTCTAAGCTACATGAAAGGTGAAATAAGGTGAAGTGAAGAATTTTTGGTGTTAGTAGTGGTGATGATGTTCGTCTTCTTGTGGCTGGAGCGCCGAAAGGCTAACTTGGAACTGCTGCAGCTGATATTCGGCCGACGGGATAGCATGAGCTTGTTGGGCAGCATGGGCAGCAAAATGTTTAACCTTAGCTTCCTGCACCTCCCAGGTGTCTTGGGGCAGAGCAGCGTGAGCAACAGCCGGGTCATGAGCCCTCAACTCAGCTTCAGCATGGGCCTCCAGGTGTTCGTGACGCGCTACTTGAACCTCAGGCGTTTCTTGGGGCACTGGGGCGGAAGCCTGACCGTGTAATCTAGCCACTGCTTCGTGGTGGGCCATGGCGTGTTCGAAACGTTTGATCTGTACAGCTGGTTCGTCAATAGGTGCAGCTTCTTCAGCGGCGTGACCTCCAGAAGCTAGGCGACCTACAGCTTTGGCAACTTCGGCGAAATGTACTGCTTTAGCTTGGAGGACTTCGTCTGTGTCGAGGGGTTCGCCATGTGGGCCGATTTGGGCGTCTTCGTGAGCGTGGACGCTTAAACCTTGCCCGAGTTCGTTGCCGTATTCTTCATAGCCTTGGGGGATGACGCCAGCGAAGGCAGCTCCAAAGACAGCACACACCAATATCTAATAATTCACAAATATTATTAAATAGGTGTTTTACAATTTACAGTCTTGCTATATTTCATTTCACGTAAGAAAATAACGTTGGTTTAGATAGGGATATGAATTCTTTGATTGGTCAGAATATAAACCTAGATTACAAAAATGAAAAAAAAACATCACCATGTATTGTTGTAATTTTTACCTCTCGCTAAAAGAGGTATTGAATTCATGCTAAAAACCGCATATCCAGATTTTAATGATTAAGCACGTTTTAAGGTCCCTACAATCCGATTTTAATATTTTTACGATGATGTCTGTGTATGTGTGAATGTGTGTGTGTGTGTGTGTGTGTGTGTGTGTATGTGCTAATTAAAGAAGAGTACCTAAATTCTCTATCTTATACATATAAATATGTTATTATATCTTTTATTGATTTAGAGATAAAGAAATATAAGGTATACAATTTCTCCGAACGCAACAATAATCTTAAGCACATTTGTTTCTTGGAAAACCCTATCAAATTTTGCTTTAGAAAATACATTATTTTCTTGCTGAAAATAGATGGATGACCATACAGTACCTGCATAATAACAGAATAACAAACAGGGGTGCATTTAAAATATTTTAAACATGTTTCGTTTATTTTGATTATAACAAAATATTTAGCAATTCGGATTAAAAGTCCCTATCGTATTTAAATAAATATACCATTTCATCGTTACAAATTATTAATACAGTTGATGACCAGTACATGATGTAACGTATTCCATATAATGATAAATATGTTTATTTCTATATCGTTGCGCATGGTCAATTCATTATAAAGGCGAGACTACTTGTAAAATCAGTGAATAATGAAGAACACACAGTTACGGGCTATGGTGCAATTAGCAAGTTAAATTAGTATTTCGTGTTCTTTAATTAAAAGAGAAACTACATTTCATATGTGTTTCCTTCACAAATGCCGTGGTGCTTCAACAATGACTACATTTACATTAAAATTGTTGCTTAGAAAGGAAGCAACATTGAGAAATAATTACAATATTATTTTTTTCTCACACAGAGGGACACATATTTAAATTTTAATTCGTAATAGTTCGGCCGATATATATTTTCAACAAACAAACAAATTTCTTTCAACTAGTTTAAAATATAGAAACCAAACTTTATCAATAATAAATATTTTTATCTGTAAAAATGTACAAAACCTGAGTGTCTGGTCGCGAATCTGGAGAATCGGGTTCGAATTTTATGGTACAAAATTGCCCCCCGTGGCGCACCCTCCACGGCAGCAATGAGTGCCCGTGAGGGAAACACCTGGTACACGCCCACACGGTACAAATACGTCATTATCATTACCGAAACCTATGTACAAAGCAAATTGGCACACCCAGACATGGGTAATATATCGTGATAATATATTTTTATGGGGTCTCATGGCCGCGTGTCAGAGTGTCTGGTCGCGAATTTGGATAACCGATTTCGATCCCGACAGACGCCGAATATTTCAAATTTTAAATGGCACAAAATAGATCCCCGTGGCGCACCCTCCACGCCAGCAATAAGTGCCCGTTAGACGACGCCTGGTACAAATATGTCATTATTATTACCGAAACCTATGTACAAAACAGATTGGCACACCCAGACAAACCGGGTTCGATCCCGACCGATGTCAAATATTTCGAATATTAAATGGCACTAAATAGACCCTTGTGGCGCACCCTCCCCGCCAGCAATGAGTGTCTGTGAGGCTACGTCTGGTAAACGCCCGCACTGTACAAATATGTCATCATCATTATCGAAATATGTTTACAAAACAGATTGGCACAATCAATAATATGCCGTGTTGATATATTTATTTATTTTTACAAAAACATGGTTAAACATTACTTAATTCTGTAGATTTTATTTGATAACTGACAACTACCAGATGTTATTTTTTTCGTTTTTATAAACTAGGATTGTATTTGAATGATAGAATTTATATCCCTATATAAACCAACACTATTTTTTTACGTGGAATGAAATATTCAAGATGACCCTTCGAATTCTAGTGGAATCCGTCCACAGTTTTGGTAAATTTTAAGTTTATATTTAAAGTAATCGAAATGATTTTCAAAAATCTATATAACCCGCCGAAATCTTCTACTTCAATTCTGGATTATTTTCTTGTTACTTACCAAGACCTTCATAGTTCTAAATAAAATTTCCAACCTCCTAGATGCCGTAAAAAAGTGGTAGAAAGACACCAGGACTGTTAGACTTAACAGAGGACTTGAACACCACTATCATTTGGACACTCCATCGCCTAGTTTATATAGCTACAGAAGTTCAACGGTTTCCCCACTATCATATGTAACGATTTGCTCTACTTAAGTTTGAAGATGGTTCTAGTTTCCGGAATCAACGAATTTGCAACGAAATTTGATAAACAGATAAAGGGATGGCATTTACAACTTACAATGTAAGGAGATAGAATTTGTGGATAGTAATCAACAGAGTTCATTGTTGTAATCAATGAGCGGAATTAATTAGTTTCATTGTTGTAATCAGAGTGCTGCATTCATTGTTGCAATCAATTATATTTTACTGACAGTATTGTTGCACAGAATATTTGTAATTATTTGAATTCATAAATAAATAGTCCTGCTACCTTTGGTAAATGAACACGATTTAAGGTACCTAAAACTTTAACATTTTTACGACGATGTCTGTGGAAAATGAAAAATTATGATATTTGACATCTATGTACATAATTACTAGCTCTTATTACACGGGCCCCCATATCTGCTTGGCAAGGCCAACAAAGTCACATGACTACTCGCGCCCTATTGTATTTAACATTTCTTGTATACCTACACTCTACACCAAAAATTCGACTTATATATATTCTTTATATTTAAATTTTTTAATTTTAAATTCATTCTATGAAGAAATTTTGTCCTCTTCAAATTTTTCAAAATATTTCTAATTCATTGTCGGGATTGACAGTATTTTTGAAAGGTATATGTAATATACCTATAATTTTAAATATTTAACTATTAATACAATAAGACATAATATAATGTATTCCTAGAAAAAATCTTCAGTAATGTCTCTGGATTTTTGACCTGACATTTATTTATATGTCAGCTACAAACATTTTAATTTTGAATTGGTTTCTATGACATTATTTGGGTTGTGAGATTTATTACAATAGATTATTATATATCTTATATTTATTTATCTCTAAATCTATAAAAGATATAATAGAATAAGTATATGTATCAGATAGAAAATTTACTCTTCTTTAATACTAGCAAGAACAAAAATTTATCAAAAAATAATATTTAGAAGATATTTTTTAAAAATCTGCTACTTCTTGTTGTCCAATTATTACCAAAACCTTTTCAGTTCTTCCCAGTAATGTCCAATTGAGAAATACGTAGTTAAACAGATATTAAGTATTATAGTTTTTGAGAAATCGTCCTTCCAACATCCCCACACACACACACACTCACACACACACATACATCCACACACACACATTCACAGACATCATCGTAAAAATATTAAAATCGGTTTGTAGGGACCTTAAAACGTGCTTACTCATTAAAATCTGGATATCCTATCTTAGCATGAATCCAATATCTCTCTTAGCAATATTGCATAAACAATATTAATCATAAGTTCATAATAGTTGTTTGTTTTGCAGTGTTAAAGCGTCTAATTTCAAATAAAAACGTTATTCATTCTGTATAATTGTTCCATTAATAATAATAATGAAATGATATAGTATTAAACCGAAACATGAACGTACTTCATAAACGATTTAATTGAAATATATTCGTGATTATCTATGGGTATAATATTACACAATTATACATATACAAGTGTGTAGAATATAGATAATAATTATATAGGCTAGTTATAGTTTCATTAATTATAAAGAAATAATTAATTTTGTGGCAAAGCAGGTACGTTTTAATTGGAGTGCGATACTTTGTATTCTAAATCGCATTCTTAAATATATAATTACCTTGTGTTCTCATGTGAATCAAATTATTATGCGTGTTTCGAAATTCTAAATTATTTAACGAAAAATTTTGGTGTAAATATATAATCTAATTAAGAATTTATACATTTTTACCTCTCGCTAAGAGAGGTATTGCATTCATGCTAAAAATCGCATATCCAGATTTTATTGTATAAGCACGTTTTAAGGTCCCTACAATCCGATTTTAACATTTTTACGATGATGTCTGTGTGTGTGTGTGTGTGTGTGGATGTATGTGTGTGTGTGTGTGTGTGTATGTATGTAGGATGTTGGAAGGACGGTTACTCAAAAACTATAAGACTTTAAATTTGTTTAACTACGTATTTCCCAATCGGACATTCATGGGAAGATCTGAAAAGGTTTTGGTAACAATTGGACAACCGGAAGTAGAAGATTCTTGAAAAAAAATCTTCTAAATATTATTTTTTGAAAATTTTTCTTGATAATATTAAAGAATAATAAATTATCTTTCTGATAAATTTAAATATTTTTATATATATTCTATAGATTTAGAGATAAAAGGAATATAATATATAAAATAAACTGTTGTAATTAATTTTACAACCGAAAGGATGCCATGAAAAATAGTTGAAAATTTTAATTATTTGTGACAGATAAATGTCAGTGTCAGAAATAATGAGTAACGAAAGAAAAATTTACTTGGAGAATCCCTTAATTCTTGATCTGTCTATATTATGGAGATGACAAGTCTAGGTTGAAGGACTTAAATTTGTTTCAAACATTATGGGACAATGTACACCAGCACTGTAGACTAGAGTAACTTTGAATTGCGAAAAAGCTATCAAATTCTTCTCAAGTAAGTTGTAAATATTGACAAAATTACACATCAATATAAGAATAATCGGAGTGCAATCTATCCGTCACTTTATTAAAGGGAATTAGTGTTATTTAGATATAACAAGTATGAAAAAATAAAATGTAAAAGAAGATATGTAAGAATAGATGCACAATCCAGATATATACATTTTAGACCGCCCAAAATTAATGTTTTTACTAGATGAATATGAAGAGAAAGTAAACAAGGTTGTTCGAATTGAAAATTGCTGTTACCAGCCTAATATTTATATATGGTAAACTCTACTTTGTAATTTATTGTAACATAATTTATGGTAAAATATCTTTATGTTGAGACATGCTATTATTGAATAATAAAGAAGTTTATACGTCATAGATTTATATGAATATATTATTTGTATTTATAAAAATATTCTTTGCTTTATGCATACAGCCAGGTAAAATATACGGCGAGAGGTTATGTGCTGGCCACATCAGATTTTTTTAGAAGAAGTCACTACGTCACCAAGGAGTTATGTTTATCATAGGCTCCTGGAATTATATTATAAATTTATCTATAAAATATATAGACAAGTATTAATACAAACCTGTAGAAAATTTAATAATCTTTAAATTTTATAATAAGATAAATTGCGAAAAAATAACATTTAAAGGAATTTTTTAAAGAAAAACTATTTTGAGCTTCAAGAAAAGTGCCACTTCCGGTTGCTTGCGTTGCAACAAAATTTCCATATAATATAAAGAACATAAGGTAATACCTCCCTTACCAAGGATGGCGGGAGGTAAAAAGAGTACAATTTTAACTAAAATAAATAACATAACATTCACGCTTTCTCTGTATTTAAATACATACATATTACTGAAATCTGTACATCTAGAAATATTTAAAATGCCATGATGATATATTTTATCTAGAGAAACTTTATTTTAAGTTATATTAATAAAATAATAGAAAATATGATCATATATCAACTTAAAACAAATTGCAGGGAACATATCAGTGAGGCAACATGCAAAACTAATTAAATTAGTAGTAATTAATAAAAAGAAGAAGATTGGTGCATATTTTATTTATAAATTTAGAATATTCATGCGTTAAGAGATATCACACTTCTTCAGAACATTCACTTATGTTAATTTTTGGCGAAACACTCATCATTAAGGCATTCAGTCTGCTTGAAAATAGAACTTGCACTATTTATATTGTGAAATAAACTATGATATAATTAATATACAAATTCTTCTTTATTGCAAAAGATCCTTCATATAAAATAACGAAAACAATATATAGTTGTTTATCATTCTTCTTTTGACAGTCCAAAATCAAAATTTTACTGTCAATCGTCAAAATTCCCGTAATACATAATTTAACAAATATTCAAGATGGATGCGGACATGCCGATAATTCAGGATACGACCTATATCGAGCAAAAAATTTCCAAACACGAACAAGAAAAAGAAATCAAATATCTCAGGGATCGGGTAAAACAACTAGAAATGGATTCAGAAAAGCAAGTTTGTTATTTTACGGACAATTCCATCGAAAAGCAATTGTGTGCTTTGTTGGTCCAATTCAACGAATTACAAGAAGAAAAACTGGATTTAGAAACTCGTTTTGCCATGGAAAACACACGCTTTTTCGAATTGGTAGAGAAACTAAAAGACAAATTACGTTTAATAGCTTTAAGTACAATTGAAATGGAAAGTAAAATACGAATATTAAACGCAAAAGTACCTGAATTGGAACAAACCTGTCAAAAGCACGATAAAACGATTGACAGCTTAATATATCGATTCAAAAATCAAAGTTTCACCGAAATAAAAAACTTAGAAAACAGTTTAAAAGGTACAGAAGAAAATATTAAACATTTAGAAATGGAAATTATAAGAACTAAAAGAAAAAATGCAGAACTCAACACAGAAATCGACAACATAACCACTGATAGTCTATCGCTTCAAAATAAATTCGAGCACCAGAGAAAATCGTTAAAAGGTAGACCAAATTCTTCATAATTCTTTCGTTTATTTAATTAATATTGCAGAAAATATTACAAGATTAGAAAATGATAACACTCATCTGGAAAAACGAATTGAAGAAATTGTCCATAATGACAAAGCAAATTTTGATAGGCGAATGGAAATATTAAAAAAAGAAATAGATGCGTTGTCTTATCAAATCAAAAAAGCTCGAAAGGAAAAGATCGTTCTTATGGATGAAAACGAATCCTTGAAAAAAGAAGTTAAAAGATTGGTTTTGAATAAAGTTATTTCGTCTCGGTCGCACAGTTTATTATAATGTTAATGTGTACTTTCTATGTTTCTATGTATGTGTACCGCATTTAATAAAATTTAGTGGAAGTCTGTTGGCAACACTGATTATTTTCGCGCCAAATGCGCGCGCAATTGCGCAATGTATTCGTCTTTTTCTACTTCCTGCGCAACAAAACAACAAGTCATCATGTTAACAAGCTATTTGTCGTTCTCATTTTCCGTTCGGTCGTCGCTGAGAGAGGTTCTTTCTGCCATCATCATCCACCACATGTAAGTAAATATATTAAAATTAAACATTTTATTACGTATTTATATAAATATTACAGTATTTGGACAAATTAATACTGTGAATCTTGTAAAATCAAAACGTATATACATTTTTTTTTTCGATGATGATAATTTTCACTCATGTATGAAGTAATGATTAATCTTTTTCCATGCATCACCAACTGATTTAATAAATAATAATTATTGATTAGGTAGTTATGTAATAAAGCTTATAATCATATTTGTTACAGAACAAACATGGCGTCTCATCGAAACGTGTTCCAAGAAAATTTTGCCCAAATTAAGGTAAGCTTAATATTTTGCAAGTAATTAAAAATATTATTAGTTTTATATGATGATATTCAACACTGCCGTATGATTTAATGATTATATGTGTATTCATGCATCACCATCTGATATATTTAACAAATTCTATAAAACTCCATGCATCAAAAACACATTCTCATAAAACTTTATTTCATTACAGAACGGCTGAACATTCCAAAGAAGAAATGGACTTTGTGGTAAGCAATTTTTATATAAATAATAAAACATTTAGTTTATATTTCTATGATGATAATCATCTACCGAATAGCTGATTGGCAAAATGAATTGTTTTAATTTATTTTGCTGTTTAGTGATCGACAATTGAGGCATTTGTCTGAGAAAACTTTAAATTTATTACAAATATTTAATTGTTATTAATATTTTACTCATATTAATTTGTTTGTTACAGAAATGAGTTGATGCCACGTGGTACACGTGGTCGTCTTCAAAAGGGCGCGAAAGCTAGGAAATAAAGGTTGGTACTTGTGCAAACTGTTAAAGTTATTTAGTGTTTAATATGATGAGTGTACTTTTGGTCCGTGTTTCTGAAAAACTTTGATAAAACTACAAAAGTTCTGATATTTTTATAAAACAAGTTTATTTTGTAATATATACAGTATTATATTTTATTACTCTTATTAATTTGTTACAGAAATAAGTTGATGCCACGTGGCCGTCTTGAAAAGGGCGCGAAAGCTAGGAAATAAAGGTTGGTACTTGTGTAAACTGTTAAAGTATTTAGTGTTTAATATGATGAGTGTACTTTTGGTCCGTGTTTCTGAAAATCTTTGATAAAACTACAAAAGTTCTGATATTTTTTTTTTTAACAAATATAATATTTTGTAATATGTGTAGTATATTTTGTTTGTTTATTACAGACTTCCTGTCGGTGTAGCAGATTTCTTCAGATAATTAATGAAGGTATAAATTATTCAGATCATTTATTTTTATTATATATTTTAATTTTTAAAATGATGAGACGCTTAAGAGCACTGGGTTATGAACATCTGTGATTACTCGTTGACATAACACTGACTTGTATATTTTGTATTATTATTAATAATCTGTTAGTATTTTGACTAATTTTTTTTTGTTTGTTACAGATTTCGCCAGAATAAAATATATTCTTAATGTTTATTTATATTATATTTTAAAATGTATTTTGTATAAATAAATAATATTATTAATAAAAATTGTGTATAATTTTGGTAAATCCATTTTCAATGATGAATGAGTTAATTAATTGTTGCATTAATAAATAAAGAGACAATAATTGATTACAACAATAAAAATGTATTATATTTTCTTTTGTTTGATATTAATAATGGTAGTTTATATATCAAGGAAGTAAACTTCGTCATTATTTGCCGAGAGTGAAAATTAATCCTGAGGGGTACATACAAACTGGAAAAATTGTTATTTAGGTTAAAAAGACACTTAACAGCGTGTTAAACTAATATGAATGAAGCACAGTGTTGCCATGTCCAAAATTTAAATTTCCCTAGATTCCCCTAAAAAATATTTTACAAATTCCTTAGATAATCTTACGGGGTATGTGACTAAATTTTGATTTTTTACATATATAATATTAGACATTTTTTTAAATCGATTAATTATGATGTTATGTACTCAATATGATTACTGATTTCCCTAAATATCAAAAAAACGGAAAGATGCGATAAGGAATGAAAGAATAAGGAAAACAACTCAAGTTTCTAGAAATGTACAAGAGAGATGTTTGAACATATCATGAGGAGAGATGAAGAATATATTGGAAAAAGAATGAATAGCTTAGTAATAATACATAATACACAGGATTAGCGGAAGGTGCTGGCCACATCAGATTTTTATTTTTGATTTGTGAGCCTATAATAAACAAATACATTGTGTTTGTTGCTATTTATCGATTAGGGCATTGTTAAAAATATAAAAAAACGACTCATTAATAACTTTAAGGGGTTTTCATTGTTGCATTAAAGTATTTAACGTTGCCTATGAAGTATTGTTTATTTACTTTCAGAAATTCGCAAAAGATGTCTCTATATATAAGTTTGAAAACTTTTTTCGTTACATATGTAAATGAATATAAATAATGCATGTAAATTTCCATGTACGTTAGTGTACATAAATTGTCTGCAGCGGTAAGATCTTATAAAAAGTTTCGTATTTCAAAATGTCCAAGAAATCTGGAGACGAGTTACCTCTCACTATAGAATATACTGAAATAACGCCATACAGTAAGTGTAGTTCATTATTAATTTATAATTTAATTCAAAATAAATGTATGGTAATTTTTAAACAGGTATATTACTAAGCAAATTTTTACCGCTTAAATAAATATTTACAGATTTAAAAGTATATTTCATACATATCAACATTGAGATATTTAATAAATAAATACACACACCAGCAAAATTAGAGGCATGCCGAAAAAGATATGTATTTCAAAAAGTATGAACCCTCCTCTGTCTTTCATATTTGTGTTGATAATTCTACATCTACAACAAATAACAAACGACGATATATCACCTAAATATATAGCCACCTATTAAAGATTGATTATCATTTATCGAGGTGTTAAATATTGTTTGATCTTTAGTTTTATTAACTATGGGTGTTTAATTCGTGTTCATTATAAGATCAACGAGTAAACAAATATTTCTGCTTTTGTTGTTTCAATTCTAAGTATTTAGAGTAGAAAAATTGTTTTAAAGTAATAATTAATAATTTATAAAAACTAGAAAGATTAACTTAAAAATGTGACCAACACAATACCTCCCGCCATTTAATTTTTATTAATTTAAATACATATACGTATGCGGTTTCGTGGCCGCGTGCCTGAGTGTCTGGTCGCGAATCTGGGGAACCGGATTCAATCCCTACCAATACCAAATATTTTGAATTTTAAATGGCACAAAATTGACACCTGTGGTGCACTCTCCACGGCAGAAATGAGTGGGGCGACGCTTGGTAAACGCCCGCACAATATATCATCATCATGTGTGCACAAAGGAGATTAGCACACCCAGCAATGGGTAATATGCCGTGATGATATATTTATACTTTGTTATATATATTTACTAATATAACAATTTTCTTTTTAAAATGTTACTATTATTAATTTGAAATGATTATTTTTTTGGCCGTGACATTTATCTGTCAGTTACATACATTTGAAATATGAACTGTGTAACTAAGAAATTGTGTTTATCTTTAAAACACAGACTCCGGGATTTATAAAATTGATTATTTTATTAATTTATCTATAAAATACATAGAAAAAATAGTAATGCATGTCTGTAGAAAATTCAATAATCTTTAATTTTTATAATAACATAATCGCGAAAAATAACATTTAAAGGTATTTTTGGAATCTATTTAAGCTTCTAGTAAAGTGTGATTTCCGGTTATCCAACTTATATACCAAAATCTAATGGCTTCTTTCCATATTAAAATAAAAAAATAATTGTATACAACATTTATTTGAAGTATTTTTCTCTGAAATAATCTATAAACGATTAAAAAATATGAAACAGTGCTTCTCCTTAAATGTTTACATTTGCAAATGAGGGTACTTTCGGTGGACCAATTATAACCAAAATCTAATCACGTCTGCGTATGCATCTAAACTTGAGGAATAAGAAAAATTATAATTTTTGGAATCGTGGTATTGGAATTATGCGATCCGAAACTATCATCACATATGTACACACAGGCACACATACATACAGACATCATCGTAAAAATAGTAAATTCGTATTTGTAGGGACCCCAAAACGAGCTTATTCATTAGAATTAAAGGTGACGGAAGGTAAAAATCTGTTTTCTTTAATACAAATTAGTGGACTTTACGCAAATAAGTTATTTAAAATGCGTATAGGTACAACATTAATATGATGTGATATAACCATTTACGTACAAGATTTATGTATTTTATTCGTAATGCGTTAACAGCATACTAAATGTACAAATGCGGTTTAACTCGGTTAGTATTTTACTTTATTTTACCTTGGTATAGTTGGGAATATTAATCACTCCAATCATATGGTAGAAAATAAAACTATTTATAGACTTAGATCATTAATTTATAGGACCACAAAAAACTCATGCGTAGAGATACAAAAAAATTGACATATTTGGAAATCAATATGAAAAAGATATGCAATTATATTTTTGTTTAAATGGTGTAATAAAAAAAAAAATCTAGAATAGGTAATTAATAGTATATTAAGTAAGAAGTTGTATAAATGCTCCTTTACATAGGAGCTATTGTGACACGAGAGAAGCGAGTGTATAAAAAATAAGTATAGTCAGAAAAAAATACTCTGTTGACTGGCCCGTTTTTCAGTGTCACTCTGTACAATAATATATCACATCCGAGGTGGATATGTTTCATTACAGCCGAGGGCTTATTTATATAACCGAGAGGTGTAGCCTCGAGGTGAGATACAGCGCGACGCTGTAATAAAACTCCCACCGAGGTATGTATATTATTTCCCAACTTCTAAAAGATTAGGAATCAACTTTTTGTTTGAAATAATTTTTCGAGCTGCAGTTTACAATCCCATAAGAAATTATAAAAAAAAATTGAGCGCAATTTGTTGTTTACTTTTTAATGACAAAATAATTTATCGAACACTTTTGCCAACGAAAGGAAACATATGTACATATGTTTATCACAAGAATCCTTTTTCACAATAAGTTCAGAAACGTGTTTTTCTAACCTTGGCACTGTTGAATTGATAAAAATGTAATCAGTTTTGCGTATTGCATTGTGAATTTACCTAAAAAGATAAAACAATAGAATTCTCCACTACCATTTTTTTATATTTTCTACGAAACTTTACATCTAGACAGTTTTTAATTATTTGTTAAGTCTTTTTACCTCACGCTAAGTGAGGTATTGGATTCATGCGAAAAATCGCATATAGAGATTTTAATGATTAAGCACGTTTTAAGGTCCTTACAATCCGATTTAATATTTTTACGATGATGTCTGTGTGTGTGAATGTATGTGTGTGTGTGTGTGTGTATGTGTGTGAAGATATTACTGGGAAGAGCTGAAAATGTTTTGGTAATAATTGGACAACCAGAAGTAGCAGATTCTTAAAAAAATCTTCTAAATATTATTTTTTGAAAATTTTTGTTCTTGCTTGCATTAAAGAAGAGTAAATTCTCTATCTGATACATATAAATATTTTATTATATCTTTTATATATTTAGAGATAAAGAAATATAAGGTATATAATAATCTGTTGTAATAAATCTCACAGCCCAAATAATGTCATGGAAACCAATTGAAAAATTAATTGATAAATGTCAGTGTCAAAAATCCAGAGACATTACTGAAGATTTTTTCTGGGAAGTAGATACATTGTGTTATTTCTTATTGTATTAATAGATAAATATTTAAAATTATAGGTATATTACATATACCCTTCAAAAATACTGTCAATCCCAAAAATGAATTGGAAACATTTCGAAAAATTAGAGCAGGACAAAGTTTCTGCATAGAATAAATTTAAAATTAATAAATCTAAATATAAAGAATAGATATAAGTAGAATTTTTGGTGTAGAGTGTAGGTATACAAGAAATGTTAAATATAATAGGGCGAGAGCAGTCATGTGACTTTGTTGGCCTTGACAAGCAGATATGGGGGCCCGTGTCAGAATAATAGCTAGTAATTATGTACATAGATGTCAAATATCATAATTTTTCATTCTAAATTTAGTGATTTTCTAATTCTATGTGGTTTATATTGCTCGACAACTAAATTCCACACTCCTGGTGACAAATTAACTACGTGAATTTATAAAATCTATAAACTACATTTAAATAAATAATCTGCATAAAAATCCGCCAATAATCTCATTTATTTCAGTCCAGCTAATATCGTCAAAACATTCTCCTTCTATTTTTAATATGAATGACCCATTATTTCCAAAATAAATTTATTTAAATGAGAATTACTATTGAATATTAATCAATTTCCATAAATAAATAATCAAACCATTATTACAGCGATCTGTAATTCAAAACGGAGTTGTTTTCCACAACGGTTTGTAGATGTCAGTATCCTCGACCTGTTTTTATAAATAAACAATTTTTTTCGTTGAATTGAAGAGTGGTTTTTTAAGTAAAAGGCTGCGTTACAGACTCCGCTATTCAGTATTATCTTAAGTGTGGTCGTACTTGGACATCATGAGTGCAAATGAGTATGTTTTGGAGTACCACCCCGCGCCAGAAGGATGTAAGAATTTTTATTATTAAAATACTCATGTAATGTTTAACTTTCATATTTATTTAATAATTCCAACAATATGCATAATTTTATATTTAAACGTATAATATTGACACTTTGTTTCCAAAGTATTTATTGAACAAATATATTTTTGAGACAAATATTTAACACTGCGCACGTTTGAAGAATACACCACAACCTTGTACTTTTTTATGTGTCATAGGTGTTTGTGTTTTGTTATATAAATATTTTTTGTCAATTCTTAATTTGGTTTGTTGTTTTCAATCTTAAAATACATAGAATAATGACTAAGTTTAAAAGTTTTTTACTGTAAATTACCTATACGCTTTAAGTTTTTAACTAATAACAATAATACTATACGATGTCATTATTGTAATAATCATTGTTTAGCCTGTAATATATTTTCACATATTATTACAAATTATTATTATTGGTAACTTTAGTAATTAGTAATTTTCATTTTTTTGTTATTCTTTTTATTGTATGACCAAATTTTCACTTTACTAATAACATGATTACTGAAAGTGTAACACAAAAACTTATAGTCAAAATAAAGTTCGCTTTCTATACTTTCATTTAAAACTTTAAAAATTATATGGGTTGCGAAGTTAAATGGTCTCCAGAATTCAGGGGCTTTAGAAACAAACAAAAATGTTTGTCGATTATTTTAAATATTATAGAAAAATAATTTATATTTTATATTAATATGTCTATAAATTTACAGATGTTCCATGTAACTTAATTTCAAATATGGAACACCCTATATATTTATATGATAGCAAATTTCATGTACTTTTCAAATTTGAATAAATATATAGGGTGTTCCATTTGAAAATATAAAGTTACATACCATTGCGTAAAAATAGAAAAACTTATACTGCAGATTTATAGTTATAAATATATCATCACGGCATATTACCCATTGCTGGGTGTGCCAATCTGCTTTGTACACAGATATCGGTAATGATGAATATTTGTACTATGCGGGCGCTTACCAGGCGTCATCTCACGGGCACTCATAGCTGGCGTGGATAATGCACCACAGGAGTCAATTTAGTGCCATTAAAATTCGAAGTAATTTTTGGCGTCGGTCGAGATCGAACCCGGGTCCCCAGATTCACGACCAGACACTCAGGCACACGGCCATGAGACCCCATATAAGAAACATTTTAATATAAAATAAATTTCTATAATATTTAAAAATCGAATTATTAAAAAAGAACAAACTGTATAAAAATTGGAATTTTGAAAATTTGGTGGAAAATGGGTGTATTTAGTTGATTTTGTGGGCTATAGCCAGGGCCGGATTTGTATAAAATATTGTATTAGTAATTTATTTTATGGAAGAAAGGGCTCCACATCCTCAATTTATTACAATAATAACATGTAGACTTTTTATGAATGTTATGCAGTTTTAAACTGTTTCCGTATGATTCAATCATATTTGATTAGATAATACTTTCCGTTTTAAATATATAATTTATCATACATGATGATACATTATATGTATGTACTTTAAAACTTATACAGAAAAAGTGACACATCCTCTACAAAGAAAAATACATACGTGGTTTTGTATATGTTAATATTTTACAATCTCTCTAGGCGATGTGTAAAAAAAACCGAACTACTTACTTATAGCTTGTATATTTAGAGAAATATAGGTGCAAAAAAACGAGCCATTATTATTTTATTTTTGTTAATTATCTCGACAACTTAGAAGTACGAAGTCTGTTAAACAAAAGTTGACATGTATTGTTACCATTTTAGCAATGTATTGTATTTCTTTAAGTCGATAATTTTATAAATTTGAACTAAGGTAATTACGAAATGTCATAGGTACAGTAAAAATTTTGAAAGATGTCCTATCAAGGTTGTCTACGAATTGTATGAATTCAGATTTTTGCTCCGCCCATCATGACAAATTCAGTAGTGTCGTTTGCTTAGTTTTTATGAGGGTACATAAGATACTACTGTTATTTTATTATTATAAAAATATATATTACAGGAAAAGCATTCAAAATTCAAAAATAAGTCAATTAGTAAGTTTATAACCAAATGTAAAACCAAATATGTTAAAAATAAGATACTGACAAACTGTCAGTGTCAGTGACTCTGACAGAATATAACGTTATACGTACGGCTATGAATCCAGGTAATGTATCTGATTTAATAAATAAACTTACGTTACAGCGAAAGTATTATCAACAACGAGCATCGTTTATAAATGGAATGTCCTAACTTAGTCGAAACAATATGAATTTTTGAAAGACAAGCGTGTTATATCCATCCTTACACACACTCTTACAGCCTTTGCAAAAGAAAGAGATAAATGTATGCCTATTTGTTAATTCATTCGTGATACAGGTGCCCTTGATCGGACATCTTTTCAAAAATTTTACTGTAGATACATTTTTGGCAATTTTGAGAAGGCATTGTAAATAGTTATTTGTGTATCAAGGTTATAAAAGTGAACTTTTTTGCCGAATATGAAGTTTGCAGCCGAGGCGAAGGTCAAGACTAGCAAAAAATATATTACAACCTAGAAATGAAAATAAATTAACTACAATAATTAATTTGTTGAGTAAGGAATACACAACATTAAATTTATTTGCTGCCGTAAATTAGTCTTTGACAGATGTCAAAATAAAAGTGATACTTTACGGTTGCCAAAAAATACGTAAAACATGTAACGGTTGCTTAAACAAATATTTTTTTTGTCTAAAGTTCATACCTCATAATTACACTTCTATTTGTGTAATGTGTATAAAATTTACAATAATCTATAGTCTATACCTTATCTATAATTACTACAGTCATTATTACATATCCTAAATCATTCTTAAATACGTATATACTCCTAATGACAAGAAAATATTTCAATCATTTACAAAACGAATCATTAAAGATATACATTTATTAATGTTATGACAAAATAAATTGCAAAGTTCAAGATTAATGAAATGAATTTTCGGGGTCATATGTATATTTATAAACATTAAAAACGAACATAAATAATATGTGAGAATATTTACTATGACTGTGATGGCATTGATTATTTATAAACATACCTTCAAAGTAAATAATTCGTGGATCGTGATGATCTTGTGTAAATATTGGGAATTCAGCGAAATCTGCATCGGAAATTATGAATGCATATACCGGTTTTTTATGCACACCTTTAAAATGGCATCCATAAAATTAACAGGTATATTATACAGAGTGTGTTGCATGTGATCCTGATTTTTTTAGAAAAAAATCAAGAGTGGAAACGTTTGTGAATGTTCATCGTTATCAATTTATTTATAAAAATCTGATGTGGCCAGCACAATACCTTCCGTCAATTCTACGTATTTTGCACAAATTCCACACAGAATTTTTTTGCAAACTATTCTATGGGCATTTATGGGGGAGAAATGAACTGAACTGAACTATATCTAAAAGAATTGGCTTATGGCTATAATCTGTTGTATTACCTTATGTGATTTGTTTTTGCCACCTTAAATTATTTTATATTTTTCCAGTAAAATCATTTGACAAAGATATTATGTAAATTTGACACTGACATCTGTCAATTAGAAATATTTGAATATTCTGTTTCCCTGGTGCAGCTTTTAGCAGCATTAGATTGTAAGATATTTATTTATAATTCTTTATCTCTAAATTCATTGAATATGAAGAAAAAAATATAATTAAATCGAATAGAGAATAACATATTCTTTTATTTATAACATAAAAGTTCAAAAAATTATATTTAACAGCGTTTTTTCAAGAAAAACTGTTAAAATCTTAAAATTAGGGTACTTCCGGTTAACCAATCATAACCAAAATTTAATCAACTCTTCATATGGACGTACGAAACAAGAATATAATAATATTATAACACATAAAGAACTCACCATCGATTTTTTTGACCAAAGACAATACCTTTCTTACCTATTGGTGACGGAAGGTAAAAACAAATATTAACATTTAAATATTGTTAAACATAGCTTACTTCCTACATGAAGACAAATATTCGCATAATTTATTATACAAACATATTTTTAATATATAAATGAAAATATGCCACCGAGTGTTCATGTTTTCAGGATAAATCGAGTGAATGTCTGCCTTCAAATAGGAAGCAACCATTTTGAATAGTTTTTAATTTTCGGTTTGTTTTAGCCCTCTTTATTAAATTCTAAAAGCATGGGCCTTACTTTTGAGACAATTGTTTATTTCATGAAATGTGGGAATTATACTGGAAAAGGTTGTTGTATAATCTGTTTTTATAAACAAACATGGAAACATTATAATTATATAATTAATAAATACAAAAATCTTTTGGAAAATTATATGTTACACCAATACATATTTAAAATACACAGATAATATAAAAGTACAATTAATTAATTGATACGTACAAATTAATGACAATTTGTCAAAAACATAACAATCAAGTATTTAATGACATAAAAGTCAATCATTTGATAATTTTCTTAATAATTAAAACATTAACAAGTATGTTATATTATTACCGATATTTGTGTACAAAGCATGTAGATTGGTAAACCCAGCAATGGATAATATGGCCTATTCTAGAACGAGTTAGAAATTTGGACACAAACCGCGTTCTGGCGAGAGGGCA
Organism: Harpalus rufipes; assembly: GCA_951394225.1. NCBI lineage: Eukaryota > Metazoa > Arthropoda > Insecta > Coleoptera > Carabidae > Harpalus > Harpalus rufipes. Next base: position 432,031 of record OX596280.1, read on the forward strand.
AATAAACAACTGAATAGCCTGCTATAACTAGCTTTTTGCGACATTTTATCTGTTTCGGCTGTCATTTACATTAATTCTTTATAAAAATTCCATCAATGGAAATTTTTGGTAGAATTTAGTTTGTTGACAATTCATTTATTGCAATAAAACGTGTTTTGAATTAAAATTAAGTCATGTACTAATTTAAAACCATTTTTAAGAAAATTAAAATCATATTTGGTAAACCATTGTTTTAATGTATGTCATAATTTATTTATTTAATGAGGTTGGAGAATTTTGTTACTTTTTCAAATTATAACAAAACTGAATAACTGTTTCTACTTTCTGTTATGTATTATGTATATGGTATGCTTCAATTTCCATTATAACATTGACATTACTTCTTATGTAGGTCATAAGATTTCACTGTTACGCTTTATGCTATAACATAACACTTCACCTATCATATTACTTATACTGTGAATTCTTTTAAGATTTTTTAAAAATTGGTTTTTTTCCCTGACCATTTAAATATTTCAATAGCCACATTTTTTTATACTTTTACGTCAATGACTACCTTCAACGCTTCAACTTGTGGTATACCTTCGCAGACACACATTTAAATAAAAATAATAAGCGTTCACTTGAGATATTTGTTTTACAAATCAAGGATGCATATAGTAGAAGAGTTTTAGAAAAGATACCTAGGTTACAAGGAAATAATCAACACTTATACGAAGAGGATGAATCAATGTTAATATAAATATGAAAAAATCTGATGTGGCCAGCACAATAACTACCGTCAATCCTGTGTATTATGTATAAATTCCATACATTTCTTGCAAAAGCTTGTTTAGCTTTTCCCATTCGTAAGGGTCGCTATTTTTTTATTTTCTTCTTCCACTCATTTCTGTTTTGCGTGTCGTTCTCATTCAGTTCCTTTTTACTCAAGTGTACAGCAATACAGTTCTTCCATCGCTATTCATTCTGCTTCTAATCTTTCATTCCTTACCGTATCTTTCCGTGTCTTCCCCATCTATCTCAACATCCTCATATCTGCCACATTAATTTACTTTTTATTTATACTGACATCTATCAATTTGAATAATCTGAATATATTAATAATTTTCCTGGTTAGCATAGCTGGCTGATTTATAAAATTTAATTTATTTATAATTCTTAACTCTATATCTATTGAATATGAAGCATAAAATGCAATCAAATCGTATAGAGAATAATATATTCTTTAAGTTATAATACCTTTAAATGTCAATAAATTTAACTGTTAAATCTTCAAATGAGGCTACTTCCGGTTCACCAATTATAACCAAAATCTATCCACTTGTTTTTCTGGGTGTAAACTTGAGGAATACGAAAAAAATATAATTTTTGGAATCATGGTATTGAAGTTATGCGATACGAAACTTTCGTCACACACACACACACACACACACACACACACACACATATACATACATACATTTTTTTCACCAAAGACAATAAAAATAATAAGTGATATTTGTTTTACAAATCAAGAATGCATACTAGAAAAGTTTTAGAGCAGGTACCTGGGTCACGAGAAAATGATCAATACTTATACGTAGAGGGTGAATCAATATTAATAAAAATATGAAAAAAACATCAAATCTATATTGTCGTGGGCTCTCCACGACTGAAAACCCTCATTACTAAATTAGTTGAACAATCACAATAATCTATATTTAATTGCCAAGTATTACTGGTAATTTTCAAGTACATCCGTATATTATCTCACGTGATATCAACTTGATGACAGTTAATACCCTGGGCTTCTGTTTATTGTACAGTTTCGAATCATTCAGTGCACAGTGTGGACGTGTAGTGAAAAGCAGAAAGTTTATTGTAAAAGATTTCGAACTTCGTTGAACGAACTGTAGACCATATTTCATTATAATACAACATGCCGATGGATGAAAGTGCTGTGTGTATGTATATATTTTTTTGTCATTCAAAACAAACTAATAAATAAGATAAAATTAATATATTGTCATGATTTGTTACTAATTGGGTGTAACTATTTTTTGGGGACTCTGAAAGACCCTAAAATTTCTTTGGCGCCATTTGAAAATTGGAAATATCTAAGGTGTTAACAATTACTATATTAAGAAAATTCTAATTGACAGATGTCAGTGTCAAGTGCAATACTATGACTGTATTATAATTTTACTGGAAATATATAGAATCTTTTGCAATAAAATTTCGTATGGAATTTGTACAAGATACATAGAACTGACGGAAGGTATTGTGCTGGCCACATCAGATCTAACAAAAACTGAAAAAAAATAAACGAACATAGAATGTATTCTAATAAATATTTTGAAAAACTTTTAGACATTCTAACAATTTTAATTCCATTTACCGAAGATTTGATCGGGTTCACCATCCCACGTTAATTATTAAATTTGAATTTTTAGGAATACACGGATCCTTAAGATGGATAGAATCTTATTTAACCCAATGATCCCAATTAGTATCTTGCAATGGTTTCAAATCGTGCATATTTTCTGTTCCATCTGGGGTACCACAAGGGTCTCATTTGGGTCCCTTACTATTCAACTTATTTATAAAGATATTGCCAAATGCTTCCTCTATTCAAAATTCACTTTATATGTAGATTATTTAAAATTTTACAACACCATAAAAAATATTAAAGACAGTCAAGCATTACAAACTGACTTTAGTAGCTTGCGAGATTGTAAAACGTTACTAAGTTAACAAATATTTGGCAATCTGTTCGTGTTTTACAAAATGTCTAGACAATTTATAAAAAGACAGATTTTACAATTCGTCTACATTATATATAACATGAATATATTCAATGATTTATTACTTCTTAACAATGTGCAAACCATGAAATCAATTTTATTGTTAATTTTAACTGCACTTGTAATGATATTACTTTTTCTACATGACATTGAAGTTTATTACTGCTTCTAAAAGTAGACAACTAGATAAGTAATACTAGCTTTCAATTACCTATTTTATCAATGGACTAGTCTAGGTCTAGGATATAGAACTACTAGTAATGTATGTATCTATTTATACCGCTCGAAAACAATACTAGATTCACCTCGAACTTGGTTTCAAATTGAAATCAATTACTCATTTAACAGTGCAGGAAGTTAATTTTTAAATTGAATGAATTAGATTTTTAACCTCTTTAATTTGGTATAAAATTAAATAAATTAGTTTTTTGGTTATTGAAATATTTGAAGAAAACGAAAATAGTAAGTTTGATTCATAAGCAAATAAAATTGTTGTCTTTCTTATAAAATTTAATTCTGTTTTTTCGCGTTGTTTTTATAATTATTTTCTATAATAACACTCTGTCGTACATTATACATCTACATATAATAATTATTAATTTGAAATACTCTGTTTAACGTCGAAGTCCAAGGTTTAACTTTTTCTTAATATTTCACCCTTTTTTAATTGAACATAATACAGGTTTTGCTTGCCTCTTGAAACTGTTACAAAAAACATATTAAAAATAATAAAAACGCAGGTATTCGGCAATGACTGTAGACTATTCTAAGGACGTCATAATGACGCGAATTCAAAATAAAAGTTGAGATACAAGTCTTCAATTTCACATTCACAACTCTCGTTCACTGTAAATATGGTAATTTGGGTTTTTATAAATAATACTCTTCACATTAAGAAATATTATATTATTACAATAGGATTTATACCTACCTTCTTTTACAACCAATAGATAGTAGCACAAAGTACCATTTTTCGGATATTTGCTTATTAATATTGTATAAGTTGGCTACAAATATTGAAAATTGGTATAAATATATAGAAAAGACCATAGTTTTGAATGGCGCAACGCCTGTCCATCTATCATTTACCGTTTAGTAGTTATAGGCCGCCAAAGTTGAAAAAAATATGAAATTTCCATTCAAAAAGAAAATTTATATTTTGAAAACTAAGGCCCAAGGAATTTTTTTATTATTTTTCCCGTAATCAGCGGGTGTGAATTAATAGAAAATGATACTTTCTATTTAAATACAGGGTGGTTTTATTTTTAGTGCACTATTAAATATTTGAAGGTACCATTTTTTGGTTATTTGTTTATTAATATTGTATCATTTGATTACGAAAATTAAAAATTGGTACAAATATGTAGAAAAGTCCATAGAATTGAATGCCGCAACGGCCGTCCATCTATCATGTACTATTTAGTAGTTATAGGCCGCCAAAGTTAAAAAAATCTTATAAATTTTCATTAAAAATAAAAAAAAATATTTTGTAAACTACAGACCAGGGATTTTTTTTATTATTTTTCCCGTAATCAGCAGATATGAATTAGGGGAAAACGATACTTTCCATTTAAATACAGGGTAGTTTTTTTTTAAGTGAACTATTGAATATTGGGAGGTACCATTTTTTGATTTTTTGTTTGGTAATATTGTACTAGCTGAATAAGAAAGTTGAAATTTGGTATGAATATGTCGAAAAGACCGTGGAATCGAATGGCGTAACGCCCGTCCATCTATCATTTATCGTTCAGTAGTTACAGGCCGCCAAATTCGAAAAAAATGTGAAATTTCCATTCAAAAAGAAAATTTATATTTTGAAAAATAAGGCCCACGGATTTTTTCCGCAATCAGCGGGTCCGAATTAGGGGAAAGTGATACTTTTTATCTAAATACAGGGTGGTCCAATTTTAGCTACATTTTCATGATTTTTATAAATAATATTCAATAAGATTAATTATCAGTAAAATCGTGCATTTGTTTTTTTAGGCAAGCAACAATACTAAGGTCTAGCAGACTTGCACAAACCAAAGTTTTATTTTTAGATTAAAAAATATATTTAATTAATATTTACAAAAATTACTACCTGAATTTTTGAATATAAAATTAATGTAATTAGATCAGAAATGATTACAAGATGGTACTGACCTCGCGTTTTATTTTTTATTGAAAATTTTATAAAAAAAAGTATAAATAGTAAAATATATGATTCATATTTTGAGTGTCAGGGTCGCAAAGTTTTTGTTTTAAATAAAATATATAAAAATATAAATAAAATATGTAATTCTTGTTTCGTTTTTTGGCACAAGGCGCTCTACCTAGAATCCACTTTCACTTAAACTTGGATGAACAAAATAAATTAATATTTGTTCCAAATATGAATGGAAATTTTGGCCATCAAATTCTACGAAATATATCCAATTAAAAATATATTATTATTATCTAATTATGGAAAAAATAATTAGGAAAATATCAGGCATTGGAAAAACTTAAAACATAATTAGTTTGAACGTTTAATTTGAAGCAATTATTATTTTATCTACATATGAAAATACTTATAATAGGTTTTGCAAATAACTGATTAAAGTTCACATGAATAAATCATATATTACAGTCATCATTTTCATAGTCAGATGACTATGAGTAATGACTATAAAATAGTGATGAAATTCTGAACGAAACCTATTTGTACTATTTTTATTTCTCCTGGAATTTTTTAATCTAGTTCATTGCATAATTCACTATAATTTTATAGCTTTTCGCAATGGGATGTGGAAAACATGGTACATGAAATAATATATACTAATTTTAAGACATGATTAAATATAATATGTGCGTTTGTATGTATTATATGATTTAAATGCTAGATGAATCGTATATATAAACATGGAAAAGATTTATATAAATGTATATAATATTATCTGCATGCAATAGAACTATGTATAGATTAGCAAAACCTTGAAAAATAAACAATGGTATGTTCTTTTATTTCTATGCAAAACTGCGCTTAAAATATTTGAAATATGGTTCATACGAGCCCATCGGCCAGCTCGCTAAGAGAGGTATGGGATTCATGCTAACATCGCATATCCAGATTTTAATGATTAAGCATGTTTTAAGGTCCCTACAATCCAATTTTATTATTTTTACGATGCTATCTGTGTGTGTGTGTGTGTGTGTGTGTGTGTGTGTGTGTGTGTGTGTTAATACTACGTATTTCTCAATTGGACATTACTGGGAAGAGCTGAAAAGGTTTTGGTAATAATTGGACAATATTATTTTTTGAAAATTTTTGTTCTTGCTTGCATTAAAGAAAAGTATTCTCATACGTAATATAACAAGTGATATGATTATCATCGATGATATTCTCGAGTGAAACCGAGCAATATCTTCGATTATTAATCATATCACAAGCTTATATTTAATGAGAGAATATAATGAATTTTTGCAATCTAACCAAACCTAACTTTTGATATACATATTCATATTGTATTAAAACATGGTACTTACGAGTTTTATTTAATATTTCGGAGTTTGAATTATTGTTATTATTTATTTTTATACTCAAAATTAACTGTCAATGTCATAAATAAAGAAAACAAATCCCTTAGTAACGACTATAAATACGGTGTTTATTTCCTTGTTTTTTATCATCGCTGTGATAAACGCGTAGCTAGGGAGATTCTGAATGTTGATTGGCGGAAAACATGTCACGTGACTAAGGAATTATATTCTCTATCTGATACATATAAATATTTTATTATATATTTTATAGATTTAGAGATAAAGAAATATAAGGTATATAATAATCTGTTGTAATAAATCTCACAACCCAAATAATGTCATGGAAATCAATTGAAAAATTAAAATATTTGTATCTGACAGATAAATGTCAGTGTCAAAAATTCAGAGACATTACTGAAGATTTTTTTTGGGAAATACATACATTATATTATTTCTTATTGTATTAATAGTTAAATATTTAAAATTATAGGTATATTACATATACCCTTCAAAAATACTGTCAATCCGGTCAATGAATTGAAAACATTTCGAAAAATTAGAAGAGGACAAAATTTCTTCATAGAATGAATTGAAAATTAAAAAATCTAAATATAAAGAATAGAATTTTTGTTGTAGAGTGTATGTATACAAGAAATGTTAAATACAATAGGGCGCGAGCAGTCATGTGACTTTGTTGGCCTTGACAAGCAGATATGGGGGCCCGTGTTACAATGATAGCTAGTAATTATGTGCATAAATGTCAAATAGAGTGAGATCATCCACATTTAGTGTCCATTGTCTTCTACCTTTTTCCCAAAACTGCAAACAAATGACAATTCCATAATTCCTTTTTCTCTTTTTCAGTGAAAGATGTCATGTTTACATCTTTCGAAAAGATGCCATGTGTTCGATACGGGGACTCCCTTCTTCAGTTGGAAATAGAAGAGCCAAGTGCTGAAGTTCAAGAAATTGCAAGAAGCGAACTCAGGGAAACCCCTGAAAGGAAGCTGGAAGCTGTGGAAAAGCTCAGGGAATTGCTGAAAGCTGAAACCGACCTGAAATGCCCTCTGGATAACGACACGTGGTTAATAAGATTTTTAAGGCCTTGTAAATACTATCCAGAAAGCGCCGTAAAACTGGTGAGTCCAAAACCAAAATATCTTTAATAGGGTCTTGTACCAATTTATTATTAATATGTATGAATAATCGTCCAGTATATAAGTTTTATATTACATCTTTATCAACTTCTTACTTGACAGTATTTTTTTAAAATTACTATCTTTATGTATGCTCTTGGTACGAAATACCTTAATAAATAATTAATGTTTCAGATTAAACAGTACTACGAATTTAAAGTTAAACATGCAAACGTATACGATGGTTTAACTCCAAGTAGAGAACAAAACGTCTTCAAAAACAACCTAATCACTGTGTTACATCAACGAGACCAACATGGCCGTAGGATCTTAGTAATTCAACTTGGAAGTTAGTAAATAATAATTATTCTAACAGTACTAGTACAATAAAAAGATTTGTTACATCGACATCAGACAAAACAAAAAATAATACACTTATATGTATTCGTACCTTCTGAAATAAATATATTAACAGCAATAAAAATAAATAGTTAAGACTATATTTGAGCATTTTTTATTTTACGTAGACAAGTCCTAAAAAAATTCATTCCAATAGTAAATATAACAATATTTATGTTAGTATTATCTATAAAACTTAGGGTAAAGGTAACTGACAATATACTCAATTAATTGCCATCTTAAATTCTATTACTTTAATAAAAATTATTTGCGAATTATTAAAGACGGAAACATTTGTCACATGCAGACAATGGTTTATTTGCAAATAAATTATTATTAATCCTAAGAAATTTTATTATAATGTATTCAAGTTCTATACACTCTATTAATACACCATATTAATTTTTTTTGGATTGGAGTAATAATCATAGCATCCAGAAGTTTATTTATTCTTGTTTTTAATATACTTGTAGATGGTATTTTAATACATAAATAACACTTTGCAAATCATTTTACTAAAAAAATAAAATTTAATATAGTAATTAATTGAATATATTGTCCAATTTTATAAATAATACTAACATAAATATTGTATTATTTATCGTTGGAACTAAAAAAATTAGCACGTGTCTGTTGTCATATATTTGCCCGTAGATTATTGTTAAAATGATAAATTAGGTAATAACATTATATTTAAATCCAGTACACTTTATTAATACATAAAATAAAAAAAATGCCCAAATATAGTCTTAACTATTGTAATCTAAAAATTCTTCTTGCTGTTAATATATTTTTTTCAGAGGGTACGAATACATTTGGGGTTGGGCTCGTATACATTGTTAAATATAAATATATTATGTATACTCGTATTATACGAGGTTTACATTTTCAACAAACAAAGTATAAACCTAGGCAAATACGATGAAAAATTTCTACAAATTTATATTTAGTTGAAAATGTAAACTGGCCGAATTATTATGAGTTTGGGCTCATATTTTATGAGAAGGTTTATCAGGCATCCCCTCACATGCACTCGCAGCTATAGTGGAATAAACACCACAAGAATTACTTTAAAAATATATATAACACCATTTATACAAAATTATATTTTACATTATTTATATTTAAACATTCTATGAGTCTAGTAGTATAAATTGTTACTTGGTGGCAGCACCAACCTGTTTAAATTCGAAATTTTTATAAATAAATTCAATAAAATATAATATTAATAAAATCATGCATTTGTGGATTCAAGCAAGCAACAATGCTGGGGTTAGCAAACTTGCACAAACCAAAGTTCTATTTTTAGATTGTTACTTGTAACTTGTTGTTTGAAATTATAATATATAGATCTACTTGTTTTAGCGTAGAAAATATATTTAAATAATATCTACAAAAAATACTACGCGAAACATGCGAGATTTTGCACTATTTTCTAACAATTTTTATATATGAAATATATGGAATTAATTCAGAAATGAACACAAGATGGTACTAGAATAAGTTTTGATTATATTTAACATAAAAAATAATTATTTTACGTTAGAGTTGAAATAATATGACACACAATAACAGGGATCTAAGTGCCATGTTTCTGTTTTAAATTTAATAAATAAAAATTTGATGTGGCCAACACAATACCTCTCGTTTAATATAATTTTTATTCATGTAAATAATTTAAATTAAATTTAAATACTAGGTTTGATCCTGACCGACGCTAAATATTTAGAATTTTAAATGGCACAAAAATGACCCCTGTGTTGCATTCTCCACGCCAGCAATGAGTGCCCGTGAGGTGACGCCTAGTAAACGCTCGCACGGTACAAATATGTCATAATCGTTAGCGAAATCTGTGTACAAAGCAGATTGGCACACCCAGCAATGGGTAATATGCCGTGACAATATATTTATTTTTATACTTATCTATATTCCTACATATTTACTTATACTGGCAACTGTATTAAATTCCTTTCCATTAGTGTTCTATTTACTATTTTTTTTTTAAACGTTACTATTATTATTTGAAATGCTTTATTTGTTGACAGTGACATATACTTTAATTTTTATATAACATAAATCTCGAAAAATTAACATTTAAAGGTATTTTTCGAAGAAAAACTATTTTGAGCTTCCAGTAAAGTGCCATTTCCGGTTGTCTGATTTACATCGAAATCTAATGGTTTCTTTTCAAAAAATTTTGAACAATACATCGTAAAAATGTTAACATTGGATTGTAGGGACCTTAAAACGGGGTCATTTACCAAAATCTCAATATGCGATTTTGAGCACGATCCGTATACCTCCCTTACCAAGGGTAGAGGGAGGTAAAAAATGTATAACATTAAATAATAATAATTGCTACAATTTTGTTATTTAAATATTAATATTTTTATATATTTTGGTGAATTACATATTATTTCTTGAATTAATCTTGTCAAAAACTCAAATTTCATATAAAATTCCACTAAATAATTTTTGTTTTGTAGAATATTGGAACCACAAAAAAGTCACGTTGGACGAAGTGTTCAAGGGTGCTGTCTTAGTAATGGAAGCAGCGATGTTGGAGCCCCAAACCCAAATATGTGGGGCCGTAGTAATCTTCGATATGGACGGCCTGTCTCTTCAACAAACATGGCAGTTTACACCCCCGTTCGCTAAGCGCATTGTTGATTGGCTTCAAGATGCAGTGCCCTTACGTATCAAAGGATTCCATATTGTTAACCAGCCTTATGTATTCAACATGGTCTTCCAGCTTTTTAAGCCCTTTTTAAGGGAAAAGTTGAAGTCGAGAATTCACTTCCATGGCAACGATAGGGCTAGTTTACATAAACATATTAGTGCTGATTGTTTACCAGAGTTGTATGGAGGGGTGTTGACTTCTCCATGGGTTGCTGGGACTCAATGGATGGAACTTTTGATTCTTCTGGATAAGGAATATGAAGGTGAGAATTTTACAGATCTTGAAAAAATTGTTTTATTATTAAAAATATCCATTTTACAATTAATTATTGAAATTTGTGTAATATTTTGTAATTTTCCTATTGGCTATGAATGACGTACTATATGTACTTTGACGTCACAGAAGTGGGGGGGGGTATTTTTTATGACTAAATAATAATAATATGAATATATTTTCTGAAATGTGTTGTTTCTTTTTTGCAGCGATCAACTCGTACGGTTATCCGAAGAAATCGAAGAAATAGTGATAAATAACAATTGATAATTTTATATGTGATTGTGATGTCTCTCTCTTTTTATTTATCACATTCCTTGTAGCCATTAATTGTTGCCTTGTACTTACATTACATTACAAACAATAGCTCAATGTATTTTATATGACAAATTATTGTATGTTTTTTAATTGTTGTCGTAAGGTAAAAGAGTATTTTTTATTATTGTTGTAGGTGAAAGAAGGGTTTTTTGTAAATAAATATTTTAAGAATAACAATCTTTTTATTTTCTAATCGAGGGTCTTCCTAACTTATTTAAGCGCCCTGGGTTAAAAATTATCAGGCGTCCTGCCCTTGCCATGGACGCCCTTTAGGGAGGACTAGGGGTGTCACTGGAAATTAACTTGAACTTCAAATTAACGACGCCTTATGTTGTAAGTTGTAACATTAACTATCTACGATATTTTCTACTTCTTTTAACTTTACTACTTTTAAATTCATATTTCGTCTGCAGGCATAAACCTTTTATTTCGGCCCTCTAAACATAAATAACTATAATTAGATTATTACCCATTATATTGTTGCCCTCTCAACACCTCTTACAGTGATTTGAACAAATTCAATTCCAAACGACGCAAAATATTTCTAATTTTAAGTGGTACAAGTGACCCCTGTGGTGCACTCCCCACGCCGAAATCTTGTGTATAAAACTACAAAGCAGATTGGCACACCCAGCAATGGAATAGGCAATATTCCATGATGATATATTTATTTTATTATTTTTATTTATGAGGTCTCGTGGCCTGGTGGCGTGGTGTCTGGCATTGAGTACCCGTGAAGTGACACCTGGTAAGCTCCCGCACGGTACAAATATTGCATCATTACCGGTATCTGAGTACAAAGCAGATTGGCACACCCAGCAATGGGTAATATGCCGTAATGATATATTTATTTATTTTAAAAATTTGATAATAATTGCGGCTAGTATTAAAAAAATACGGTTTAAATTTATTATAAGGATTTAAGATATAGGCATAGGGTAGGTATAATCTGTTTCAAAATACTGTAGACTGACCCAGATTGAGCGGTCAGAGAATCCCAACCTCATTAGAAATCACGTCAGTCCACTATATTTTGAAACATACTACATACTTCATACATAGGTACAATAATGTTCACCTAAAACGAACTCCACGGGAACGGTTCGTTATAAACGAAAACAATAGCACTGTTCTTAACAGTTCGTACTTTTAAATTAGTTCGTTTTACCCGGAAGATCGTTTCGTAATAAGCAGACATTACTGTATTTGGTTTATTTTATAAAGTATAACAAATATGATTTAATTATTATTGTATAAGAAATACATTTATAAAATTGTGCATAAATGATTATTTTATTAATATATCACAATATTTGTATGATCAATAGTCAATAGCATTTTCTTGTTTTGGCAAAATACTATGTAGAAATCAGTTTTTCCTTTGAATAGCCGATTGCGTTGGCTTCTAAAACAAATACATACAACATTCATATAAATATTGCTCTAGAAAAAAAGTTTAAGCAACATTAGCAATAAGCAATTAATTGAGCAATTTTACAGACATCAAAGACAATATCTTCCTGACCTAAAGGTGATGGAAGGTTAAAATATATAAGATTATAGGAAAAGCATCGCACGCATTCTTAAAAATAAATATTCGTCTCATTTATTCTTACTTTTAAATTCTTCTTCATAATGACACAACAATTCCGCCAAATCTGCAGCAGGATATTCAGGAAGGTTCATCGCTCCTGAGTATTTTTCAGGTAATGCATTGTCTCCACAACTGTCCACCAATTTATCAAAAGTACTACCATGGAAAAATATCCTCTTACGAAGTTTTTCATTAATGAAAGGCTTAAAAATAGCAAATAAAATCGAGAATATTTTCGGTTCATTAACAATATGTATTCCTTTTAATCGAAGGGGGATGCATTCTTGAACCCATTCGAGTAAAGCTCTGGCAAAACTTGGACCAAATTGATACACTTGGCTCATACTGAGGCCATCCATGTCGAAGATTACTTGAACACCAGCGACTTGGGTTTTCGGCTCGGCCATTGCTATTTCAATAAACATTTTAACAGTGCGAAATAATTCGGGAAGTTTGACTTCCTTCGGGTTCCATTTACCTGTGGAAAAATATACGTGTAGGACTTCTAAACCAAATAATATTGGACATTATTTTATTATTGCTAATTTGTGAATTGAAATGGGAACTGTTAGGAAGAAATTAGAAGCAAAATTGTACAGATAAAGGGATAATCAAGTAAAATACAAAATGTTTTACCTATTAGGTTGCCACCTTTTAAAACTTGGAATAAACCACAGGATATTATAAAGACAAAGTTACAATAAACAATTATTATATTACTAATAGATATATCGTTTAAGTACTCGCTTCTCGCAGAAAAATTAGAAATAAATTTAAAACTGTGGCATAACGGCTTAATTGAACATCCAACCCAGCATATACTACGTCTAGGTACCGTGAGTATTTTTTAACATAAAACATGGTATTTGTCATATCCATGGTTACGATTTACTTGACAGCAATGTATTTGCCTGTCTCATTTAAAATGAAACTTAGGGTACAATTTTGACATTTGTCTACTCTGTCAATGTCAAAAAACCAATTTGAAATACAATGGTTTATACTGTGGAAGAGGTGCAGATTATTAGGTGGTATTATTCGAATTTTAATCCAAGTTTAAGGCAAGTGTCGGATTTGTTCTGCGCTTCATTTCCTGACAGGCCTACATTTTTAAGAATAGTGAATACCTTTACAGCAAAATGGTTGCATCGAGCCTGCACATAACAGTAGGAATAGATCCTGTAATATATTAACTGCGCAGAAAAAAATATGAAATTCTGACTTTAATACAAAATAAGAACAGATTAACATTACGAGAGATTGGGCAAGCTACTGCTGTAAACAAAGCTACTGTACACAGACTATTTAAAAAGGATCATTACAGATCATACCATTTCCAAAATCTCCAGGAGTTAGTTATGGACGATACGAAACGAAGAATATTTTTTTGTGAAAGAATGTTTGAAAACGTTAATAACAATTCAGATTTGCTGCAAAATATACTTTTTATGGACGAATCTACTTTTTATTTACATGGCGAGGTAAACTCACAAAATTGACGGTATTGGTCCAGGGAAAATCTACATTTGTATCATAGTACGAGGACTCAACGACCCGAGAAAGTTAACGTTTGGGCTGGCATAATAGGAACCCACATTATTGGGCCATTTTTTATTAACGGGAATATTACTGCTCAATATTTAAATATAATACTTCTGTCAAATTTATCCCCTATGTTTCATTTTAAATGAGACAGACAAATACATTGCTGTCAATCAAATGTGAAGTCGTAACCATGGATATGACAAATCCCATCTTTCATGTTAAAAAATACTCACGGTATTAAAATACAGCCTATACAAGAGTGGATTGAAAAGTTTCCGGAATCACTGAGTAGGCCTTGGTTTTTCGAAAACAATGTTATATCGTTGTTTTGTTTAACTCTTCATATGAACTGTCAACAAATTTCAGTACAATCTATCGATAAATCGGTAATGGATAAAAACGAAGTTCAGGGGGTGATCAAGTTTTTTATTTGGAAGGAAAGACGGCAACGGAGATCAAGATGCTATCCTTGGGAGCGCTGCACCTTCGTTTTTCAAGGTGAGTTTCTGGGTTTCGGAATTTAAACTCCCAAAATCGGCTACCACACCGGATATTGTAGATAAAGTCCATGATATGGTTCTGGAAGATTGCCGAATAAAAGTGCGTAAGATTGAGGAAGCCATGGGGATCTCTTATGAACGTGTAGTTCATATTTTACAAATTTAGTTCGGGGCAAAAGCGCATTGGGGCACGAACTTCAGCCAAAAATTTGAAGTTGTTTAAGAAAAATCTGGTCGATTTTAAAAGACGTTTCATAACCATGGATCAAACTTGGATACACCACTACGCTCCAGAGACGAAAATTCAGTCGAAAGCGTGTATTAGACATAGTGAGTCGGCCCCGAAGAAAGCGAAGTCAGTTCAATCGGCAGGAAAGGTGATGGCGTTCTGCTAATTGATTATCTGTAAACTGTAACTGGACAATACTACGCCACACTTTTAGACAAGCTGAAAGCAGCAATTCAAGAAAAACGCCCGGGATGGCAAACAAAATTGTTTCACCACAATGCGTCAGCTCATTCAAGTCGTATTGCTCAACAAAAATTGACCGAACTCAGGTTTGAAATCGTCCCCCATCCATCTTTTCCCGAAACTCAAGACGTTCTTTGCTGGAAACAGATTTCGATCCAACGAAAAAGCCATCGAAGCAGTAAATACTTATTTTGGGGCTGTCAAAGAAAACCATTTTCGGGAGGGAATCGAAAAGTTACAAAAACGTTGGACCTAGTGTATTGACCTCAGAAGGGACTATGTAGAAAAATAAAATGTATATATTCATTCACCTTTTTCTTTTATTTTTACAATTTATTTGTTCGTATTGGTATCATTATCGCTAATAAATTTATGTTAGGGAGGACATTTTGGGAAACCTTATTGTAAATGTACTTTTATATTATATTATTTATATTCAAACTTACGTCCTATGTTTACAATCATAACCCTGCATCCTGTTTTATCCCTATTTGGTACAAAATTAGCAATTCCTGAACTAATTATTGGTTTCAAAGAACTAGGTAATAAATCTTCACTATATTTCGGATACTTTAATTTAAATCTGTAATACTTTTTCATCTGCAAACAAAATCAATATTTGTAAATAAAAAAATATATACATTATAAATCCAGCCCTGACCATAACCCTCCTTAAAGCCCAAATTCGCCCATATTTACTTTAAATTTTCTTACCAATCTAAAAGCGCTTTCATGGTAAAATTTGCATGGGCGTAAAAACTTCATTAAGAAATCATTTTCATCTTTTGGAATAACCAAGTCATCTTCACCTACAACAACATATTAACAACATTGTTAATTTTCCTAGAAAACAAGTCTTAATATAAAAACAGTTAACGTTTAAAGAGACTTGCATCTTACAAGTTCTGTTGTAACTGCTTCTTACATCATGTAACTGTAGTGTAATACTTTCTGCTAGAGGCTAGAAACCAGGGCAACTTCAATTTTTATGAAAACAAGTACCGTTCCTCATAATGCTGGTATATAATAACACATTATTAAGAAATTATGAAACTGTGTTTAGTGTTTGATGTATTTGTACGTGATGTTTTCAAATTCATGATTTAATGATTGAAATGTTATCAATTTAATCACGTTACTTTGGGCAATAAACTTGGAATATAATTGAATATCGTGCAAAATTTTGCTTCGTCATATTACTCATATTAAGTGTTGATCATTTTTACCTCTCGCTAAGAGATGTATGAATCTTGCTAAAAATCGCATATCCAGATTTTAATAAATAAACAGGTTTTAAGATCCCTAAAATCCGAAAATAACATTTTTACGATGATGTCTATGTGTGTGTGTATGTGTGTGATGTTTTTGGAAGTACGATTTCTCAAATTCTATAAGACAAAAGACCTGTGTAACTACGGATTCCTCAATCTAACAGTAATGGAAAGAGTTGGTAACAATTGGACAACCGGAAGTAGTAGTATTTTAACAAAAATCTTCTAAGTATTATTTTTGAAAATTTATATTATTACAAATATTAAAAAACAAAATTCTCTATCCGACACATTTACAAAATTTATTATACCTTCTATAGATTTAAATATATAGATATATAATCTATAAAATAATCTCCATGGTAACTACTTGAGAAATTAAAATGTCTGTTATTGAAGGACAAATGTCGCTAATGTCAGTGTCAAAAATTCAGAGATAATACTGAAGGCTTTTTCTGGGATATTTAATATTTCTTATTGTATTATTAATTATATATTTAAAATTATAGGTATATTACATGAACCCTTCAGAAATACAGCCAATTCCGTTATTGAATTGGAAAGACGTCGAACATTTAGAAGAAATGGAGAAAACTTGCTCATAGAATGAATTTAAAATTATAGAAAATACGTAAATATAAAGGAGTAATTAGAATTTTTTGTGCGTACCCGAAATGTTAAATACAATACTTATATATACCACAATGAAAAGGACGCGGGAGGTATTGTGGTGATAAAAAAATATTTTTTTCTCTAATCGGATATTCCCCTTGAGTTCTCTATAAAATTGTTTAATAGTATTTTATTGTACCTTTAATAATATAGAAAATATTTGAGGTAGGTTGTTCAGCTGTTACATCCTGTATATATAAGATAATTCATCGGTCTGTTGTTTTGTAATAACTCGATTATTTTAAATATTAAGCAAATTTTACGTAGTTTTCAAATTTGAATAAATATATAGGGTGTTCCATTTGAGAATTTAAAGTTTCATATCATTGCGTAAAAATGGATGCTAGAAAAACCTATACTGCAGATTTATAAATATTTTAATATGATATAAACTTCGTTTGACATTTTTTTCATAATGTTTAAAATACTCGAGTTAAAATATCGACGAATCATCTTGTTTATTTATTAAATTATTTACAAATTATGTAGCCATTTTCTAAAATTCCGTATATATAAATGTCATCACCTTTTATATTTATTGTTGAAAGTAACCGTTCTACATAAATGAACTAGCACATATTGATAATTTTAAAATTATATACAAGTATCATTTACGAACATTCTAAAACTACACAACTTTAATAGCATATATCATAATTATAATAACTAGCGATTTATGACTACCGTTACAGCTGTTAATTGTTTTTTTTATATCTGTAGTATCTTCACATAGACATAAGTACTTAATTTTTATTAATAATTATACGTTAAGTACAATTATTTTTGTCATTATGATAAGAAGTAGATAAAGATATAATATTAAATAATATAGGTAAGTACATATTTTTATCAGTATTTTTGAGTATTTCGAAAATATATCAACAAACTATTCAAAATTAAATAACCTTTTTTATTTATTATTAATATAAACAGAACTTTAACTAAAAAAATGTTCTATTTTAATATTATGAATTCTGAAAGATTTTATATTAATTCAACAAATTATTTAGTGAAACTTGTTCACGTTCAAGAATAATGCAAGTCAAGTGATTCAATTTATAAGGTCAAAAAATTAATAATTTCTATTAAACAACGTTGTACTAAATATATTTTACGGTAGTTATTATATAGGTTGCTAAATAACTGCGAATTCAAAACGATAAAATAATGAAATATTTAATAAATAAAACATTAAATTATGGAGAAATTTCTGGACGATCGACTACTTTTAACTATTGTACATATTTTATTATACTTTCATTAGAAACATCATGCGACATGTACACTACAGGAAAATAAAAACCTATTCCATTATTTTTTTACCTTTCGCTAAGAGAGGTATTGTATTCGTGCTAAAAATATGCAATTTTAATGAATAAGCACGTTTTAAGGTTCGTTTTTACGATGATGTCTGAGTGTGTGTGTGTGTGCGGATGTATGTGTGTGTGTATGTGTGTATGTGTGTGGGACATTGGAAGGACGATTACTCAAAAACTATAAGACTTAATATTTGTTTAATTAAGTCTTTCCCAATCAGAAAAGATTTGGTAACAATTGGACAACCGATAACAGCAGATTCTTGAAATAAAATCTTCTAAATATTATTTTTTAAAAATTAAATTCCCAATCTGACACATTTAAATTTTTTATTATATCTCGTATAGGTTTGAAGATATAGTATATAACAATATAGAATAAATCTCGTTGCCTAAAAAACAGTTGAGATATTTAAATGTTTGTAATTGACAGATAAATGCAAAATGTCAGTGTCAAAAATCAGATTTTTCTGGGAGGTACGAGTACATTTAATATATTATTGTATTATTAATTAAATATGTATTTAAATTATAGGTATGTTAATATTACATATATCGTTAAGAAATACCGGTAATACTATCAATGAATTTGAAGAATTTTGAACATATTAGAATAGTAGGAGAAAATGTCTCATAGAACGAAAGAAGAGATACAATTTCAATTATTTGTATGTACAAGAAATGTTAAATTCGTTACTTTTAGGGCGCGAGCAGTCATGTGACTTTGTTGGCCTTGGCAAGCACATATGAGGATCAGTGTCAGAATGACGGCTAGTAGTTATATACATAGATGTCACAATTGTCATAATTTTTCATTCAAAATTTCAAAATATTCTGATGTTTATTTGTCATCAATAATATGCCAATAATCCACATGATGTTTTGAATGAAAAATTATGATACTTGACACCTATGTACATTATTAATAGCTGTCATTCTGACATGGGTCCCCATATCAGCATGCCAAGGTCAACAAAGTCACATGACTTCTCACGCCCTATATCCAACATAAAATGGTGAGAGCTATTGTGCTGGCCACAACAGATTTTTTTATTGAAAAAGGCGATAACAAAAGTCTTGAAAAGTAGTAAGAATTTGGAATACTAATAATAATAATATTTATTTCATCACCTTCCAATAATTTACGCAGCTGTTGAATAGCTTCATTCCTAACCTCTGTGGTTTCTCTAAGTTCTTTTCCAGCCCTTTCCAGGAATTCCCCATGGAGTTCCTCTATTTCTAACTGGAGTCTATACTCCCCTAACTGCAAATAAGGAGTTCCTTCATCTGTATATGAAATAGCACAAACCATAGCTGAATCTAGAAAGGAAGAGATATTAACATCCGAAATGATAAAAGATTTTTCTGATTTTTCTTGAATTTGTGATAGTATTTATACAGATCGTATTCTTTGTATACTTTTTCAAAAATGTTACCCATGTCACACGACTTTATCTTTTTAACCAAAAATAATTAGGGAAGCAGGAAATTGCGAAAGTGTGATTTTACATAGTTAATATCTATGTATATAGTCTTGGTAAATATGTAGTTATGTACTTAAATATATGCATACAAAAATGATAAAAAATGTATTTGTAATAATTGTTTTTCAAAGAAAAACATAAATACATATTATTTGTTATGAATATTTCTGTAGAAAAGAAAAAGTAATTTTGGAAAACTAATTACGTAGATTTCTATTAAGTATGAAAATCCCGAAATAGTTATATTTTTCGCATTCCAAACATAATGCCAAAATAGTGTTAATTAGTTTTTCCTAAAAATTAATAAAGTGTACTGGATTTAAATATAATGTTATTTTTTAAATTTATCATTTTAACAATAATCTACAGGCAAATATATGACAACAGACACGTGCTAATTTTTTTAGTTCCAACAGTAAATAATACAATATTTATGTTGGTATTATTTATAAAACTGGACATTATATTCAATTAATTATTATATTAAATTTTATTTTTTAGTAAAATTATTTGCAAAGTGATATTTATTTATTAATAACAAGAATAAATAAACTTCTGGATGTTATGATTATTACTCCAATTCAACAAATTTTGATATGGTGTATTAATAGATTGTATTGAACTTGAATACATTGCTTATAATAAAACTTCTTAGGTTTAATAATTATTTATTTACAAATAAACCATTGTCTGCATGTGACAAATGTTTTCATCTTTAATAATTCGCAAATAAGTTAATAAAGTAATAAAATTTAAGATGGCAATTAATTGAGTATATTCTCAGTTAATGATAAATTTAGTTAATAACATTGTATTTAAATCCAGTACACTTTATTTACACATAAAATAAAAAAATGCCCAAATATAGTCTTAACTATTGTAACCTAAAAATTTATTTTTTATTGCTGTTAACATATTTATTTCAGAGGGTACGAATACATTTGGGATTGGCACACCCAGCAATGGGTAATATACAGTAATGATATATTTATTATTTTATTAGCGTTTTAAAAAATATCATTATCGAAATATGTGAAGAAATAATGCATAATAAATCGTGATGATATTCAATAAATTAATTTAAATTACAAATTTGCAATACATACTTTTACAAATGTCAGTTGTTCAAAAATTTTTGAAATTGCTATGTCATTAGTACGAGTTTTTGAATATATTAAAAACATAATACATTCGCAAACAATACTTCCAAGAAAACAATCAACAGAAACATTTGGAATATATTAGCAATTGTAATTTTTCCAAGTTGCAATGTTGGTATTTGTTCACCATATCGAATACAATCTGAATTTGAAAAGTGATTATATTTCGTGATGTACGTATACCAAGTGCCATTAACACGGAAATAGAGAAAATAATATTTTACTTCCGGAATGAAAGTAAAGCAATTACTGTAAACAATCGTTCGTAATAATAATTAATAAATAAACTATGCGAACCTGTCATTTTGCCAATATTTACAAATCTTCCTCTAGAGAGAAACTAAACACCACAAGAAATGATATACACTACTGAAATCTATCAAATATTGATGTTTAATTTATAAAGTATTGTTTTTAGATTTCTCGTATCTTAGATTTAGATTATAAGTAAATACTTTCAATGTTTCAAAATACATAATATAGTATGTATCTGTATCTGTAAGATGTTTCGTTAAAGATAAATTTGTTTTTAAAATGATAAGGGCTTTAGTGCCCGAAAAAAATAAATTAAATACAGTAAAAACAAATTTAGGATTCATTATTTCAAGAATACGAAATATTAATACGTATTTAAATTAAATTTATTTAGCTACCAAAATATTTATAGTCAGTTGCACCAACAAAATTTTAAGCGACCCCTCTGCCAATGACAATGTTTGCAGGGGGTGGGGGTAAATCCCCCGGAACCGGAATTAGCACAAATTCTCAAATGATATGTATTTTTTGCACGATCAGGTTTTTTTTTAAACTTTACCGATAGGGTTTTCAAGGCAGTAAGTTTTGTTTACAAATTACTGATCAGTAAGTGATGTGGTACTGATCAGTAAGTGATGTGACTACCTACCAATCTGGAGGCGGTGAAAATTATATAAATAAAAAATAAATGTACAATTTTTAAAGCTTTAACGATAACAAAACAACGATTATAACTTACTTGAAAATGATAACTATTTTTTTTAAATGTCAAAATATTTTTTAAATAATTCTAAACTTTAATTTGTTATTATTGAGACGATCGTGCAAAAAATATAATAAGCATTGCGGGCATTAAGTGCTTCTTACCGGTATCGGATGTAAACTAATCCTCAACCGGTAAGGTGTACTTATTGCCCTTAATATTTAAATAACTATTATGTTTATTTTTAGTTTTTGAATAATTTGTTGGTATAAGGTGACTAAAATAATGGTTTCCTTTTCACTTCACATTTGAACAATGAAAAGGGCCTTAAAAAATGTTATGCCTTTCGGCGCCCCTGATCGACCCAAAAAAAAATTTGATAACAATATATAATAATTCATTTGACATTTCATTTAAAAAACGTTTAAAATTTAAGTTGGTGCAACAAGGCATTAATGAATTTAAAAATTATGACAACCAAAAATTTGGAAATTTATTTTCTAAATTCTTATTTATAAAGTACCGCATATTGCATTAACTCTGTACATATTTTTCTATGATAATTTTACTTGTATTTATTTGTAAAACAAGTCAATAATTTTTAGAAAAAAAACTACAGTTTATTGTTATTTTAATAAACTACTCGGACACGGAAATAGGAGTTATTTTTAGTATACTACCAAAAATTTGCAACTTTTAAATGAAACAATAGTCATTTTATATTTTTGTAACTTAGCAACGACAATGAACATTTAATTATTTTCAAAAACAATAGAAATTATTCCTGAGTAACGATTCTAATTTTCTTTTGTTACGAATGTATATTCCATTGTTTACTTTTAAAAAAACATGGGTTATAAGTTATTAGTCTAAAAGAGAATAAAAAAAATGTATTTAAATCATTTATTTACAATTTAATTTGAAAAACAATTTTTCAAATTTTGTTTATAAGTGAAAATATGAAATTAACCGCATTTTCTTCAATTTTGGACCAAAAATCCACAATATTCATTTGATTTAAAAAATACGATTTTGCCTATTTTTTAACTTATTTAAAATTTGTAAGCTTTTAAGAAGTACTACAAAAGAATGTTTGAATTATAGTGAAACCTTTGTAACAATAAATATATTTATATTGTATACACTTTATTAATAATCAATACCTTTATTTATAAAAAAAACACTCACTATACAATTTTCATTAACTATATAACAATACTGCACAATTTTAAAACTAATTCACCTTCATATGCGTTCGCACTTAAACTGAGCGAATTGTAGGTGTACTGTATATATACAAAGTAAAGTACCACTCTATTCGGTTAAATATTTTATTGTTGCCCCCTTGTCGATAAGGAAGATCACTGCAATGCAGTTACCGACAGACTGAATCAATGTTGGACGGCAACTTTCCTACGCCCTGTCGTCTATGTGTATGTTCGCGCGTTTGTATGTATGTATGAGTAATTGTATGTATGAGTTATTGTGAGAAAGTAGGTACACTACGGATATATACATTTCGTAGCCTGTCAATGTGTTTAGGTATTCTAAACACAATACTGAAAAACGGGACACTCAAAATATCTGTTTTATTTATAAGTATTTTTAATTTTCTTTATATGCTTGTAAACCAGGCTTAGGGGCTCACAAATTATGGTATTTAGTATGATGGCAGCGCTTCCGGTTCAACCGGAAATGATATTAACTTTCATATTTGCCCCCCCCCCCCGCTACTCTTGGTAAGGGAGGTATAGGAATCGTACTAAAAATCGCATATCGAGATTTTGCTAAATGACCCCTTAAGGCCCATAGAATCTAATTTTAACATTTTCACGATGATGTCTGTGTGTATGTGTGTATATGTGTGCGTGTATGTGTGTGTGTGTATATGGAAAGAAATAATTAGATTTTGATGTAAATCAGATAACCGAAAATGGCACTTTACTGGAAGTTTTTTTTACTGTACTTGCTTTTCTTTTGAATCCCAATTTGCCATAATTTGTGCAGCTCTTTTGAAATGAAGTCATGCATGAAATGGATTCCCTGCCTACTCTGTATAGTAAAATAATCTGATTGTTCCTTTAACATAAATGCTATTTTTGTTTGAAATAATATTTTAAAAATGCAGTTTTCACACAAATTATTACCGTACTGACGTTTTGTGCCATTTAAATTCGAAATTAATTTATAATTATCATTAATGCATTATTAAATAAAATACTTTTCCATATAACTTTAGACTTTACTTCATCCATAATACATCGTGACACAAATTTCTATTTTGTAAATTCATCATTAAATTATAGTATATCTACATACTATAAAAGTATTAAAAATTACCTTTAGAACAATAGCTTAATATATTATATTTATATTTTGCTTGAATATGCAACAATAGGTAAATAAATGAGTCACTTTCATGTCTGTTTAACATTCTTATGAAATTCACATTGCATCTTTTGTTAAGATGCATAAAAATTTCACCCAAGTTATGTAACGAGAAACTTTTACATTTTAAATATTTGTTATATTGTTTGTATTGACAAAATATACGTGAATTTTACTGTCAGAGGAAAAGTATACAACAAAATTAATATTTTTAAATGTAGGGCATTCCTGGTTCGCATTTTCAAACGATAAAAATGAAATATGATGTGACGTAAAATATATCAAAGAATACGATATGTAAAATGAGAACTATGTTATGTAATGAAACAATACTTACCGTTTACAAAAGCAACAGCAAACATATTTAATATAGGGAGCCAAGCTCTCTAAACCGTCATAATAATTAAGATTATTATTCTTGATTTTAAAAATCTCAATGGCTTCTCTAATTAACCTGTTGTTTAGGTGTGTTGAAAAGACATATTAACAATACTAATGAAAGGGGCGTCTTGTTTGCTTCATTTCCTTATGTCAAAAATATCACGGACAAGATTGGTAGAATTCTTCACAAGAACATAAAGATTTCGTTGCTCGATATGTTAAAATTCGACATATGTTGAAACAAATAAAAGACATCATCCCTCTTCAGTCATCAGGGATTTACCAGACTCCATGTGTCTGCGGGAAAGTTTACATTGGCCAGACTGGTAGAACTATTTCAAAAAGATTGAATGAACACCAGCGTTCGCTCAGATTGAACCAACCAGAAAAATATTCAGTGGAAGAATACCACCGTATAAAATTCGAAGAAACAAAAATACTAGCGAGACCAACACACCTAAACAACAGGTTAGAGAAGCCATTGAGATTTTCAAAACCAAGAATAATAATCTAAATCATTGTGACGGTCTAGATCTTAGTCGAGCATGGCTTCCTATATTAAATATGTTGTAATTTGTCACCATGGTTACCTGTTGATAATGTTTTTGTATTTATTTATATATTTGTTGTTTATTCCCTGAAGAAGGCAGCAGTTCATGCTGTCAAAACGTCGGTTTTTTAACAATAAACAGAACTAAAATTAAAAAGATTGTATCATTTTAATTTATATTTTCTATGTTTTGGCTTGATAAAATATATTTTAATTGAATTCGTACTTACTTCTAACTATAGTTATTCCCTGTATTCACTGTATTTTCAAAAATCTGAACAATTATTATTAATAAAACACTATCACTAAAATTATTAAATATTATTTTCTTAATTCGCAAAAAAAGTATCTTAATTCACGTAAGAAAATAGTAGATGGTACTTGAGAACCGACCGTTCTTACATGCATTAAATAAATCATTTAAATTCGTAAAACCAAATCCTGTCAATAATAAATATTTTTATCTGTAAAAATGTAGAAAACATGAATATCCCATTATTTTCTTACGTGAAATGAAGTATAATACAAATATAAATGCAAAAATTACAAATTCAAAGTATATAACTTCAAAATAATATACCCGTATTTTGTAAAATTTGTTAAATATTCAATAGAGTCTAGACAAACGTCATTAAAACCATTATGACGTCATCTGTGCGAAGTAATACAAACAATGGGTGCAAAGTTTGAGGCAAATTAACAACATAATACAAAAACAAAAATGAAACGTTTTAAAATAAAATAAAGGACCAACCTTGCCCACTATCAGTCCAATTTGGCCAATAGAGGCATAGAAGATCTCAGCAACTCTCTGGAACTCCAAAATTCGGGAACTCCAAACCGCAGGAATTCCGAAACTCAGCAAAAGTCAAGAAAGTCTTTGCACTACACTACACTTTATTTTATATTGCACTGTCCGAAACAACCAGAAAACTATGTTAGATTGTTTAAAACTTTATCCACTTAAAAGCAATGTTCCCAAGAAATCATAAGCACCCATTATTGGGCCGAGATCAAAATTTTAAAAACCCAAATCTATAGATTTAAATACCCAAAAATATGCTGGATATAAATTTTCAAACGGCTCATCAATATCTTTTTTTGTTCGCGAAGTATTTGCGTACGAATTTGAGCATAGAAATATTACCAATTTTTTGGTTATGTTTCGTTATATGTTATACACACAATAAAATTGTATTAAGTATATGTAAAAATTTAAATGAAACTTTAAATAAACCATGCCTAAATTAAAATTTGAACAAATTTTTAGCTTTTTTTCTTCAAACAAATGATAAACACCTGTCTAGCAAAAACAATGTTTTACCACGAATTAAACAATTATTATTACATTTTGCATTAAACAAAAGCACTGTATAAAGTTTTCACACACATAAATTATAGAAACAGTCATTTTCTTTCACTAAAACCGTCTTTTAAACGTCTTTAAAGTGTTTGTTTACAAACCGGCACGACTTTTGAAATGTTTTTAACAAATGACGTCCATTTTAATTAAACCATATGTATCAATTCATTGTTAGTAACGACATCTGTTGCAAATTTCAGTCAACATATTAACATTATAATATTTCAAATTAAGGAAAAAATATTAATGTTATTATTAGAAATATATTCTTTGATCATTTTCCTTTATAAGACTCATAAAAGTTATGTTTATGAGTCATCGCTGCTAATAGCAATATTTTTTTAATCTTTTTTTCGAAGTATAGTTTAGCCAGCCCCTTGATTTCCAAATTTTAAAATTTTATGTTAACAGAAATTTTGGTATAATTAATAAATATTGACATAGTATGATAGAACATTTAAATCTGAATAATTTTCTTCAAATAAACTTTTTTTAAAAATTAATAATAAAGCCAAAAATTAATGTTTTATTTATCAATAAATCCAATAAAATATCAGTATCGCCATCTATAGTATAAAATTATAAACAATCACTGACATTTGTTAATATTTATATATGTATTTTCAGAAATTAATATCACAAAACTAAAGCATTAAATCGAAAAAAGTTTCAAATAAAATTTACTCAAAATAATCTATTTTAGTTATTAATATATTAATTCTATTTATTTAGTTTTTATCTGTAGAGATTTAAATGCATACATAAATAAATCATTTTCTCAAAAACAAAATATGAATAAAATAAATTAGTAGCTAAAATATATGTAAAATTAAAAAATAATAGAAGTTTATTTAGAAAATTTCTTTGTATAAAATTTTCCCTACATATAATAAACAAATTTTAGTTCTATTTAATATCTCTGAAACAAAAGCGAAAATAAAAAAAAGCTTCAACAAAACTCCCCTTTATTTTTAATTATAAAATAATTTCTATTTAGAAATTTTGTCGAAAAGTTGCTAGTTCAGCCAGAAAACGAGTTTTCTCGAATTTGTTAATGCAAAACGAGACTACTACTGTAATCTATGATGATAATTATGAACTATTTTTTAATGTTTTGTTGTAAGAAAGTACGTTGTTGTATCGTGTAAATGGGAGAAAATCAATACTGACATCAAATCGATTGACCAATCAGATTCAAATAAATGTGCAAATGAAAGACGCGGGATAAAAAATTGTTTAAACAAACGTCATTTGATTGTTGATCACCTGTTAAGTGTAAAAGTGTTGAATTTATTTAGTTTGAGTTAATAAATTGTTGAGATATTGATTGTTATATGATTTTATGTATCAATTGAATTAAAACAGCAATATTTGTTGTAATTATTATTTATTTATCATATTATTTTGTTACAAAAATAATGAATACAATTGTATATTAGATCCGAAGTGGAATTATATTTCATTACAGCTTACAGCCCAAAAGCAGAAGCGAAAACTTTGGCCAGAACTAGTTTTGAACACATGAAATTTTCCAAACCCGAATATTTTCACTTCTACAGATATTGCTTAACCAGAATTAAACAATAAAACAATACTAGTAATGGTTAGGTTATGTTACAATTTGATTTAAAAAATAACAAATGTCATTCTTTGAAAGTTTAGATATATCCAAAACGTGTTGTGTCTGATTTTCTGGTTTGGGAATGATCAGGAGTTCTACTGTTATCATCTGATATCATCATTATCGATATCATCACCTTTATTGTTCCGTGGTATTTGGGTTACTTGTCATTTATTAAGTTGTGCATGCCTGATTACTAAGCATTACTTAACAAACTCGTGACTTAGAGGAAGTGGACAAGATAGTTGGAAGAATTCGGTATTGATAGGTCAAGAAAACGATTCACAGAAACATTGAAGACAACTTCTACATTTGAAAGAAACACTGTTGACGTTGTTAGTTACCACGGTTGCTAAGTGTTGTGTTTATATTGTTGTTACTCTAGGGAAAAACAATTAATTTGGCATGTAATTTTCAATTGTGAATTTGAAATAAATATTTTTCGTTTAAACCAAATTTGTTTTAATGTTTTAGGGCCAAATTTACAATTTTAACTTCCAGATAACTAAACAATATCAAATTGGATTATTGACAGCAATGAAAGATTTATAATTTGACAGATTATTTTGTTTAATTCATTTCTGTTTTGTTTATTTAACTGTAAATTTAACTGAAAGTCAAGTGACATATGTTTAAACAATTTTTTATCCCGCGTCTTTCATTTGCACATTTCTTTGAATCTGATTGGTCAATCGATTTGATGCCAGTATTGATTTTCTCCCATTTACACGATACAACAACGTACTTTTTTACAACAAAACATTAAAAAATAGTTCATAATTATCATCATAGATTGCAGCAGTAGTCTCGTTTTGGATTAACAAATTCGAGAAAACTCATTTTCTGGCTAAACTAGCGATTTTTAGACAAAAATTGTTATATAGAAATTGTTTTTTTAATTAAATAAAGGGGAGTTTTGTTGAAGCTTTTTTTTATTTTCGCTTCTGTTTCAGAGATAATAAATAGAACTAAAATTTGTTTATTGTATGTAGGGAAAATTTTATACAAAGATTTTTTTTAATAAACTTCTATTATTTTTTAATTTTACATATACTTTAGCTAATAATTTATTTTATTCATATTTTGTTTTTGAGAAAATGATTTAATTATGTATGCATTTAAATCTCTACAGATAAAAACTAAATAAATAGAATTAATATATTAATAAGTAAAATATATTATTTTGAATAAATTTTATTTGAAACTTTTTTCGATTTAATGCCTTTGTTTTGTGATATTAGATTCTGAAAATACATATATAAATATTAACATATGTCAGTAATTGTTTATAATTTTATGCTATAGATGGCCATACTGATATTGTATTGGATTTATTGATAAATAAAACATTAATTCTTGGCTTTATTGTTATTTTTTTTAAAAAGTTTATTTGAAGAAAATTATCCAGAATTAAATGTATCATTCAGCCAAAATACAAATAAAAAGATTAGGGAGCCCAACAGACACCAACAAGTTCTATTGTTCGATGAATTGCTCCATTGGCTCAGAGCGAATCTCAAAGTTTATCTGTATGCGATTGAATTCAAATGAAAACGACTTTAACGAGGAAAACGAAAACGGGGGGAGAGCTAACTTAAAACTAAATGCATCTTCATCTGAACTCAAAACGTGATACAGATTTAAACCCGGTTCGCTAACAGAGTCAATAAAGACAACCATAAAACAATAAAAAACTTATTAATATCTATTAAACTCTCTAATCTCCAAATTTATATTTAAATTATGAGAAAATTAATTATAAACTCACCAAATATTTATGAAAGTTACACTATACACTGTTTACCCTGACACAAGACATTTATAATTATTGATATAAATATACAATAGAACCAGAACCAGACAAAATTACATCAAAATGATCATTAAACATTCATTAATCGATTGATATACAAATTATTAATGATACTAACATTTTAAACACTGAAAACTTTTAATAATTGTGGAGCACAACAATACACATGAAAAATTTTGCCATTGTTGTTGAAACAATTGCCAGCGCTCAGCAGAAATATGTGAAATAATATCGGTAGTGACATCTTTCGCAGATTTTGTGAACTTGTAAAATGACAGTTCTGGTGAACATCCAATGTTTTTAAAAGTTTATTGTACATTTAGTTTATTTTATGTGTTTGTCGAATACTTTTTATAAGTTTATAACATACTTTAAATATTTTTTTATCTATTTACATATAAAACATTAAACAAATCAGTGTATTATTGTAATCAACAGTTTAATTGTTGTGAAAACATCGGTTGTGTTTTATCTGAAAAGTGAGTATTACATACATTTCTTTTTTTATAAAAATAGTTTTTTATTAAAATTAAATATATTTATCTAAAGAAAAGAGTATATAAAGTACTTGCTATAAACATAGCAATAATTTGAATGCTTCGTATAGAGTTACATGTAGCAAACGAATGTTTTTGTATCCAATCGGCAAATTTATGGACATCTGTATATATTCCTGGATAATTCGGGTTTGCACATCCAGCCCCAAAAGACACTACACCTATCAGTGTATTGTTAAAAACTAAAGGTCCACCTGAATCACCCTAAAATAACAATAATTTTATAACGAAATTAACAAGTAGGATATATTTTTACCTGGCAAGAATCTTTATTCCAATTTGAAGCACAGATCATATTGTCGTTAATTATTCCAAGTCCACTTATTAAATAATTATGAGCACATTGTCTATGGTTTTGAATGTAAATTTGAGCATAATATAAATTCTTACTTCCTAGTCCACCAGAAAGCTGAAATAATAAATAGGGATTTTAACATGTAAAACCAGACTTTCGTAATTTCCTGTTTCCCTAATTATTTTAGGTAAAAAAGGTTCAAATAAAAGTTATAGTGCATAAAATTCTCGCATATTTCGCGTAGTAATTTTTGTACATATTAATTAAATATATTTTCTAATCTATAAAAAGTAGTTCTATATATTTCAATTTCAAACACAAGTTAACAAGTAACAATCTAAATATAGAACTTTGGTTTGTGCAAGTCTGCTACACCCGAGTATTGTTGCTTGTTTGAAAGCATAAATGCACGATTTTATGAATATTATATTTTATTGGATTTATTTATAAAAATTGTTAAAACATGTTGGTGCTGCCATCAAGAGACAATAATTTATACTACTAGGCTCATAGAATGTTTAAATATAATATACAAATGGTGTTTTATATGTGTTTTTAAAATAATTATTGTGGTGTTTTCTCCACTATAGCTATGAGTGCCTATAAGGTGATATCTGATAACCCTTCTCATACAATAATATACATAATATATTTATGTATAAATATAAATAACTCGTAGAATGTTTAAATACATTTTTTTTTATTTGAAGCTTTTACAACCCTGTCCCTAGTCCATATTGGTTTAATTGGCTTGATAAATGCAGATGTTTTAAATGCTTTCTTCAGCTAAAAATAAAAAAAAATACATCGTCGGGTCTCTAATCGGGCAACTACTGCAAAGTTTTGTAGATATATGATTTACTTCTAAAACTGCAATGTCGCTATCAAGGGTGTTTGTGTTCCATTTCGGATGTATAGTGATCTTCTTAACATCTTGAATATCTCCTTTATTTTGTAAATAATTTCCTCCAGCCCATACTAATAATTCAGAAGCAACGCGCCTTTCCACGCAATGAGCTGCAGTCACTACATGCCGAAGATCTACCAAAGTTCCTCCGCAAATGTGAGCTCTGTCTTTGCCAATTTTAACTTGGAGAGATATCTAAAAAAAATAATCTGTTGTTGCCAGCAAAATACCTCTCGTTACTTCCATTTTTGGTTGGCTTTGACAAGCAGATATGGTGGCCCGTGTCAGAATGACAATTAGTAATTATGTACATAGTTAATTTGTCACCAGGAGTATGGAATTTACTTGTCGAGGAAAATGAACCACATGGAATTGGAAAATCACTAAATTTAGAATGAAAAATTATGATATTTGACATCTATGTACATAATTACTAGCTATTATTCTGACTCGGGCCCCCATATCTGCTTGTCAAGGCCAACAAAGTCACATGACTGCTCACACCCTATTGTATTTAACATTTCTTGTATACCTACACTCTACACTAAAAATTCTACTTATATCTAGTCCTTATATATTTAATTTTTTTATTTTTAAATTCATTTTATGAAGAAATTTTGTCCTACTCTTCTAATTTTTTGAAATGTTTTCACTGAATTGTCGGGATTGACAATATTTTTGGAGGGTATGTAATATACCTATAATTTTAAATATTTAACTATTAATACAATAAGAAATAATATAATGTATGTACTTCCCACAAAAAATCTTCAGTAATGTCTCTGGATTTTTGACACTTGACATGTATCTGTCAGTTACAAACATTTTAATTTTTTAATTGATTATTTGGTCTGTGAGATTTATTACAACAGATTATTATATACCTTATATTTCTTTATCTCTAAATATATAAAAAATATAATAAAATATTTATATGTATCAGATAGAGAATTTACTCTTCTTTAATACAAGCAAGAACAAAAATTTTCAATAAATAATATTTAGAAGATTTTTTTTAAGAATCTGCTACTTCCGGTTGTCCAATTATTACCAAAACCTTTTCAGCTCTTCCCAGTAATGTCCGATTGAGAAATACGTAGTTAAACAGATATTAAGTATTATAGTTTTTGGGAAATCGTCCTTCCAACCTTCCCACACACATACACACACACACACACACACACACACACACACATCGTAAAACATCTGATGTGATCAGCACATTACCTTCCGTCAATTTTATGTATTTTTATACAAATTTCATACAGAAAGTTTATTGCAAAAGATTATATATTTCCAGTAAAATTATATTCAAACATTCTGTCAATCATCATGCACACACACACACACACACACACACATACATATATACACTCATACATACACTAAAGACAATACCTTCCTTACTTAAAGAACTGACGGAAGATAAAAAGATATTTGTTTTGAGAAGTCTGTTTGCTTCCAAGTAATGTTTAATCATTTTTTATCAGAATGATTTCAAGAAATCCTTGTTTACATGTTTAGATAATTATTTAAATAATAAATTCTTACAAAAAGTACTAACCTGATAAGGAAATTGACCAGGTAATGCTAAGGTACCACCCACTATTCTTTCTTCTGTTTTTAATAATAAAACTGAAAATATATAAAATATATTTAATATGGCGTCAAATCGTCACATTAAAAAAGAATTATTTATCTCAAATAATTTCTATAATATTAAAGATCCAATAACATACTATAAGACAATTTTATAGAAGACCAGGGGGGCATATTTTCTTTCCTAATCGGATGTTGCCCTTGTTCTTTTATAAGATTATTTCATAGTATATTATTATATTCAAATAAAAAATAATTTGAATTGTATTTTTAAAGAAACAAACCTGAACTGAGTAAAACACTAATTCCCAACAAAATTTTGAACATTTTTAACTTCTATCCGAAACTACAAACACCAAAAGAGAGAAACATATTTTCCACAATAATTTTTATATATATGTATAATGTAATAAAACTGATAAGATAAAATAATTGATTACTATATATACGATTAAATCTAAAAAATATTTTACTTTTGACGATAAGAAGATTAAAGAACTATTCAACGAATTATTAATTACAATGATTTCGGAAAAAAGTACTTCCCATGGGAAAAAAACTATGATTTCGAAAATACAAATTCAATAATAATCTTATCATTGTATTTTTCTCATTGCCATTGTAATGACTAATATTTATCGGTTTAAACATCAAAAATATATTTAATAAAATATTTTAAATTTGAATATATTGCCCCCAGCGTTAACTAACCACAACGCGCCTATGTGCCCGCAATTGTTTCAACAAGAATGTTTCGACAAGATGGTGTGCGGTTGTTTTGTCGTGAAAAATTGTAAAATTTGTGGGTAAAATCTATATTATAAATATTAAATTATGTATCAATCGATTGGGCAAACATTCGTGATCATTTTAATATAAAATTTGTATATGGGGATAAAATTATTTTTCCGGGAAGTTTATATTTGTAAACAAAATTTTCAACATGGCGATTTGGTCGCTTTTTATTAACTTTTGCGTAATTATTTTGGCGTTTTATTATATTCTGCTATATTTTAAATGAATAATAAGTTATAATTTTAACTTTTGTTAAGTTTGTTTATGTTGGTATCGTGTATTGTCAAACGTCAACATGTCAGTGTATCTGTTAGTGTCAGTGTTTGAGTGTTGTTGTTGTTGTTAGATCCAAAATATTTGTTTAAGTGATAAGAAAAGCTCGAGAAATGCAGTTGGAGTATATTACAAGGTTAGTGATTTATATTTTTATATATATTTTGCAATAATTCGTTTTCGAACGCTAGTAAATATGTCGAAAATCCGCCAAAATTTATGGTTAACTTTGCAATCGATTGTCATTGATTATACTGAAAATAATTGGTAATTCTGAATAGGAAATTAATATATAGATCATTCTAAACATAACATACGTATTTTTATTTTAATCGGTTAAAATATTTGCTCAATAATAAATCGAAAGTAAATAAATAATCGAAATTCGTGAAACCAAACTTTGTCAACAATATTTTTATCTGTAAAAATATTAAAAATTACAATAAAACATGGTTAAACATTACTTAATTCTGATGTAGATTTTATTTGTTTTTACTTACCTTTTGTGCATTTTGATACATATATACTTACCTAGAAATAGTAACAAAAATATACAGAATATTAAAGTATACAAAGGCAAATAAATTATTTGGTAACATGTATAGTTTATTTCTGGTGAAATTTTGAATAAATACAACAAATTCACAACATATGAACAATATGAAGTACATGTAATATCAAAATTCGTACCATGGACAAAAATAACAAAACATATGAAAGGAATGACAACTAATTCTACTTGCAGTCTAAGAATTCACAATAAATTTCATCTTCTGAACTTTCTACGCACCGTAGAATATACAGAAAATATTTTTTAAAACGCTTCAATACACAGGGTGGTGTCCGGCATTTTCCTAATTTCCTGCTACCCTAATTATTTTAGGTAAAAAAGCTTCAAATAAAAGTTGTAGGACATAAAATTCTGCATCTGAATCAATAAACAAAATTATTTTTTTGTGCCTTATATCGGCAGAAGCCTCAAAAATAGCAATAGCCATGGAATTGAAACAAATGTTAATGATTTATGTCATGTTAGGCATTTGTTATTTGTTAATTTCTGCCGTTGCAAAGCATGCAAAATTATTTTTTCTTATTGCATCATATGCAGAATTTTATGCTCTACAACTTTTATTTGAAGCTTTTTTACCAAAAATAATTAGGGAAGCAGGAAATTAGAAAACAGAAGCGAACGAAATCACTGAAATAAGTTTCTAGTGTGTTCAAATTTCAAAATTTGATGAAATAGTTACATTTATTTGAAACCTGAACAGCTACATTTATTAAAATAAGTTTACCTACAATAATATTCTTCTAATTCACAAATAAATTGTTTATAAAAGCTGTACATACACTCATTATGGATATTTTTACAATAAGATTTAACGTGATTGTGATTCCTTGTTACGCTGTTCATAGTCTTGTAAAATATTCCAAATAAATGCATGGATGATCAGTAAAATACAAATTTGAGGGAATTTAACAATTTATTCATATCAAACAAATTGTTTGATAATAATATAAAATTACGACAAAATATAACAATCATGCATAAACATAATGACAATGATGAAACACTATGTCAATTAGGAATGGTATTACTTGATTTTTTTTCGGTTTGAAATGTTTAAGAAAGCATGCAACAATTGTAAAAACCTAGAGACATATCGTATACTGTCCCTAACAATGAAAAATGTGAGACTATACAGCGTGGACTCAAGGACGAAGTGGACAATAATATGACTAGTTTTGTTTGTAAATTACCACATGTGCGTCTCGCGGATTTCGCTGATTATATGGGCTGCTCGCTGTAAGGCCTAACAAAAAAAAAAACAATATTAATATATATATGAACGCCAAATTTTGTAGACGAATTTATAACCAAATTAAAGTTTTAGTGTTTTGGAAGTGAAATATACGCAATGGGCGTCATCTTTGAAATATTTAAATAAAACTTTGTCCAAATGGTTTTAAGATTTGGAATTGAGTTAATTTGTATTTTAAACCCCGTAGAACACGAATTTCGTGTTAATTTGAAGATAATTTATACCGTTGAGCAGTTGTGAGCAAAATAATATACATATTTTTGGAGCAATTTTTTTCCTAAATTTTGTTCCTATTTACCGGAATCCCTAAAGCCTTTTTGACACTTTTAAAATATTTATATATCAAATAGACCCTCTAAAGTTTATTTTTGTCAGAATAAACACTGTATCGTTAACCGAAATTGAGATTTCGGCCGATTCTTAACCTCGCGTTTTTAGCCAAAAATATACGAAGTTTGAACCAGGGTTTGAAGAGTTTTTAACCTGAAATTTAACCACTTTTATATCACAAATGTACAAGTTAACCCTCTAAAGTTCATTTTTGTTAGAATAAAAATCGTATCTTTAACCGATATCGAGATTTTGACCAATTTTTAACCTCACATTTTTAGCCAAAAATATACGAAGATTGAACCCGAGTTTGAAGAGTTTTTAACCTGAAATTTAATCACTTTTATACTGGAAATATACAAGTCAACCCTCTAAAGATAATTTTTGCCAGAATAAACACTGTATCTTTAACCGAAATCGAGATTTTTACCGATTTTTAACCTCACATTTTTAGCCAAAAATGTACAATATTTGAACCAGGGTTTGAGGAGTTTTTAACCTGAAATTTAACCACTTTTATATCACAAATGTACAAGTAAACCCTATAAAGTTCATTTTTACTAGAATAAACATCGTATCTTTAACTGAAATCGAGATTTTGACCGATATTTAACCTCACATTTTTAGCCAAAAATGTACAATGTTTGAACCCCAGTTTGAGGAGTTTTTAATCTGAAATTTAACCACTTTTATATTAGAAATATATAAGTCAACCCTCTAAAGTTCATTTATGCTAAAATAAACACTCTATCTTTAACCGAAATTGTAATATTGAACCAATTTAGCCGAAACCAAACAAGAAATCATGCATTTTTAGGGATTCATAATTCCTCAATTGTTTGAAATATCTTCAAATTAACACTAAAAGAAGTGTTGTACGGGGTTAAAATATAAATTGATTCGCTTTATAAAATCCGTAATGAACAGACAAGATTTCTTACCTTGAGCATATCGGCCGCCTCCTTTCTGCGTTGGGCAATATGTTCCGACTCATTGAGAAGCTGATCCGCATTATCCGCTTTATACAAATGTGTAACTAATTCCGACTGCAAATTATCCTTCACATAATTCACCAAAAAGTGCATCACAGCTTTCGGAACTGAATCTTGAATCGACTTCCTCACGATGTAAAAATAGGATTTTATCAGACGCTCTGACAAAACAAATCACCATAAATTACAGTAAAAAAAATAAGATATATTTTTTTCTTACCGATAACTTCGCAATCGTGTTCTTCATGATCGCTCAATTTTCGGCTGTTACTATTGAGAGGAACCTGCGGGAGAAGATTTACTGGTTTCATGGGGCTGAGGATGCCGCGGGGGTCGTCGAGATGAGGGCCGTCATCTCCACCGCCCCCTGGAGCGGGGGCTACACCCGCGGCGTCCGCCGCAGACGGGGGAGTGCTGGATGTACCCCCCGGCACTAAAGACGACAACCAAGAGGTTGCATCGGAATTATTCACCTACAAAAACAAATAATAATCTTCAAGTCGTTTGTGTTTTTTTAACTCACCTGTTGTTTAATTCCCGCGAGTTCTCTGTCGTTTTCATTCGGTGAATATTTCGTATACATGCTCTTAGGTCTGCTGGGCCTATTTCCAGCGGTCTCCATCGGTGGATTATGTTTTATCATCGTTGGAACTAAAGCAATTTCTTTGCAAAAGTCTGGATGTTTTGTATTTATATACGCTAGTTCGATCTGAACTAAATTTTCCACCATAACGTTAGTGGTTGGTAAACGCCGACGCAAAAGTTGAGTTACAACGTCAACAATACGTTCATATAATTTTGGAAAGCGAAGCATTTCTTGCTGGACTTCGCTGCCGCAATGTTGAATGATACGTTGCATTTCTTCGTGGATTAGTTCCACACATCTAAAATGGAGATTTCATTTAAAAATCAAGCTCCAAATATCGACTGTTTCCGGTATATAAGCGACATCTTTGAGTTGCCAGTCATTTTTAATATTAATAAGACTGGAAATCGTCACTTAAGATTAAAGACAGGCGGAAGAATTGAAGAAAAGATAGGAAATGAATAAAACAAGACCAAAACGGGACAGAAAATGAGCAGGACAAGATAGGAAACAGGCAGAACACTAGAAATGGACAGTACAAAACCAGAAATGGTTAGAACGGGTAAAGTGCAAGACAGGAAATGAATAGGACAAGATCAGTAATGGATATAGCGGGACAGGAAATGAGCAGAACAAAACAAAAAAGGCAGAACAGGACAGGGAATGGACAGAACCAGACTAGAAATGGACAGAACAAGACCTAAAATGCACAGAACAAAATAAGAAATAAACAGAACGGGACAGAGAATGGACAGACCAATACTAGAAATGGACAGAACGAAACCGGAAATGGTCAGAATAGGTGAAAAATGGTCAGAACAGATAAAGAGAATGATAAGAAATGAATAAAACTATACCGGAATGGGACAGGAATTAAAACAGAACAAGACAGGAAACAGGCAGAACAGGACAAGGAATGGACAGACCAATATTAGAAGATATTAAAAGAACAAGATCGGAAATGGGCAGAACAAGACAGAAAATGGTTAGATTAAGGCAAGAAATGGACAAAACAATACCAGAAATTGTACTGGATTTCAAATTCTACTATACAGGGTGTTTCCTTTAAAACAACCAGCGCTTTTTAGGGCGAACTAATGACTTTAGAGAAAAATGTTATATACAAAAAATTACCAGGAAAAAGGCTTAATTTATGAATAATAATAAATAAAAAATTCAACCAGTGGTTCTCAAACGGTAGAATAAAATTATGTTTTTTTAAATGGCAACCTATATAAATTTTTAGTCCATTAGATAGAGAATTTTTTTCTGATTTCAACGATATAAATATGATATGGGGTTGTATAACAATTATTTCGAGAAAAATGATATTAAAAATCAGAAATAATTCTACAATATTGAAGTAGGCTATGCAATAAACAACTATTAATACGACTATTGTTAATTCTTGCAACTGCAAAGCCATTTGTAATAAGTAATTAAACAATTGCGAAAACAAACACTTAATAACGTAAGTAACAAAACTATGTCACCTGTATCATTTGTTTGCATTTGTTTATTGCATAGCCTACTTCAATATTGTAGAATTATTTCTGATTTTTAATATCATTTTTCTCTTAACAAAACAGAAATCGAAAATCTCACCTTAAAGACGGTTCCTCCAATCTTCTAATCTGCCTCTTGACCAGCAACTCAAACGACACTTCCGGTACAAAAAGCGCAGGTCGTGGTCCATTCGCATTTCTAATAGCCGTCAAAATATCCATCTTACTAAGTCCTGTCAATGGATGAATTGAATCCAACGTTCGACCAAAAGTTTCATGAAAAATGTAACAAATTCGCGCTCCACCACATAATTCTGTCGTTTCAATATTGCGCGCCGTGCCTTCAATAGTTGAACAATAGGCAGACGCAAACTTAGTAATAATTTGTAAAAGAGTTTTACTTTTATCGGAAATGTCTTCGCCGTAAGAAGAAAGCAGAGAGTTAAATTGAGAGATCATTAAATTCACGCGAGTTTTTAAATCGGGTAAACAATCCCTAATATGATGCATGAGCAATCGATTTAGAGTCTTCGCCAAATACGGAGTCCCGTTCCTCGCTGCCAAAGTCGGATACATCTTCTGAAGAAACGCCGCTTCATCTTTTAAGGCTTCTTTAATATCCTTCTTGTCCTGAATATCTTTTTGCGATCGATTCACAACTCCAATGATCCCAAGTTTCACTGGTATGACTCTCCCACACAAAATATCAATCGCGTCAGTTCCAGCGTCCATCAAATCAAGTTTTGTGACTACGGCGAGAGTTCGCCGACCGTCCGGATCGACTTCGCGGGCCAATTTTAAACTTTCAGATGTCGCCATGTCGGTATTAGCGGTTACAACCGCCAGGACGATGCTGTTTGGGTTAGCGACATAACGGACGACTAGATCGCGGATTTGGTGTTCGATGTCTTCGGGTTGGTCGCCTACTGGAACCTAACACAAAATGGGTTCCAAAGAACTTAAAATGTATTATTTTTACTTACTTTTGTAATGCCGGGCAAGTCGACTAATGTTAGATTCACAACTTTGGTCGAATATATTTTCAAGTTTATTGGTTCGGCGCATATGCCTTTGTTGTTACCAGCTAGTTTATCTGTTTCGCTTTCAATTTCTAATCTGATTTCGTCAAAATTACGGTATATTTTCTTTGTATGTAAGAATATACCCCAATCTTCCAGTTCCATAGTTCCTACAAGAAATAATTTAATAGTTTATTAAGATTGTAAGATTCACTTTTCGGTAGTGGGCCACTGATTCAGAACCTCAGATATAAACACTTGGCCAATCTTAAAAACAATAACATTTCTGGGCCTTGGATGATTAGCCGTTCGGGGTTTAGAGTATCGTGTGATATCCATAAAAAAGCATTTATAGGTGAATGGTAAAACTCACAGCCATTCTAATTATTGTACAAGTATAGGCATTTCTTGATATTTTATACACTGTTTGTGTATTTGATATCTATTCGCCCAACTGTACAAGCAATAAGCATTAATAGTCCTGACTATAAACGAACGAAAAGATCGTAATTATTATTAAATATTATTTAGCGACATTTCTACACAAGTTATTCTTATTAGTAAAACACAGTATTAATATTTTGGCGACTAACCCGCTTCGTGAATCTGAATATTCACAATTTCATTTTCAGTGTTATCTTGAGATTTGAAGAATTTAAAATAGATATCATTTGGAAATGACCTTTCTGAAGAATTCCGGGATGAGTCTAGAACTTTTAAATAAGAACAAATACTTTCAATTTGACATTGAATATTCAAAAAGAGGGTTTATTTTGATTGTTAACTTATTAAAAGAAAGATGGAAGCATTAATCTACATTTAAAAATATCTGCCTTGAAG
Organism: Harpalus rufipes; assembly: GCA_951394225.1. Classification (NCBI taxonomy): domain Eukaryota; kingdom Metazoa; phylum Arthropoda; class Insecta; order Coleoptera; family Carabidae; genus Harpalus; species Harpalus rufipes. Next base: position 473,730 of record OX596280.1, read on the forward strand.
CAAAATTCAATCAATAAAACAATATATTTCAAGGTCTGCGTTTATAAAAAGTATATCATAATATTTATTGCTCAATATTTTTGCTGCGTTTAAAAATATATCAATTATGTTTATTATGACGTAACAACATATTTACCTTCCATGGAACTTCTGTGTTCCTTGTCTTCTTTCGGGCAATAAACTAATTGTAAAATAAGCGGTCTTCTTGTAACTATTCCTGTTCCTCTCGGCAAAAACGATTTACCTACTAAACTTTCAATAACTGAACTTTTCCCTGAACTCTGCAAAAAAATATTCCATAATATTTACAATTTCAAACATAAATATATATTTTAAATGCAAGGAACAACTGTTTGATGACAAAATATGTTGCTTTATAAAGGTTAGAAATCATCCGTTAAAAAATATTTACTTGAGATCCAATAACGACAATTTGTGGCAGATGGATCGCATCGGATCCAACGGTGTTAAAAACATCTTGTAGTTTATTTATTACTGGAATTAAAGCCTCCATGGTCGAAATTTTAACCGGCAGGTCTGAAATTTTACAACAACGATACAGGTTTTATAAAATCGATACACATATACTTCTTGTGTATACGTACGTTTGAAATAAGTACTTTTGTTAGGTAATTATTTTATACTGACTTAAATGAAGAAAATCAGTACGAAAATCAGCAGTTGACTAACTGCCAATTTAAAGTTTTTGTTAAGTTGGCAATGATACTAATATGTCAGGGGGAAAGTTAAAATATTAATGATTTTCTAATTAAATGTATAATAAAAAAAATTTAGAAACGTATCTAATGTGAATAATTTATAAGTTTTCTATTTGTTAATTTGTTTTATTTCTGCAATTGGTAACAGTGTTCGTTAAGTTGTTAGTACTGTACGCGGAATGCTTTTGTTTCCGGTAACCGTTATGACCGTTATTCTTTCATTTGGCGCCGAAGAAGTCAGTTGGGCTTCAATTTGCAGAGTGTGCAATGATCATTCAGTCGTTTAATATAAAAATATTTGGTGTAAGTATTATACATATATAATTTTAAATGTTCAATTTAAAATTATAATTTATTTGCATGTATTAATGTATAAATATAAATGTTGAAATCGCCACGTGGCAAACTTAAATGTAGCTTCGGTTTTGTTGTTTTTAAACTTTTATAATTAAAATATTAATTTCATTATTAATTATTAAGGAAATTTTATTTGCAGATGGTGAATTTTTTGCGGAAATTGCGGCCAAAATGATATCGAAAAAAATGGTAAGTTGTTTAATGTGTAGATTTTTAATAATTTCGAGACTAGAGTCACCTTTTCAACTGTTTCTGTGTTTATTTGGTGCTACAGTTACTCGAAGATTAATTCAGCATTTATGCTCTGACTGAATATTGTTTCTTTCAGATACCTCAATGTCTGTACAAAATATTCCACATATACAATTAATAATTCATAATTTTCAATTAAAACTATATATTTTTTAATTTTTGTTACAGAAATTGGATAAATTAGCTGTCTGAAGAAGATGCAAAACTACTTCAAAAGTAAGTTCAAATATTTATAAAATATAATTTCGAGACTAGAGTCACCTTTTTGACTGTTTCTGTGTTTATTTGGTGCTACAGTTACTCGAAGAAAAAAAGCCAGCCATATGCTCTGTTTTAAACAAAAATTATGTTTTCTTCAGATACCTCCGGTCTTGGAACATTTACTGTAAAATTAAAGTCCCTAGGTTAACTAAAGTACCGCGATTTGTCGCCATTTTGGCTCAAGATTTAACCGCCAATACCATGGTCGCCATTTTGGCTAATGAATCGCGCTACTTCCGGAATCTAGGGATTTTAACTGAAATAGTTTACTCGACGTATTCGTTCAATATTTTCAGGTTAATTAAACAAAGTTTTTTTTTTACAGGTAATGGACAAAATTGCCGTCTTCTAGAAGTTGTTTTACAATGTAAGTTACAATATTTGATAGTATAATAAATGTAATTACAAATCCGAGACTAGAGTCACCTTTTCAACTGTTTCTGTGTTTATTTGGTGCTACAGTTACTCGGAGATTAAAAGCCACGCCATATGCTATCTGTTTTAGACTAAAAATTATGTCTTCTTCAGATACCTCGGTTTTGGGACATCAAAAATAAAATTCGTACATACAATACGGAATAGTTCAATGCATACGCAGTTTTAAAATTGGCTTGTGCGTGCGTCTGAACAAACCTAATATATTTTTACAACAAATAATTTTGTTTTCAGGTAACGGAACCAGACAGGGCTACCTATAAATGGGTATTAAAGTGTGGTGAGTGTCTGTTTAAAATGTTTTATTTATTATTAAAATGTGATACAAATAAAACAACAAATTAAATCATGAATAATTCCCATTTTATTTATCCTTCCTCTCATTTAACAGCGAATTATGCAACTTAGAAACTTCATTTTCAATTAAATCGTACAAAACTATTCCATTTGTGTCGATAAAATTTGCTACGGATTTTACAAACGAACCTTCTCTGGTTTTGCCGGATTTTCCATCGCGAAAACAAAGTTGAAAGTTGTATTTATCGTCGTACCTACAAATAAATATTTAGCAAAAAAAATAGATTATTTCGTGACTTACTTTTTTAAGAAAGAGCTGGCTTCCCAAACATTGTCTGGATTGTAACCTGACGGATCTCTTTGAATTGTTACAACAAAAATTCCTTTTTCTTTATACGTGGTGTAAAGAGTTAATAATCCCATTAATATAAAATATGTTGATACGCAAAGTATTAATACTGGTCTGAAAAATATTAATCCGCAGTGAAAAATAGTATTGTGCGATGTTCATTTTTTATAAATACAGTATAGAATTAATTTTATTTGAAATTCGTTGTGATTGATTGTACTTACTTGGATTGAGGAAACGGGTTCAAATGATCCCATAACAGAGCAAAAAGTGCTACAGTAACCGCAACTCCGCACATACCCAGTCGGCCATCAATTAAAGCAAAGTTCTCTACATAGTTTAGCTTTTTAATTAATACCTGTAACACATTAAATAGAAAAACATATGTGAAGCCAAATTTTAACCTTAACCTCTTTTACTGCATCGTCAATAGCGTTTTTTACGGCCGAACCGTCCCATTTATCAATTTTAACAGGCTGAAATTAAATATTTAATTCATTATTAATACAAATATATATGGTTTAAGTTATATTTACCTCGTTGGGAGCTGGATTGTCTTTGCTCTCTTTCGGTGCCATCGTTGATTCTTTGATTGTTTGACGTGGATTTTACAAGCAGACTTACAACCAGGGTTGCCAAAATTGTGTTGGAAGTACACATCGCCAGATTAAACGCTAGATGTCGTCCAAATCGCCTAAAACGAGAGAGTATTCTGACCAGGATGGGAGACTTTTCGAAGTATTTTGTTGTGCGGATTACCAATGGATGGCAAGACAGTTAACTTATTCAAATATTTGTGTTGTACAGGTTATGTATGCTTGGATATGCGTCATTCGCCATTTTATGTTTTGTTATTTTTTCGTTATAAAAACCAAACGTATTTTTTTTTTGGTCTGTGATCCTGATCGTTTATGGCAACTTTATATTTGTTATATATTTATATCGCCAATCAAAATAATATACAGGCTGGTGACCGGCTTCAAATTCTGTCGTATGATTCGGTCAAAATGTAAACTTAGTTTGATTTCATGAATTTAATGTATGTAAAAACGGCCAGCTCTCAAATGCCATCTACTATTACATGAAATTAAATATAATTTCTTTTAATTCGACTGAGTTTTAATTTCCTATTCGCGATTTATCGCCCAACTGGCAACTCTGCTGACAACAAGCGCATTTCGACGGAAAACCGTCCAACTCACAGTTCAAAATCTTGTCAATTTTAAACTGTCATTTTACTTGTGTGTCTGCAGTTTTAATAAGTTTTATAATGGATCAAACAAATATATTAGACATCTCATATAAACAAAGATTAGACCAATATAGCGATATATTGTCCAAGGGCATAACACCGGATAAAGTATACAAAGAATGGACAGAATATTTGCTATCATCTGTTGATTGTATGGGCTGGCAGGCAATTTGGAAAATTCCTCGCGATACGTGCGAGTCTTACAACATTTCCTTCCCGACAGAAGCGATGGTATTTGTCGAAGAACTTGATTTTACAACTTTGGTGGTTAGTGTTCGAATAATATCTGTTCAAAATGGCATCAAATTGCCAAATTCTGCCACAACTTATTTATACTATTTGTGGCCTACTGAAGAACAGGACGAATCCGTCTTTTTAAGCATAAATGAAACCACTGAACCTTTAGACAATCTACGATTTTTCCATAAGTATTTATGGCGGCCATGGGACGAAGAATACAACGACGATAAATGGTTCGAAAAACATTTAATACCTCGATTAAAATTATATTATGAATTGAAATATGGTGGAATATCAAAAAAATTACGAGATTATTATCGTTTGTTGTTAATTGAAACAAAAGAAAAATATAAAAAGTTTAAGCAATTACAAGAAGAAGACACAAATTACGAGTCGAGTATTCCCGACGAACTGCGCGATCTTTTCAAAATGCGGAAAACTTTAGATCTTTTCGAAAATCCAAATCTTCGAGGGAAATTTGTCACTAAAAATGAAAAAAATACTTGCAATTTGTGGTTGGTAATACAAACGGATTTAAAATTGGAAGATTATTGCGAATTTATAGAAAATATAAAAGCATTTTCCAATTCTTCCGCCGAATTTAAAGCGGTTGAAACTTTACAAGACGCCTTGGAAAAGGCCTCTCCAAACGATACAATTTTCATTGGCAGTGGAAAGCATGTCGTCATATCTTCAGGAAATGTTATGGAAGGCGGGAAAATTATAAACGTTAATTGTAAGAAATAAAAAATCGTTTTTTAAGTGATTTTTATACAAAATGTTGCAGACCCAAAAGAAGCAATAATAACAACGACAAATGAACATTTATTATTTTATTTTAACAATGGTGAAATTATTTTACAAAATTTAAAATTTGAATTGAATAATACTCAGTATGGATTTAAAGTTCGAAATGGTGCCTCGTTAAAAATGGAAAATTGTGTTGTTGAGGGTTCCCCAGGTTGGTTAAATAATAATAATAAAAAAAATAATATTGTTTTATACTATTTTTAGATTTTATTTCAACTCAACAAGGCATAATTTCCGAAAAAGCAAAAATCCATTTGAAAAATTGCGAACTATTTAACTTGGGTGATGCGTTATATTTAAACAACACAAATATAACAATTGATAACTCAAAAATTCATACAGTTCGTTGCGGAATACGTACGCACCAATCCACGAATCTAACTCTAAATTTTTGCGAGTTATACAATTGTTCGTATTCAATTATGCAAGTAGAAGTCGAAACTGAATATCCAATAACTGAAAATAAACTTATCGGAGGATTAAATATACTTGAAAGGTAAGAAATATTAATAATTTTGATTATTTCGACAATTTGATGATATTTTTACAGTCTTCCAAATATTAAACTGTTAAATACAAATGCTGATAGTTCGACAGTAATTATTACTAAAAAAATACAGTTTGTACCGATGAAGGATATTTTCACTAATCCGAAATATAATACGTCTCTTTTGAAACAGTCTACGTATTATTTTTAACGTGAAAATGATTTATTTTTAATGGCATGCCAGTGATATTTAATTTTTAAATTTATATTTACATATTTGTGCTTTGTTCAGAATTATATTAGGCACTAAAAGTTATATTTTTATAATATACAATAAATATAGTATTTGATTTTGTATTTGTAGTTATTGAATAACTAATTTTAACCCTTAAATATAATATAAATAAGGATCCTACCTTCAATTTCCCATGCTGAACTTTCATCGTCCGTTATTGTATCTTTAACCGTGTCCGATTGGTAGGAGAAATATATGAAAAATGAGTCGATTTCAAAGTTGAACAAATTTTTATAAAATATTATGTTATTTTAAGTGTTCGTAACTCGGGAACCAGCCCTTTTCAAAAATTGTACCACACATGGAATGATGCAGAATTTCATGCTGAATTCAAATTTTTATCGTCCGGTATTGTATCTTTAACCGTGTCTGAGTGGCAGGTGGAAATATGCAAAATGAGCCGATTTGAAAGTTGAACAAATTTTTATGAAATATCATGTGAGTTTAGGTGTTCGTAACTGGGGATCCAGCCCTTTTCAAAAATTGTACCACACATAGAATGATGCAGAATTTTATGCTGAATTCAAATTTTCATCGTCTGTTATTGTATCTTTAACCGTGTCCGAGTGGCAGGTGGAAATATACAAAATGTGTCGATATGAAAATTGAACAAATTTTTATGAAATATCATGTGAGTTTAAGTGTTAGTAACTCGGGATCCAGCCCTTTTCAAAAATTGTACCACACATAGAATAATGCAGAATTTCATGCTGAATTCAAATTTTTATCGTCCGGTATTATATCTTTAACCGTGTCCAAGTGGCAGGTGGAAATATACAAAATGAGCCGATTTTAAAATTGAACAAATTTTTATGAAATATGTGAGTTTAGGTGTTCGTAACTGGGGATCCAGCCCTTTTCAAAAATTGTACCACACATGAAATGATGCAGAATTTTATACTGAATTCAAATTTTTATCGTCCGGTATTGTATCTTTAACCGTGTCTGAGTGGTAGGTGGAAATATATAAAATGAACCGATTTGAAAGTTGAACAAATTTTTATGAAATATCATGTGAGTTTAGGTGTTCGTAACTCGGGAACCAGCCCTTTTCAAAAATTGTACCACACATGAAATGATGCAGAATTTCATGCTGAATTCAAATTTTTATCGTCCGGTATTATATCTTTAACCGTGTCCAAGTGGCAGGTGGAAATATGCAAAATGAGCCGATTTGAAAATTGAACAAATTTTTATGAAATATCATGTGAGTTTAAGTGTTCGTAACTTGGGGACCAGCCCTTTTCAAAAATTATACCACGCATGAAATGATGCAGAATTTCATGCTGAATTCAAATTTTCATCGTTCGTTATTGTATCTTTAACCGTGTCCGATTGGTAGGAGAAATATATGAAAAATGAATCGATTTGAAAGTTGAACAAATTTTTATAAAATATTATGTGACTTCAAGTGTTCGTAACTCGAGAACCAACCCTTTTCAAAAATTGTACCACACATGGAATGATACAGAATTTCATGCCGAATTCATATTTTCATCGCTCGTTATTGTATCTTTAACCGTGTCTGAGAGGCATAAGAAAACATGCAAAATGAGTCAATTTGAAAGTTTAACATATTTTTATGAAATATCATGTGTTTAAATGTCCTTAAATCGAGAACCAATAATCGTAAAAAAAAATTGTACGACACATGAAATAATACAGAATTTCATACTGAATTCAAATTTTCATCGCCCGTTATTGTATCTTTAACCGTGTCCGAATGGCAGAAGAAAATATGCCAAATGAGCCGATTTGAAAGTTGAACATATTTCTATGAAATATCATTGAGTTTAAGCGATCGTAACTCGGGAACCAATAATCTTAAAATAATGTGCGACACATCAAATGATACAGAATTTCATGCTGAATTCAAATTTTCATCGTCCGTTATTGTATCTTTAACCGGGTCTGAGAGGCAGAAGAAAATATGCCAAATGAGCCAATTTGAAAACCTCTTACTGTATAGTAAAATTGAATACAATGTTCGAAACCTTAATAAAAAAGACAGTATGTTTTAAAATAAAATTATATATATTTTTTTATATGTATCACAAATTATTGTCTAAAAATAAGTTACATTTTCTGTACAAAATATTAATCGTGACTAACTATATGTACAATTGTAGAAATAATTTTTTTACCATTTTCATGATGTAACAAATTTAAAAGAGGATCTTTGATTTTTTCTTCTAATAATTGAAACAATTCTATCCGCATTAATTTTAACATTTCGGCTACCTACAACAACATAAAATAAAAAAAAAATGTTTACCATAATATTAATTTGTCATACTTCGTGTTTATCAACTTGGAACATGATCCATCCATCTTCCAAGACCACAATCGTCGTTCCATTATGCACCTGGATATCCAGAGTGAACCCACTGAAAAGCACCAAAGGCAAACAGGGAACCATGGAGCAATCTCGAATAAAAACTCGACTAGTTTTAAGTTTCTCCTGAAAAACTAAATAGGGACTGGGAAAATGCCCGACTGACGAATTTACAGAAGAGGGATGGAGGGCTACGTATCCGTCTTCTTTAGTTTTAAAACGCAGCTCTTCCGGTTTAGGCTGGCGGGGCACCGCCCCAGCGGAAGATATTGTGAAGGATTTTTCCGGAGTTAATACCTTTAAATGCATTTTATAATTTATTGAGTAATTAATTTTTAAAATCATACCTTGGCGACATTGGGGTATAAGGCTGCACATAATAAGGCCCCCAATAATCTGGGGTTGTCTCCGTGTAGATTCAAGTTGGGCCCCGTTAATTGCAGCACCTTATCTAAACCTGATCTTGGGCGAACTCCCTTCGGAAGATCCACCGGAACAAATCCAATACTCACCAATAACTCCAAAAGTTGATATTTCATTTCGGTTAAAGTTTCCAAAGTTTTTGTAGACAAATAATTTTCGCTAGCGAATACATATCCCGCTTGGCGAGATTTTCCGACTGCATCTCGCCATTTCTAAATACAAAAAAACAAGTTAAAACTATCAATAAAGTTTGCGAAATTTTTAACAAACATTGTACGCCTTCAAAATCGTCAACTGATCACTATTCGCCACAGCAAACTGTTTCTTCTTGCTGTCCGCTTGTTGTTTTTTGCCAAATGGAGCCACAAATGGCGATTTGTAACTCAGACAAGCTGCAATGGTCAATGCAGCGTCTACGCAACAAAATATAGCACCGAATAAAGCGAGTTTGCCAATACGGACATCTACTGGCAATGCGGAAAGATGTAAACCCAATGGAGTTAATTCTTGTGATGAGTCTAGGGCTCCGACGTCTTGTAGACGGTGGATGGCGGAGTCTATGTGCTCAGATGAGGGAGGTTCGATACAAGATGATAGGACGGAGTGTAAAGTGCGGGAGGTGAAGTTTGGAAGCACCTACAACAGAGATATTTAAACGTTTGTAATTCGCGAACCAAATATCGTAAAAAATTGTGCGACACGGGAAATAATATAGAATTTCATGGTGAATTCAAATTTTTTATGTTCGTTATTGTATCTTTAACCGTGTCCGAATGGCAGAAGAAAATATGCGAAATGAGCCATTTTGAAAATTGAACAAATATCTATAAAATATTATGTGAGTTTAAGCGTCCGTAACTCGGGAACCAACAATCGTAAAAAAATGTGCGACACATGAAATGATACAGAATTTCATACTGAATATAAATTTTCATCGCCCATTATTGTATCTATAACCGTAACCGAGTGGCATGTGAAATTATGCAAAATGAACCGATTTGAGAGTTACACAAATTTCTATAAAATATCGTGTAAGTTAAAGCAATCGTAACTCGAGAACCAGCAATCGTAAAAAATTGTGCGACACATAAAATGATACAGAATTTCATGCTGAATTCAAATTTTCATCGCCCGTTATTGTATCTTTAACCGTGTCCGAATGGCACAAGAAAATCTGCGAAATGGGTCGATTTTAAAATTAAACAAATTTCTATGAAATATTATGTGAGTTTAAGCATTCGTAACTCGAGAACCAGACATTGTAAAAAATTGTACGACACATTAAATGATACAGAATATTATGCTGAATTCAAATATTACACCCGCATTTTTGTTACTTTAACCGTGTCTGAATGGCAGAAGGAAATACGCGAAATGAGTCAATTTGAAAGTTGAAGAAATTTCTATGAAATATCATGCGAGTTTAAACGGCCGTAACTCGAGAACCAGCTATCGTAAAAAAATGTGCGACACATAAAATGATACAGAATTTCATGCTGAAATCAAATTTCCCACGCTCATTGTTGTAACTTTAACCGTGTCCGAGTGGCAGGTAAAAATATGTGAAATGAGTCGATTTGTAAATTAACTAAATTTCACAGAAAATTCATGTCTTTTAAAAGTCCGTAAGTCGGGAACTAGTTATCGTAAAAAAATGTGTGACACATAAAATGATACAGAATTCCATTCTGAATTCAAATTTTCATCCCTAGTTATTGTATCTTTAACCGTGTCCGAGTGGCAGTTGAAAATATGCGAAATGAGCCGATTTGAAAGTAGAACAAATTTCTATGAAAAATCATGTGCGGTTAAGCATTCGTAACTCGAGAACCAGCAATCGTAAAAAAAACATGAAATGATACAGAATTTCATGCTGAATTCAAAATTTCATCGCCCGTTATTGTATCTTTAACCGTATCCTAACGGCAGAAGGAAATATGCTAAATGAACCGATAAAAAATTGATCCTACCTTAATTCTGAGTAGGAGTCGTTCCAGGGGCACCCTCTGCAACTCGGGAATAGGTTGCGCTTGCATATGATGCCTAAACCTATGCCCAGTAACTAAATGAAAAGCAACACCAGGCATAACTCTTCCAGCACGTCCTCTCCTTTGCTGGGCGTTAGCCCTGGACTCCCAAACTAATTCCAACGATTCCATGCCTCTACCAGCATCAAATCTTTTTTCCTTCGCTCTACCCGCGTCTATAACGAACACGCAATCGTCGATAGTGATTGAAGTCTCCGCAATATTCGTAGAAAGGATGATTTTTCGGGCGTTATTCTTCGGCTTCTTGAAAATCATGGATTGCTCTTCGCTGGTCAACGCTGAATGCAGCGGCAGTAAAACATAATTTCCTTGCCTGGGAGAAAATTCTTGATTATCGGCTAATTGATCATGTAGGGATGTAATTTCAGCCAGACCCGGTAAAAACACCAAAATGGATCCATTTTTTGGAAATTCATGCTGTCCAGAAACTACCCATACTAACAATGCTTCAATCAACTCCAAATTTATCTTTTCTGGGTCCATCAAATATAAATTTTTACAAGTTAATTTCGAATAATCTCTATACCTCGCGAAAATCTGCGCCAGCGTGCAATTCTCATCCCTAACATTATCCTTCGGCATGGAATTCTCTGATATAACTTCACAAGTTTCTATTTCCTCTTGAAGTTTATCTAATTTTTTAATATGTTTAGTATATTGAGAGTTTTCTTCCAAAATGAAGTCGGTTCTTTCGAGAATGTCTTCCAGGAATAATTGAGTGACTGGAAATGTCCGTCCTGGAATTTCCAGGACTGGGGCGGACCCGAAATAGTTGCAAAATATGTGCGCGTTTAGTGTTGCAGACATGAGGATGATTTTTAAGTCTGGACGTTGAGGGAGGATGTTTTTTAAGACTAAAAGGAGGAAGTCGCTTTCTTCGCTCCTTTCGTGAACCTAAGGAAGTTTTTATTTTTTTAGTGTTAATTTGAAGAGATTGATGTTTAGTTTCAGCCAATAATGTCGGGTTAAAAATGGTTCAATATCTCAATTTCGGTTAAAGATAAAATGTTTATTCTTGCAAAAATGAACTTTAGAGGGTTGATTTGTATATTTTCAATATAAAAGTAGTTAAATTTCTGGTTAAAAACTCCTCAAACCTGGGTTCAAAAATAGTACATTTTTGGCTAAAAATGTGAGGTTAAAAATCGAACAATATCTCGATTTTGGTTAAAGATAAAGTGTTTATTCTTACAAAAATGAACTTTAGAGGGTTGATTTGTACATTTCCAATATAAAAATGATTAAATCTCCGGTTAAAAACTCCTCAAACCCGGGTTCAAAAATAGTACATTTTTAGCTAAAAATGTAAGGTTAAAAATCGGGCAATATCTCGATATCGGTTAAAGATAGGTTGTTTATTCTTGCAAAAATGAACTTTAGAGGGTTGATTTGTATATATCCGGTATGAAAGTGGTTAAATCTCCGGTTAAAAACTTCTCTAACCCGGGTTCAAAAATAGTACATTTTTGGCTAAAAATGTGAGATTAAAAATCGGGCAATATCTCGATATCGGTTAAAGATAAATTGTTTATTCTTGCAAAAATGAACTTTGGAGGGTTGATTTATATAAATCCGGTATAAAAGTGGTTAAATTTCCGGTTAAATATTCCTCAAACCCGGGTTCAAAAATTGTACATTTTTGGCTAAAAATGTGAGGTTAAAAATCGGGCAATATCTCGATAACGGTTAAAGATAGGTTGTTTACTCTTGCAAAAATGAACTTTAGAGGGTTGATTTGTATATATTCGGTACAAAAGTGGTTAAATTTCCGGTTGAATACTCCTTAAACCGGGGTTCAAAAATTGTATATTTTTGGCTAAAAACCAATCAATATCTCTATTTCGGTTGCAAAAACGAACTCTGGAGGGTCGATTCGTTATATTAATATTTAAAAAGTGTCAAAAAGGCTTTAAGGATTCCGAAAAATAGTCGAAATTTCAGAAAATTTTGGGAAAATTTGCTCCAAAAACATGTATTTTATTTTGCTCACAAATCCTCAACGATTCAAAATATCTTCAAATTAATACGAAATTCGTGTTGTACGGAGTTTATAATACAAATTGGCTCAATTCCAAATCTTAATACGGCCTGGACAAAGTTTTATTTAAATTTTTCAAAATAGAATGTATTTATAAATACCTCATCGATGATGATATGTGAGACAGTTTGGAGTAACGGGTCACATTCCAAACGGCGTAACAAAATACCCGTTGTACAGAAAGTCAATCGCGTACTGGTCGAAACTTTGCTTTCCAATCGAATTTGATAACCTACCGTCTTTCCAACCTATATAGACACACAACACAATAAACACATCATTTATTTAAAAAAAATGACCAATGGGGTCATTTCACATTTTCACAATTGATTTTATTGTGAAAACAACAAATTTTTCTACCTTTTCTAGGCGTTCATCTGCTACGCGTTCCGCAACGCCAATAGCGGATATTCTGCGTGGCTGAGTGCACACAATTTCCACATGCTCACCACTATAATTTAACATCCAATCGTCGAGTACAAATTGTGGTACTTGAGTACTTTTGCCACATCCGGTCTCTCCACTTATGACACAAACCTTCCAAAAAATCACAACATATTTCTTCGTTAAAACAAAAAAAAAATGCACTTACTTGCGATGATCGAATCGTGTTCAATATTTCTTTCATTAGCCCCCAAGCTGGTAATTCTTTCCTCTTTGTCAACATATTTATATATTTAGGATTATCAACTTTTTTTATCATATCTTTCGCTAAGTATTTATCTTCCCTGAGAATTTCTTCCGATGTTAACATTATTTTGTTGTCCCTACTTGTTGTTCCTTTTCTATAATGTGACGGTAAAGTCGTTTTCGGACCGACTTTTGTAATATTATTGTTAAAAAGAGAGTCACTTTCGTTGATAAATTTTTCTAAATGTGATTTGAGATAACGCACCATTTCTTCTTCGTTTTGCAAAAGTTCGGCTATGGAATAAACGCTCACCATACCTAATCAAAAAATAAAAACATATTATGTGTTTTCTGTAAATTTGAGTCGAATTTTTACCTTGTTCAGCGAGTTCGTGAGCTTCTTTGAAAAGCCTTCTGCAGATATGCAGACATACTTGGTTCGGCAGAACTGCCGGAGTTTTTAAAAATATACAGGGCGGCTCAAACGGATATTTACTATTTTTGGGAAACCTAATTTCTAGTTCGAATTCAGTTGGATTCAAATATTCATTGTCTGGTTTCTTAACTTCTTTCTCTACCTCATGGGAAAATCTACATTTGTTCCCAAATTTACAAGGAATTCCTTTCAAAATATTCCTGCACATTGGCTTTTTCTTAACGTTTTCGACACGTTTTTTAACTTCACTTGTTTTTTTACTGTACAATTCTGTTAAATAATTAAGCTGAAATGTTAAAATCCAAACTTGGTTTGTTATTTTTTCTTCGAACGTAGTTTCGTAGATTGATTCGAGGACGTTTTTTTCGTCGATTCGTTGTTCTAGTAATTCTTCTTTTGAATAGTTGTGTAGGACGTTGTTAGGAGGAGAATTGTAATATTTTGAAAATAATAACTCTAACGCTATATCGACTTCGTTACAATGGTTTAGTGCTTCTATACAATGCGATTTGTAGAATCCGTAACTAAAAAATATTGTCAAATATCTTTGGTTTACTAAAATATTTGTTAAAACTTACCTTTCTAATCTTAGCAAAGCAAACGTTCTAATTTTATCCGCTGTAGCTTCTTCAGAATTAGTTTCCGAATTATCACTACCACCTTTAACAACAAGACTGCCCCTATCCATCCAATACCTATGCCCTAAATTGGATTTATGATCTTTATACGATGACGCATCACTTAATTGAAAATCCTAAAATAATATACGATTAACACCTCACAAATATTTAATAATTTCATTATTAAAAACGCACGGATCCGTGAATATGAGTCAAAGTGTCCATAACCAACTTTTCAGACGCATCACCTAATCGCAAACTTAACATTTCCACTTTGAGAGACGGTTTTGGGGCCATAGGTTTGTCCCTGCTACAAATACATAATTATATTTCACAATATTGCAGACCTGTACATATTTTCTTGGATTTATATACCTTATTTTAACATTTGGTAATTCATGCAGAAAAAAGTCCGACTTCACTTCTGCCGTATCACAATCCATTTTGTTTGATTAATTTGTATAAACTAAAGTAAATTTAAATAAAATTGACTACTATAACCTAAACTAATATCAAAGAGCAAGTGACATGTGTGATGCCACGTTCTAGATGGCGCAAAATGCATGGAATATACTCTACTCAAGGGTGGGACTCTGACGTAAAATGACGTCATGTGATTGCCCGGCGATACGCAGTACATGCGAAATGTTAGAGTGACGTCATCAGACGATACGGCAAAGTCCTAGCGAATATCTTCTTTAGCTTCTCCCATTCGTTAAAGGTCGCCATTTTTTATTTTCTTCTTCTCATTTATGTTTTCCGTGTCATTCAGTTCCTTTTCTCTCAATTCTTCCGCAATACAGTCCTCTGTTTCTTCAACCTTCTATTACTTAAGCTATTCATTCTTCTTCCAATATATTCTTCATCTCTCCTCATGACATGTTCAAACCAATGTAATCGTCTCTTTTACTTATTTTTAGAGTTATTTCCCTTATTCTTTCATTCTTTGTCGTATCTTTCCTTATCTATGCTACATTCATTTACTTTTTATTGATACTGACATCTGTCAATTTGAATTATCTGAATATATTAGCAATTTCCATGGTTAGCATAGCTGGCTGATTTATAAAATTTAATATCTTTATAATTCTTTAACTCTATATCTATTGAATATGAAGTATAAAATGCAATCAAATCGTATAGAGAAAAATATATTCTTATAATCTTCAAATGAGGCTACTTCCGGTTTGCCAATTATAACCAAAATCTAATCACTTGTTCTTCTGGATGTAAACTTGAGGAATACGAAAAAAATATAATTTTGGAATCGTGGTATTGGTTATGCGATCCGAAACTTTCGTCACACACACACACTCTTGTTGTGCCAATAAATAGAAAAGCCTGTAGAAATTTTGGATTATATTTTATTATGTTTTTCCTCGAAAATCTGTTGAAAGCTTCAAATTAAGTACCACTTCCGGTTTATCATATATAGTCCAAATCTAACAGTAATATTCGATTTGATAAGCAGATTTCCTAAAGGATAAAAAAGTAAGGTTTAAAATTATAACAACAAACATGTATAGTTAAATAAGTATATTTATTTTTTTAAAAGCAATAATATATAATTTAATTTTAGTCCATTTCGTTCATTTAAAATGAACTAGATATCATCGAAGTCCGTTAAATCATAGCATAACAAATATCCAAATTGACAACACAAATCATAATTATCCACAAACAGTAAGATATCTTGGATCTATACATTCCTTGGCTTGAGGGTCGAAAACTAACCCCTGCATGCATCTTTGTGGTTTGGCTATTCCCCCCTCACACCGGCAAACTTGTGGGGAACAGAGGCCATATTCAAACCAACCGTCGTTTTTGGCACAGAAAGAATCGTCACATTTAAAGCCTTTATCGCTTATCATTACATCGTCCTCAAGGTTTGAATTTTGTAGGGAGGTGTCTTGTTCTGCACTGCGTCTTCCCCTACACAAAACATGTAATTTTTAAAATTGTTCTCATTTGAATAATATAAATAAATGTTTCACCTAAATTTATCCCAAAGGGACGGCCCAAAAGTAGCAGCTAATGGGGCTCCTATTTTGGCATATTTGTACCAATTGGC
Organism: Harpalus rufipes; assembly: GCA_951394225.1. Taxonomy (NCBI): domain Eukaryota; kingdom Metazoa; phylum Arthropoda; class Insecta; order Coleoptera; family Carabidae; genus Harpalus; species Harpalus rufipes. The sequence goes on from OX596280.1 coordinate 490,085, forward strand.
ACGCCTTTCTCGTCCGGGAGATTCTTCCATAAATTCGTCTTGCAAACTGCGTTTTCCTCTAAACCATAATTTAATTCATTTCAGAATATTTATATACAGTATTCAGTTACCAAAGAATATAGAAACGTCAAAATAAACGTCACAATGACGTTGCATAGACGTCGGATTATGACTTATATTCAACTTAAAATTGACGTCACTTTTTGTTCGATAGTCAGTCAGTGTTACTTGGGTGTACATAGAGTCTAATATTTACCTAAATTTATCCCAAAGGGCCGGCCCAAAAGTAGCAACTAATGGGGCTCCTACTTTAGCATATTTGTACCAATTGGCACGCCTCTCTCGTCCGGGAGATTCTTCCATAAATTCGTCTTGCAAACTGCGTTTTCCTCTAAAATCATAATTTAGTATAGTATAATTTTTGAAAGATGTCCGATCAAGGTCATCTACGAATTGTATGAATTCAGATTTTTGCTCCGCCCATTATGACAAATTCAGTAGTGTCGTTTGCTTAGTTTTTATGAAGGTACATAAGACACTACTGTTATTTTATTATTATAAAAATATATGTTACAATAAAAGCATTCAAAATTCAAAAATAAGTCAACTGGTAAATTTATTAGCAAATATAAAACCAAATCAAGGTAATGTATCTGAATTAATAAATAAACTTGCGTTACAACGAAAGTATTATCAACAACAAGCATGGTTTTAATGTGCAATGTCTTAACTTTGTCAAAACAATATTAATTTTTGAAAGACAAGCTTGTTATATCCATCCTTATCACACACGCTTATAGCCTTTGTAAAGAAAAAAGATAAATGTATGTCAATTTGTTAATTCGTTCATGATACAGATGACCTTGATCGGACATCTTAAAAAAATACTGTACATTTTAGAATATTTACTAAAAAATATAGAAACGTCAAAATAGAAGTCTAAATAGTCCTATTTCAGACCAAAAAAACGTCACAGTGTCGACGCATAGACGTCAAATTATAACATTCAACTTAAAATCGACGTCACTTTTTGTTCGATTTTTAGTCAGTGTTACTTGGGTATACATAGAGTCTTATATTTTGGATAATATATATGGTTGTCTTACCTAAACTTATCCCAAAGGGACGGCCCAAATGTAGCAGCTAATGGGGCTCCTATTTTAGCATATTTGTACCAATTGGCACGCTTCTCTCTTCCGGGAGATTCTTCCATAAATTCGTCTTGCAAACTGCGTTTTCCTCTAAATCAAAATTTAATACATTTTAGAAAAATATTTAATGTTTTTGACGCAGTAATTTATACAAGATGAGTCTGGGAAACCCCCCTCCCCTCGTTACTAACCAAACATACTATTTCAGACCAAAAATAAACGTCATAGTGACATCGCATAGACGTCAAATTAGACAGCTGTATATGACGCTCACCTAAATTGATCCCAAAGACCTGGCCCAAAAGTGCTAACTAAAGGTGCGGCAATTTTAGCAAATTTGTACCAGGAACGTCTCTCTCTTACGAGGGAATCATCGGAGTCTTCTAGATCATCTTCAGACATTTGTGGATCCCACTGAACATTTTCTTCTTGCAAACTGCGGCGTTTTCTGCCACCCCTAAAATCATTAATTTCATTTAAGAATGGTGTAGGGCACACAGAATTGTGTAAGACATTTTAGTGATGAAATATCTTACCAACGTTCCCAAGCAGCTGGGGCTAATCCAAAAGCAGTTACCCCTGCAAGTTTGCCCCATTTTCCCCAAGAGGCACGCCTCTCTCTCGCGAGGGAGTCTTCTAGATCATCTTCAGAGATTTCTGGATCCCACTGAACATTTTCTTCTTGTAAACTGCGGCGTTTTCTGCCACCCCTAAAATCATTAATTTAATTTAGGGTCTAGGGCGCACAGAATTTATAAGACAATTTTTTGTGATAAAATATTTTACCATCGTTCCCAAGCCGCTGGGGCTAATCCAAAAGCAGTTACCCCAGCGAGTTTGCCCCATTTTCCCCAAGAGGCACGCCTCTCTCTCGCGAGGGAGTCTTCCAGATCATCTTCAGACATTTCTGGATCCCACTGAACATTTTCTTCTTGTAAACTGCGGCGTTTTCTACCACCCCTTAAATCATTAATTTAATTTAAGCATAGTCTACTAATAAAACTAATAAAATATTTTACCAACGTTCCCAAGCAGCTGGGGCTAATCCAAAGGCAGTTACACCAGCAAGTTTGCCCCATTTGCCCCAAGAAGCACGTCGTTCCCTAACTGGAAAGAGCCCCACATCGCCGGAGGCTTCGGGGTCCCATACCACGCTCTCTTGATTCAAACTACGTTTACTCCTAAAGTCAAAATAAATATTACAATATTAAATCCAGAAATATTCAATTTCAACATTTTTTTTTTTGTAATATAACAATCGTAATAATCATTTTATGTTGTTTATTATTATGCCGCCGTTTTGATTACAACCTTCTTCTTCCGGGCGATCTATAAGATTATTTGTACTATTATAGAACCCTGAAGAAGATTATTGTCAAAAAATTTGATATGGTTAACACAATACCTCCCGTTTAATTTATTTTTTATTCATGTAAATACTTAAAACGACCGATGCTAAATATTCTTAAATGGCAGAAAAATGACTCCTGTGTTATGCTGGTAACTGTATTAAATTCTTTTCCATATAATTATTGTTTTATTTACTATTTTCTTTTTAAAACGTTACTATTATTATTTGAAATGCTTGATTTGTTGACAGTGACATGCATTTTTATATAACATAAATCTCGAAAATATAACATTTAAAGGTATTTTTGGAAGAAAAACTATTTTGAGCTTCCAGTAAAGTATCATTTCCGGTTATCTGATTTCCATCAAAATCTAATAGTTTCTTTCTATATTAGAATAAGGTAGAAATACAAGGTTTCAAAACTTTTTGAACGATAGTATTTGAGTTAGAGCGTAAAGAGGATCCATACAACACAGACATCATCGTGAAAATGTTAAAATTGGATTGTAGGGACCTTAAAACGTGGTCATTTACCAAAATCTCGATATGCCATTTTTAGCACGATCCCTATACCTCCCTTACCAAGGGTAGCGGGAGGTAAAAATAACGTAATTACAGCTGCTAGTCTAATTAATTTTCAAGACTCCTATTTTTGATCAATCGATTATTGTTTCAAGGAGAAAACAACAAAATATTCGTAGTTTAAAAATTATTAATAATTTATTACTTACTTATCATGGGCAGCGTTCTGGCCGAGTACAACGGACACCAACTCCACAGAGCATAGGAGAAGAAACAGCAGACAACATTTGGACATCTTGAAGCGACTGTGAAGCTCTCTAACTCATCCCTAGGTTTTTATATTAAATTTCAGGATGATAACAAGCCTATTTTAGCGCCATACTAACTGATTATTTATTTTTGTTCTAATTTGGTTAAAAAATCCACCATTTACAGGAAACAGGTTCATCATTATCTATAAAACATTTTTTCATACCGCGAAGATGTATAAAAATAAATAAATATTAGATAATTATGGTATCACGCTTCCTACATTTAACCAAAATATTATCTTAAACCTTCAGGTGTGCTATTTTTAATTAAAAATAGCAAAATATATTATGTAGAATGTACGAAAAGGCACAAATTTCAAAGAACCGATATTGCTTCTGGGCGCGAATCTGAGGAACAGGGTTTGATACAACGACAAATATTTCGAATTTTACAAAATAGACCCTAGTGCGTACTCTCCACGCCAGCAATGAGTGCTTGTGAGGTGACGTCTGGTAAACGTCCGCACGGTACAATTATGTCATCATCATTAAAAATACAAGAAAAAAGACATAACCGATATTATTTCAGATATTTCTCACAGTTTTTAAAGATAAAAAGTATATTTTCTTTATTATTTAATACATTTTAATCATAAACTATAATAAAACAATAATTCTAATACAATATACATATTTAAATTAAATAATGAGCTGTCTCCCATAGGAACGGAGAAAGCTGTCTTCTCATTGGCAGCTGAGCGCTGGCGATTGTTTCAACAACAATATGGTGAAACATTTTCATGTGTATTGTTGTGATCCACAATTATTAAAAGTTTTCAGTGATTAAAATGTTAGTATCATTAATAATTTGTGTATCAATCGATTAATGAATGTTTAACGATCATTTTGATGTAATTTTGTTTGGTTCTATTGTATATTTATATCAATAATTATAAATTTCTTGTTTCAGTGTAAATAGTGTGTGTATCCGTGCGCCGTCTAGCCTTCGACAAATTTCATAAATATTTGGTGAGTTTTTTTCCATTAATTTTTTCATTATTTAGATATAAATTTGGAGATTAGAGAGTTTAATAGGTATTGATAAGTTTTTTATTGTTTTATGATTGTCTTTATTGACTCTGTTAGCGAACTGGGTTAAAATCTGTATCACGTTTTGAGTTCAGAAGAAAATGCATTAGTTTTAAGTTAGCTCTCCCCCCGTTTTCGTTTTCCTTGTTAAAGTCGTTTTCATTTGAATTCAATCGCATACAGATAAACTTTGAGATTCGCTCTGAGCCAATGGAGCAATTCATCGAATAGTAAAACTTGTTGGTATCTTTTGAGCACCCTAACCTTTTTATTTGTATTTTGGCTGAATGATACAGAATGAATTTGTTGCTAGTGTGAATATGTTAGCTGTGAGAGCAGATACTTTTTTAATCTATTTACAAAGTGTACAAGAAATAGTAGTTCAGAATTTTACAGTAGATGGCCATACTAGTATGATTTAGAAATACAAATTGAGGATTTTATTAGTTTTTACATTATATAATACATTAAAATCCAAAATACAATATTCAAATTTCCAGCGCCTTTGTTTTAGCAACAGTGATAGCTGCTTTCTTATTGGCAGCTGAGCGCTGGCGATTGTTTCAACAACAATGGCGAAAAAGTTTGATGTGTATTGTTGTGCTGTGCAATTAATGAAAGATTTCAGTGTTTAAAATGTTAGTATCATTAATAATTTGTATATCAATCGATTAATGAATGTCTGGCGATCATTTTGATGTAATTTTGTCTGGTTCAATTGTATATTTATATCAGTAATTATAAATTTCTTGTGTCAGGGTAAATAGTGTATGTGTATGTACACCGCTTGGACTTTGACCATTTGCATAAACAATTTATTCGGTGAGTTTTTTATTAATTTTCTCATTATTTAGATATAAATTTGAAGATTAGAGAGTTTAATAGGTATTGATAAGTTTTTTATTGTTTTATGGTTGTGTTTATTGACTCTCTTAGCGAACCGGGTTTAAATCTGTATCACGTTTTGAGTTCAGATGAAGATGCATTTAGTTTTAAGTTAGCTCTCCCCCCGTTTTCGTTTTTCTCGTTAAAGTCGTTTTCATTTGAATTCAATCGCATACAGATAAACTTTGAGATTCGCTCTGAACCAATGGAGCAATTCATCGAACAATAGAATTTGTTGGTGTCTATTGGGCTCCCTAATCTTTTTATTTGTATTTTGGCTGAATGATCCTGAATGAATTTGTTGCTAGTGCGAATATGTTAGCTGTGAGAGCAGATACTGTTGTGTTTTTGTGTCCAGGGAGAATGGCGCGCCCTGGATTCGAACCGGGGGTAGATTATGGTCGCTAGAGAACCTGGAGGCCCACGTAGCAGCCAACAGTAAATGCGGGAATTAAAAATAAAAGGTTAGATGTATTATTCTTTTTATTATAATTTGTTTGAAATTGTTGTAATAGTCTGGTGATTCTGGCGTATCCAGAATAGATATAAATTTGAAGATTAGAGAGTTTAATAGATATTAATAAGTTTTTTATTGTTTTATAGTTGTCTTTATTGACTCTGTTAGCGGACCAGGTTTAAATCTGTACCACGTTTTGAGTTCAGACGAAGATGCATTTAGTTTTAAGTTAGCTCTCCCCCCGTTTTCGTTTTCCTCGTTAAAGTCGTTTTCATTTGAATTCAATCGCATACAGATAAACTTTGAGATTCGCTCTGAGCCAATGGAGCAATTCATCGAACAATAGAATTTGTTGGTGTCTATTGGGCTCCCTAATCTTTTTATTTGTATTTTGGATGAATGATACAGAATGAATTTGTTGCTAGTGCGAATATGTTAGCTGTGAGAGCAGATACTGTTGTATTGTTGTGTCCAGGGAGAATGGCGCGCCTAGATTCGAACCGGGGATAGATTATGGTCGCTAGAGAACCTGGAGGCCCACGTAGCAGCCAACAGAAAATGTGGGAATTGAAAATAAAAGGTTAGATGTATTATTCTTTTTATTATAATTTGTTTGAAATTGTTGTAATAGTCTGGTGATTCTGGCGTATCCAGAATAGATATAAATTTGAAGATTAGAGAGTTTAATAGATATTAATAAGTTTTTTATTGTTTTATGGTTGTCTTTATTGATTCTGTCAGCGAACTGGGTTTAAATCTGTATCACGTTTTGAGTTCAGATGAAAATGCATTTAGTTTTAAGTTAGCTCTCTCCCCGTTTTCGTTTTTCTCGTTAAAGTCGTTTTCATTTGAATTCAATCGCATACAGATAAACTTTGAGATTCGCTCTGAGCCAATGGAGCAATTCATCGAACAATAGAACTTGTTGGTGTCTACTAGGCTCCCTAACCTTTTTATTTGTATTTTGGCTGAATGATCCTGAATGAATTTGTTGCTAGTGCGAATATGTTAGCTGTGAGAGCAGATACTGTTGTGTTTTTATGTCCAAGGTGAATGGCGCGCCCTGGATTCGAACCGGAGGTAGATTATGGTCGCTAGAGAATCTGGATGCGCAAGTAGCAACCAACAGAAAATGTGGGAATTGAAAATAAAAGGTTAGATGTATTAATCTTTTTATTATAATTTGTTTAAAATTGTTGTTAATAGTCTGGCGATTCTGGCGTATCCAGAATCGAACTCCTTCACTATTCATTCGTTCTGTTCAGAGGGAAACTCTTAGATTATAAGTTAGCTCACCCCCCGTTTCGTATTTTAGTTTATATGTTTTGTTGCCCTTTGAATAGAACTGTGTTTAGTGTTTGGAGTTCTAATCTGGATATTCCAGAGTTTCCAAACTGTTTTATTCCATGATATAACTCAACAATTTGTAAATAATTTAGAAGAGAGACTGCCGAGTGTTTCATGAGTTGCAGATCAAAAGAATCGACTGGAAATCTTCTCCTAGACCTGGAGGAAAACAGACACTCTGCAGAGGACATCCACGACGAGAACAGACATCTGGAGGAAGAAATATTCTCGGACTCAACTCTTCCAGAATTGGAGAATAATTTATCCAAAATTTACGGAGTAAAAAGAGCGAATGAGTGTGTGTGAATTGGGCGTCCCTGAATGTAGTGTGACTGTATGAATGGTTGTCTCTTCTTGTATATTTTTTCTGTGTGTCGAGTCTTATGTTACAGCTTTAGGAACATCTCAGCTCAGCTGTGGAGAAGAGATGTTTAGATCTGGAGGAAGGAAGAATTGTTCCACTGAAGCGACAGTAGGACGGTCATCAGAAGATTTGTCGAAGAACGGATGATGTCTGAAGTTCCCAGCCGAAAAAATATGGGTATGATAAATTAATATACATTTTAAATGCAATTTACTAACTGCTTTTTGTCTGTTTAGTTATCAAGGTTTCCTGACAGCCGAAGAATCAACAACGCCCGAGACAAGCGACCAGCGACTGTGGCACATATATTTAGTTTATAAGATATATTGTAACTTTAATACTTAGCTTGTAAGATGTATTGTCACTTATGATTGTAAAAAGAGAAAGAAACCGTTTCTTTTCCAGTGTTTTAGGTTAGGTCCCGATTACCTAAAGGATTGGTAATGGTAATTAAACCCGAATGGTACTATAATGCCCTAAAGGATTGGTAATGGTAATTAAACCCGAATGATAGTATAAAGGAACAAAACAATAAGGTACAGGTACAATGAAATATGTAAGAAATTGTTTATAAATTACCCGTGGTGGGTATTTGGCTCTTCAAACAGTCAAAAATACTGGGAATTTTTAAAAATCGACCCTTAAGGTCTTACGCAATTTTTTTTTGACTTTCGGGAAATAGTCAAGACGAATATATTTTCAAAAATTTAAATTTTAAGATCCTTCCGCGAAATTATTTTTGGCTTCCCTGAAAATCAAAAAAAAATTCAAAATAGCTCGGAATTTTTTGAAAAAATTTAAACCCTAAGGCCTTTCCACGCAAAATTTTTTTTGGCCTTTCGGAAATAGTCGAAAAAGTGCGAAAATTTTTGGAAAATATTAAACCCTAAGGCCTTTCCGCGCAAATTTTTTTTTGTCTTTCGGAAATAGTCGAAAAAGCGCGGAATTTTTTGGAAAATATTAAACCCTAAGGCCTTTCCACGCAAATTTTTTTTGGCCTTTCGGAAATAGTCGAAAAAGCGCGGAAATTTTTGGCAAATATTAAACCCTAAGACCTTTCCACGCAAAATTTTTTTTGCCTTTCGGAAATAATCGAAAAAGCGCGGAAATTTTTGGAAAATATTAAACCCTAAGACCTTTCCACGCAAAATTTTTTTTGTCTTTCGGAAATAGTCGAAAAAGCGCGGAAATTTTTGGAAAATATTAAACCCTAAGACCTTTCCACGCAAAAATTTTTTTGCCTTTCGGAAATAGTCGAAAAAGCGCGGAAATTTTTGGAAAATATTAAACCCTAAGACCTTTCCACGCAAAAAATTTTTTGCCTTTCGGAAATAGTCGAAAAAGCGCGGAAATTTTTGGAATATATTAAACCCTAAAGCCTTTCCACGCAATTTTTTTTTTGCCTTTCGGAAATAGTCGAAAAAGCGCGGAAATTTTTGGAAAATATTAAACCCTAAGGCCTTTCCACGCAAATTTTTTTTTTGCCTTTCGGAAATAGTCGAAAAAGTGCGGAAATTTTTGGAAAATATTAAACCCTAAGGCCTTTCCACGCAATTTTTTTTTGCCTTTCGGAAATAGTCGAAAAAGCGCGGAAATTTTTGGAAAATATTAAACCCTAAGGCCTTTCCACGCAAATTTTTTTTTGGCCTTTCGGAAATAGTCGAAAAAGCGCGGAAATTTTTGAAAAAATTTAAACCCTAAGGCCTTTCCACGCATTTTTTTTTTTTTGACCTTTCAGAAATAAAGAAAAGGGTGTATTTTAATTAAATAAAATTAAACCTGTAGGGCCTTTCTGAACATTTTTTTTGGCTTTTACTTTAAGATGTACACCGTTTTGTACATTCTACATAAATTATTTTAGGATTTTAGTGCTGAACACTTAATTTAAAACATAAAAATGACACTTAGACTAAGATATATTTATTTATTATAAATTTAAAATACATTTATGTTTCTTCATTATACAACAAATTAGAAAATGTATGAGCATAACACGGATAATTTTCAGTATCACTACACTCAATTTTACACAATGGCGGTAATCTATCATATATTTCTTTAGTTTTTATGAATTCTCTATACATTTCACTAGAAATACTACTATTGTGCGTACAATGCCTTTCATTTTCTCTAGGTACTACACACACAGGTCTTTTTCCATTAAAATATTCCATATCATCACACACAATCTTCACATCATCTCGGCGATCGTAAATATACTTGATTAATTCTCTGTAGCACGCACACTGCCATGGATTTCCTCCAATTGTCATTTTGGTAAGCCTGGGGAATTTTGAGGGCGATATAATATCAGTATAGATAAAAGATAACCTGTTATTGTGGATAAATAAAATATCCATGTATTTTAAACCTTGAAGTGGAAATATTTTCGGTGATAGATTGGTTAATTTGTTGTTGGAAATATCCAAATAGCTCAGCTGATTAGCTCCTAAGAATGCTCCTTTTTCTATGGATTCCATATCGTTGAATTGAAGTAAAAGTATTCGTAATTTCGGGAAAAATTCAAAAGAATTCTTCGAAATCCTTTTTATTTTATTGTTAGACAGCCATAATAAATACATTTTGGGACTTGTCTGACCGATATACTTTTCCGGTTCAAAGAAAGTCAGCGAATTTTTTTCCAAACCTAACTTTTTCAAGTTTCGCATTCCGTAAAATGCGTTTTCTTCAATTATTTCAATTTGATTGTCGTTTAAATATAATATTTCAATGTTTGAATAACTAAAAATTCCAGCCCGAATTCGGGATATGGAATTTCCTTCTATGGCTACATTTTTCAATTTTGGTGTGTTATCCAAACATTTTGGTTCGAGTTTGGTGACCTGACACTCTTTAATCACCAAAATATTTATGGGTGTGTTGTTAAACCAATTGTGCTTGATTTTTGGAAGGTTGCAATTTGAAAATAACAATAATTGTAAATGTCTGGCACCTTTAAACGCATTATTTTCAATATTGTTGATGTTATTCGAAAATTTTATTTTATTTATGTTAGGTACATTACGCAAAAAACCTGAATGAATTGTTTCTTCTTTGTCGGATTTTGATTTAAATGTTATTTCTTTCCATTTGTCTTGATTTTGTTGAAATTTTAAATCTTTCGGCGTATCGCAAATCACAGATGTTGTAGTTCTGTTTTTACAAATTGCTTTAATTTCAACTATAAATATTAGAAAACTGAATAATATTTGTGGTTTCATGTTGTACACTGTTTAAAATTTAAAGAACAACTAAATATGTGGGGAACAATCATTGCTTAAGGCAAAATATAATTGATCATTAGTGATAGTTTTAAATAACAAGATAAATATTTGCTTTTCTAAACACTTTAATCAAAGATGGCGACTCGCACCTATTTGAATTTTATATTAATTTATTTAAAAAATGGCCATATTGTTGATATTTGACCCCTAATATCTCCCACATTTTTTGAAAATTTGAGCATACTATAGAGATAAGTTGAAGTCGTTGAAGTGGGAGAATTGAAAGTGACGTTTCTTTACAGCTTTGCGCGATCGTCTGGTCGTGTATTTATTTTTTAATATTTAGTTTATAAAGATTTCAAAATGAAGACCCGATTTAATACTTATGATATAGTTTGCAGTGTAACTGAATTGCAAAAGTAAGTATAATAATTTTATATATTGTGTAAAACATATCTAACCTCACATTACAGATTGATTGGCATGAGAGTTAATAATATTTACGATATAGATAATAAAACATATTTAATTCGGCTTCAAAGAACTGAAGAAAAAGCTGTTTTGTTGTTGGAATCAGGTAATCGTTTTCATACGACAGCTTTTGAATGGCCAAAAAACGTTGCACCATCCGGTTTCAGTATGAAGGTATGGGTTTTTTAAATATAAAATGGGTTTAAATATGTTTAATGTGTAATATTAAAGTGGTCAGATATACTCCCTTGAATTAGACAGTTTTGTGAAGATGTGTAAAGTTAAAGCATATTTTGGTAGAGAGTTTGCAGTTATAGTTTGGTTAACGAAAGATGACCATTCAAGGTCAATTGCTCGAATAAAGAAGTCTCTTGATAGAATTTAATATTTAAAAATGTATCAATTATAATTTGCGTTTTATGATTATCTAAAACGGTTTGTTCTTTGACATGGTTTAAATTTTTTTGTATATAAATGTGAGCAAACCCTAAAAAAAGGTTTAAAGTGTATATTCTGTAAGACTGATACATATTTCGAGTAATTGTATTTATTTGACGCTAGATGAGAAAACATTTAAAAAATAAGCGATTGGAAAAACTAAGTCAACTTGGAACCGACCGTATAGTTGATTTCCAATTTGGTACAAACGAAGCAGCATACCATGTCATATTAGAATTATATGACCGTGGTAACGTAATCTTAACCGATTATGAGTTGACCATTTTGTATGTTCTGCGACCACATACAGAGGGGGAACAAGTTAGATTTGCAGTTAAGGAAAAATATCCTGTTGATCGAGCTAAAATTTCTAATATACCAGATGTTGATCAGTTAAATACGACTTTAACGGCTGCAGGGAAAGAGCAAATCAAAAAAGTTTTGTTGTCAACCACAGGTATTTTATATGTTGAGGGGCTCTTAGCAAAAACAACCATAATTCAAATATTTTAAATATGAGTATTTTCAAAAACGCCAAATTGTTTTTCGCACAAGTTATTTCTTCTTTAGCTTTTCCCATTCGTTAGGGGTCGTTATTTTTTATTTTCTTCTTCCACTCATTTCTGTTTTGCGTGTTGTCCTCATTCAGTTCCTTTTCTCTCAAGTCTTCCACAATACAGTCCTTTCATCTTATCTTTGGCCTTCCTCTGTTTCTTCTACATTCTATTAGTTAGCTATTCCTTCTTCTTCCAGTATATTCTTCATCTCTTTTCATGACAAGTTCAAACCAATGTAATCGTCTCTCTTGTATCTAGAAACTTTTATCACTCGAGCCATTTCCCTTATCCTTTAAATCCTTAGGCCATCTTTCTGTGTCTTCCTCAACATCCTCATCTCTCCATATTCATTTTCTTTTCATTGATACTGACATTTTCTTAAACAAACTATGCAAATTGCACTTGACACTGACATCTTCTTCTTTAGCTTTTCTCATTCGTTAGGGTTCGCTGTTTTTTATTTTGTTCTTCCACTCATTTCTGTTTTGCGTGTCATCCTCATTCAGTTCCTTTTCTCTCAAGTTTTCCGCAATACAGTCCTTCCATTTTATCTTTGGTTTTCCTCTATTTCTTTAACTTTATATTAATAATCTATTCATTCTTCTTCCAATATATTCTTCATCTCTCCTCATGACATGTTCAAAGCAATGTAATCGTCTCTTTTGTATCTAGAAACTTCTATCACTCAAGCCATTTTTCTTATCCTTTAAATCCTTAGGCCATCTTTCCGTGTCTTCCCCAACATATATCTCAACATCCTCATCTCTGCCCCATTAATTTTCTTTTCATTGATACTGACATCAGTCAATTTGAATTATCTGAATATATTAACAGTTTCCATGGTTAGCATAGCTGGCTGATTTATAAAATTTAATATGTTCATAATTCTTTAACTCTAAACCGGTAGACCAATTATAACCAAAATCTAATCATGTCTGCGTATGGATCTAAACTCGAGGAATACGAAAATAATATAATTTTTGGATTCGTGGTATTGGAGTTAAGCATTCCGAAATGATCGTCACATACAGACATCGTAAAAATAGTAAATTAATATTCTAGGAACCCTAAAACGTGCTTATTCATTGAACTTTTTGACCAAAGACAATACCTTCCTTACCTAAAGGTAAGTAAGGTATTGTAAAACATGTACTAAGGTTGTTTTTGTTAAAGAGCTCTCTGTGTTTAAAATCAATTATTAATAAAACATTTTTAGCGTATGGTCCTGCCGTCATCGACCATGTTTTATTAGAAATTGGTTTTAAACGTAATGAACAAATACCCGTTCCTATTAATATAGAATTTACAGAAAAAGTTTTAAATGCTTTAAAACTAGCCGAATCTGTTATGGAAGACGCTAGAAATTCTTCGTCAAAGGTGAGGCCTTAAAAAAACATTTAACATATTTTTTATTTCTAAAATTCAAATACCCAAGTAACACTGATCGACGGTCGACCAAAAAGTGACGTCGATTTTAGGTTGAAAAGTTATATACGGTTGTCTAATTTGACGTCTGTGCAACGTCACTATGACGTTTATTTTTAGTCTAAAATATGACTATTTGGACGTCTAATTTGACGTCATTGTGCAGATATGTTCATCAACACTGTTTAAATAACGGATCAAAATGAACAAATTGTTCGTTTTGATGATCCGTTAATATAATAATATCTGTCTTCATAAATGTAACGTCATAACTGAATTCGGGGAAAAAATCATATTATTTCAGGGCTACATTATCCAAAAACGAGAAGAACGCCCGACAACCAACACAGAAAAAGAATTCTTCTTTTCCAATCAAGAATTCCATCCATTTCTTTTCAAACAATACAATCACTTACCTTTTCGAGAATTCGAATCTTTCAATGCAGCTGTCGACGAATTTTTTTCGACATTAGAATCACAAAAACTAGACATGAAAGCAATTCACCAAGAACGCGAAGCTGTAAAAAAATTGGACAATGTAAAAAAAGACCACGATCAGAGATTATTAGCGTTGGAGAAAACACAAGAAACTGATAAACAACGCGCTGAACTTATCACCAGAAATAAAGAATTGGTAGATAATGCCATTTTGGCTATCCAAAGCGCTGTAGCGAGTCAAATGTCCTGGCCAGATATCCAAAATTTGGTGAAAGAGGCTCAAATTCGTGGCGATCCAGTTGCAACCATAATTAAAAACTTAAAATTAGAAATGAATCATATTACATTATTACTTAACGATCCGTACGATTCGGGGGAATCAGATGATGATGAAAATAAATTAAAACCCATGCTTATTGATATAGATTTAGCCTTAACGGCGTTTGCCAACGCGAGAAAATATTATGATCAGAAAAGAAACGCGGCTAAAAAGCAACAGAAAACTATTGAATCGCATGGAAAGGCGTTAAAATCGGCAGAAAAGAAAACGAAGCAAACGTTGAAAGAAGTACAAACTATAACGAATATTAGCAAAGCGAGAAAAGTGTATTGGTTTGAGAAGTTTTATTGGTTTATCAGTTCGGAAAATTATCTCGTTATTGGCGGGAGGGATCAACAGCAAAATGAAATCATTGTAAAAAGGTGAGAAAAATGATTTCGATACATCAAATTCATCACAAGTGCGGCAGAATAATCCCCCTAGTGACAAATAATAAATAACAACATAGGAAGTTTTATCTCCAAATATTGTTGTAAGCTTTCGAGCATTTCTTAAGGCATACGGCGAAATTCTGTACGGATTGCCTCCCTTTGGGTTTGTAGGTTTTTCGGCTTTGAAAAAAGTCGCACGATGTTAAATTAACACTTCTCGAAACCTGCATTGAGGCGTTGTGTGGGCCGTGGCCCCATCCTGCTGATTCTCTTCAAGAACAGGGGATTACCTTTACGGGTGTTTGAGCAATCCTTTTCTGTCAACAGATCATGTTTCCCTAAAGTTTTGTCGGTGTCGTTACAGTGCTGCCACCGACTATTTTTATTTGTGATCAGTGAAGGGTATTTTGGGGATGCAATCTGTCGTTTGATTTTTCTATTGATGAAGGGTGGAATCTGACGTTTCGGCTAGTGATGCTATGAATGTTGTCTGATATTTCGGCTTGAGATGCTGATAATCTTTCGGGTAGAAATACTGATGAATGTTGTTTGACCTTTCGGCGGAAACTCTGACTTTTCATCTGGAGGGTTTGCTGGTGTTGGTCTGACCTCTCGGCTAGAGTCGTGGAAGTGTTCGTTCGTTCGTCCGTAATCGTAAATTGGGTGGGATCTTTCCCCCCACATCATTATAGGGACTTCTGTCCTCCTCTATAGATGTTTGTCTTGATTTTGACCGTGTGTAGTCGTCATCTTCCTTATGGTGGTGGTCAGGCTGAATCTTCTCCGGGACTTAAAGAAACTCGTGTGGTGGCTACTCGATGGTTTAGAGAAGGATTGCTGGTGGGTATTTTTGCGGGAAAGGAGTGTGTTGGTGTTGGGAAAGATATCTTGGAGAGAGTTGGAAGAATTGAAGTTACGTTTGGTGAAGTTGCACTGCATCTTTTTGATACGCTCATCCGCCGGCAAAACATTTACTGCTTCGTAGACCTCCCTGGATGGATGCCTGAGCACTCTTTGCTCTATGGCGATCAGCGGTTTTATTATGTTGGTACGGATGGCGGCGAAGGAAGTGTTTGTTCATTCGTAACCCCTACACCATTACAGGGACTTCTGCCCTCCTCAATGGATGTTTGTCTTATTTTTTACGGTGTGTAGTCGTCATCTTCCTAGGTATGGTGGTGGTCAGGCTCTAACTGGAGCTGAATCTTTTCTGGGACTTGAAGAACCTAGTCTGGTGGCTGCACGATGTATTGCAGAAGGATTGCTGGTTGGTAAGGGTATTTTTTGTGGGGTTTTCACGGGAAGGGAGGATATCTTGGAGACAGTTGGAAGGATTGAGGTTCCGTTTGGTGGCATCTTTTTGATACGCTCATCAACCGGCAAAACATTGGCTGCTTCGTAGACCTCCCTGGATGGATGCTTGACCACTCTTCGCTCGGTGGCGGAGTTGTTTAGTCTACAACTGATAAACGTTCGGTATATGTGCAAGAACACACGTTGGCTGCATCTCCTCAGCTTTCCTCTTATTGCGGTTGGGAGTCGTGGTCGGGACCTAATGGCTTGTTGAGGCTGCGGGTGTAAGGTACCCCCAAGGTACATGGCACTTGAGTATTTTAAACGGTGATGTTAACCTCTGCTTCTTTGTGTCTGCATTGAGGTTAGGGACGGAATAGGACTAGCTGGGATTTGGTAGAATTTGGTCGTAGTCTTTGCCGTCCTGTTGCATGGCGGAGGTGTCGAGTGCGGTATTTCTGCCGATCGTTGTGTACGCCATATCATCGGCATATTGCAGGTCTGATGGCCTATGGGATATCTCTAAAGAACACGATGCAAAGCAGGGGTAACAAGACAGAACCTTGGGGGATGCCGGCCTGTAGGTGTGTAAGCAATTGCTTCAGGTCCTTTTATACCTGGCGTATCTTGGTACTGATAGATTGATGCGCACGCTGCTTCAAGCGGGAGTGGGGTTACGACTACTTGCATCAAGGATCTGTTTTAGCGGACATTATGCCCCCGTAGATACCACCCCCACCCTTTTACGACCTCTACTCACTTCCCAATTAAATTAGGGAGATTATTCTACCGCACCCTATTCAATTTATTTTTATCAAATCATTAAATTCGGTTGTATTATGAGTCTTAATCCTTTTAAAATCTGCAGATATATGAAAGCAAACGATATATATGTCCATGCCGACGTCCATGGAGCTAGTAGTGTCATAGTTAAAAATCCGTCCGATCAACCAATTCCACCAAAAACTTTAAACGAAGCTGGAACCATGGCTATCTGTTATAGGTACATTTCTTCCAAATATATAAACGCACTATCTTTTTATTCTTCTTCTTCTTCTTAGTGTGGCGTGGGAAGCGAAAGTGGTGACGTCTGCCTGGTGGGTAACCGCGTCTCAAGTCAGCAAAACCGCTCCAACGGGCGAATATTTAACAACGGGTAGTTTTATGATTCGTGGAAAAAAGAATTATTTACCTCCTTGCCATCTCATAATGGGGCTGAGTTTTTTGTTTAAGCTAGAAGATGGCTCTATAGTTAGACATAAAGATGAGAGAAGGATTCGAGCTGCGGATGAAGAAAGCGAGATTGTTAAAGATGATGAGAAAGAGGAGGAAGAAATTGAAGTACTTAACGAGAGTGACGGTGAGTTTGCCCACATAATTAACGACCGGGGGTGTTATTATTTTTCCTTTTTCATAGAGGATGAAGTTGACGACAATAAAGAAGAAGAAGAAAAGCAAGAAGACGATAAATCAACCAGCGAAAGTGATGACGAAAAACCACATTTTCCTGATACTCATATAAAAATCCAACATTTCGCAGGCACAAAGTAACATTAAATTTGTATTTTTCTATATTCTATAATTTATAATTTGTTTTTATTTTATTTAATAGAATAAATTTAGTAACCGAACCAGTTTCTCCTCAAATAGACGACGATTTTAGCGATTCAGAAAGAGTTGTATTTTTGGGGGACGATAAGCCTGTAATCTTAAAACCAACAGGAAGAAGCCGAGGGCCTAGTGAAAGTAAAAATAAATTACAGAAACAACCATCTAAAGGTATAACAAAAAAATATTTACATAAAAAGTTACTTTATAAATTTGTTTAGAATCTATAAAAGAAGAATTGAAACAGCAGGCCCAAGTCAAACGTGGCCAAAAAGGCAAACTAAAAAAGATAAAAGAAAAGTATAAGGACCAGGATGAAGAAGAACGACAACTTCGAATGGAAATACTACAGTCTTCAGGTAAAGTTAAAGAAACCAAAAAATCAAAGAAGAAAGAGCAAACATCCAACAAAGAATTCAAAAAACCTCCTCCAAGAACGCGCCAACCCGCCCCCCGCGCCGACGACGACGAAGACCCCTCCGACGAAGTCCAAGTCTCCGCCGAAGTCGACATGCTCGATTCCCTAACCGGCCAACCCGTCACAGAAGACGAACTGTTATTCTCCGTACCCGTTGTTGCCCCTTACAACACTCTTGTCAATTATAAATACAAAGTTAAATTAACTCCCGGCACTGGAAAGAGAGGCAAGGCTGCCAAAACGGCAGTAAGTATGTTCTTGAGGGATAGAACGGCCACGCAAAGGGAAAAAGATTTGTTGAAATCAGTAAGGGATGAAACTTTGGCGAGAAATTTACCGGGGAAGGTGAAAGTTTCTGCGCCCAAATTACAAGCCTTGAAAAAGTGATGATTTGTATATTAAGTTTTTATTGTTTGTATTAAGTGTTGATGTATTTCGTATCAATAAATAATTGTTAAGAAGATCGTCCAGAACTTTTAATAAACTGCTATCTTCTTTAGGGCAAAAAATAAG
Organism: Harpalus rufipes; assembly: GCA_951394225.1. Taxonomy (NCBI): domain Eukaryota; kingdom Metazoa; phylum Arthropoda; class Insecta; order Coleoptera; family Carabidae; genus Harpalus; species Harpalus rufipes. The sequence goes on from OX596280.1 coordinate 508,598, forward strand.
TGATAGAATAAAAACAAATAAATATTTAGGGTGCTACGCCCCATTGCTGTACAAGAAACGGCAAACTGTGGCTAGTTTTAAGTGGAGACGGGAGTGGGTAGAATCTTTGGGCGCCAGTCAAAATTACCAACAAACTACGGAAGGGACGTAATTATTACTTTTTCTACATTCTGGTATCTTGGAATTGTAACATGGTTGTTGATCACCTCCAAACGTTCTTTCCTAGTTCGATTTTGAAGGCTGGATTCCTTCCCCGGAATATGGCGTCATCCCGCCCCAATCTAGTGGACTTCTTCCGGTCCACTTCTAGGTTGGCTTTTAGATCTGCTTCAAACGAAACGTCTGGGGCGTCTGGGCCTTCTCTCTTCGTTGTTTTCTCACTATCAGCCTCTCTCTGCCAACCATCAGACTCCACCCTCTCGCCAACCGCGTCACGCCCTTCGCATCAACCATTACGGCCCGCCGTTTCCGCCAACTCTCTTCAGCTCACTACCTTGCCGACACACTGACATTCAATTTTAATTATATAAATAACCACTGGAGGGACCTGTCACAGTATAAAGTGCAATTTGCATATTTGTTTATAACATAATTTTACTGGAATTTGACGGAAGGTATTGTGCTGGCCACATCAGATTTTTTGTAATATAAAATGTATTTAATTAAAATTTGAATAATATATAACAATAACAACTTATTTTTACAACAATAACATTAAAATATTTCATCTTCCAGTCAACTAATCATCATCGTCTTCATCTTCCTCCTCTTCTTCTTCTTCTTCCTCGGGATTTTCTTCTCCCTTAGGCGGCTTTTCTTTAGGCAAATGAGCAATACGCCATTCTTCTTCTTGTTGAGCCGTAGGATCCAACGTCTCCATTATTTCAGGACCTAATGGGTATTCTTCCTGAATATCAGGCAGGGGTAACGGTGAAAAATTATTCGCAAAATGTTTGTGGCCAAATCCCAGATAAATATTTTCAAAAAATCTAAAGAAAAAGAAATTATTAGTGTTTGTTTGATGGAATTTATGTTGGCTTACTTTCCGGCAGTAAGTGCGTAAGCCCCAGGCCAAAGATTCGACCGAACGACGGTGATGGCGCGCTCTGGAAGAAGTGCCGATGTGGATTTAACACTCCAGGGAAATAATGCTTCCAGAGAGGCGTCTTCAGATAAAGGCGTCAATAATGGAGGACCAATTTCTGGTTCTGCAGTTTCACCGCCAGTTTCTTCCTCTTCTTCTTCGCCCAATTCTTCCTCCTAACACAAACGTAAATACATATCTATGTATTTGTTGTTTGAATATTACTTACTCCGACATCAGCTTTGGGGTAAGGGTTCCACCATCTTGTTCTTCCTTGAGGAAGAATATTTAGCGTATGATGAACCCAAAACGCCATTGTTGGGTCCGTTAAATCGGTCATCGCATGTGGTTCATATCTTTTATTTACTTGATATGATGTTTTGAAACCTTCAACAAAATCATCGTTATAATTTGTGTAACTTATTATTTTTTCTTACCTCCGCCGCCTCCTTCTTCCTCCTCCTCCTCTTCCTCTTCTTCTTCCTCCTCTTCTCCTTCCCCGCCGCCCTTAAAAGTAAAGTACCCTAAAGGAGAAATTTGCGTACTAGCCGATATTCTCGCAATTTGCGCGCGCAAATAATTCATCTCATTCCCGGGAAACTTTGGATACGATATAATCTAAAATACAAACAATAATGTTAATGTTTGATATATTAATCTGTGATAAACATACCTCAGTGTCCAAATTTCCTGTGAAATATTTGACGATTTGTCGGGAGACTACGAGTTGTTGAGGAGTTACATCTGGGAGGGGCGTCCAAGTATCGCCTATCACGTTGCAAACATAGTACACCTACAACAATCAATATCAAGAAAAAGGGGACCATACAAAACTTGGGCATGTATATCGGACGAAATAAAATAGAACAACGAAATATATAAACCAAAGAATAAAGAAAAAGGGAAGACCAAGACATAAAACAAGCCTTTGAAATTGAAAATGAAGAGATATAGACAAACTTGGCGGGAATTCTTGACGAAAGATCTTGAGAAAATTGACCGAATAAAAGAAGATATGAAAAAAAAAAGAAAACGGGGAAGTCCAAGACATGGAACAAGCATTAGACAGAAGACAGAAATAAAAATACAGCGGATAGACAAAATTGGCGGGAACTGGTGACGAAACATTCTGAGCATGTTGACCGAAGAAGATATGAAGAAGAAAAAAGAGAAAGGAGTAGACCAAAACGTAAAACCAGCATTGGAAAGCTGGAATTAAATGTAGATAAATAAAAACACAATTGATAGATAAAATTGGCGGGAACTCTTGATAAAAGACCTTAAGGAAGCTGACCGAATAAAAGAAGATATGAAAAAGAAAAAAGGGAAAACCAAGACGTAAAACAAGCCTTCGTAATTGAAAATGGAGAGAAATAGAAATACAATTGATAGACAAAATTGGAGGGAACTCTTGATCTTGACGAAAACTCTGAGCAAATTGACGGAATAAAAGAAGAAGTTTTGAAGCAAAAAGGAAAGACCAAGACGTAAAACAAAACGTATTACCCATTGTTGGGTGTACCAATCTGCTTTACGCACAGATTTCGCTAATGAATGTGCGGGCGTTTACCAGGCGTCACTTCACGGGCACTCATTGCTGATAGACAAAATAGACGAAAAACCTTAAGAAAGTTCCCCGAATAAAAGAAGATACGAAATATGTCACCGCTAGTCCAGAAGACACCTTAAAATATCGAGTCGCTACCACCTATTACTATTAAATAAGTAAAATACTACTACAATAAATGATATTGTTTTACTTTCCCAGAAAGTTAGTTACCTTTTTGTTGACACCTTCCCCGCAAGATTCCCTAGGAGTTACCGGTATGACCTTGACTTGCGCAACAGGTAGCGGAGGTTTCGGCCGTGGATATTTCGTCTTTTTAGGGGGCGCTTCTTCTTCTTCTGCCGCTAATTCTTGATTCTTCTCCACTTCTTGTAGGGCGGTTTCGATGTTTTCTAGAACTATATCCTCTTCTTCTTCTTCTGCCAGAGGCTAACAAAAAAGAAACAATCAAAAAAGAAATAAAAACTTTTTAATACGTACCATATTGCGTTTGGCCATCTCTTCATCACTCGGTTCCGTTTCTAAGATGATATAGTTTTTATACAATCCGTAAATTTTCCCCCAAAACCTTTAAGACCATTTATTTTGTTACAAATATATAAATAAGTTATTGTTTTCACCTAATGTCTTGAAGTTTTTCTGTTTTCGCTAGTTTTCTCATTGATAATTCCAAGCAATATAATTCTGTTTTTGGTATACCAATTCCAGCTTTTTCAAACAAATATGAAAAATTCATCATGTCCCTTTTACTGGCATCCGTCATGTCTTCGTCTTCTGGATCAGCGGTACTGGGTTCGATATCCAACGGAGTTGGAGGCTACAATTAAATTTTTTTAAAAAAATAAAATATTTTGGAAATAAATTTACCGTTAAAAAAGGCATAACTCTTGTTGTATATTCATATCGTAACGGAGGAACATATATATCGTTCAAATGATCTGTAAGAGGTTTAAATCTTTGTTCTTTAACTTTTCTACTATATTCTTCAAAGAAGTCAATAACATTTTCGGGTCTTTCTGCCAATATTTTATTCAGACATTCGCTCAAATGGTCGTACCTACAAAATATATTTTATTACCCATTTCTGGGTGTCCTATTTGCATTTATTGATACATATTGTCCCCCGAAAATGGGCTGACTCTTTGCAAAAAGGTCTTCGCATCTTCGAATTCGGATTTGTAGTCTGGTACGGTGAAGACATCTCTCATAGAGATCATGGATTCTTCTGGGGCACATTCTGAAGGGGCTAAAGGATTCGTCGGATCCATTTTTATAAAACTAATCAAAATGATTGATATGGACGGAAAAACGCTAAACAATTGTTTGATTCAAAGATTACTTTAATATAAAATTACCAAATCCCAAAAATGGTTGACGTATTCAAAATATGTGAAATTATTTATAAAATATTTTATTTTTACAAATAATTTACCCCTTGGCCTTAAAATTAGGAAAAAACATATCGTATTTGCAAAAATATTTTTAATTTAAAAATGGATTCATATTTTTGGGACTATTACCCAAAAATAGGAAGAGATACCAACTTTGTAACATCACCATTCGATTCTTCAAACAAAATTATATAAATATATCTTTTTAATCGACTGGTCCTTCAGACCGTGCGTTTACGTTTCAAAATTTACTGCGTGTTCTGAAGGATTAAAAATATACTTCATTAAAAAAAAAATTGTTGTGGCCACCACAATACTTCTAACCACTTCTGTTTTTGGTTACATAAGTATAGGGCGCAAGCAGTCATGTAACATTGTTGGCCTTGACAAGCAGATATGGGGACAACTAGTAATTATGTACATAGATGTCAAGTGTCAGAATTTATTAAAATTTCAAGATTTTCTAAATTCACGTAGTTAATTTGTCACCAGGAGTGTGGAATTTACTTGTCGAGGAAAATAAATCACATGTAATCGGAAAATCACTAAATTTAGAATGAAAAATTATGATGTTGGACATCTATGTACATAATTACTAGCCATAATTTTGACACGGGCCCCCATATCTGCTTGTCCAGGCCAACAAAGTCACATGACTGCTCTATTGTATTTAACATTCTATTCTTTATATTTAGATTTTTTAAATTTAAATTCATTCTATGAAGAAATTTTGTCCTCTTCTAATTTTTCGAAATGTTTTCAATTCATTGTCGGGATTGGCAGTATTTTTGAAGGGTATATGTAATATTAAATATTTAACTATTAATACAATAAGAAATAGTATAATGTACGTACTTCCCACAAAAAATCTTCAGTAATGTCTCTGGATTTTTGACACTGACATTTATCTGTCAATTACAAACATTTTAATTATTTAATTGGTACCTTATCTTTATCTCTAAAGCTATAAAAGATATAATAAAATATTTAAATGTATCAGATAGAGAATTTAATCTTCTTTAATACAAGTAAGAACAAAAATTTTCAAAAAATAATATTTAGAAGATTTTTTTTAAGTATCTGTTATTTTCGGTTGTCCAATTATTACTAAAACCTTTTCAACTCTTCCTAATAATGTCCGATTGAGAAATACGTAGTTAAACAGTTATTAAGTATTATAGTTTTTGAGAAATCGTCCTTCCAACCTCGCCACATACACACACACATATACATCCACACACACAGGCATAGACATCATCGTAAAAATATTAAAATCGGATTGTAGAGACCTTAAAACGTCTGGATATGTGATTTTTAGCATGAATCCAATACCTCTCTTAGCGAGAGATACAAATACATTACAAATATATTTATAATAATCAGGTATTAAATAAATAATCAATGACAAATTTATTTAGTTGTATATAATCAAAACTATCATTTTCCTTGGCATATAAAAGTTTCATCTATTTCGAAACTAAATCCATGTTCAAAACTATTAAATTTTACAGATAATTGCAATAATTTTCATATTACAATGTCAATTACTGCTTCCACAGCGCGCCAATAGATGTCCAGTGTCATATCCATTTTCTCGCGATGTTCTTCTGTTGACTCAGCCGCGTATGGTCGCATGGTCGGGTCTCCGCGGGTCGAACAATCGCCAGTCGGCAGTCGGTGATCAGCAGTCGCTTGTTGGGATGTGTGTGCGCGTTGTTAATTATGCCGGTATGACATTTCGCTGTCTAAACACACCTTTTTCCATGTTTAAACAATTTTATGTATGAAAAAGTGTACAGAAGTGTAGTGTAAGTGTTCAGCAACCATGGTGGAGCTAAACTTCAATGCTAGTGGTGAGTATTTTCAATGTTTTACATCCCCTTTTGTGCTGGAGAGATTTACATAGTAGACACATAAAATTAAAGAATGTATCAATGTTTTTGTTGGGGAATATATGGGAAATATTATAGGTTATATTGAGGATTGTTATAACAAAAATGTTTATAAAATAATTGATAATTTTCTGGTGGTTTTCCGGGATTCGCGCATGGCATGGTGTTTTTGACCCCGATTTTAAGGGTGGAACTTATAAATTTTCAGAATAATCTTTATTATTTATAATCTATTAAAAAATAAATAAAATATTGGCTCATTTTTTTGTGGTTACGATTACTCACATATTGTTTGATTGTGTTTGTTGCAATCAATAATATATAAATGTCAGTAAAATACAAGGTATAATAATTGTCATATCAATTATTTATTTTCTTAATTGTATTGTTTTAAATTTTGACATTATAAATCTCCAATTTTGTATGAATTTTTCCTACAGATAAATGCTTTTATCATTGAAATATATGCATAAAAGATAATTTTAATATAGATAAAACTATTTGTAGTAAAAAGGGTGAGTCACAGGTTTTCTGAATCGTTTGTGTGCTGGCTACTGCATATTAGGGAAACAGTTGCAATATAGTATTTGACATTAGGATGTCGTGCTGCTATAGCAACCAGTAGGGTGTTTATACATTTTGGTCGATGCACGACAAAATGCAGTTTTAATAAAACTTATGTTAAATTTTTGAGGAATATACTTTGTATAAGTAAAATATAAATATTTAGCTTTATTATACAACCTGAAATAATTTATAGAGGCTGGCGACCGGCACAACCGAACATAGGACTTTATGTAAAATCAAATTTTCCTAATTTCCTGCTTCCCTAATTATTTTTGGTAAAAAAGCTTCAAATAAAAGTTGCAGGGCGTAAAATTCTGCATCTGAATCAATAAGCAAAATTAATTTTGTATGCCTCGTAACGGCAGAAATTGCGACAAAATAAATAACAAATGTCTTAACGATTTATCTGTCATGTTAGGGTAATTTATTTTTATTAGGTATTATTTCTAATTTCGATTAATGATTATCTGTTAATTTATATTGATATTTGTTCACTTGAACAGAAATTACAAATAATAAAAAAATATATTAACCTAGCTTGACAGATAAATCGTTAACATTTGTTTTTGTTTCAATTCCATATAGCTATTGCTATTTTTGAGGTTTCGACATTTTCATACCTAATTTGTGCCGTTACAAGGCAAACAAAATTAATTTTGTTTATTGATTCAGATGCAGAATTTTATGCCCTACAACTTTTACTTGAAGCTTTTTTACCTAAAACATTTAGGGAAGCAGGAAATTAGGAAAATCTAATTTTACATCTTAAAGTCAATATTTTTGTTATGGAAAGCTATAAAATGATTATATGGTTTAAAAAAAATATTTTCTTCTCTATACGGATGTCCTCCTTGGTCTTCTATAAGATTGTCTTATATTATTTTATTATATCTTTAATAATATAGAAATTATTGGAGGTAACTCGTTTAACTGTTACATCCTACTGACGAATTTATCGTTTGACAAAAATGATTACAATTTTAACAATGTGTGAATATAATTATTAAGTGCTTAAGTATTAATCTTTTAATACATTTAACTTAATAACCAAAACAGATGTTATCTTTTTATCTGCCAAGGGTATCTGCAAATGTAGACGCATGACATGTCAATACACAATATTGATTTGTAAAAATTATGTTTTAATTATCGTGAATCTATAATCTTCTGAAGGGTCGCTAATGATTATCTTTGTTAGGACAATGTAACAAATCCTTCTTCGTTCACGGTATAACAGATTGTTACACAAATTGTTATTGAAAAATAATCTTTAATGAAATAATGACAGAGTTTTGAAAATTATTTCTACTGTGGCAGATGCACTGCGAAAAATCTGGTGGTTCTTTCCTAATATTTGTCGTTTTTTGTTGATGATGGTCAGCTGAGCTGCACCTGGCCAATTCGATCGAAAGAGCAGCAGACACGAGATACAGCTGTCGCTTGTCTATACCAATTTAGAAAGGATTGCTTTTATACTGTGTATCGGGGTTTTGATTTTCGAATGTAAAATCTTTGAGAGTATTTCAGCTCTAAAATTCAGAGGATAATGACTGTAGTCATAATTCTATGATCCTTTTTAGAAAGAGCTAATAGTTCTTCGTCGAATTGACGAACTATCAAGTTTACCTATAACAGTTATATTCAGGTAGTGCTGGGAGTCAGTCGTATTGCCTGGTGATCGCATGACGTTATTTTTACGTCATGGAATCACCAGGTGATACGGCTAATTCTCTGCCACGGTCTCAGCACAGGTATAGAAGGTGGTGTAGAATTTCTTATACATTGTCTGGTCTAGACAGTATATGCACCTGTCCTTTGTAAAGATTATCTTCTTCGTCCTTATTGCACATTATAATATTTCATGGTTTGTGGAATTTCCTGGAAACTTCATCTGTTCTTAAAAAAATCTACCTGCATTTATTCAAAGGCTGGAGTATAAACAAGTGATTAAGGGTGATTGACGAGTATTGTTTTATCTGTTACCACAATACCTCTCGCTATTTCCATCTTTGGTTATATAAGTATATGGCGCGAGCAGTCATGTGACTTTGTTGGCCTTGACAAGCTGATATGGGGCCCGTGTCAGAATGACAACTAGTAATTATGTACATAGATGCCAAAGATTTTGTAAGTTCACGTGGTTAAATTATCACCAGGAGTGTGGAGGAAAATAAACCACATGGAATTGGAAAATCACGAAATTTAGAATGAAAAATTATGATATTTGACATCTATGTACATAATTATTAACTATCATTTTGACGCGGGCCCCCATATCTGCTTGTCAAAGCCAACAAAGTGACATAACTGCTCGCGCCCTATTGTATTTAACATTTCTTGTATACCTACATTCTACACCAAAAATTGTACTTATATATATTCTTTATATTTAGATTTTTAAATTCATTCTATGAAGAAATTTTGTCCTACTCTTCTAATTTTTCTAGATGTTTCCAATTCATTGTCGGGATTGACAGTATTTCTGAAGGATATATGTAATATGCCTATAATTTTAAATATTTAACTATTGATACAATAAGAAATAATATATAGATGTACTTCCCAGAAAAAGTCTCTGGATTTCTGACACTGGCATTTATCTGTCAGTTACAAACATTTTAATTGGTTTCCATGGCATTATTTTATCTCTAAATCAATAGAAGATATAATAAAATATTTAAATATATCAGAGAATTTAATCTTCTGTAATATTTGCAAGAACGATAATCTATAAAATTTGATTTGTTTATAAACAGCAATTGACTAATTGATAAATATATATATCACAGTTATTAAACAGCAAAGGCAGTGACGTAGCTAGCACACGGATTGCTAAAGGGTCCCTCTCCCAAATTTCTCGATAAAACAAATATTTCTTGTAAGGTTGTAGAGGCAGATATACTGCTTTTCTACGCCCCTGAGCGAAGGACCAGCAGTAACCGTAATAATTGATAAATAACTTATAGGATTAAAAATTCTTAGAACTTAAGTTATTTGGAAGGAAAGCAGCATATACATAGAAGTTTAGAGGATCACATTAAAACATTATATTATATTGTGGCATTTATAAGATAGCTTATAATAGTTGAATGTTCGAACGCCAAAGCTTTTACATTATCTAAACCGGCAAAGGTTTAAGTAACTATAATTACTCATATTCATACGATATGATTGAAACATTTTAAATATAAATAAACCACCACTTTAACCGTTTGTATGTAACTGATACGGAATATAACTTTCGTCGTCTTCTGTAGTTTATTTGAATTACAAATATTTAACGAACAATAGGATTTTTTTTATTTCTTCTATTTTTGTGTACCATATATTCTGACACACACGCACATTTATTGAAAGAACACGCGAGACAACGAAAGGGCAAAACATATGCTACAATAGGGGTGTGTTTGTATACACACACGCATGAATATCATGTATTCTTTTATACATCACGTCATATGACGTTTTATCCTATCGAATTGCGAAGGAATAATTTCCAGAGAAGATGCCTCCTTGCCAAAATCCCAAAATAAAATTTGGAGGTAATCTTAGTATGTATCTACATTATTTTTTATAAATTCCACCCATAATAACTTTGATTTTAATGGAGGTTGAACGGCCACGTTTGCTAACTACCTCCCAACACGTGAGACCAAACTTTGGGGAGACATTTTCTTCCCTCGCCCGAGGAAATATTAAATTCCTCGGCTGGTAGGCAACGCACGTCTATCGGCCTATATAGTCTCATACTTTTTGCGATCGCCCACGCCTACTGCGATATGATCGCAACTGACACTGATGAATAATGTTTGTTGGAAAAAATCGAGAATGATTGCCATTTATTATTTTAAAGACTAATGTAAAGATGGATAAATTCTGCTGTTGATTAATGTGTGGTTGTAGTGATTTGGCTCAATATTTTATTTTATTAATTGTTTAGTTTGCTGTGATGGATAAGGGCATTAATACACTGGTACACATCTGACGGTCAATATAAAAATTAGGATGAACTATACAGGCTGTTGATCAGGTTTTTGTTTTATGCAATTTCCTGCTCTCCTGTTCATTTTCATTATACAGAGTTAAAACTTGTATACAAAATTGTTCTTCCATGTTTACCTTCCATCACCTTTAGGTAAGGAAGGTATTGTCTTTGGTCAAAAATTCAATGATGAGTTTTTAGCTAATAAGAATGTTTTAGGGTCCCTCTAATACGGTTTTACCATTTTTACGATGATGTCTGTATTTAAATATATGTGTGCATGTATGTGTGTGTGTCTCTATCTCTCTGTGTGTATGTGTGTGTGTGTGTGTGTGACGAAAATTTCGGATCGCATAACTTCAATACCACGATTCCAAAAACTATATTTTTTTTGTATTCCTCAAGTTTACATCCAAAAGAAGAAGTGATTAGATTTTGGTTATAATTGGTCAACCGGAAGTATACTCATTTGAAGATTTAACAGTTAAATATGATTTATTGACATTTAACGTTATTATAACTTAAAGAATACATTATTCTCTATACGATTTGATTGCATTTTATACTTCATATTCAATAGATATAGAGTTAAAGAATTTAAATCAGCCAGCTATGCTAACCATGGAAACTGCTAATATTTTCAGATAATTTAAATTGACAGATGTCGAATGAAAAGTAAATGAATGTGGCAAAGATGAGGATGTTGAGATAGATGTTTAGGAAGACACGCAAATATAATGGAATGAAAGAATAAGGGAAATAACTCTAGTGTTAGAAGTTTGTAGAAAGATACAAGAGAGACAATTACATTGGTTTAAATATGTTATGAGGAGAGATGAAGAATATATTGGAAGAAGAATGAATAGCGTAGTAATAGGTAGATTTTTCATAAGTCAGATTGACGTTTAATGTTTATTAATAATTTCTGAAAACCAGAAAAAAACAAATTTTGACAAAACTAGAAACACAATTTCGACGATAACATAGTTAAAAAATTACCCCTAAACATATTTAAATCGCATTAATAACGTGCATAATTGCGACTATCAACTGTTTTACAGTCCTCCAGAGCCGCAAACAACTGCAACTCGGTCAGTTCTTCAGAGACCATAACCATTTATTACTCCACAGAGAAAAACTTTCATTATATTTGAAGATAATTAATGAAATGATATTAATATCTCTGTAAACTTATCTATAGGAAATATTGAAAAATTATCAGTTAAGTTTAATGTACGATGTAAACAATGGAAGGTCGAAGAGGTTAATGATGTTGGGAGGAAAAACAAAGGAAAGCGAATATTTAAAAATTTATTTTATTGTTTAATATCATGGACAGGAACAAAAGTTACCCTTGTAGTGAGGGCATGAAAATATTATATCATTTAATTCAGAATAAAATTCTTTATCTAATAAATAAATAGAAAATATATGATCCAATTTGAAATAACAGAATTGGTCTTCACAAATTGAAAATCAGAACTGGTTGAAAAAAAGTAAACTTTTGCTCATTAAAATAGTCTAGTAAAAATAGAAATTGTTTGCTAATTTCACCGACTTCGTAGCTCTTACAGTTCTCGACATAGCAATAGGGGATAAAATAAAATGAACACCCTGTATCTACTTACGTATATCGGCAAAAGTTTTATTAATATTTTAATATTCTAATCACAGAATTATGGGTCTGTGAACTGACAAATTTTATATGCAAATTATGTCTATATATGGGGCATCCTTCTATGTAATATCCTTCGGTCTATATATATACACTTGTACAAATTATGAGTCGTTTATTGTGTAGACAGACACCTAGATATATATGTTTAATAAATTTCCATTGCAATTTATACCCCAGGCCCAGGCCCAGGATCGAATTCGACCGAAGACAAATTGAAACAGTCTTTTCAATTTTCATGTGACACCTGTGGTGCCCTCTCTACAAGGGCTTTAAGGTGAAGTGCCTTCAACAATACAGATATATTGTCAAATTGACACACCCAGAAATGGGTAATATTTTTTTTATTGGTATCTGAGTGGCATTTGTCTTTTTACAATTTAGGTGCGGGTGCATCCCTTGAATAAGTGGTATGAAACAAAAGAATGTTTTCGTAAAACAATTCAGCATCGCGGGATACAGAAACAAAAGAGCAACGCAGTGCGTATAGGGTGGAAAGTATAAGAGGGAGAGGGCTCTCATTAAGACAAGGACCCTTCGAACTTGTTAAACAATTATATTTTTAATTATTTTATTTTTCAACTGATGTGACACTTAAAAGTGCAAAGAAGGGCCCTTGATTTTGCAGAATACAAAGAATTAATTGGAAAAAAATATTGAAAAGTTTACTATCATAAACGAATTAAATTGGCATACATTTATCTCTTTCCTTTGCAAAGGCTATAAGCGTGTGCGATAAGGATGGATATAACACGCTTGTCTTTCAAAAATTTATATTGTTTTGACTAAGTTAAAACATTCCACTTTAAAACGATGCTCGTTACAGATACATTAACTTGTTTCATAGCCGGACGAATAACGTTATTTTCTGTCAGTGTCACTGACATTGTGTCAGTATCTTATTTTTCACATATTTGGTTTTACATTTACTAATAAACTTACCAGTTTACTTATTTTTAAAATTTGAATGATTTTATTGTAACATATATTTTTTCATAATAATAAAATAACAGTAGTATCTTATGTACCCTCATAAAAACTAAGCAAATGACACTACTGAATTTGTCAGAATGGGCGGAGCCAAAATCTGAATTCATCGGACATCTTTCAAAATTCTTACTGTATATACATTATTTTTTCCTAAAAATATATGCGCAAATTTTTATATATAATCTTTTAAGAATAAAGTGCAAGTTCTCTTAAATTTTATCGTCTTTATATAACTTTTCCTATATAAAGTACATAAACGTCGAGCACACAAATTGTAGAGAAAAGTTTAGTTTAATATAAGAGAACCCTGAAGCACAAGTACACTTGAAACATATACACAGGCCAAGCGTACGTAATTAAAATTAAGCGAGGTACTCATTTTTATTCATAAACCACATGGGGTAAAACGCTATATATTTTTATCGCTTTTTACTTCATTTTCGTCATATAAAATTATTTCTACTTCATATTTATATCTGAATTATCTACTATTTTAACAACAAACGAAATTTGTTTTAAGATATAGTGTAGAGTGACATGATTTCACTAAGATGGAATCTTCTCCTACCAACTAATTTCTTTAGACTTTTCAGTACCGTTCTTTACAAATATATTCTTCAGAATTTGTCGGGAATTTGTAAAACGGAAGTAACATGAAATGTCCCATATGGAACCGGCTGTTAAATTCCTCAGATTTGTTTATTTATTTAAAGAATTGGATTTAATTTATAAAATAGAAACATAAAAGTACAAAATTTAAACATAACAGCACATTTCAAAAGTTGTAAATTAAAAGATATGTTAAATTATGAATGGTAATTTGGGGATAAAATTAGAGCTAATTAAATTTTCGGCTACTAATTCAAATTTTGGTCTAAGTTAAGCGTCGACTGTTAGGTACTATGTCATATTAGTAGATCAATTTTAAATGAAGCATGCATTAATGATAATAACACACTTCATACATTATCGTTTCCTCACATATATAATCAAATGAAAACGTTTCATTAATTACAAAATCTTGTTGAGGAAACTACCGCCCATTATTATTTTTACCTTCCGTCACCTTTAGGTAAGGAAGATATTGTCTATTAGGGTCCATATAATACGATTTTACCATTTTTACAATGATGTCTGTATGTATGTATGTGTGTTTGTGTCCATGTGTGACGAAAGTTTCGGATCGTATGACTTCAATACCACGATTCCAAAGATTATATTTTTTACGTATTTCTCAAGTTTACATCCAGAAGAAGATGTGATTAGATTTTGGTTATAATTGGTCAACTGGAAGAACCCTCATTTAAATATTTTCTTGAAAAAACGCAATTAAATATTATTATAACTTAAAGAATATATTATTCTCTATACGATTTGTTTGCATTTTATACTGCATATTCAATAGATATAGAGTTAAAGAATGATAAAGATATTATATTTCATAAATCCGGATAATTCAAATTGATAGATGTCAGTATAAATAAAAAGTAAATTAATGTGGCAGAGATGAGGATGTTGAAGAAGACGGGGAAGACACGAAAAGATAGGTAAGGAAATAATTCTAGTGTTACAAGTTTCTAGAAAGATACAAGCGAGATGATTACATTGGTTTGAAAATGTCATGAGGAGAGATGAAGAATATATTGCAAAAAGCGAATCTTTTGCAAGAAAATTTATGTATGGAATTTATACATAATACACAAGATTGACAGAAGGTATTGTGCTGGCCACATCAGTTTTTTTCTAATAATATTGTTTTGATGGCGTTATTATCAGTGTTGAAATATGTTAGCAGATAAACATGGTTTTCTAAAACCATTGAAATCTACGGCAGGAAAATATTAACCACCAAAGATAACCATTTGGTTTTTTTCATTTTGTGCGCAGTTAAACACCAGCAGATTACAATAATATGTTTGGTTTCCGTTTCGGAAATTGTTATATTTATTAAACGCTACAAATCGAAAAGATTACAAAAAACATGTCGTCCAGTAAAACAATTTCTTTCCCTTACTTCGCAATTTGCCCTTCGAGCTTTTACGATTCCATTACACAGTGTCAGCTTCTAAGCGTCAATCCGTCGTCCTTGTAACTTGCCTGAAAGCTTCAAGCTCAGGCATAGCTTTAGCTTATCAAAGCTACCAATGAAACACAGCTTTCACCGGCAAAGCACAAGCTGAGAAAATGTAAAAAGGCAATTTACACATTCAAAACACGACCTCCAACAAGAAGGAAAAGAATTACGAGAAGGATAAATTTACAGGAAATAAAATGATCAAAGGATATTTTGTCTTTTATAGTTTGTAGGTAGTTTCGTGTATTCTACAGAGTTTAACTTATTAAATGAAAATAAATACTGGCTCGCGACTAAGTCCGATTAAGCAAGCGACTAGTCATCTCCCGACTAAAGTATTATAACATTGTAACACTTAGACGTGCGCTTAGAATTACAGTCTTTATTTTATAGTCACAAACGAAACCACCAAAAGTCAGGATTGGTCATCCACCAAATATCGCGGCAGTAGTTGCTGTTTATAATGCAATAATGTTTGCGTTTCTAATTATACTAAGTGCACGACTAATCCGTTGGATTGTCTTCTTCTTGTTGCTGTAGGAACGGACAAAATCAACAAGAAGATAAATAAGAATACGCCTAATTCTCCACAGGAATTTTGGAAGGATTTTCTTGAGAATTTTGTTGGTTTTGAGTATTATTAGACGACGACTTTGGCGGCCTGTAACTACTAATCGGTAAAAGATAGATGGACGGGTGTTACGTCATTCGATTCTATGGACTTTTCTACATATGTATACCAATGTTCAATTTTTTTATTCAGCTGTTGCAATATTAATAAACAAATAACTAAAATATGGTACCTTGAAATACTGAATAGCCCACTAAAAACTCGACCACCCTGTATTTAAATGAAAAGTATCAATTTCCCCTAATTCAGGTCCGCTAATTACGGGAAAAATAATAAAATAAATCCATGGGCCTTAGTTCTCAAAATATGAATTTTTTGTTTTTAAATGATAATTTCACATTTTTTTTCGACTTTGGAGGCTTGTAACAACTAAACGGTAAAAGGTAGATGGACGGGTGTTGCGCCATACGATTCTATGGACTTTTCTACATATGTATACCAATGTTCAATTTTTGCGTTAAACTGATGCAATATTAATAAACAAATAACTAAAAAATGGTACCTTGAAATACTGAATAGCCCACTAAAAACTCGACCACCCTGTATTTAAATGAAAAGTATCAATTTCCCCTAATTTAGGTCCGCTGATTACGGGAAAAATAATAAAAAAATTCCATGGGCCTTAGTTCTCAAAATATGAATTTTCTTTTTAAATGACAATTTCACAATTTTTTTCGAGTTTGGAGGCTTGTAACTACTAAACGGTAAAATATAGATGGACGGGTGTTGCGCCATTCGATTCTATGGTCTTTTGTACACATGTATACCAATGTTCAATTTTTTTATTCAGCTGTTGCAATATTAATAAACAAATAACTAAAAAATGGTACCTTGAAATACTGAATAGCCCACTAAAAAATCGACCAGCCTGTATTTAAATGAAAAGTATCAATTTCCCCTAATTCAGGTTCGCTAATTACGGGAAAAATAAAAAAATTCCATGGGCCTTAGTTCTCAAAATATGAATTTTCTTTTTGAATGGAAATTTCACAATTTTTTTCGACTTTGGCGGCCTGTAACTAATAAACGGTAAAAGATAGATGGACGTGTGTTGATCCATTCAATTCTATGGACTTTTCTACATATGTATACCAATGTTCAATTTTTATGTGTAGCTGATATAATATTAATAAGCAAATAACTGAAAAATGGTACTATGAAAATCTCTATCATTTTATTTCTTTTATTGTGGCTGTTGTTTTCATTATAAATATGTCATTCTTTTGTTGTTTTCAGGGTCAAGTTCGGAGACCGGCGTACCGGATATGACCGTTATATCCGACATCGATGAAAACGGCATTAACCGAAACCTGAAGGTGCGCTACGACCGGAACGAGATCTATGTATCCTTTACTTCATTTTACACAATTTACACAAAAAATTACACATTACAAATAATACAATAACATAAAACACTTATCTTACACTTAATAGAAGAATATGAAGTAGATTTCTCCGAAAGGTAGGATAGAAAATCTTTCAAATATATTATTTCTTGTTACAAATAATTTTTTTGTTACATTGAATGATGTTAAAATGTTTTCAAAAAGGGAAGGTTTAGAGCAGCCGTTCCCAAAGTGTATTCCGCGAAACCAAATGAAAATTGTTATTTTCAAACTATTGTTTCTTTTCCATCCAAACATCCAAAGAACCTTTGATACAAGAAGCTTATGCAACAATAATAGTTCTGCCGATATCAATATGCATATATTTTAGAAGAAAGTAAAAAAAAAGGTGAATACTATATATTTACTTGTGAAATCAAAATAACTTTGGACAAACACAAGGCGCTCATACCTTCGGGAAGTTAGTAAATATATTAACATTTAAAATATTTTTATTTGAATAACATTGCATGCACAATTTGTGTAGTTTGAAATATTTGTGGAATTAGCGCTCAAGTGTCGGGTGCCGGATGGTTTGGCGAACGAAACGAAATATTGGTATTCCCCAGACATTACAGTAATTCATGTTGGGTGTCAGTTGCATCCCTATTTTGGATTCACAGTGGCCAATAAAAATGTGGGATGGAATTGAGGTACCACAAACGCAGACGGTTTCTTAAATTTTGGGAACCGCTGGTTTAGAGATATGTAAGTTGTGTCATTGATAGATGAAGCTGTATGCAAAAAAGCTCTTATGGTTGTAAAGTTTTGAAAGCTTTGAGCTTTATAATAAATTTTAACTGGATAAGTTTTAAATTTGAGCGGTCGCGGTCGAATGAAACTTTTTTGTTGTTATTTTTGTAAAACAGTGCGCCCAACGTGGGGCTCGAACCCACGACCCTGAGATTAAGAGTCTCATGCTCTACCGACTGAGCTAGCCGGGCGGATATCTTACAATTATTCCGTATTTATAGACGAGAAACTAAAAATAACTTCATATCTACAATATTGTGAACGTAGGCATTCATTCAAGATATGTAACGTTGAAACTTACTAAGAATTATTTAATTGGAATTAGAAATTTTAAATATAATGATTTTTTGATTGGTAATGTAGCATAGCTAAAAACAGCTGATAGTATGAAATAAACAAAGCTATTTTCTTCAACAACAGATGGTCTCAGCTCTCAGAGAGTTTTTGTTGATGTGAAAAACTGCTAAGTTGAATAAAAACATTTTGAACTAAATCTGTAACTTTGTAACTTTTGCATGTTGCTTTTACAGGAAGTCATAAAATAATTTCTTTTCATAATGCACAAGTACATTTATCTTTCGTTTAATTTCCTGCGAAAAATAAATATATACATTTCCACGAAATGTCCTATACAGGGTGAATCATCGGTTTGTTCATTTTTAATAACTATTAGAGCAAATAGATGTGTATATGCTCTTTGAATTTTTATACAGAATGGGGCAGAACCAATTGAGCAGTTTTGAAGAGTTATAAAAAAGAAACCAGGGTATATATGAAAAAAATGTTTTTATTTTTGAAATCAGTAGAACTTACCATTTTATACTCATTAATTTTTAAAAATAATGTCTTTAAGATGGCGGCCGTTAGCTGCAATACTTTGCTGGAGCCGATTTCTGAAGTTTTGAACAGCCCGTTGACACATTTCGCGGGGTATCGCGTTTACTTCTTCAACAATCTGCTCCTTTAGCTCTAGTAGGTTTTGGGGGCGACGTTTAAACACTTTTTCCTTAAGATATCCCCAAATATGCTTAAATCGGGCGACCGTGCAGGCCACCCCACGTCACCTCTCAAAGACACTAGCCGGAAACATTTCTCTTAAAGCGTTTAGAGAATTTCGGGCTGTGTGGGCTGTAGCCCCATCCTGTTGGAACCAAAAGTCCCCTAATCCCTCTTTTTCAACAACCACTTCCAATCGGGGCTGCAGAAAATTTTGCAACATTGAAACATAACGCCCGGAATTCACTGTCACGGTCACGCCTTCCTCTTCAGAAAAGTACGGGCCTATAACGCCAAATTGTGATACGGCACACCACACCGTTAGTTTAGGAGAATGTAGCGGTCTTTCGTGAACAATTTGAGGGTTGTTTTCAGCCTAGTAGCGAAAATTTTGTTTATTCACAATCCCGCTTAGTTTTTGTACGAATGTATTTTGTGTACATGAATTGTAATATCTGTAAGATCTTACTACCCTGAAGAAGGTGCAAGGGTGCACCGAAACATTGCTATAGTTAGAAATAAATGCAATTTGACTGAACTTTTGAGTAACTGTTAACACCTAATCCACATCACAGTCGAGAAATTACCCACAATTATATTATTTATATTTCCATACTTCTGTCCACTGCAAAAAAAAGTATATGCTATTTCAAAAAAATCGTACGGCCAAAAATGAAATATTTAAAAGATTCCATACATTTTTCAAAACTGAAGTTGTGGTTTTCTTTCTACTGCCTGCAAAAGTTGATAAGATTAGAAACTTTTGGAACATACTTTATATATTTTAAATTGATTTGTGCATGAATGGAAGTCTTAGACATATTTGTTATTGATGAAAAGCGCTGACGTTTTCCGTCACACACGAAGCACAATTTCTTATTGATGGTTGATGTACTTGTGTGCCTATTCCAACGAAAACTGGGTCCGAATTTTCAAAAATGTTACCCTAATGTAGTACGCTTGTACCGCAGTAAAAATCATAGTAATGTTTAACAAATTATGTGTAAATGATTTGGAAAATGAATGAAAATTATTACTTCATAACTTGATGATGTTTTGCAACTTTCCTGCAAATGTGAAACAGATTATATTTACTCGGGAATATAGGTCACATATTATCAGAATTTCCGGCAAAAAGTTTTGACGTTACAGTGAAATATGCTTTAATCAGAGAACGTGGATTCATTAATAATTAAAATTTCATTTCACCTATGGATTTTTTATGTATGCCCATGATATTAGTGTAAATTTACATAGGGGTATTACACGTAAAGTTTATCTATTTATTTAACTTAAAAACTAATTTCAATTTAATAATAATGGATACAATATTTTTTACCTTCCGTCACCTCTAGGTAAGGAAGGTATTGTCTTTGGTCAATTGCGACTTTTAACATTTTTCTTGAAAAAACGCAGTTAAATATCATTTATTGACATTTAATGATTATAAATTTTAAAGAATATATTATTCTCTATACGATTTGATTGCATTTTATACTTCATATTCAATAGATATAGAGTTAAAAAATTATAAAGATATATGCTAATATATTCAATTCAAATTACCAGATGTTAGTATCAGTGAAAATAAAATGAATTTGGCAGAGAAGTAGTATATTGAGATAGATGTTGGGAAGACAGAAAGATAAAGTAAGAAATAAAAGGTAATGGAACTCGCTCGAGTGATAAAATTTCTAGAAAGATACAAGAGAGACGATTACATTGGTTTGAACATGTCATGAACCTCAGCTAGAAATGAAGCCTGTTCGTGCGCAAAAACTGCGCGGAAAATTGCACAAAACCCGACCTCAGTCAACCGAAAAACTGCGTGAATACAGTTGGAAGGTGTTATGCTTCCTACAGTCCGGATATGAGTCTACCAGACTTTGACCTATTCCCAAAGCTGAAACAGCCAATGTGTGGGCATCGTTTTCATCTCTGGAAGAGATTCATGCTGCCAATACTCAAGCCAATTGACAAATGAACAGAGATGGTTTCTTGGATGGAATAGTAGAGCTTCCCAGACGTTGCAATTTAGTCAATGAGAAACAAAACGGATCTTAGAACTATGACAGATATCTTTACTGGTCATTGTCTTCTGAAATATACCTAACTGTCGACTCTCCGAAGAGGACGAAGAAACAAATTATAATAAATTACCCGAGGGTTACATTCTCCAACAACGTACTAATTTATAAAACGGAAGTAGTGATTGAATTTCCTCTCGTACCTTCATTTGTTCCGCGTTCAATTGTGGGAAGATCCAAGTCCGTGTGTAGGGAGAAAATGAAACGATGAGACTAAATTTCTTCACGCTTCAGCTACCTAGTAATCACTACAATAAAAATATCATTATGGTCTGACAATATGTGTGTGTCACGGTTCTTTAACATGGGAACAGAAAAATTAGGGACCATTTGCACGATGTAATGATAGCGTAGAGGATACAGCATTTTATTATCCTAATAAGAATATCATCAATGTTTGTGGAGTTTTTGATGAGATGTATTTCCATTTGTATGTTGTCATGGACATTTTGCGATCCTTTGAAGGAACCGATAACTTATAATGGACTTTCGAACTCTCGGGCATCTATTTTGCATATTCTAGTTATTGGAAATCGATGAGAAATTCATATTAAGGAACAACTACGCCTATTACATACAAATATAAAATATATGTGAAGTTTTATGTGGTATAAATACGTGGAAACTTCGTACTGTCTATTCAGTTTTAATGTGTTTATAAATATATTTAAATTTGTTGAGAATTCTATTGGTTCAAAGCGAATTATTAGTTATAGTAGTTGTAAAACAAATGTCAAAGAACATATGTGATTCTATTTGGAATATAGTCGTAAAATAAATAAAATTTTACTGCCGTAACCACTTGTAATACATATACATATGTATACTCGGACTGTATACAGGCTGTTAATAAATACGTGTTGCTTATTTTAACTTCTAGGAATGATTTTACTTTCCGTCACCTTTAGATAAGGAAGTTATTGTTTTTGTTTATTATAAATATTTTATTCTCTAATCAGCCAGCTATGCTAACCATGGAAACTGCTCATATATTCAGATAATTCAAATTAACAGATGTCAGTGTCAATGAAAAGAAAATGAATGTGACAGAGATGAAATGTTGAGATAGATGCTGAGGAAGACACGGAAAGATACGATAACGAATGAAAGATTAAGGGAAATAACTCTTGTTAGAAGTTTCTAGAAAGATAGAGTAGAGATGATTACATTGGTTTGAAAATGTCATGAGGAGAGATGAAGAATATTTTGGAAGAAGACTGAATAGCTTAGTAGCATTAGAAGGTTGAAGAAACAGAGGAAGACCAAAGATAAGATGGAAGGTCTGTATGGCGGAAGACTTGAGAGAAAAGGAACTGAATGAGAACGACACGCAAAACAGAAATGAGTGGAAGAACAAAATAAAAAATAGCAACCCCTAACGAATGGGAAAAGCTAAAGAAAATGAATATGACAGAGATGAGGATGTTGGGGAGGACACGGAACAATAGGATAAGGAAATGGCCCGAAAATTACCTTGGTTTGAACATATCATAAGGAGAAAGGAAGAATATATTGGATAAATTTGTAACAATTATTCATTAACCCCCTGGATATTTCTACGTTTTCTTGAATAATGGTTACAGCAAAGCGCAAATAAGAAGAGCACCAAATGCGAATAATAAATCTTTACATGTTCCTCAAGTTGTTACTAATAGAAAAGTATTTGTTACTTTACCTTTTATTGCCAATGTAACAGATAAAATTGGTAGGATTCTAAATAAATTTGACATACAGACATCATATAAATCTAGGCGTTAATTTAAATTACAAGTTTCGAGCTTAATAAGTTGTGGTTACCTGTTATTCGCTCATAATTTTCTGTTTTAATTAACTTTTGATATATGTTACCCTCATTTAGTAAACATGTTGTCTTCACTACGTGTATTTTGCTTGTTATTTATCTGATGAAGACAGCACTTCGCTGCCGAAGCGTTTAAATAATAAAAAAATTACAGAACTAAACTCAAATATAGTTTTATTTTATTATGAGTTCTGAAAGCTTCTTTCAATATCTAAATTACCTTCTTAGCTTCTGGAAATATTTTTATAATATCCTCAGTTAAGGCGCGAACAAGACAAGGCTGTTCAATTGTAGGTCAAGTGTTTTAAAAGCTAAGTATTCTACCGCAGTAACCGTGAGTTGAAGTGCTTTCGTCCGAGTGCTTGAGACAGTTATAGTTCCTGCTAAATCAGCGACACGCATTCTCTCAGGAATTTCATTCAGAAATGTACATAAGATTTACAAAATCAACTGCCACAGAAACTCAAATCTGTTGTGGAAAAAGGACAGGGATCACTTTTGTGCGAGCTGGATTTATTGTTGATTATGGTTGTTTTTACCTTCCGTCACCTATAGGTAAAGAAGGTATTGTGTTAGGTCAAAAGATTCGATGGTGAGTTTTTGATGAATAGCGTGTTTTATAGTCCCTACAATACGAATTTACATTTTTTACGATTCTTCTTCGATACTCCAATACTACAATTCCAAAAAAGTTATAATTCTTTCATATTCCTGTCCGTATGAAGAGTTGGTTTGATTTTGGTTATGATTGGCTAACCAGAAGTATCCTAATTTGAAGATTAGTATTTCTTGAAAAAACGCTGTTAAATATTTTGATCTTTATGTTATTATAAATAAAAGTATATGTTATTCTCTATTAGATTTAATGATATATTTTTCTTCATATTCAATGAATTTAGAGATAAAGAATTATAAAGAAATAACTTGCAACCTAATGCTGCTAAAAGCTGCACCATGGAAACAGAATATTCAAATATTACTAATTGACAGACGTCAGTGTCAAATAAAATTTACGTAATATCTTTGTCATTTTATTGGAAATATATAAATGTAAAATAATTTAAGATGGCAAAAACAAATCACATAAGGTAATACAACAGATTATAGCCTTAAGCCAATCCAACAGATTATTATGTTCTTTTAGAAGTAGTTCAGTTCATTTCTCTCCTAAAAAGAAAACGCCCATAGAATAGTTTGCAAAAAAAAATCTGTGTGGAATTTGTATAAAATACGCAGAATGGACGTAAAGTATTGTGCTGGCCACATCAGATTTTTTATTTTGCTAAGAAGCTTTTTGTTCAACCCATGTAATATTACAAATAAATTAAATAGAGCGATTAGGGTAGCAACTCGTCTCTCCGTTAATCTGATTCCACAATACGTCTAATCAGTCCTCGTGGTCTTGTTATATTCTAGAATCTAGAGGGCTGGAAAATGAGAAAAACGAGAAAAACTTGAAGGTCACCGTTTCGTCCGTCTCCGTAGAGAAAATCAAGTTACATTCATTAAGAAACAAGCTCACCATTTCTGATTTGTCGAAGAGCAAATATAACTACCACGAGCCAAAGTTAACAAGGGTTTTATACAATACATAAAGATGAATCCGTAGTGTTCTTTACAGATATTTTCTTTTGTATTCGAAAGAACCTAGTAAACTCTGTTGCTTAGTGTTTTCTTGAAAACATTGTCAGCTTCCTTTATTGAAAGATTTTTCCAATACCTGCGACAGGAAGACTCTGAAATAAGAGCAAAAAAATTTCATCTCGTCGCTGGTCGTTCCTCATGATGTCACAGCTCCTTGAGGTAATCTATGTGGGTTAGTCGTCTGTGACGTCAAATATTCAGCCATGCACAAACTAAATATTTAGTTACTCATTCGCCTCAATAATTCTGCACTGGAGTTCATAGTTTGAACAATGTAATGTAGTCATCTGATATTAGACAATAGAAGATGGAAATGATATATTTTGTGACTTTTAAATTACGGTTTTAAGATCTATTGTAGGAGTATGTAAATAAAAGTATAAAACAAAAGCAGTTAAATTTTAATCAAGATGCTTGGGCGAATACTCGTTTTTCATTTGTCTGGGAAGTAAACAGTCTTTTATTTTCAAGTCTTAATTCTCACACGGTTTTTAATAACAAGTTCTACAGATCTTCAGATCTCCAGGATAAAGGAAGACAGCTTTAAATCTTTGCTTCCTGTGGAAATGAAGTTAACAAATTTATCTTTTCTTACACAGTAACACTGAACATTTTACTTTATTTTGCTAGAGTTTATTTTTTGTGGGATTAAGAAATCGGATGTGGCCGAAAGTTCCTTTAATTTTTTTTATACATCCTTTCGAATTTTCAATGGCACAAAATTGACCCCTGTGGTGCACTCTCCACGCCATCAATGAGTGCCCGTGAGGTGACGCCTGTTAAGGGACCACACGGTACAAGTATTTCATCATTACCTACATCTGTCTACAAAGCAGATTGGCACACCCAGCAATGGGTAATATGCCGTGATGATATATTTATTTATATTTAACTTTAATTTATAATAATATAAAATGTCAAAAAATGATATTTAACTGCGTTTTCAAGAAAAACTTCAAATAAGGGTACTACCGGTTGACCAATTATAACCAAAATCTAATCAGCTCTTTATATGGATGTAAAGAAGAGGAATACGAAAGAATTATAATTTTTAGAATTGTAGTGTTGGAGTTATCGTCGGGCACATACACACACACCCACACACCATCATTTTTTATACCATATACTTTCTTTACCTAAAGGTGACGGAAGGTAAAAACATGTTATCGAAATCAATTTCACTAATGTTAAATACGATTACTGATTTCTTCCTATAACATCATCAACAGATAAACGAAGTTGCATAAATACCCGACGTTATCCTGCTGTCGGAGTCTACACTGTGGTGATGTTGAGTTAGGACTTAGCAGGACTTAACAGGACTAGCGGGACTACAGGATCGATAGTGTGACGTCACTCCAGCCTAGTGATATGGCGTGGTGTGTGTCATCCTTCCACATGTCTCCCGGGACACTAGGACATCAACTGTAATGATGTCTACTCGATATCCTACTGAGCTGCCCTAGTTATTCGTCAGATGATAGAGAGATACAAAAAGGATTTGTAACTGTTGATGAAACGTGGGCCCACCACCAGAAATCTGAATGTGGATTTGTAAGAAAGATAAACAGATATTTCATCGAAATTTCTCTTCTTTATTCATTGAACAAATCTATAACAACATAACGTGACCAATTTCCCGAACGGTTTCATTCATTTCTTGAATGAATGTCTGTGCATGTGAATCGTGCAACACACCTATACCGTAAAAAGTCTATCGGCGATCCGATCACCGAAGGATTAATCGGAAACGTCGATTCACTGAAAACGCCAAGGTCGGCGTACACATTTCCTGCATCCGATATGACTCGCAGGTTTCGTTCAAGACACGTCACTCACAAAGACGGTGACAAGGTCGAGCAGATACTAACGAAAAAATGTGATAATTGAACTGTATTTTGCTGCATCGTCAACAAATATGTCATTAAATATTGAACGTAGCACATTCCATGAATTCCACTGTACTGGTATTGCTTAATGAGAAGTGTGTTGTAACTTTTTTCTGAAATCTTATTCATATCTCTGCCCGATAATTATATGGGTTTACAATTTGGAAAGGTAACGGGAGTGGTTACCGATCAATGTTAGTCGAGAAAAAATTCCGACCTAATTACTAACATTTGTAACATAAGATGTTGTTTTAATAGGTGTTAATACTCAAAAGTCAAACAAAATACATTCGTACAAAACATTCAGTTAATTTATCAAACATCGTACAAAAAATTCAAAGAGCATACATACAGCCATTTGCTCTAAAAAACTAAAACCGAATAATACGGAAAATATCCGGAAATATCCTGTGTAAGGATTTTGGTGACATCATTGATACGGACTCCTATTTATCAATATTTGTTTTTAAATTAATATTGTTTTTATCATAATTAATCTGCAACATTTCAAGTGTTAAACGTTTTATACATTAGATTCTGTGTCCAAGATTTTACTTTACTTAAGAAAGTACGCAAATAAATTTTAAAACCCGGCAAAGACTCGTGGGGAACGCTAAACTTCGTCGTATATAAGTTAACCAACTCGTCCTTTGCATTAAACACGACTAGCGTACCTACCTAACCACCATATCACTTACAAAACTTTTTATTTCTATTTCTTTTTCTCTGTGAAACATTTCTATGCAAATTGCTCTGTAATAATGTGCCCAAAGTTTTTTATATCGAGTAAAGTTTTTGTCGTGAGACCCCAAAGGGTCTGACATAATTTGTGAGTGAAATATGAATAAAATACGGAGCAGTGAACTGAGGAATACAAACACAATCTGATCGCGTTTCACAGTCAGATATCGCGTGATGATGTGATGTATCAGTTACGAGTTACGGCCCACAATTTGCAAATAATATTCAATTGGTAGATACTGTAAGATATTGACTTAGTGTGGTACACGAACGTTTTGGTTTAAAGATGAAAATATCGTACTTTAGAAACTCGTTGTTGTAATTTGTATTATTTGATTGAGATGTAATATCTTAGCTTCTCTATAAGTGTATCATTATAAATTGCGAGATACAGCGTCGTATATTTTTTCAGTAAACAGGCAAAGCTTTCAAACAAGTGTATGATATATCCCTCAGGATCTGGGACCTTTTCGCTCAAATGTCAGGAGCGATAGGAGAGCCACGCGCTCAGATGTCGCTCATGACATTTGTACCAGTAAAAACACCACCAAAAAATAAAAGATTAGCTCATTTCTCGAAACACATCTGGAAATGTGAATGTCTTTTTTTGTTGAATAACATGAAATTTGAAACGATTGGTGTTTGGATTGTATGGTTGTCATTTCATCTCATTAAATTATTTACATTGTTGTTAGCATACATACAAACACAATATACATACAAATATCTCTCTCGCAAATCCTTAACTATTGTTCAGACATACACAGGTTCGATTCTGGTTGCTGTCAACCCGTACAAAGACATCGACATCTACAGCCAGGTAAGCAATCTTTATTCATTATTATATTGCATAGCTGTAATTAAGTACAGTAAAAATTTTGAAAGATGTCCGATCAAGGTCATCAACGAATTGTATGAATTCAGATTTTTGCTCCGCCCATTCTGACAAATTCAGTAGTGTCGTTTGCTTAGTTTTTGTGAGGGTACATAAGATACTACTGTTATTTTATTATTAAAAAAATATATGTTACAATAAAAGCATTCAAAATTCAAAAATAAATCAACTGGTAAGTTTATTAGCAAATGTAAAACCAAATATATAAAAATTAAGATACTGACACAATGTCAGTGACACTGACAGAAAATAATGTTATTCGTATTGTAATTAATAAATAAACGTACGTTACAGCGAAAGTATTATCAACAACGAGCATCGTTTTAAAATGGAACTTAGTCGAAACAATATGAATTTTTGAAAGAGAAGCGTGTTATATCCATCCTTATCGCACACGCTTAAAGCCTTTGTAAAGGAGGGGGATAAATGTATGCCAATTTGTTAATTCGTTCATGATACAGAGGACCTTGATCAAACATCTTTCAATTTTTTTTACTGTAGTTAGCTTGTCGGCGCCAACAAATATTGCATAAAATTGTAGCGTTTTTGGTTCCCAGGGCAAGACTGCCTTGGAAAACAATTTGTTGACATACAAAACAAAGCAACATTTTTTCACGTCCTCTTTAAATTTAAATATCCCCTAATTACAATTTATTATTATTTTTTTCCTATCTACATCTAAACATCAGTATTCAGTTCTCCTGGTGCATCTACCTCGTGACTTCCGGTGCATCTATTGTTCGTAGCAAGTTCCGCTGTCGTCATTGTCATTGTTGTCCTCTTCTCTAGTGCTGCCATTCTAGTACTCATTTGTTTCTTTCTTCTCTGAGCTTACAAAGCGGTCTGATTAGAATGCGCTGCTTGTTGACAACGCAACGACATTCTGTTGTTTTGGTATGTTGACAACTGACAATCGCTATCAAAATAAACGCAGGAATAGATGGAATATTAAAGGGCATTTAAATGACGATTAGCGTAATAAAAATGAAATATTAGCTGGACTTTCAAAAATAAATTAGTTTACATGAGGGTAAAGTTGTTTTTTGTTAGTTAAATAATAAAGTTGCAGAAAAATCTGCGTGTACTAATAGACAAAAGTTTGCTGAGTCCAAATTTTCAAACCGCAAGTCGCCATCTCCATTAATTTTTCAGATATTTAATGATAAAGTTGAAAAGCTGTCTCCAGAAAAGATTTTCGATCTAACATTCTGGCTGCGTTTCTCATTATTTTCTCCTTGCCTTGCAGTCTTCCCAGATATTCCTCATCGCATAATTGTGCTGACGTTATTACGCCATTCAGAAACCGAGTAATATTCGTCCACATTCCCTTATTGACTTATCTATGCATCGCGAAATGCATACCGCGTAACTGATGGGAGGTTTTTATTACCGTACTGACGACTGAATAACGACGAAATCCGAGGGGAGTTTTTTAATTAGTTTGTGGATAACTTTGTACGAGATTTATAGAAATTATTAATGTTAGGGTGTACATTTGTGTCTATGTCCTAAAAGTTCTGGCACAATCATCGTGAACTTTTGTGCTGCATAGTAAGAGGACGCAAGGTCTGACCAGAAGATAAAATCGTCCCCAGCGTGTTCTTCTTCAATAAAATTGACCAATTTTGTTAGATGTACGTTTGAGTTGAGTATCCAGGGCTTCACCTCACTTGGCCCACATAAGGCCTGGATACACCTCTTGTGGAAATAATGCACCATACCAACACATCTGCAAATTTGGCCTTTTGTTTATATTTGACATTATCAGGGATCTCTGCATTATTGTCATTATAAAAACGATCATTTCCCTTAATTTCGGAGTTGCTATGTGTCCGTAGAAAGTTGTGCCTTTCTTTATTTAATTTAAGTTCATAATTTTGTTCTTTATAAAACTGCTCCTCTCTGGAATCCATGACGAATTTGTTACTTCATCGTAGACCTTTCAAATCTGTATGATTCAGCATATTAGTCATTCTCGCTGACCTGAAGACTATCGGAACTCACCAAGGAGATCGTTAAACTTGTTTTTCTCTCCCGAGAACTGTGGCGTAAAGTCCGGGAATGTCAGAGATACGACTTGGGAGTGAATCATGCATATTTTATGCATTTTCTCAACTGAAAAGACACTTGTTTTTGACATTTTAACTTTTACATCTGAATCGGATGAACAAACAGCTATGATTTTTACGGGGATTTTTAGGAACTGTACTTTTGTGGGTAACAATAGTTCATTGATGTTTTAGTGGTTGGAATATAGAGCAAAAGTACTGTATTTCAGATTTCAGTGTCGCGCTTTCAGCTACACTTGACCTACTTTCAGGGACAATAAAAACAACTCTATGCGGAGCATACAAACTTCAAGGATAGCGAGTAAAAATTACTAGAAAGGGGGCATTTTTCCATTAGACAATTAGTCAAAATTGTAGTAAAAATTATTTTATTTGATATGTTAGCCCCTGAAAAAGTAAATAAAAGTTTAGCTCCAGTCATTAAGTTTCATTTTGCTTTATTGTTAACGAAAAACGAAACAGTTTCTGAGCTTAGTTTAAATGTAGGTCGAAAATTTGAATACATTGTAAATTCGTTGTATTTGCATTTACATGAAGGATCAGTGGCAATTACATTTACATGTCATTACAACTTGTAAATCTACCAAGTTCTAAACTTTTTCATTCATTTTGTACCTACACAACGCTAAGAATATAGTGAATTGAAAGAGTAGAAAATTTTCGGATTATCCTTCAAATTGACAAAACATCCTCTTGAAGCATAACCACGTATATTTTCTACTATTGCTGTTGAACTGTACCTGTCCTTAACTATTTTTAATATTCAGTAATGAGGACTGTTTTCTACTTCCAATTACTGCAAAAACAGATAAAACTACAACAATTTCCGCAAAAAGAAAACACTATAATTATCCTTAATTTGCAGTATTATGTCGCTCCTGTAGAGTTATGTAATTTGCAGTGAAGAAACGTAGCTATTTCGCAACAAAAACTGCATCCAAGTGAACAAAAGAACGCGAGCTACAGCGTTATGCAAATGTCTTATCAAAATGTGACATCGAAAATGCAGCATTGCGGGCAAACTTACAATGATTCATGGATTTCATTTTGTAAATAAACTTAAGTCGTAATCTTAAACTAACCAAAATGCATTCTCTTCGGTACCATCTTGTGAAAATTTGGACTCAGTGCTCCATTGTTCATAACTTTTCGACGTTCTCATTATCGACTTGCAGTATATTGACTGTACTATAGTATCATTTCACTTAGGGTTGTTACCACCACCCTTAAGCTAGGGTGTTACGGTAGTTAGGGTTCTATAGCGTTCCGCCCGACTGCATAATGCCTTGCTTGATGCCTGCATGGTTAATGTACTGCAGTAGAAACGATTTTCGCACTGGATCGCCGACAACAACGCGCTAAAAAGCTGGAGAAAATAATATATCTTGTCTTAGAAAATAAATTAAATAATAATATATTATCCCTAAAACTTAAAATTATAATATTTATTTAGTATTTCGAGAAATGAGTTCTCATCATCAGTAGTACAAAATTAGGAGAAGTTAAACAAAGCAGCCAAGATTACTCAACATGTCAACCATGCCAGAGGTCCTAACTCTGAAAAACAAGAGAGAAAAAAATAAATAAAATAAATATTTCATCACGGCATATTACCCATTGCTGGATGTGCCAATTTGCTTCGTACACAGATATCGGAAGAACTGGAATTATATAGGGACGAGAGAGTCTCCAATTATAAACCAATAATATACTTGTCATTAAAATTTAAATCATCCGATAGATAAAGTTTGGGACCGAGATCTGCGTTCATCAAATTATTTTTAAATTTATTTATAAAACTCTCCAATGCTTCTAAATATCTATCATTCTTATTGTGTTTTAAAAGTTTAATATTAGAATTGTTAATTTTGTCAATTTATCTTTTAGTTTGATGTAAACTTTACTATACAATCATTACAGCAAATTTTATAAATATCGGTTTTTACCTTCCGTCACCAAAAATTATATTTTTTTCGTATTCCTCAAGTTTACATCCAGAAGAAAAAGTAATTAGATTTTGGTTATAACTGGTCAACCAGAACTACCCTCATTTGAAGATTTTATCAGTTTTTCTTGAAAAAACGCAGTTAAATATCATTTATTGACATTCAACGTTATAACATTAAAGAAAAGTATATGAATGTGGCAGAGATGAGGATGTTGAAGTAGATGTTGGAGAAGACACATAATGAAATGATAAGGGAACTCTAGAAAGATACAAGAGAGACAATTACGTTGGTTTGAACATGTCATGAGGAGAGATGAAGAATATATTGGAAGAAGAATGAATAGCATAATAATACGTTGAAGACACAGAGGAAGACAAAAAATAAAATGGAAGGACTGTATTGCGGAAGACTTGAGAGAAAAGGAACCGAATGAGAACGACACGCAAAACAGAAATGAGTGGAAGAAGAAGAAAAAAATTATGTATGGAATTTATACATACTAAGGATTGACGGAAGGTATTGTGCTGGCCACATCAGAATTTTTTGTTAGTATCTATTTGATCTTTAGGATTACCTAATAAAGATTTAATGGTATTACTTGATTTGTAAGTTACGGTTAAATTTTGATTCTTAAAAAGTCTTATATAAATTATTTATTTTCTGGCCGACGTTTCGACTGTACAACAGTCTTCTGCAGGGCTAGAAATAATCAATTATAAAAAGTTATTTATCCTTTAATTTTCGTGTAGTCATTCTCAAAGCTAACAGACTAATGAAATTAACAGGACCTAGACGAGTTTATATACTAGTTAAGTTAGTATACAGTAGTAGAACATTGCCAAATGAGTTGTTTACTTGTGGACTATACCCCTACATGTTGCGAGTTGCCAGGCTTGATGTGTTATTTAACCCGTCTATATTGTCTACATGCTTCTATACACTCAAGTGTTGGTGTGTGAGTCTGTCATAGTGTGTGTGTTGTTTTTGTTTAGAACAAACGAAGACGAGAGAACAGAAGAGTACCTATAGTTGTTTACTTTGTACAGAGTGCAAAATTGTAATACCGTGAATATGAAGGCAATTTCTTTCATATTCACAGAGAAATATCTTTGTACTTGTAATACATCTGTGTTCCGGGAAAATTGTAACGATATATGACAAGTTGTCTCTTTTTGGTCTTTGGAAAAATATCTGGAGAAATAAAACTGTTGAACAAACAGTGTGACATATTGGAGATAGGATAATATAGGACGGCGCGACGATGTTTATATTCTGCTCAAATATTTTCTTATTTCATATATTTATGGGCTGCTCTTACTTTGACAGTCTTGCCATATTTCATACTAAACTGTTCCTCAAGTATTGATTTGTAACTACGGAAGTTTATAATACTTTATTAACTTGAAATTATGACATATTTGGGATGCATTTGGGGTGATGCTTAAAATTTGGCTTTTATTTTACATTTAGAAACACAATATTGTTACTTTTCATCATTCATGATTTAATTTTTTTTAAATTGTTTGTATCAGAAAATGTACCAAAGCTACTATATACCGCTACATTAAGGTAGTTGTCACTCGAGTGTACCTATTAAAAAACTTGTTCTATATTCAAAAAAAAAAAGCTAATGCAGTTTATATTTGCAATAACTTATATTTTTTAACTTTATATACACATTTTGTATCAAATAGTTAAAAGCTAATATCAAACACTGTATCAGATGATTTTTTTTTATTTTTCCGTAGAAAAGTTATTTTTTTAACTGTACCACTCGCACTAACACATACACAAGTGTCGTATTTCAATATACTCACACTTAAGTATGAATGTTGAATCATAACTGCAAAACAAATTAATATATTTCTTTCTTAAAATTACAAAAGTAGTATTCTACTGTTTAAACTTTTCTTGATTTTCACGTAAAATACCCATTTAAAAAACATTTCCTTCAAATGTACCTTTGAAATTCCTTTAACCAAAGATCACCTCTTATTCGTTAATACCAAAACAGGCATAGTTAACTGATACTCCATCTGGAACGCTTGTACATGGTTGTCAATTCTACCTATTTATCGTATCGTCAGATTATAATTTTCTAGAGGCAATAAAATTAAATCTCGGTGGTAAATAATATAATAAATCCGTTAATTAGTTTTCTATAACATACTAGTTTTTCGATTAAATGTCGGTATGGATATAAAAGTTATAATTTAAAATGTTGTGTTTATTTTGCCATTTCCTATTCTTCACGTGCGAAGAAGACCAAATTTAATTACAAATATTTCAGCTACCGCGTGGTCAATGGAGAACAGGTAGATTATACTTCAGTTGAGATGTACTTAAAATTTCAATTAATTCTGGTTAAAATGGTTTCACGATAAATTAGGCCACTTCTTTGCCATGGTTTTGCGGACTGTTTCTCTTTGTTGTGAAGAAGGAATTTCTGGAGATTTGTCTTCGTCCTTGTTATAGTACAGGCGATGCATCAGTTCTACTGACTTGCAAAGTCAACCATATTAGTTATAATAAATAATCATATACAGGGTGGCGTCCGGTACAACCTATGTTCATAGGACTTTAACATGTAAAATCATACTTTCCTAATATCCTGCGCTTCCCTAATTATTTTACGTAAAAAAGCTTCAAATAAAAAATGCAGGGTGATTCAGGAATGAATGCAAAAGAAGATAATTTGACTTATACTCGTATTTTGTTATTTCATATGTTCTTTTAATCGTTAATGACAGACCCTGAGATGATTGTCCATTTCATGTTCATTTTCGAATGTCCGTTCTTGGTCGGCACTACGGGCAATTACTTCCGGCTATTCTGGTTCCGGAAGGTACACTGGTTTCCCCGTCGGTAGACTTGCCGACGCCAAGATACATACCGGGTTTCACGAGGTTAATGGGAAAGCTTTTGCCTATATTCCTTACATTAAGCTTTCGCAATCGCATGTTCATTGGAGCTTACGAGAAAATCATTCCTGGTTACTAACGTTGCTATAGCAAGTAGTCAATAATAATTGCAAACAGTGAACAAAACATGAAAATGACAGGGTTTACATTTGTTTGTATTAGTTACATTTTGTAGCAAGAATTGGGGTTGCTGTCTATGATAACATATGGTAAAGAGGGATGTTTATTTAGCTAGTAACAAAACTGTTGGTGATATAAAAATGAATGACTTGTTTTTAATTGTAACATTTCTTTATCTTGTATCTACACGGTGGTGTATTTATTCGGTGTGCATATATTTTTCGTAGGCGTTAGTAGGTCTGTCGCGACAGAGGGGCGTCGGCTCTCGGGTGTAGCGCTCGGCATGGGGCTTTTATTGATTTCCCCAACGCACAGTACAGCCCTCACTGCTTTCGCATTTGTAGTCGAACCTCTACTAGTACTCCTACACACAGGAGGACAAACCGAACACATTTGCTTTCGATAAATCTAACAATATTTCTCTGATAAAATTTGAAACAATTAGAAAACTAATAAAAATATTCTACCGATGTAGGGTGTTTCCTAATCTACTAAATGACCTCGGTTCTATCATCACCAACAGTAGCTCTGCACGTGTCTTGACTATTCTCCCTAAGGGCACGAAATCACTCATTCGGATACTTTGAAGGTGTTGACAATGGCAAGGGGTTGATTGAATGGACTAATAGGGTCACTCACCCCCAAATAGTTAACAAGCATATGGAAACATTTGCGAAGCCAACAGGTTCAACAAAGAAAACGTACTTAAATTCATTAAAATCTGCATATGCGATTTTTAGCATGAATCCAATACCTTTCTTAGCGAGAGGTAAAAATATTGAGATTGACTTGAAAAAGAAGTATCGTCTTTTAGCTATTTGAATTCTCATTCGTATCCAGGATACCAATTTGCAAATATCATAAGTCGATATTCATTTCGTTAAAGCAAATTGACGTCTACTCAATATCAATCTGTATGCGATTGTTTCTGTCGAGAATCTATAAAATTTCCATAATACGGCGGAAATAGGGAAAAGTCAAAACCGCAGATCCCAACAACCGAAATGGGAAATTCGAACCAATAAGGATAATTCCATAAGTTTTGGCACAAATTTTACGATTAACGTTATTTTCTGTCAGTGTCACTGACACTAACATTGTGTCAGTATCTTATTTTTCACATATTTGGTTTTACATTTGCTAGTAAACTTACCAGTTGACTTATTTTTGAATTTTGAATGCTTTTACTGTACTATATATTTTTATAATAATAAAATAACAGTAGTATCTTATGTACTCTCACAAAAACTACGCAAACAACATTACTGAATTTGTCAGACTGGGCGGAGAAAAAATCATACCTCTAAATGATTAGGAATTTTGTGAATTTGTTAACTATTTTTCTTCTAAAATCTTTGCTTATAGAATAAACCTCACAAAACGTTTAATGGTTCACATTTTTATTTCTGTTTATTTGCCGAGCTTTCCAACCCCTACCGCCGCAATATGAAACTTTAATCACCAAATTCCAGGTGAGCTTTGGGTCGAGCTTTGGATAGCTTTCGGCTCGTTTTCCTTTGCGGCTTTGTGTAAAATAATCAACTATTCATTTTCCATTAAACTTCTATTGCTGGGAAAAAAAATTTGTTTAATTAGTTTTTATTTTAGTGACAATTTGTTAATTGATAAAACGATTACTCTTGTAAATATTTAACGAAATGTTGGAACAAGGAACATGTATAATATTAGTGTAAAGAACTGATATTCAAGGACTTAATAGCGTATATTTTGGTGTATTGTAAAAGTTCAAAAAGGAAAAGGCAAATTTCAGGCCAAACTGAGTTCCATTAATTTCCTTACATTTTATTTAAATTCCTACAACTTGCTACATTATTATTGGTATACAGACGACCAATAGTCGTTTTTTACAGCAAATGGATGTGTGTATGTTCTTTTTTGTACGATGTTTAATAAATTAACTGAATGTTTTGTACGAATGTATTTTGTGTACATGAATTTTAACAATCTGTAAGATCTTACTGTAAGTGTGATAATGTCCATGTTATTTTGTATGTATTTTTGTTGTATAATTGTTGTAGACTCTGAAGTAGGTGCAAGGGTGCACCGAAATGTGGGTATAGTAAGAATAAATGCTGTTTGACTGAACTTTATTAGTAAAGTAGCGAAAAGTTTTGTTTGGGATGGAATCCTTTTGGCTGTATAATTATTTAAGGATGTGTCTTTCCAGTATTGTAACAAACACAATTAAACGCATAAATAAATCTTTAAAGTCAAGTGAACTTGACATTTTAAAATGTATCAATGAGTAATAATATTTGTTCAATTTTATAAGTGAACCACATCTTCTAGTGGTATTAACCGCTATGCGATAAGACTTGTTCCGTTGATAACGCTTATCACACGACCGTGGATTTGCAAGCGGACATCCTGTAATATGATCACATATTCATGTGTGTTGCAAATCTCCAATAACTTGTATATAATTTGCTACACTGTTCATACTATGTTCATGAACAGACAAGAGGATATTAAATTGAAGTACCTATACATTGGTTGTTCATTTATTTTCAATAATAT
Organism: Harpalus rufipes; assembly: GCA_951394225.1. Lineage (NCBI taxonomy): Eukaryota > Metazoa > Arthropoda > Insecta > Coleoptera > Carabidae > Harpalus > Harpalus rufipes. The sequence goes on from OX596280.1 coordinate 546,239, forward strand.
AGAAATTATTGAACAATGTTCATTAGTAAATTTTCACGAATTTTTAAATTAATATGTTTACAGTGCCAGAGGTTCTAACCTCCTAATATGGAACCTAATCGTCCGTATGCTCTTTTCATTTTTATGTTTGTCCAATAGTATAATATTGTATTCGATTTTGGTATTGTGTGTGTTTGAAGGGCGATTCAAGTACTATTGACATTTGATACGGGTTTAAACGATCAGATGGTCAACCATTTATGTGTTTACCTTCTAAATATTGAGGAAATGTATACGATGATTTACTATGGACTCCCAACCTTTAAATCTTATAATTCCTTATTATTGACAAATAAAATAAATAAATATTTCATCACGGCATATTACCCATTGCTGGGTGTGCCAATCTGCTTCATACACAGATATCGGTTAATGATGGAATATTTGTACCGTGCGGGCGCTTACCAGGCGTCACCTCACTGGCACTCAATGCTGGCGTGGAGAGTGCGCCACAGGGATCAATTTTGTGCCATTAAAATGCGATGTAATTTTTGGCGTCGGTCGGGATCGAACCCGGTTCTCCAGATTCGCGACCAGACACTCGGGCACACGGCCACGAGACAATAGTTTGAAATTAGGAAAGCAATAAATTAAAAAAATAAAATAGCATTTAACACGGACTACATTTTATTTTCCAACATAGTCTCGTCTGAGGTCAACACCCTTGGTCCAACGTTTTTCTAACTGCGATTCCCTCCCGAAAATGCTTTTCTTTGAAGTTCTCAAAATAAGCATTTACTGCTTCGATGGCTTCTTCGTTGGATCGAAATCTCTTTTCAACGAGGAACGTTTTGAGTTTCGGGAAAAGATGGATGGGGGACGATTTCAAATCTCAGTTCGGTCAATTTTTGTTGAGCAATACGACTTGAATGAGCTGGCGCATTGTCGTGGTGAAACAATTTTCTTTGCCATTCCTGGGCGTTTTTCTTCAATTGCTGCTTTCAGCTTGTCTAAAAGTGTGGCGTAGTATTGTCCAGTTACAGTTTTCCCTTTATCAAGATAATCAATTAGCAGAATGCCAAAAGACTGACGCCATCATCTTTCCTGCCGATTGAACCATGTCCAATCCACGCTTTCGGCTGAATTTTCGTCTCTGGAGTGTAGTGGTGTATCCAAGTTATGGTTATGAAACGTCTTTTATAATCGACCGGATTTTTCTTAAATAACTCCAAATTTTCGGCTGAAGTTCGAACCTGAATGCGCTTTTGCTCCGAACTAAGCAAATACGGCATCCACCTGGCACCAAAGACAGATTGTATTGAAATTTCTGGACAGTTCATATGAAGAGTTTACATATTTGTTGGTCAGTTTATTTCGGTCCAAGTTATCAGCTAGATTTGATGCGTCGCCCTGCACTAACTAGGACGGCCAGGGCGTACCTTCTCCGAAAATTCCTGCTTCACTTTAATGGGAAACTATCCATAAGACCATATATTTCTTCCATATTCAATACTTGAACCGTTCACGGTTCTGAATGATACAGAAATAACAATTTGCAATACAATTACAAAATTATTCTAGACTATTATTTATTGTTTAATAAAACTAGCAATAATTTTGCTAAAGTAATAAACCCTGTCTCGTTGTTTTCTGGAGTATCAAACACATCAACCGTGCGAAATTAGATTGGTTATGTTTCTCGGGTAAACAAGTAAACATCGCCTCACTAGGAAATCATGTTAGCAGTGCGGTAATGAAGCTCTGTCCGCATCCATCGCGACAAGCAAATTACATTTTAATTAAATACAATTGCGATTCTATCTAGGATACAATTTCGCGTCACTCTACTCACCCAATAAACCAGTTTCTGAAGGGAAATTCATAATGTTCACTTTATCATGCGGTAAATTAGTTAGTACATCATAATATATGATTCATGAAGAAGGAATATCAAAAATATGTAACCACCCCCTAAGACAGGTATTGTTAACTAATGCAACCACTTTGAAACCTTCTTTAAGGGATGAGTTAACAAATAATATTTAAAGTGAGTTCTTGCCAGCCGGGAGGTCAGCTAATATAAGTCCTTCAACTAATGATTGAAGAGGGACTTAACAATTAGCTCGATTTGAAGTGAAGTGCACTTCTCATCTTCATTTGTCTCGTCTCGATGTCTAGTCGATCTGCACCTATCGATTTTCTTTTTTTCTATCTGGTACATTCTTCTAAATTAGATTGGGATGCTGAGGACAACAGATGACATTGTCGTATATGACAGATATGAAATTAATTAGTGTATTCCTCACGGTTGATGTAAACCGTTATCAACTGAGAGATGTAGAGACTTGACATATGACACGTTTTTTTAAACGGCTTGCTTTAATAATAAAATTAAAAGTTACTCCTAATATAGTATAATTATTATATATACGAGCACAAACTCATAATAATTAGAAATTTGTACAAAATTGTTTTGGCTACTCTAAATACGGACTTAAAAACTATTGGCTAAATGACGGGTAATAATAGTTCGACAGGCATCTAGTCCAGACTTAGCTTCTACCGTGTCCCTTTACTTTTGGTACTTGTGGCCAGTACAATACCTTCCGTCGATCCTAAGTATTATGTATAAATTCCATACATAAATTTTCTTGCAAAATTTTTTAAATTTCTAGTAAAATTATTTCAAAAACAAACTATGCATATTGCACGACACTGACATCTTCTTCTTTAGCTTTTCCCATTCGTTAGAGGTCGCTATTTTTTATTTTCTTCTTCCACTCATTTCTGTTTTGCGTGTCGTTCTCATTCAGTTCCTTTTCTCTCAAGTGTTGTACAGTCCTTCCATCTTATCGTTGGTCTTTCTGTTTCTTCAACCTTGTATTACTTAAGCTATTCATTCTTCTTCCAATATATTCTTCATCTCTCATCATGACAAACCAATGTAATCGTCTGTTTTGTATCTTTCTAGAGTTATTTCCCTTATTATTTCATTCTTTACCGTATCTTTCCGTTTCTTCCCTAACATCTATCTCAACATCCTCATCTCTGTCACATTCATTTACTTTTCATTGATACTAACATCTGTCAATTTGAATTATATGAATATATTAGCAGTTTCCATGGTTAGCATAGCTGGCTGATTTATGAAATTTAATAAGTCGAGAAAAAAAAACTGTTGGCTCCTCCACCATTTTTCTCAATGAACCAGTGTGCCTAATATATATCGTCACGCAATCTGCAACACGACAATAGTGCTTATTATTTTACGCCATTAAAATCATTAAATAGATGATATCTCTAAATTTATTCCACGTGTTTCTACACAATATTTGGCCTGCATTTTAATAATTCCGTTTTTAAGAATAGGCGATATAGGTAATTGAGATTAGCAACCTAATGTGATTAATAAAATCAATAGAGGAATTCGCAATTCAATGTTTTTATTGTTCTGTCCAGAAGTATACAGGATGTTTTCTTTAAAACAGCCAACGCCTTTTTTGGGCAAATTTAAAGAAAAATGCTATATACAAAAAAATATCAGTAATAACAAACCGAAAATGTTATTCTTCTTTTCAGCACGATGTCTTCCGCTACCACGGCACAAAACTCGGCTCTTTACCACCCCATGTGTTCGCTTTAGCCGAGGCTGCTTACACCTCCTTACAAAGCGACTCTCTGCCTATGAACCAAAGTTTTGACGGCTCTCTCATCTCCAACCAATCGTGTGTTATTAGTGGAGAAAGCGGTGCTGGAAAAACTGAAACCACCAAGTTCATCCTTCAGTATTTGTGTACGGTGACGAGTAATGTCTCGACCTGGGTGGAGCAGCAGATCTTGGAGGCGAACACCATCTTAGAAGCGTTTGGTAAGCGAATTTTTTATTGTTTTAACAACGTTGGATTTAATCTAGATAATTTCTTCAATCTCTGTGATTTACCGGCAGGTAGAAATGACCTACATTTCGAACTGTACAAAGCTTGAAAGCTTTTGCTAAGTATATAAAGTAGAGCTTCATGTATCCCACAAGTGTTGGGCGGTAATCCGCTTGCGGTTAGAGTCATTTTCGTTTCATTCTATACTGTTATTTATACGCAAATTTCCATGGTTTTAGAGAGAAACACAAATTAACAACTACACAGAAACATAAATTAGAGAAATACAATACCTCCCGCCATTTAATTTTTATTAATTTAAATATATGTCACTAAAATATGCTCTCTTATATATGTTATTATATGCAATTACGCCGTTATGATTAATTATTGTTAGTACTCGTACATATTAAAACTACATTACGAGTATAAATACATTTGTTTTTTCTTAAAACTAAGGGTTGAAATTAATCTATTTTAATATTACAATTATAAAAATAAATAACTAGGTGTTTTTCTAAATTATCTAAACAAAGATTTTGCCTTCTATCAGTAAAAATCTGTTGTGGCCAGCAAAATACCTCTCGCCATTTCCGTTTTTGGTTACATAAGTACATTGTTGGCCTTGACAAGTAGATATGGGGGCCCGTGTCAGAATGAAAATTTCAAGATTTTCTAAATTCACTTAGTTAATTTGTTACCAGGAGTGTGGAATTTATTTGTCGTGGAAAATAAACTACATGGAACTGGAAAGTCACTAAATTTAGAATGAAAAATTATAATTGAAATCTATGTACATAATTACTAGCTATCATTTTGACACGGGCCCCCATAACTGCTTGTCAAGAGCAGCAAAGTAATATGACTGCTTGCGCCCTATTGTATTTAACATAACTTGTATACATACACTTTACACCAAAAATTCTACTTACATCTATCCTTCTTATTTAGTTTTTTTAATTTTTAATTCATTCTATGAAGAAATTTTGTCCTCTTCTAATTTTTCGAAATGTTTCCAATTTATTGTCGGGATTGACAGTATTTTTGAAGGTTATATATATAATATACTTATAATTTTAAATATTTAACTATTAAAACAATAAGAAATAATGTATGTACTTCCCAGAAAAAATCTTCAGTAATGTTTCTGGATTTTTCACGCTGACATTTATCTGTCAGTTACAAACATTTTAATTTTCAATTGGTCTCCATGACATTATTTAGGCTGAGAGATTTATTACAACAAATTAATATATACCTTATATTTCTTTATCTCTAAATCTATAAAAAATATAAAATATTTATATGTATCAGAGAATTTACTCTTATTTAATACAAGCAAGAACAACAATTTTCAAAAAATAATATTTAGAAGAATTTTTATAAAAATCTGCTACTTCCGGTTGTCGAATTATTACCAAAACCTTTTCAGCTCTTCCCAGTGATGTTCGATTGAGAAATACGTAGTTAATCAGATATTAAGTATTATAGTTTTTGAGAAATCGTACTTCCAACCTCCCCATATACACACACACACTTACACACACACACACACACACATACACATACATACATCCACACACAAACACACACAAACACATCGTTAAAATATTAAAATCGGATTGTAAGGGCCCTTAAAATGTGCTTAATCATTAAAACTGGATATGAGATTTTTAGCATGAATCCAATACCTCTCTTAGCGAGAGGTAAAATGGCTACAAACGACAAACAACTTATTTATCGCAGCGACTAAGTGACAGGAAAATCGTGTTTGCGCGCCTGGCCTTATTACTGGACGCGACAGATTTATTTTTCAATACAGGAGCGTATAAAGGGTTGCGTTATTGTACATATATAATATCTTTGGCCTTTGTCGTCGTTCGGAATCGAATCTGGCCCTCCAAATATTAATATTATATATCTTTCCAGGAAATGCAAAAACAGTGCGCAATGATAATTCAAGCAGATTCGGCAAATTTATGCAAGTGTGTTTTGATAGTAAATGGATGATAAAAGGATGTATAGTACAAGATTATCTTTTAGAACAATCTAGAATTACTTTCCAGAGTCCTGGAGAGAGAAACTACCACGTATTTTATCAGCTTGTCGAGGGTGCTAAGGTACACCACAAACAAATCTACAAAGAATTTATATGTAAACAGAAATTTATTTACAGAACAATAAAGAATGGTGCGATCAATTACACCTTCGTTCGGCTGATTTTTACAATTATTTAAATCAATCTGGCTGTGTTAAAATTGAAGGAGTTAGCGACGCGAAGAAATTTGACAATCTGCGATTAGCTTTCAATATTCTTCAGCTAGCTCCTGAAATGTGTGATGGACTGTACAAAGTTCTTTCCGCTATTTTATGGCTTGGGAACCTCCAATTTGAGGTAAAATAATAAATAAATACGCCGAAAAGATGTTAAATTTTCCATTTTTTATAGGATATAGATGGGGAAAAATGTAAATTAACAAAGACTGACGAGGAGGTGGTAAAAGTTGTGTCGGAATTGTTAGGCCTAGAGGAGGAAGATATGCAACAGGTGGTGCTAAGGAGACAAATCAATGTCCGGGGGAACATTACGGAAATTCCGCTCAAGCTACAGGAAGTAAGTGCCACATTATGTGTTTTAAACTATAAGTCCATTAGCAGGGTTTCACACTACATCAATATTTGTTAAAGTACACAACGTAGACTAACGGGTACAAGTTCCGTCCCACATCAGTTGACCCCCCCTCCCCCACGCTTTAATTCCATTTTATTTAATTACTTTATGATTTGTATCATAAATTATAGTCAATTTTTATTAATATTACGAACATTTTGTCGTTCTAATAACACATAATAAGATATGTTTTCTAAAATATTTGGTTGTTTGAATGTAAAGTGAAATAATATGGTTCAAGGTCATTTATTAGCCTTGGATGTATTATCACAGAAGGCAGTGTAGTACATATACAAATACGACATACGTCATTATTGTTGTAGTGTGTTACGAAGCAATGTCAACATTTATGTATAGTAAAAAATTTAAAAGATGTCCGATCAAGGTCATCTACGAATTGTATGAATTCAGATTTTTGCTCCGCCCATTCTGACAAATTCAGTAGTGTCCTTTTCTTAGTTTTTATGTGGGTACATAAGATACTACTGTTATTTTATTATTATAAAAATATGTTACAATAAAAGCATTCAAAATTCAAAAATAAGTCAACTGGTAAGTTTATTAGCAAATGTAAAACCAAATATGTGAAAAATAAGATATTGACACAATGTCAGTATGACACAACGAAAGTATTAAATACAGATAACCTTGATCGGACATCTTTAAAAGAATACTGTGTCTTTCACAATATAAATTACGTAGACATACGTTAAATAACCTTTCTCTTTTTAACATGAAATGTTGCTAAGCTACTCTGCTGTATAAAGTGCTATATATTCTTCAGTCAAAACAATGGCTGGTGTTCCCTCTAGTACATATTCTTAACTCTATGAATATAAGACCCGTGCCCCCATAGCCATCTTGTTCTATAAATCCGCTGCCATCTTAAAATGAGCCAGCTCTCTTACTACTATACTCCTTTGAGCAATGATGAAAGCTAAATCTGGCACACAGGGTGGATGTTTTATATCATAAAACTTTACTGATACCAAATTAAAAATGTTTTTAATTTCAGGCTTGGGAGAACCGCCACGCGATGGCCAAAGCTCTCTACTCGAGAACATTTGCGTGGTTGATAAACCATATAAACACTTGCACAAATCCTGGGCAAGATTCCACCAGATTTCTAGGAGTTTTGGACATCTTTGGCTTCGAAAATTTTGCCGTAAATTCTTTCGAACAATTATGCATTAATTATACGAACGAAAAGTTGCACAAATTTTTCAACCATTATGTCTTCGCGCTCGAACAAGAATTGGTAAGTTAATTATTACATTTTTCCGTTGAAGAAGAACCATTATTTATTTTATTTTCAGTACCAACAAGAAGGAATACAATTTTCTCATATTAAATTCACGGATAACACCGCATGTTTAGAATTAGTCGAAAAACCTCCTAGATGTATTTTAAAATTGCTGACAGAACAATGTCATTTGCCTAAAGGATCTGATATTGGTTTTTTAAATAATATGCATGCAGAATTCGACGGACATTCTTGTTATATGAAAGGGGAAGACCGTAGAAAATGGGAAAAAGAATTCGGCATTCGTCACTACGCGGGTTGCGTGTCATATTGTGTCCAAGGCTTCGTTGATAAAAACAGAGACGTCCAACAAGATGTCTTCTTTGATTATATGAGCCGTAGCAAAAATTGTTTCGTACAAGAAACAACGCAATATCAAGACTTATTAGGGGCGAAAGTCGTTACAGTTGCTGGTGGCGCAACAATGTCCAGAGGAACAACTAAAGGTAAACCAACAGTCAGTGACACCTTTCGGCACCAATTACAAGCTTTGGTTGATGTTTTACAAAGCACCAATCCTTGGTATGTGCGTTGTATCAAACCAAACGCCCAAAAACATCCAAACAATTATAATGACACTTTAGTTTTGGACCAATTAAAATATTTAGGAATGCTAGACATCATACGAATCCGTAAAGAAGGATATCCGATCCACATGCCGTTTCAAGATTTTACTACAAGATATCACTGCCTCAACAAAACAAAACTTCCTGTAGATACGCGCACCGCATGCCAACAATTATTAGAAGCGCACAACATCTCCCAACACGAATGGCAAATCGGCCGAACCAAAGTATTCCTTAGACCAAAGATCTACGAACCTTTAGAAGACACCAGAAGCAAAATGCTCACCAGCCGGGCAATCCTCATCCAAAAAACTTACAGAAAATACATTACCAAAAAACAATACCAAAAAAACCGCCTTGCTGTCCTCAAAATACAACACGCTTACCGCGGCTGGAAACTCCGAATCGAATTCCTACGAAAACGACGCGCCGTCATCGTCATCCAATCTCATCTTCGGGGCGTCTTCGCGCGAGAAGTCGCTGCCGCTTTGCGAGAAATGCGCAGGGTTGAAGAAGAAATGCGGAAGAGAGAAAAAGCAGAAGAAGAAAAGAGAATCAGACAGCAAGAACTTGATATTGCGCAGGCGGAACAAGAAAAACTAGACTTGGAACAAAGTGAGAAAGCTGCTCAAATTGAAATTGCAGCTCTGTCGCATATGGCCGAACAATTAAACCCCAGATTAGCGACAGAACCTGCGTCTGAAGCTGTAGATTTAGATAATTTATTTGCATTTCTATCTGATGTTCAACCGGCGTCCAGGAATCAAATTATTGACGAAATTGGGGAAAAAATGGACGAGCTTGTTGAAGATCTCGACGTTGAAGTAAGAAATAATTTACTTAGAATTTACCGTAAATACAAATATTCTTTTTTGGTTCTAGTTGGAGACAGTGATTCAGCAAGAACTAGAAGGTCTCGCTTTAGAACAACAACAAACCCAACCCCCCAAACTAGGCCTCCCCTCCCTCCCAGAACCCACAGAACCTCCCCCACCCCCTCCAACAATCCCCCCCGAAGACGAAACCCCCATCACACCCACAGAAACCGACGAAAACAAAAACGACGAACAAGAACCAATTTACGAATCAGTTCTTCCCAGAGATGAAACTACATGCGTATCTCCTACACCTATAGCGGTGCCTCCGCCCCCGAAATTCCGATCCCCCAGTGCTGAAAGGCAAGAGGACAGAAGCCGCCCTTCCAGTAGGTGCTCTTCCAGTGGGCCCCAATCGTGGAGACACCAACGAAACGAAGATGACCCCGAAAGAGAACAACGAAGAAAATTCCGAGTGGAAAAGAAACTACAAGAATTTAACGAATCTAAAGAGCAAGAAAAATCCCAAGAAGATTTGTATCATGATATTGTGGAATTCGCGCAAAACTATTTTAATAATCATGAACGATCGCCGGAAGGGACAATCATGGCGACGCTTACCAGAAAAACGAGGAAGAGTATGGAAGTTATTCCTAAATATGAAATGTGTACTTATTACAAAGGAACAAGCATACCTAATTCGCATATACATATGTATGATCCAGATAACGTCAACGTGGCCTGTACAGTTTTCAGGGTAAGTCCATTGTCACACTACCCCCCCACCCTTTGTTGTTCAACCAATTAAAAATTTGGCTCAAAGATACTTCAAACCTTCCAGTATATACCCCCGAAAACATATTTGAAATATCTTTCCCCAAAATCGAATTATGAATTTTTATAATCATCCCTGTCGTTAAATTTAAAAATTCAGTAGAGCTGTACCAATACAGTTTTAGCAACCAAATTTTGGGTATATACATAATTCAACTCATAGATTCCAAAAATCAAGGTTTCGACTTAGTATGTCTACCCAGTTTTGTGTATGGCGCATTGCACCCAAAAATGGGTCGAGATAGAAACTTGGCATGTCGATTTTCAAAATATTTGTATATGTTTCAGGATTTGTGTAAATACAATCGTGGCGAATTAAACTCAGAACGCGAACTTTCAGTAATCCAAACCATTATTGGTTATGGTATTGAAAGAGAAGAACTTCGCGATGAAATATTTGTTCAGTGTATGAGGCAATCGACAAACAACCCCAACGCTGAATGGAGCGAAAGAATTTGGCTTCTTTTGTGTTTATGTATCGTGGCGTTTCAACCCAGTAAATTGTTGTACAAATATTTTGTCAGTTTTTTGAAGAAGAACTTACAACTGGAAGGAAAACTGAAGCAATATGTGCAGTGGTGTTTGGATAACTGCAAGAATAGTAAAGTTACTTGTAGGGAGTTTCCGCCGTCCTCCGTAGAAGTTGCGGTAAGAAACAAATAAATCATTGAAAAATTGAGTCTCTTTTTATTTGTTTATACTTAGTGTTGCTATAAAGTTTTAGGACTTCACTTATTATAAATAAGACAAAACAACCTTCAAAAGTTGATGAAGATTGGTCAAAAATAGTTTCTGTCCTAAATCTTTACAAGTACACTGTATATACTGACATATATCAAATGTATTTGATTTCCTTTAGGCGATGCGTCGATTAGGAACAATCGTCTGCCGTTTCTTCTTCTTAGACGGCCGTACAAAAGCTATAGACGTCCATCCTACAGACACAGCAGGAGATGCAGGCCGAAAACTCGCTGAACGTCTATCCCTTCGCACTTTGGATGGCTGGGCTATTTACCAAAGCCGTCCAGATGGTGAAGAACACGTACGGGCACATCATTATCTCTACGATATCATCGCTGCTTGGGAACAGTAAGAAAAAAATCTGTCCTCTCGCCACGAAAATCACTAAATTTAGAATAAGAAATTATAATATTTAACATCTATATACATAATTACTAGCTATCATTCTGACACGGGCCCCCATATCTGTTTGTTACGGCCAAGAAAGTCACATGACTGCTCGCGCCCTAATATATTTAACATTTCTTGTATACCTACACTCTACACCTAAAATTCTACTTATATCTATTCCATATATTCAGATTTCTTAAATTTAAATTCATTCTATGAAGAAATTTTGTCCTCTTCAAATTTTTCGAGATGTTTCTAATTCATTGTCGGAAGTAACAGTATTTATGAAGGATATATGTAATATACCTATAATATAATGTATGTGCTTCCCAAAAAAAGTCTTCAGTAATGTCTCCGGATTTCTGACAGTTACAAACAATTTAAATTTTCAACTATTTTCATGGCATTCTTTCGGCTGTAAAATTTATTACAACAGATTATTTTATATATTATATTTCTTTTATCTCTAAATCTATAGAATATATAATAAAATATTTAAATGTATCACATAGAGAATTTAATTTTCTTTAATATTAAAGATTTAGAACATTTTTTTTCAAGAATCTTCTACTTCCGGTTCTCCAATTGTTACCAAAACCTTTTCAGATCTTCCCATGAATGTCCGATTGGGAAATACGTAGTTAAACAAATATAAAGTCTTCAACACACACACACACACACTCACAGACATCATCGTAAAAATGTTCAAATCGGATTGTAGGGACCTTAAAACGTGCTTATTCAATAAAATCTGCATGAATCCAATACCTCTCTTAGCGAGAGGTAAAAATATTTATAATATGAATCTGATATTTATGTATTTATAGGAAACAAAATAAATTGGGAACGACGGGATCTTCATTCCCGACTATTGGGAGACGCGGGACCAGTGCTACGTTAAGTAGCGGAGAAAACAGATTTATTTTCAAAAGACGATTGTTTAAATCTAATAGAGAACTTAGCCAAGATCCAGTTGAAGTTAATTTGTTGTATGCTCAAGCTGTCCACAGCGTTGTAAAAGTAAGAAACAAATATACATATTTTGTATATAAAATTAATATATTTTTTTCAGTGCGACGACTTTCCAGTAACTGAAAAAGTCGCGCTACAACTCGCGGGCCTGCAAGCTCAAGTAGCTTTGGGCGATCCAAAAGACAACAACAAATTAGAATATTATACAGATATAGATACTTATCTACCGTATCGTATATCTAGAGCTCGCGGGGATGATGTCTGGGTGCCAATTATAGCTCAAGCGCACCGACAATATGGAAGTGGACGGTCGGAATTAACTGCCAAAGCTTTGTATTTAAGCTGCGTGATGCAGTATCCACTTTATGGTACGACTATGTATCAAGTTACCTACAGGGGTTATTGGTCTTACGGTAAGAGAACTTTTTATTTATAAAAATACGCGGGGGCGTTACGACAACGACCGCAATTAGTCAAAGTTTTCTTTCTCCAGGTAACACCCTAATTTTGGGTGTAAACTGCGAAGGACTAATGCTCATCAAACCGGAAGATAAATTTGTATTGAACGAATACCGATACCACGAAATAGAATCAATTTTGTTGGATCCGAGTGATAGTTTTATAACTATAACACTTTTAAGACATCCCCACGACAACAATCACAAATGTTTTGTGTTTGAAACGACCCAAAAAGCCGAAATTGGTTCGTTAATCGTCAGTTATTGCCCGGCCTTAGCTGCGTGGATCACAGAAAACGAAGCACCCGCCAAACGAGTCAAAAGTATTACCAACGAAGACCGCGTTCGACTTTACCACAATTTAGTCAACTGTCGTCGAACTCTTGTTGATAGCGACGCCTTGCGAAAACCGCAAGACGCGTCGGGAGGTTTCTTGCGCAATACATTGCGCAGATTGAGCAAACATCGGCTGGAAAAGTTGCGCCAGGAACATGGAAATTCGACAGATCATGGGGAAACGTATAAAGGTTTTCATTATGCCTTTTGGGCGTTCAGTAGGCAACCTTTACCGCAAAGTATGACTAAATTACCGGAAGTTGAAGAACAAGTTATGTTGCAGGTCTTTCAAATTATTTTGACGTATGCTGGGCTCGGACAAAATGGTAAGGACAAAGATTTTATTAGTTTGATGGTTATTTGAAAAGTTTGTGTTGCGCTCATATTACAGATTTTTATTTGTCACACCTAAACGGTTAAAGGTAGCGGTTTGATCTTTGTAATTATGTAATCTACATGAAATTCTCTATAAAATACGTATGACAGTTATTTTTCCTGTCGAGTGTTTTAGGAATTATGTAGCGTGAAACATAGCTGTTATTTATTAAAATTTTCACTAAACTTTGTAATGTGCTCATATTTTGGATATTAATTTGTCACACTTAAACGAATAAAGGTAGCGATTTTCTGTTTGAAAATATGAAATCTACATGAAATTCTCTATGAGATTTGTATGACAATAATATTTCTGTCGAGTGGTTTAGAAGTTACAGAGCCTTAAACATAGGTATAATTTATTGAAATTTTTATTAAACTTTGTCATGCGCTCATATTTCAGATTTTTACTTGTCATACCTAAAGGGTTAAAGATAGCGATTTGTTCTTTAAAAATTTGAATTCTACGGGAAATTTTCTATAAAATACGTGTGACAATATATTTATCCGCCGAGTGGTTTAGGAGTTACAGAGCCTTAAACATAGGTGTAATTTATTGAAATTTTTATTAAACTTTGTCATGCGCTCATATTTTAGATATTTACTTGTCATACCTAAACGGTTAAAGATAGCGATTTTCTCTTTGAAAATTTGAATTCTATGGGAAATTTTCTATGAAATACGTGTGACAATATATTTATCCGTCGAGTGGTTTAGGAGTTACAGAGTCTTAAACATAGGTATAATTTATTGAAATTTTTATTAAACTTTGTCATGCGCTCATATTTCAGATTTTTACTTGTCATACCTAAACGGTTAAAGATAGCGATTTTCTGTTTGAAAATTTGAATTCTACGGGAAATTTCCTATAAAATACATGTGACAATATTTTTATCCGTCGAGTGGTCTAGGAGTTACAGAGCCTTAAACATAGGTATAATTTATTGAAATTTTTATTAAACTTTGTCATGCGCTCATATTTTAGATTTTTACTTGTCATACCTAAACGGTTAAAGATAGCGATTTGCTCTTTGAAAATTTGAATTCTATGGGAAATTTTCTATAAAATACGTGTGACAATATTTTTATCCGTCGAGTGGTCTAGGAGTTACAGAGCCTTAAACATAGGTATAATTTATTGAAATTTTTATTAAACTTTGTCATGCGCTCATATTTTAGATTTTTACTTGTCATACCTAATCGGTTAAAGATACCGATTTTCTCTTTGAAAATTTGAATTCTATGGGAAATTTTCTATAAAATACGTGTGACAATATATTTATCCGTCGAGTGGTTTAGGAGTTACAGAGCCTTAAACATAGGTGTAATTTATTGAAATTTTTATTAAACTTCGTCATGCGCTCATATTTTAGATTTTTACTTGTCATACCTAAACGGTTAAAGATAGCGATTTTCTCTTTGAAAATTTGAATTCTATGGGAAATTTCCTATAAAATACATGTGACAATATATTTATCCGCCGAGTGGTTTAGGAGTTACAGAGCCTTAAACATAGGTGTAATTTATAGAAATTTTTATTATACTTTGTCATGCGCTCATATTTCAGATTTTTACTTGTCATACCTAAAGGGTTAAAGATAGCGATTTGTTCTTTAAAAATTTGAATTCTACGGGAAATTTTCTATAAAATACGTGTGACAATATATTTATCCGCCGAGTGGTTTAGGAGTTACAGAGCCTTAAACATAGGTGTAATTTATTGAAATTTTTATTAAACTTTGGCATGCGCTCATTTTTCAGATTTTTACTTGTCATACCTAAAGGGTTAAAGATAGCGATTTGTTCTTTGAAAATTTGTATTCTACGGGAAATTTTCTATAAAATACGTGTGACAATATATTTATCCGTCGAGTGGTTTAGGAGTTACAGAGCCTTAAACATAGGTGTAATTTATTGAAATTTTTATTAAACTTTGTCATGCGCTCATATTTTAGATTTTTACTTGTCATACCTAAACGGTTAAAGATAGCGATTTTCTCTTTAAAAATTTGAATTCTATGGGAAATTTTCTATAAAATACGTGTGACAATATTTTTATCCGTCGAGTGGTTTAGGAGTTACAGAGCCTTAAACATAGGTATAATTTATTGAAATTCTTATTAAACTTTGTCATGCGCTCATATTTTAGATTTTTACTTGTCATACCTAATCGGTTAAAGATACCGATTTTCTCTTTGAAAATTTGAATTCTATGGGAAATTTTCTATAAAATACGTGTGACAATATATTTATCCGTCGAGTGGTTTAGGAGTTACAGAGCCTTAAACATAGGTGTAATTTATTGAAATTTTTATTAAACTTCGTCATGCGCTCATATTTTAGATTTTTACTTGTCATACCTAAACGGTTAAAGATAGCGATTTTCTCTTTGAAAATTTGAATTCTATGGGAAATTTCCTATAAAATACATGTGACAATATATTTATCCGCCGAGTGGTTTAGGAGTTACAGAGCCTTAAACATAGGTGTAATTTATAGAAATTTTTATTATACTTTGTCATGCGCTCATATTTCAGATTTTTACTTGTCATACCTAAAGGGTTAAAGATAGCGATTTGTTCTTTAAAAATTTGAATTCTACGGGAAATTTTCTATAAAATACGTGTGACAATATATTTATCCGCCGAGTGGTTTAGGAGTTACAGAGCCTTAAACATAGGTGTAATTTATTGAAATTTTTATTAAACTTTGGCATGCGCTCATTTTTCAGATTTTTACTTGTCATACCTAAAGGGTTAAAGATAGCGATTTGTTCTTTGAAAATTTGTATTCTACGGGAAATTTTCTATAAAATACGTGTGACAATATATTTATCCGTCGAGTGGTTTAGGAGTTACAGAGCCTTAAACATAGGTGTAATTTATTGAAATTTTTATTAAACTTTGGCATGCGCTCATATTTCAGATTTTTACTTGTCATACATAATGGGTTAAAGATAGCAATTTGTTCTTTGAAAATTTGTATTCTACGGGAAATTTTCTATAAAATACGTGTGACAATATATTTATCCGCCGAGTGGTTTAGAAGTTACAGAGCCTTAAACATAGGTGTAATTTATTGAAATTTTTATTAAACTTTGGCATGCGCTCGTATTTCAGATTTTTACTTGTCATACCTAAAGGGTTAAAGATAGCGATTTGTTCTTTGAAAATTTGTATTCTACGGGAAATTTCCTATAAAATACATGTGACAATATTTTTATCCGTCGAGTGGTTTAGGAGTTACAGAGTCTTAAACATAGGTATAATTTATTGAAATTTTTATTAAACTTTGTCATGCGCTCATATTTTAGATTTTTACTTGTCATACCTAAACGGTTAAAGATAGCGATTTGGTCTTTGAAAATTTGAATTCTATGGGAAATTTTCTATAAAATACGTGTGACAATATTTTTATCCGTCGAGTGGTTTAGGAGTTACAGAGCCTTAAACATAGGTATAATTTATTGAAATTCTTATTAAACTTTGTCATGCGCTCATATTTTAGATTTTTACTTGTCATACCTAAACGGTTA
The DNA here is from genome assembly GCA_951394225.1 of Harpalus rufipes. Lineage (NCBI taxonomy): Eukaryota > Metazoa > Arthropoda > Insecta > Coleoptera > Carabidae > Harpalus > Harpalus rufipes. The sequence continues at coordinate 563,089 of OX596280.1, forward strand.
AAGATAGCGATTTGCTCTTTGAAAATTTGAATTCTACGGGAAATTTCCTATAAAATACATGTGACAATATTTTTATCCGTCGAGTGGTTTAGGAGTTACAGAGCCTTAAACATAGGTGTAATTTAATGAAATTTTTATTAAAATTTATCATGCGCTCATATTTCAGATTTTTATTTGTCACACCTAAACGGTTAAAGATAGCAATTTGTTCTTTGAAAATTTGTATTCTACGGGAAATTTTCTATAAAATACGTGTGACAATATATTTATCCGCCGAGTGGTTTAGAAGTTACAGAGCCTTAAACATAGGTGTAATTTATTGAAATTTTTATTAAACTTTGGCATGCGCTCATATTTCAGATTTTTACTTGTCATACCTAAAGGGTTAAAGATAGCGATTTGTTCTTTGAAAATTTGTATTCTACGGGAAATTTTCTATAAAATACGTGTGACAATATTTTTATCCGTCGAGTGGTTTAGGAGTTACAGAGCCTTAAACATAGGTATAATTTATTGAAATTTTTATTAAACTTTGTCATGCGCTCATATTTTAGATTTTTACTTGTCATACCTAAACGGTTAAAGATAGCGATTTTCTCTTTGAAAATTTGAATTCTATGGGAAATTTTCTATAAAATACGTGTGACAATATATTTATCCGTCGAGTGGTTTAGGAGTTACAGAGTCTTAAACATAGGTATAATTTATTGAAATTTTTATTAAACTTTGTCATGCGCTCATATTTCAGATTTTTACTTGTCATACCTAAACGGTTAAAGATAGCGATTTGCTGTTTGAAAATTTGAATTCTATGGGAAATTTTCTATAAAATACGTGTGACAATATTTTTATCCGTCGAGTGGTTTAGGAGTTACAGAGCCTTAAACATAGGTATAATTTATTGAAATTCTTATTAAACTTTGTCATGCGCTCATATTTTAGATTTTTACTTGTCATACCTAAACGGTTAAAGATAGCGATTTGCTCTTTGAAAATTTGAATTCTATGGGAAATTTTCTATAAAATACGTGTGACAGTATATTTATCCGTCGAGTGGTTTAGGAGTTACAGAGCCTTAAACATAGGTGTGATTTATTGAAATTTTTATTAAACTTCGTCATGCGCTCATATTTTAGATTTTTACTTGTCATACCTAAACGGTTAAAGATAGCGATTTTCTCTTTGAAAATTTGAATTCTATGGGAAATTTTCTATAAAATACGTGTGACAATATATTTATCCGCCGAGTGGTTTAGGAGTTACAGAGCCTTAAACATAGGTGTAATTTAATGAAATTTTTATTATACTTTGTCATGCGTTCATATTTCAGATTTTTACTTGTCATACCTAAAGGGTTAAAGATAGCGATTTGTTCTTTAAAAATTTGAATTCTACGGGAAATTTTCTATAAAATACGTGTGACAATATTTTTATCCGTCGAGTGGTTTAGGAGTTACAGAGCCTTAAACATAGGTATAATTTATTGAAATTTTTATTAAACTTTGTCATGCGCTCATATTTTAGATTTTTACTTGTCATACCTAAACGGTTAAAGATAGCGATTTGTTCTTTGAAAATTTGAATTCTATGGGAAATTTTCTATAAAATACGTGTGACAGTATATTTATCCGTCGAGTGGTTTAGGAGTTACAGAGCCTTAAACATAGGTGTGATTTATTGAAATTTTTATTAAACTTTGTCATGCGCTCATATTTCAGATTTTTACTTGTCATACCTAAACGGTTAAAGATAGCGATTTGCTGTTTGAAAATTTGAATTCTATGGGAAATTTTCTATAAAATACGTGTGACAATATTTTTATCCGTCGAGTGGTTTAGGAGTTACAGAGCCTTAAACATAGGTATAATTTATTGAAATTCTTATTAAACTTTGTCATGCGCTCATATTTTAGATTTTTACTTGTCATACCTAAACGGTTAAAGATAGCGATTTGCTCTTTGAAAATTTGAATTCTATGGGAAATTTTCTATAAAATACGTGTGACAGTATATTTATCCGTCGAGTGGTTTAGGAGTTACAGAGCCTTAAACATAGGTGTGATTTATTGAAATTTTTATTAAACTTTGTCATGCGCTCATATTTTAGATTTTTACTTGTCATACCTAAACGGTTAAAGATAGCGATTTTCTCTTTGAAAATTTGAATTCTATGGGAAATTTTCTATAAAATACGTGTGACAATATATTTATCCGCCGAGTGGTTTAGGAGTTACAGAGCCTTAAACATAGGTGTAATTTAATGAAATTTTTATTATACTTTGTCATGCGCTCATATTTCAGATTTTTACTTGTCATACCTAAAGGGTTAAAGATAGCGATTTGTTCTTTAAAAATTTGAATTCTACGGGAAATTTTCTATAAAATACGTGTGACAATATATTTATCCGCCGAGTGGTTTAGGAGTTACAGAGCCTTAAACATAGGTGTAATTTATTGAAATTTTTATTAAACTTTGGCATGCGCTCATTTTTCAGATTTTTACTTGTCATACCTAAAGGGTTAAAGATAGCGATTTGTTCTTTGAAAATTTGTATTCTACGGGAAATTTTCTATAAAATACGTGTGACAATATATTTATCCGTCGAGTGGTTTAGGAGTTACAGAGCCTTAAACATAGGTGTAATTTATTGAAATTTTTATTAAACTTTGGCATGCGCTCATATTTCAGATCTTTACTTGTCATACCTAAAGGGTTAAAGATAGCGATTTGTTCTTTGAAAATTTGTATTCTACGGGAAATTTCCTATAAAATACATGTGACAATATTTTTATCCGTCGAGTGGTTTAGGAGTTACAGAGCCTTAAACATAGGTATAATTTATTGAAATTTTTTTTAAACTTTGTCATGCGCTCATATTTTAGATTTTTACTTGTCATACCTAAACGGTTAAAGATAGCGATTTGGTCTTTGAAAATTTGAATTCTATGGGAAATTTTCTATAAAATACGTGTGACAATATTTTTATCCGTCGAGTGGTTTAGGAGTTACAGAGCCTTAAACATAGGTATAATTTATTGAAATTCTTATTAAACTTTGTCATGCGCTCATATTTTAGATTTTTACTTGTCATACCTAAACGGTTAAAGATAGCGATTTGCTCTTTGAAAATTTGAATTCTACGGGAAATTTCCTATAAAATACATGTGACAATATTTTTATCCGTCGAGTGGTTTAGGAGTTACAGAGCCTTAAACATAGGTGTAATTTAATGAAATTTTTATTAAAATTTATCATGCGCTCATATTTCAGATTTTTATTTGTCACACCTAAACGGTTAAAGATAGCGATTTGCTCTTTGAAAATTTGAATTCTACGGGAAATTTTCTATAAAATACGTGTGACAATATATTTATCCGCCGAGTGGTTTAGGAGTTACAGAGCCTTAAACATAGGTGTAATTTATTGAAATTTTTATTAAAATTTATCATGCGCTCATATTTGTCACACATTAAAGATAGCGATTTGCTGGGAAAAATAAATAAAAAATCGTTTGAACAACGATTTACCCATAAATCATATATTTGACTTTCAAACTGTATTGTAGATCGCACGAATTTTATTTTAATACTGCATGTTTATCATTTTGCACGTTTTTATTTGCATGTACACCATTTATTCCTTCTCTTTGAAGAAGAGGATGATCCCAAACCAGTAACAACTATTCCAGGTGACACAGTTCGTAGAGCCGAAGACGAACACGTCAATTTGATTCAAAGTATCATGGAACGATGTATGAGAAAAGAAACATTATTGTGTGAATTATACATGCAATTGATCAAACAGACGACGGATCATCCGGATCCTAATTCTAGAGTAAATTTACGGCATTGGGCGTTGTTGTCTTTAGCGTGTTCTGTGATTCTTCCGCCGCAGAAAATAGTGCGGAAGTATTTGATAGCGCATTTGAAGAGATGCGCGAGCGATTATGTTACTGAAGAAGGGAAGTATGCCAGGTTTGCCGAAAAAGTATGTTCATAATTTCATAAATTGAACACGATCTATTTATTTTGTTTTCCGCAGTGTTTATACAAAACGCAAGGTACGCGCCGTAGACAATGGCCCCCCTCTCGCGAAGAAATCATCTGTACTATTAATCGTCGCCCAGTATATGCCCGATTTCATTTTATGGACGGCCAGTATCATTCTGTTGAGTTTCATCCAAGCGCAACTGCCAAAGATGTGATGGAAACTATTCGGAATAAAATTGGTTTGCATGAAAATGCATTAGGGTACGCGATCTATGAAGTGTTGGGGACTTCAGAGAGGAGTTTAATGGCTGAAGAAAAAGTCGCGGATGTTATGAGCAAATGGGAGAGGTATAGGATGGCTAGTGCTGCAAATCAGGCCAATCAGGTAAGACAAAAATAAAATCATATGAAAGTTGTTGTGTTATTATTGACTTTACCTATTAAACCGTGATTTTTTATATAAATTTTATTGTTTTATTCTTGTAAGGATGGCATTTCGCAATACAAGTAGGGAGTTCAATTTGCTCTATAATCAGCTAAACGGTTAAAGATAACAGTTTGCTCTTAGAAAATTTGAATTCTACGGAAAATTCTGTATAAGATACGTGTGACAATATATTTTTCCCTCGAGTGGTTTAGGAGTTACACAGCGTTAAAAATAGGTGTAATTTATTAAAATTTTTAACATAATTTGTCTTGCGCTCATATTTCAGGAATTTGTTTGTCACACCTAAACGAATAAAGATAGCGGTTTGATCTTTGAAAATATGAAATCTACATGAAATTCTATGTAAAATACGTATGGCAATTATTTTTCCTGTCGAGTGGTTTAGGAGTTACATATCGTCAAACAAAGGTGTTATTTATTAAAATTTTCACTAAACCTTGTCATGTGCTAATATTACAGATTTTTATTTGTCATACTTAAACGGTTAAAGATAGCGATTTGCTGTTTAAAAATATGTAATCTGCATGAAATTCTCTATAAGATATGTGTGACAATAATATTTCTGTCAAGTGGTTTAGGAGTTACAGATCCTTAAATATAGATGTAATTTATTGAAATTTTCACTAAACTTTGTCATGTGCTCATATTTTGAATATTAATTTGTCACACCTAAACGAATAAAGATAGCAATTTGCTGTTTGAAAATTTGGAATCTACATGAAATTCTCTATCAGATATGTGTGACAATCATTTTTTTGTCCACTGGTTTAGGATATACAGGGCGTTAAACATAGATGTAATTTATTGAAATTTTCACTAAACTTTGTCATGCGCTCATATTTTGGATATTAATTTGTCACACCTAAACGAATAAAGATAGCAATTTGCTGTTTGAAAATACGAAATCTACATTAAATTCCCTATGAGATATGTGTGCCAATCATTTTTCTGTACACTGGTTTAGGAGTTACAGGGCGTTAAACATAGATGTAATTTATTGAAATTTTCACTAAACTTTGTCATGTGCTCATATTTTGGATATTAATTTGTCACACCTAAACGAATAAAGATAGCATTTTGCTGTTTGAAAATACGAAATCTACATGAAATTCTCTATAAGATATGTGTGACAATCATTTTTCTGTCCACTGGTTTAGGACTTACAGGGCGTTAAACATAGATGTAATTTATTGAAATTTTCACTAAAGTTTGTCATGCGCTCATATTTTGGATATTAATTTGTCACACCTAAACGAATAAAGATAGCAATTTGCTGTTTGAAAATATAAAATCTACATTAAATTCTCTATAAGATATGTCGGACAATAATTTTTCTGTTGAGTGGTTTAGGAGTTACAGAGCCTTAAACATAGATGTAGTTAATTCAAATTTTCACTAAACTTTGTCATGCGCTCATATTTTGGATATTAATTTGTCACACTTAAACGAATAAAGATATCGTTTAGCTGTTTAAAAATATGTAATCTGCATAAAATTCTCTGTAAGAGACATCAATTACGTATGTCGTGAAGAATCATACCTTTTTTTATTTCGCTATATCATTACGTGAAGAATACTACATATATCTTTATTTGTATTTTAGGTAAATGGTGCAAATGGAACGTTGAAGAACGTTCGAAGGCAGCACCATTTCTTCCTGTTTAAAAAACATTTATTCTTGGACCAATACATGAATTTAGACGATCCCGTAGAAAAAGAATTGCTGTACCATCAAGTGTTACATGATTTGCGGGGAGACCGCTTTCCCATTTCAGAAAAAGAAGCTGTAAGTGTTAACAATTAAAATATGTTTGTGTTTTAATTTTTGTTGTACAAATAGGTGATGTTGACTGCTCTACAAGCCCAACTAGAACTGAGCGATTGTGGGGAAGTCCTCCACGATTACCGCCCCACAGCGGCCCACTGCCTTCCCCCTCGTTTCGTCCCCAACATCCCGCACGAAGGGGTAGCCATGCACCACCAATCCCTGAAAGGAATGACTCCCGCTGAAGCCAAAAAGGCTTTCTTGAATCTCATCCAAAGTTGGCCACTACACCGGGCGACTATTTTCGATGTTATGCAATCTTTCACGTCCAATTGGCCTAGAGTTTTATGGTTAGCAGTTGATCAAACAGGGTTGCATCTGTTGGAACATAGATCGAGGAATACGCTGTGCACGTATGATTACGGAAGTATTTTGTCGTATTCGCCAGCGTTGAATTGTTTGATGATTATTACCGGAAGTGATAAGAAACAAAGCAAAGTTATCCTCACTACTTCTCAGGCGTTCCAAATAGCGACCTTAATTAGGGAATATACAGAAGTTCTGCAGATGGAAACGCATGTTACGACAAATATCGTTCGCCCCAGGGAGTCTGCGCCCGGTCCAGGCGCAGCCCCAGCTCGCTCGCGCCCTGTATCCATCCTCCATAAACCAGCCCCTCTAGTCGAGCCCCAGCCCAGCTAGGAGCGCCGCCCCAAACCATATAACTGCCCCCGTTCCACTTTAGTGTAGAAATTTCGCCTTTCGAAATAGAAACCACAAAATTTGGTCTTAAATGCAACAATTTATGCAAAATAAATAAAGTTTTATTAGTATATAACAATGATTATAATTAAAATAAGATTAAATTAAAATAATTCGAAATTGTGACGATACATATGAAATAAAAAAAACTTAGGCGAAATTTCGGACGTTATAAAGATATATAGGATGTTTCTAGAATACGGGACATATCGATTATTTTCTTATTGGAAATAAAAGTGTCGTTCCATATCCGATAAACATCCTGTTTACATCCTAGTCATAAAATTGTAAATAATAAAGATTTTACCAATATTAACAATATATTAAAGTTATAAATTATTTGCAATAATTTTATATGATTTGTTTGTATATTTTTGTGATTTTAACATTTGATTTATTTACTTTATAAATAATGTAGATGCATTTAAACAATAAAGGAATCGTTAAGAATGTATATAATATAAAGTAGCTTAACAATATCGAAAATAATATTAAGAAAAATTGGTATTTATATATAATGACCATTACTCTGATCATATTTTACTGAAGAGTTAGAAATCAATCAAAATTATCCGCGTTTCAAATATTGTTTCAACCGTTCTAACTTTGTTGGTAAAGTATGATTTTGAAATCGTAATGAGATGAAAATTATGTTACAATAAGAAATTGTATTTTACACAATTGTTTTATATGTACATTGTAATGTTTTGTATAAAATTATTCATTTTAATTTATAAAAATGATAATTTATTATGTTATTTTTGTTCGTAGTTGTAGACGCGAAATGTTATTATTGTGGTCAATAGTGTTGCCAAATGAAATAAAGAATATTCAAAATATAATAATATATTTATTTATATTTACATATACCCGGGGTTTACCTATAATTTATTACAGATAACATCCATGATCCGAGGCAGGCTCTCTGTCCTAAGGTAAGTTACATATGAAATATATTCTAAGTGTATAAATCCTGAAATTGTAATAAGAAAAAATATTTATAACAATACTTAAAAATGCGAACATTAAATTGTTGAATTTCATCTACAAGGTAAGTATGTATTTGAATATACGAGCCCAGCTTCAGATGTATTCGTACCCTCTGAAATAAATATATTAACAGCAATAAAAAATAAATTTTATGTTATAATAGTTAAGACTATATTTGGGCATTTTTATTTTTTATGTATAATAAAGTGTACTGAATTTAAATACAATGTTATTAACTAACTTTCTCATTTAAATAATAATCTACGGGCATATGACAAAAGACAAGTCCCAAATTTTTTCTTTCCTACATTATATAATATAATATTTATATTAGCATTATATATAAAATTGAGGGTAAAGGTAACTAACAATATACTGAATTAATTGCCATCTTAAATTTTAATACTTTAATAATAATTATTAAAGACGAAAACATTTGTCACATGCAGACAATGGTTTATTTGCCAATAAATTATTATTAAACCTAAGAAATTTTATTATAACTAATGTATTCACGTTCTATACACTCTATGAATACACCATATCAAAATTTGTTGAATTGGAGTAATAATCATCCAGAAGTTTATTTATTCTTGTTTTTAATATAATTGTAGATGGTACTTTAATAAATAATATTAAAAAGAATACCCATTACATTTCTAGCTAACATTGTTGTAATCAATATATTTGATAAATGAATTTATATTACAAGCAGTCGTTGACCCCAAGTATAGTTGAAATTTACTCACAAACGATAAAGATATGTCATTAGATGCAAAGAAAAAAAATTAAAAATGTTTCAACTTTTGTAAAGAACAAAGCTGTCAAATTTCAATTAGGCTATTTTGAAACCCTTGGCCCTAGGCCCTTGAAACTCAAATATGTTGTTCTACGACCCCGACATTTCAAAGGATGCTAAGGGAACGCGAAATTTCAAGGAAATCGCTGAAAAACCAGCCGTTTCCGAGATACGAGCCCTTAAAGTTTTTTATAGGGTTGATACATTATTTCGGTTATTTGAAGGGCTAAAGGGCCGGAAAATAGCGTTTATCCGGCACGGTAACCTCCTATATCATTGTGGCTTTATAGAATTGCTGAAAACCCTTCGGTAAACAATATATTTAGCCCTAAAGTTCGTGCCGAAGGGCATGCGCTAACTCCAGTATTTGAAGGGCTAGAACGGCCGAACAAGTTTTATTATACTAATTTCGACCCGTAGAACACTAATCCGAGGTCAGATTTTCTCAAAGGGCTGTTTTAAGCCCTTTGCCCTTTAAATTAGCCCTTAGGAAAAGTCTGAGGGCGGATTCGTGTTCTGCAGGTCGAAATTAGTATAACAGATTTTGTTTGACCCTTCCAGCCCTAATAGTTTTGGAGTTACAGTCCACTTACCCTGTAAAACTTTAGGGGTTGATATTTAATCCGCTTTATCGATGGGGCTGTACAGAATTGCTGAAAACTCATAATATACTTAGCCCTAAAGTTCGGCGCTGAAAGGCATGCGCTAATTTCGGTATTTGAAGGGCTAGAAAGACCGAACAAATTTTATTATACTAATTTCGAGCCATATAACACGAATCCAAGGCCAGATTTTTCCCAAGGGCTGTTTTAAGCCCTTCGCCCTTCAAAAACGGGCGGATCCTTATCGGATGACGATATTTGTACCTAAAGAGGTTAATAATAAAGAATAGAATAGGAAAATTCAAGAAAAATGCATTAACTTTGGCATAAATGATGGTCCCTTTATTGTATACTTATAGTACATACAAATAAATCATAATATATTACAATAAATCATTAAAAACATATATAATACATTGTATTTGTCGTATCCAACTCCTGGTTGTCCCCTGGCCCTGTAAACAGACAGAAAAATTCATTAATTTTGATTGACAAGTACGGATGAACTACATAAATGAAGGATTAATTAGTGTTTAATGTTATGTAATACTTTTGTTAGTCCTTTGATAAGATCCTGCAGACGTCCTGGTACTGTAGAAAGCCAAACGGATCCACCAAGTCCGGAGAAAAGCCCCTGAGAAGCATGAAGGGCCATTGATCTGACGACAGAAGATCGGTCATTGTTGCATCGGAAAACATACAAAAATATCATTAAAATATGCAAAATAAATAAATAGATCATATATTTCAAGTGTGATACCATTTATTTTTAAATATTTAACAATATAGGGTATGTTTATTTGTATTTACTCCCCACTACTATTAAAATGTGTTATATCATTCTTTATATACAAATGTTTAATTCAACAATCGTCATTTCTTTACGAGCCATTGTGTAGTTAACATCATATCGTTAATAGTTGAAATTTACTCACGAACGATAAAGATATGTCATTAGATGCAATGGAAAAAAATTAAAAATGTTTCAACTTTTGTAAAACACAAAGCTGTCAAATTTCAATTAGGCGATTTTGAAACCCTTGGCCCTAGGCCCTTGAAACTCAAATATGTTGTTCTACGACCCCGACATTTCAAGGGATGCTAAGGGAACGCGAAATTTCAAGGATATCGCTGAAAACCCAGCCGTTTCCGAGATACGAGCCCTTAAAGTTTTTCATAGGGTTAATACTTTATTTCGGTTATTTGAAGGGCTAAAGGGCCGGAAAATAGCGTTTATCCAGCGCGATAACCCGCTTTATCGCTGTGGCTTTATGCAATTGCTGAAAACTCTTCGGTGCACAATATATTTAGCCCTAAAGTTCGTGGCGAAGGGCATGCGCTAACTTCAGTATTTGAAGGGCTAGAAAGGCCGAACAAGTTTCATTATACTAATTTAGACCCGTAAAACACGAATTCGTGGTTAAATTTTCTTTAAGGGCTGTTCTAAGCCCTTTGCCCTTTAAATTAGCCCTTAGGTAAAATCTGAGTGCGGATTCGTGTTCTACGGGTTAAAATTAGTATAACCGATTTTATTTGACCCTTCCAGCCCTAATAGTTTCGGAGTTACAGCCCACTTACCCCAAGTGCTGTTTTAAGCCCTTCGCCTTTCAAAATAGAGCGAACCCTTATCGGATGATTATATTCGTACCTAGAAACGTTAATAATAAAGGATAGGATAGGAAAATTCAAGAAAAATTCATTATCTTTGATATAAATGGGTGTCCCTTTATTGTATACTTATAATACATACAAAGAAATCAAATTATATTTACAATACATCATTAAAAACATATAAAATACATTTTATTTGCCGTATCGAACTCTTGGGTGTTCCCTGGCCCTGTAAACAGACAGAAAATTCATTAACTTTCATTGAAAAGTATTGATGAACTACATAAATAAAGAATTAATTAGTGTAATATTATGTAATTATTATGTAAAGTCCTGGACATGTCCTGGTGCCGTAGAAATCCAGGCGGGTCCGCCAAGTCCAGAAAAAAGCCCCTGAGAAGCGTGAAGGGCCCTTGATCCAATGGCAGAAGATCGGTCATTGCTGCAGCTGTAAACACACAAAAATATCATTAAAATATGCAAAATAAATAAATAGATCATATATTTCAAGTGTGATACATTTATTTTTAAATATTTAACAATATAGGGTACATATTATTTGTATTTACTCCCCACCACCATTAAAATGTGTTATATCATTCTTTATATACAAATGTTTACTTCAACAATCGTCATTTCTTTACGAGCCATTGTGTAGTTAACATCGAAGTTATTATTGTGTCTAAGAATACATAATACTGATTAATAGTGATAGTGAATTGCCAATAATAATTTAAAATATAGTTGAATTGTTTGTAATATACAATAGAAAGAATATTTATTGGTGTTATTATTTAAATTAAGTGCTCTATTTAAAACAACAACAGTGCTAGTTTAATGTGGAGTGTGCACCAGTTGGATATTTCACCACTAACTGTTAGCAGGAAAAGCGTACCTTGACCACCCGTTCAAATTTGGAAAATTTATCTATCTGTAAGTTATTCGCTATCAATTTTATTATTTTTAATAACTGCTATTTATTCTAACTATTGTTTACTTTATAATAATAGTAATAATTTATTAAAGTATTTTTTGTGTATGGATATAAGAATAATTATCAATTCATCCTGATAAACACGCGCCCTCAGTGAAAATTTTGATTTAGTATTGTTATTAATTATTATTCTTTATTGTTTATCATTTCTTCAAAGAATTGTTCTGAAATATATGGAATAAAAGGCAACAATTAATAATAAACTATTTAAATGATTTATTTTAAACATTTAATAATAATATATAGAAATTATTTCAAAAAAGAGCTGTTATATTAAAAAAAAACATGAATAAATACTATAATATATTTATTTCCATATACATAAAATATTTGCTTTAATATGGAAATAGTTAGTAATAATCTGCCATAATGAATATAAAAGTAGAGCAATCCTATTTTATAAAATAGAGTAGATTTTATTTGTAAGGTATTATATCATTCATTAGGTATATACAAATGTTTAATCAACAATCGTTAGCCATTGTACGATCATAATCAAATTTAATTGTGCCCAGGAATACATAACAACCATTAAAAATTATAGTGAATTGTCAATAATACTTCCAAAAATAAAATACAGTTATATTGTTTAAAATATTTAATTGTGTTGCCGTTTTAGTTGAGTGTTACATAATACATCTTCAATTCTTGAGTATAGGGTAATGTGGAGAGTGCACCACTTGGATATTCGACCATCAGTACCACCAACAGGTTGCAGGAAATGCATATGTTCATGCCCCACCTGAATTTTGAAGCCTCATCTAAATGTAAGTTGTTCAAAATGTACTTAAAGTTACTATTATATTCTAAATATTGCATGGTTTATAATAGGGATCATAATTTTGTAAAATATCTTTCATGTCTTTTGGAATAAATAAAATTATTATTGTAAACATACACCCTTACACCAACATAAGTGATTATTATATATTTTAATGTATTAACAGTAATCTATAACAATTACTATAAGAATCGCGCTGCAACAATCAAATATATTTAAATAATACAATATATTTTCCAAATTAAATATAAATATTTTGAATGTCTTATATTGTATTATTGTCCATAAATAATATAATAATTTGTATTATAATTAAACTTATTGTCTTTCCTTTAGATAATCGAAGTGTACATCCCCTAAGATCTGCAAGACACCCTAGACCGTCTGATGATTGAGGAAAACTTCAACATCTTCAGCAGCGAGGCTTCAGATCCACCAAGTCCTTCTACAGACTGTGCAAGAACTCTTCACCATCAACGAAATGTAATTTCTATTGTTCTTAGTTGTAAAATAAATTCATTAATAAAAATCATTACTTTATCATACTATGTATCTACGATTACTTCTCCTAAAAACTGCATAAAGTTGCAAAATGAACAAGGAAGTATAAAATAAAAACAAATATTATTTACCTATCATTAATCGTCTTAGGGTGTTTTTCATCAACGACAGTTAAACAATTGATTCTCTTGTTTAATTTAACAAACTGCTAAACTACATATTTCATTTTCACCAACTACAGTTAAAACTATCAACCCAGTAAATCATTTGTAAAAGTAATCGACGAAATGGGGTTAAATATAAAACCGTTATCTTAATTGTTTCTATGGTTACTGTGACAAACATAGAAAAAAATTATAATTTAGTTTTGACGTTTTATTTGTCGCATCCTAACTTCTAACCGGGATTAAAACAAATGTAATAAAAATGAGTTCATCGTCATCTCCTTTATCAAATCCGTCGTTGTCTTTGTCTGTGAGAAATAATCCTTTATTAATTTATGATAATATTGACTTCAGAATGCGCTTGATATTGACAATGCGACAAAATAATAATCATGAGTCAAATATTAATCAAAATATAAATGTAAAATATAGAAGGTCTGCAAATTAAATAAAAACATAGCTGAAAATGCAACTATTTGAAAATGTAATTTGAAAAATGTGTTTTATATTTAAATTAAATTAAAGATCATATTTTTTAGAAAAGTTTTATTTTATATAATAATATACTCGTATATTATAATTAATTTATTTTGTTAAAAAAGTTCTCTTTAACTCGTCTTCGGTTCTAAATCAATTTTCTTTTCGTCCACTAATACATATTGTGTTGAAATAGCTCTCCATAATATTTAACAAATCTTTTTATTGTTTCTTTAGTTCTTATGTCTTTCCGTCTTTTTGCTGTTCTTTTCCTCATCCCTTTTCATCTCTTTTAGTATTTTCTTACAATGAATTGACTGACAATGTTCATGACAAATGCAATATTTGATAAGAACAATTTACGACCGAATTCACCATTAATCTGTTGATTAATAATTAGCTGATTAAGGAATTAATTTGATATGTAGATCAACGTATGTTCTAATTCTACTTATACTTGATATTTGAATCAAGGAATTATGATCAAAAGATTCACAGTTATGTTTTGGTTTTTGATAGTTAATGTAATTGTCATGAAATTTTATTCGTGGTAATTGTACTTTCCGTTAAAAGAAAAGTATTAATATGAAAGTTTTTAATTTATTTATAATGGTGAATTGAATTGATTCAGAATCAGCGTTGATCTGTGGATCAAATCATGAATGGTGAATTCGGCCGTAAAACAACATATTTTCCAAATTTTTGGTAAATTGATCAAAGATAAAATACAAATATGATCAATAGATCAATCTATCAATAAGCAGCACATATTAAAATTTGACATTCGGCTAGTAGCTAACTGGTGATAAAATTATTTGGAGCAATTACAGTTAATTTATTGCTTTATTAGGTAACCATAGATTTTAACTGTCGTTGGTGAAAACCACCCTTAGGCACTTAGTAATTATATTGCAACACAAACTAAATAAATAGGTCACAAATTCATGTAACATACATTTATTTTTAAATATAAAACAACCTAGAATATATTTCATATACATTTTAATTATAAAGTATTACATTATTCATCTCATACAAATATTTAAATCAATCGTCAGATTGTTCTGAGCTGTTAGATGTCTCATCATACCTTTGCTAGTCCTTTGATAGTCCTGGAGGTATCCTGATGCTTTGAAAATTCAGGAGACCCACCAAGTCCGGAGGAAAGTCTCTTGAGAATTGTATAAAATCCTTGATAAAATCCGACGACAGAAGTCGATCATTGTTGCACCTGTAAACACATATAAATCATTTTTAAGTTATAAAATAAATAAATAGATCACATATTTAATGGATGATAAAATTATTTTTAAATATTTAACAATATAGGGTTGATTTTATTTGTATTTATTCCCCATCATTCATATAATTGTAAAGTATTATATCATTCATTATACACAATAATTATTTACTTCAACAATCGTCAGTTCTTTATCAACCATTGTATAGTTAACATCAAAATTATTGTTGGGTCTAGGAACACGTAATAGTCAATAAAAGTGATAGTGAATTTGTTAATAATACGTTTAAATATTTAGATCATAGTCATATTGTTAATAATATTCAAAAGAAAAATATTTGAATGTATTGTTTAAATTCAGTGTTACATATTACATCATTCATGCTTGTGTATAATGTGGAGAGTGCACCACTCTACCACATGGATATTGGACCACCATGCAGCACCTTATGTAGGAAACATTAAATGAATATATGCATCTGCATTTGAATTTTGAAGCTTTATCTAACTGTAAGTTATTCACAAAACTATTTATTAAAAGTTATTATTCTATTCTAATTGTTATAAACTTTATAATAGTGATCATAATTGATTATAGTATTAAATAGATCATTGTAAACACACATTCAATCATAAGAGTTTTAATTTTCATAAGTTTAATAATTATTGAACTTTTCTTCAATGATCTTTACTCATAAAATCCCAAATAAAAGATAACAATCAATTACTTACTGTTTCATTGTTACATATTTTAACTAATTATTAGTAACAGTTTAAAACATTTCTATAAAAATACAGCTTCCATATTCAAATATCTTATTTAAATAATATTATAATTCATATTATTTATAAATTCATTTTCTTTGCTTCAGATAATCGAAATGTGCACCACCTAAGATTTTCAAGGACTCTCGAGTGCATTTCATATTTCCTGAAAACTTGAACATCTTCACCAGCGAGGCTTCATTTCCACCAAGTCCTTCTGCAAGGCGTGCAAGAATCCTCTACCATCAACGAATTATCAGCAGTGCAGTCCCCAGCCAACAATACAAAATAAATCATTATTGTATCATGTACATTGTTATTTGTAAAATAAATAAAACTTTCCTCTAATAATATATTCTTTATACTTCACATATATCTTACAATCTTTTACAAACTACGTCGAATAAATAATATCCATGATTACTTCATAAAATCTAGATCATTTCTTAGACTCTAATTCTTTTAAATATAGGTATTTAAATTCAAAGGGATGTAAGTACCTAAAATACATTTTATACAATAGTTAGGTACTTGAAAATGCTTGTTATTAGTTCTCATGAAAACTGATTATAAAAATCAGCGATACATAGTTTCATAACAACATATGTATGTCTTTATGCATAATTTTTAACTTTAAAACAAAATTTGAATCATATATGTTAGTTAACAAACTTCATTCTTTTAAAATACTGATCTACTTCTGATGCATTTCAAAACACATACATATGTTCTGCAAAAATTGTTATAAATAATTCATATATTTGTAAATGTTTGTACTCATTCTAACTACTTGTAAAATATTATTTATTAAACATATATCATTATATAATAATTGATATTTATCATTTCTCATAATAATGTATATCATCATATCACAATACTTTCAAATGTATTATATGTTATTAGATCAATAAACACGAATTAAATGAATACATAATCTTTCAATCGAATTCCTATTTTTATCTACCTCAAAATTCAAATTCATAAAAATATAGGTGATCTGCAATTACGTAATCACAGTACCAATCAGAGCATGAAGAAGCGATCCAAAATTCACGAACAACGATTACATAATTTTACAGCCTACATACAAGCAACCTGCAAACCAGCCGAGCACAAACCGAAAGCGATTTCTAGCAGCCCGTACGCCCCAAGCAAGGCTTCTGAGCCCGTACGCCCCAAGCAAGGCTTCTGGTCGACAAAATTCAAAAATCGTGTAAAATCGACGATTTAGAGCCGGAGCGTCCGAAAAGTAGCATTCTACGGCCGCTGCGAGCATTTTTGAGCTCTCGGGCTAATATTCAGCCGATCCCAAGGCATTCACCCATCAAAATTTAAAAAATCATCGACCGATAGCCTGTAGCAAGGCTTCTGGTAGTCAGAATTAAAAAATCGTGTAGAATCGTTGACTTACAGCTCATAGCAAGGCATATATCCACCAAAATTCAGATTTCAACCGTATAAAAGGCTTTTATTCACGAAATTCAAAATCCACGCGCTCAAATCCCACAGGCAAGGCTTCTAGTCGACGAATCGTAAAGCCTACCCCTTCCTTCAAGTATTTCTAGCTGTGTATAAGACTGACTGTCTGAAAAATTTACAATCATTCGTGCAGCGCGGGCGATGGAGTCGAACCGGACACTCTGCTCCGTGATTTTGGATTTATCGGCTATATCTACTATATATTTCTTTTCAGCTGGATTTTGCTGGCTGGTAGGCCCGTACCTGGACCGTAGGCCAGGTACGGGCTGCTGGCGGATCGCTGGGGATGCTGCCGCCCCCCAAAATCTGTATCGCAGACCGTAGGCTGCGATACAGCTGGTGGGCGGTTGGTGAGGTGAGCTGGTGAATCTCTAGGCTAAATGGATCGCTTCGTCGTGGGATGCTGATGGCCGTCTATTACATAATGCATATAATGAATTAGTTTTTTGATTATGAATTTTTAATTAATGAATGCATATTTTGTGATATATAATTTTGATGGACTGTGCAGTATGGTGGAATACTTTTTGGTTTTCTAGAGCACTTTCAAAGTTCGTTTTGGGCGCTAACTATGTTATTTTTCATGATAGAAAAACGGGAAAAAATGTATTATATTATTTTCGACTTGTGGAACACGAATATGATATCGTTTTTGCTCTAAGACTTTATGTATGATAACATTATGTACTAAGACGGCCATATATTTTAATTGTTGTTTTCATTGTTTCTTTATAAGGTATAACAATGAAGGATGAAATTAGGAATAACAGTATTGATTTTGTTTAAATTTTACAATCTTTTTATTGAGTTCTAAAATACATATGATGAATGGTTTATTATGTTACAGATATAGCATATTTTATTAATACAGGAACATTTATTTATGTGTGAAATATAGGTTTGTTTATTAAAATATATCATGTAGAATATATTTTTTTATTTACCTTATTCTAACATATACAATGTACAAGAATACAAGTATAAAAGAAAATAGTTCATTTATATGGTATGAATTTGAGACAGTGTATCTAAGAATTTTTACATGATTATCTTAAAAACTAAGGGATGAAGAAATAACTTTTATAAGGATTTATTAAATACATAGGGACTAAGTGCCATTTTTATGTTTTAAATCAACAAAAGGAAAATTCACAATACGTAAACGATAGCTGCAATTCTATTATTAATAATAATTTTATCCATACTTTGTAGGTGTAAAAATACTATAGTACTTGTAGTTGTTTGTCAAAACAACCTTCGTTCCCAAAATTAGTTCAATGTTTGGTTTTATATTTCAACTACTTATGAAATTAATGACAACAATGAACAAAAAATCTGCACAAAATTTAATTTATTAATATTCTTTAAAATGTAATAATATGAGGAGCAACTCTAATTTATTTTGAAGTTCTCATAAAAGAAAATGATCGAAGGTGAATCATTGGCGATTTTTATTTAAAACATTATAGGAAAAATCATTCACCGTCAATCATTTTGTTCTAATGGGAATACCGAGTCAGACTACGTATGATATAATTAAAAGAGTTGATAGCAGATAATCACTATAAAGAGCCAAAAATAGTTGTAGAAAAGCTATAGGAAAATGGATGAAAACAAGAATTAGAAGCTTCAGACGGAATATATTGGAAAAGATAAATAATCTTTAAGAAATTTAGGCAGAGTTGAAAATTTCACGTATGTTCGTAAACATGTACATTATAAGAAAGAAATATTATATTAAGAAACAGAAAATCTGTACCAAAGTATAACAAATTGCAATTGTTAATAAATCGGAGTTCTTTTTGTAATTATCGATGCCGAATTCTATTTCACATTAGATGAGAGTGATTTTGCAGGAAATAAAAGTTATTTTTATAAATCATGGTCCAACAGAATACATAATCGAAATACAAAATTTTATATAAAGAATTAAAAAGACACTTCAAAAATAAATGAGATTAGCGACAGATTTTTGTCCAGATTATGTTATTTAACTGTAGTTTAGATGAAGGTAAAGTTGTATTAATTTGTTGCATTTTCTAAGTTAAATAATAAAGTTATAAAGTTTGTGCAGATTTTGTGTAAACTCACCCCTAGGAAGTTTTCATGTAAAAATCTTATACATATTTTTGGGCACTTAGATCCTTTTCAAATTAAATGTTTCAATTCTCATGTAAAAAACCTCATAATATAAAAAGTATTTAGAATGTATAGGAAAACTTATTTATTTCGTAAATAATAAACAATACAAATGACACATAATACAATAATGATTTGTAGACATTTATTGTTGAAGAATGGTTGTTCTGATGGGCTGGAAGTTGACGGCAGAGGATTCTGGCACGCCTTGTAGATGGGCATTGTTGCAATCAAGTCCTATTGTTGAAGATAATGCAGTTTTCTACAGTTATAAAATGGTTTCGATATCTCCAAAATCTTGAAGAACTTGGATCATGTATAGTTTGATTATCTGAAGCAGAGACAATAAATTCATGCATAAATCAAACTACATAATCGTATGTGTAATGACTTTACCTCAAATAAATTATCAAACTGGAAATTATTATTGTAATCAGGAATGCATTGTTAGAATGTTCCAGTACACTACAACTTACAACACACTTATGATCTGGAAAATTTCAAGATTTTGGAGGAATAGCAGAATTACTCCAATCGTGTATGTTTCTTGAAATGTTACATATCAGGGATGATTGCAATAACATCAATGCAAGAACTGATATTCAAGGACTTAACAGCGTATATTTTGATGTATGGAAAAGTTCAAAAAGGAAAAGGCAAATTTCAGGCCAAACTGAGTTTCATTAATTTACTTACAATTTATTTAATTTCATACAACTTGCTACATTATTATTGGTGTACAAACGGCCAATATGAGTTCGTATAAATCATCAGAATCCTTACACAGGATATTTCCGGCTATTTTCCGTATTATTCGGTTGTCGTTTTTTAGAGCAAATGGATGTGTTGTATGCTGTTTGAATTTTTTGTACGATGTTTAATAAATTAACTGAATGTTTTGTATGAATGTATAACGTGTACATGAATTGTAAGCATTGGTAAGATCTTACTGTAAGTGTAATAATGTCCATGTTATTTTGTATTACATTTTTGTTGTATAATTGCTGTAGACCCTAAAGAAGGTGCAAGGGTGCACCGAAACGTTGGTATAATAAGAATAAATACTGTATGACTGAACTTTCGAGTATTGAATTATTTGTGTTCACAAGAAATGTTAAGTTCAGTATGTATAACATAAAATAGAAATGGCGAGAGGTATTGTGCTGACCACAATAGATTTCTTTATTTTGAAAACATCCAAACTTTTTTCCAATAACTACCCTTAAGACATTTTTTAATCAAGTTAAAAATGAAATTTTTGCATGAATTTTGAAGTATACAATTAATTATTTTAGTTATCAACACAAATTTTATGTTTAAAGAAATTTTAATTCACCCTTATACTTAAAAGGTTATTAGTCTATTTCAGAAATTTCAGTAGGTAGTGTCATTTTATAAGTATTGGAAAAAGATTTATATGTTTTGTGGAGACGAGACGTTAGTTCCTATTCATTTCTGCAGGGCCGTACTTATATTTTCCAAGACTTCCAGTGTTAGAATGCTATTTGACTTTTCTATCTTCAATTTTATAATCAAAATATAAGACATGTGAATATATTATCCCAAAATTTCAATGCAAACAATGTATGAAAATCAACAACTCAAAAAAAATCCGTTACATAAATACGATCCTACATTTTTGGGCTATGGTTAAGCCCTGCCACCACGACAAGGTCTGTCAACATGGGCAGGGAACCTGTCCAAACCTCCTGCGATTCAAAGGAGTTAAAGACAGAGCCACCCCGGTCTAAACCACGACTAGGATGTCACGGAAACCCTACCTAAATCCTAACGATCTCATATTAGTTAAAGAATCGCCCGCGCCTGAAACCCTAACAAAAAATGAAATGCACCTAACTTTGGGTAGGAATGAAAAGGATAGGATGGGCAAAGCCTGCTCAGGACCAGCGGTCATATAAACCCCATGCACACCATAGCTGTTACACTTCGATGTGATGTTGTTCATAGAACACTACGACTTGCCCAACCTCCGCCCAACAAGGCTGGCCCGTGCTAGCCCTTATTAACATAATACTCACACCAGCCTGTCCTTATGACATACTTTGGGCCAATGGAATATTACATTATAGGGATGGGTTCCCGCAGCCTAAGGACAGAGGGATGCCCCCTACAGCCGCCAGACAATTTGTAGGAGACTATAGGGAGTTCGGATGAAAATCTCAACAACAGTATTATGTCACGGATGAATGGCAATATAAAGTTATGTTAAATAAAGTTTATGTGAGACATCACGACGTAAAATATATATAAATATACTTTAAATCGTGGTAAAAATTCACCCGCGGAACACAGGTTGAAATGTTCAGAGCCACCTAGAGAAAAAAATATATGTTAAATATATACAATCAAAGAGAATAAATACAAGTATATTTATACAGTTTGATACAACAATCCCAAAATCCCACCCCAAATATCATTTGTGTAACGCGGAACGAATTTCTAGCAAAAAATTAACCCTACAAACCCCAAACTACTGTGTATACTAAGTGTTACTTTAATTTAATTTAAACAAAAAAATATTCGCGATATTTCAAATACTAAACTTACAAAATTAAACAATAACATCTTTCCTTTTGCGGTTTTTCGGTCAAAAATATCGACTATATTCGCGACTTTAATTCGCGGGTTATTCTCCCTGGATCATCTGAATGGCCTTGAGACTAACAAAGCCCTCAAGGCCTTGTTCCTTTCCCATGGTGTCCCACGTTAACTCGCGTTGTCCAGGTCCTGGGTTCCTGGTCTAATCGATCCGGACCTCATGCCCGGTAACACGAGCTAATGTAAACGGAACGGAAACGGTCCGGACCTCATGCCGGGTTAACGCAGGACTGATGTTAGGATGACGACGCGCCCCCTCAAATCTAAATCAAATTTAACTTAACCTAGCTGTATGGCAATGAACGTTTTTAATTAATTGTAAGTGAAAATTACAATTATTTTTTTGAAGCATAAAATGACTGTAAAATGTACTAAATTAATTTCTGTAAGTTTCTTGGGTATTTCTTGACTGTTGGTATGATGTAAAAGGTTACTGATAAATAATTGGAGTTGTAGTCTGGTGAAAAATGTTTATTGTGATCTATTTAACATTCCTACGTTTCGGTTCCAAATGAACCATCCTCAGGGATAGTTAATGTGTAATTGGGATACAATTCATTACAAACGAAAATTAAATGTAAACAAAGAATGAATATGTCGTCAAAAGTGTCAAGGTAATAAAATAAAAGCGTGTATACATCAGGAACAATTCAGCAAAACACGCTTTTATTTTATTACCTTGACACATTTGAAGGTTGTCAATATTTATTTGGGATTTAAACCCATTACAAAGAGTAAAGTGTAAGTTCATTGACTTTTTAAAATTTTGAAAATATTTGAATTTGGAACAATGTATTTATTATTATAACAATTTAATTTAACGTATTGTTAAATTAACTATTAAAAATATAATAATTTCTACAATTACAATTTAATAATATGTAGTATGATCTAAATGTTATATAACTTTTCATTGAAAAATTAAAATAAAAAATACAAAAATATACTTCATTTCACGTAAGGAAATAGCGTTGGTACAGACAGGGATACAAATCCTGCCTTTCGATTGGTCAGAATGCAAACCCAGTTTACAAAAACGAAAAAAAAAAAAATCTGTCACTTGTCAGTTTTCAAATAAAATCTACAGAATTATGTGATACATTTTTACAGATATAAATAATTATTATTAACAAAGTGTGGTTGCACGAATTTAAATTATTTATTTAATGCTTGTAAAAACGTGAAATGAAGTATAAGTATTCGTGAGATACCAAATATTATGTATTTGAAAACTAAATAATAAATTACTTCAGTATTTGCTAGGAAGTATAACCATACCTTTTTTGGGTTCATTGAACCATATACCAATACCAATATGTATGCCAATACCAATAAGTACCAGTAAAAACATCCCACGTTGTCCTATGTCCTTCTGTTATTTATAAATTTGTTTTATGTTGTACTTGATGAATATTTCGTGCACTAATTCTTTGAAAATCAAAATCGCCAAAATTTAATAGTTATTAGAGAATAAGAATATGATTGATTCTTATTGTTAGTATTGTTATTATTAGCAAAATGGCGATACGAGAGCTATAGACATGTACGTCCGTACAAGACAAACTT
This sequence comes from Harpalus rufipes, assembly GCA_951394225.1. Lineage (NCBI taxonomy): Eukaryota > Metazoa > Arthropoda > Insecta > Coleoptera > Carabidae > Harpalus > Harpalus rufipes. The sequence goes on from OX596280.1 coordinate 586,783, forward strand.
TAGCGAATGAATGAGCCAAAAACGGCCATTAATGATTGTTGTGTTAATTAATTAGTTTCGTAATACCTACAACTATTAAATGTAATTTAATATGTAATGAATATAAAAAAATAAATATATTTTTCTTCGTATTTCTGTCCATTTTTGGAAGGGGTATTTTTTAAGGGAATATTATATTGATTGCAACAATAGGAAAATAATAATTGTTACTATAAAACACTGAATTAAATGTGTCAGATTGAGAATTTAATTATCTTTAATATTCATAGTAACAAATTTTCAAAAAATAGATTTTTTTTAGAACCTACCACTTCCGGTTGTCCATTTGTTACCAGAACCTATTCAACTCTTCCCACTACTGTTAGATTGAGGAATATGTAGTCAAACAGGTTTTTAGTCTTATAGAATTTGAGAAATCGTATCTCCTACAACCGAACACACACACACACACTTGTGCTTATTCAATAAAATCTGGATATGCGATTTTTAGTATGAATCGAATATCTCTCTTAGAGAGTGTAAAAATTCACGGGAAACAATAATCTAAGAAACTGTTAAATAATTAAATTAAATTGTTTTCCGACTTTCCATATTAAAGAAAATTGATAATAAGGCTAATATAAATGTTATAAATTTACAATATTATCATAAACAGTTACTATCCTAATATTGATTAATAAAAGTTTAAATTTAAAATAGTCTGTGATAAGAGATAAATCAGGTCATTTACAAGTACATCTCGATAAGAACAGTATTGCTTTGCACTATGTGTAGTGTTTATTAACTTTGAAAACAAATTGTCTCTAGTTATTTACAATGGTAGTGAAAATAGCTGTGATAGGTGGTGGTGTCATTGGCATGACATCTGCTTTACAAGTGCAGAAGGACATAGAAAACAGCCAAGTTACTATTTTCGCGGAGAAGGTCAGTCCCTACACTACTGGAGATATTTCCGCAGGATTTTGGACACCTTATTTATTGGAGAAAACGCCTCAGAGTGATATAACGCAAGTTGAACTGTTAGTGTGTGTGTCACGAGCATAAAGTGTCTCCACTGTGCGACGCGCGTAATCTACTTAAGTGCATCACTTTCTGCTTTAGATACACAAATAACTATATTAAAATAGTTAATAAATATTTTTTAGGAGATGGTCTAAAGTTACTCATGAGAAACTACACGAATTATGGAAAGAAGGACATGCAGAAAAAGCAGGCATTTGTTTACTACCTGTTCTAAAATTATTTACAAATGAAAATATCGATCAACCAGACTGGTTATCTGTACCTTATGGATCTTATATTTTACCTGAAGATAAACTTGAAAAACTTAGAAAACTATATAATGTCCATTATACGTACGTAATTAAAAATAGTATCCCTTGTATTTCTTTTTAAAATATTTAACTTTTCATAATTTTTTAGAGCCGTATCTCATTACGTAACATTCACTTGTGAACCCTCTAAACTTCTTCCACTTCTGACACAAGAATTTTACAACAATGGAGGCAACTTAATACAAAGAAAAATCAACTCTCTGGAAGAATTGTCCATGTTTGATGTTATTATCAATTGCGCCGGACTGGAAGCTAGAAAATTAGTACCCGATGATGATTTGCATGCCATCAGAGGACAAGTCAGCAGGGTACGAAACACAGATTAAACAAAATAAAATTATTAATAAAATTTTCGTAGGTTCGGGCACCATGGCAATTTACAATTGTTTCAGATGAAAGTGACGATGGATTTTACATTATACCAAAGTAGGTAATTGTTATTCTTTAAGGAACTCCCAAAATCCTTGAGGAATTTCCCAGATCCTTGAGAAATCCCAAGATTCCTGAAGAACTCCCAATATCCTTGAGAAAACTTTCCAGATCGCTGAAGAACTCCCAAGATACCTTGTAGAATTCTTTGAGGAATTCCTAAGACACATGAAATATGTCAAGACTCCTGAAGAACCTCCAAAATCTTTAAGAAATCCAAAGATTCCTGAGGAACTCTTCAAGACCCGAGAGAACTCTCAAGATCCCTGAGAACTTGGGAGGAACTTTCAGGGTCCTTAAGAAATCCCAAATCCTCGAAATATCCCAAGGTTCTTAAGAAATCGCATGATTCCTGAGGAACTCCCGAGATTCTTGAGAAAACTTAAAATTTCTGAGGAACCCTCGAAATCCTTGAGAAATCCCAATATAATAATAATAATAATAATAACTTTATTGACCAGAGTCAACGGCGGGGTTCAGCCAAAGGCTGTTCTTCCACCCAACCAGTACATATTAATTACAATAAAATAGAAAAAAAAAAAGTCAACATAAGTACATAGCATGAAAGTATAGCACAATATGCCAAAAAAGCAGATAAATAGGATTAGTTTGCTTACACTATAATAAATTATTGAAAAAGATTAATTAATTTAAACAGAACAAATTTTTAACATGAGCTTTGAAAGAGTGTAAAGACAGAGATTTTAATTCATCAGGAAGATTGTTATACAATTTGGGTGCAAGGTAAGAAAATGCATTTTTAGATTTATTTTTTTTATATGAAGGTACGATATACGAATTCTTATCACGTAATTGATAATGCTGTTCTTTTAATTTAAGTTTTTCATGTAGATAAGAAGGGCAACCTGTTAGTATGATCTTATGAATTTGACAAAGATAGAATATCTGCACACGTTCGTCAATGTAATGTAGATTAGATGATAGAGATAGCTGGATATTCCTGAGGAACTTTAAAACCCGACAAAACTCCCAAGATCCTTGTGAACTCTCAATTTCAAGATCTTTGAAAAATCACAATATTCCTGAGAAACCAAGATCCTTAAAGAACTCCCAAAAACATTGAGGAACCCCCAAGATCCATGAGAAATCCCAATATACCTGAGGAACTCCAAACATCCTTGAGAAACCTAAAGATTCCTGAAAAACTCCCAAGGTCCATAAAAAACTCTGCAGATTCTCTAGGAACTCACAAGATCCTTTAGGAACTCCTGTGATCTTTTAGAGACTCTGGAGAACCTTGAGTACCTCTGGATACCCTTGAGGACCTTTGGAAATCCTTGAGGATATCTTGAGATCCTTCAGAAACTCGGAGAACACTCAAAAGAATGTATAGTAATCCGCTCTACCTACTGAGTATTAAGTACATAATACACGCGGTATTAAGTAAACACTGACAATGGTATTCAGCCTTCAGAAGAACGACAAAATGAGAAATTGAATTTTAAATATCTCAAAAATTATTGAGAAATTTGAGAAAAACAATTTACAAAGTTAAAAATTTTGATTAAGAGAAGCACAAAACGTATTTCTCAATTTTTTTATTGCTTACTTACATATTGGAGTAAGAAGAAAACGAATTTTCAAATCTTATAAGAGATATAGGGAAATATGTGTTTTACGAAATTATTTATTGTAGCTTGTATATTAAATTATTTAACGGTTTCTATGGGTGATATTGTTTAATTATATTTATATTAATAAGTACTAAAATACTTGGACTCATACGTTGGCGTATTATGACTTTAAAATATATCTGGCAAAGTAATTATTAAAAAAAATGTTGTTTTGTTTAGGTAATTGAGTTTGTAATACTCTTTAAGTATAAAATGTACATTTTATTAATTTATGTTATGGTGAAGGACACCATTATTGTTGTGATCATTGCAGATGAGAAAATATTATGAAAACAAGCTAATTTATGTGAATATATTTTTAGCACTCATTATGTTATTTTGGGAGGTACGCACCAAATTGGAAACGAAAATTTAAACGTTGATCCGACAGACAAGGAGCGCATATTGACTGGATGTTCAAAAATAGCCCCAGGATTAAAAGTAAGAACATCAAACGTTTTTTCCTTCAGTTCATTGATCTTAAACTCTTTGTTTGTCAACAAAGCAAAATGTAAATCAACGTAGTAAACAATATTGTTTACTTTGCAAATTCAATATTGAAGTAAATTTAACGGCAACAATAAATAAGTTATTGTAATATTGTAAATATTGATTTCAGACGTGTAAAATACACATTGATGGGGTGGGACTTCGCCCTGGTCGCAGTGCAGTGCGTATAGATTTACAGAGGGTGCCGCTAAGGGGTAAACTTGTTCCAGTGGTTAATAATTTTGGCCACGCCGGAGCTGGAGTTACCTTGTGTTTTGGGTGCGCCCAAGATGCTTCCAAATTGGTGCAACAAGCCTTACAAATACAAATTAAATCCCATTTGTAATAAGTTAAAAGCTTAAGCACTTTAATGATTAATACTTTTATAATATTATGTTTTTCTATATGTATATATTGTTATTATTATTATGTGAAATGTAAATACCTATCGCCCTTTCCATTGTGGTATAATATAAGTATTGTATTTAACATTTCTTGTACACAGAAAAAAATCTAATTACACCTTTTTATTTACGTATTTTCTATAATTTTAAATTCATTCTATGAGCAAGTTTTCTCCATTTCTTCTAAATGTTTCAGGTTTTTCCAATTCATTAACAAGATTGGCGTTATTTCTGAAGGGTTCATGTAATATACCAATAATTTTAAATACATAATTAATAATAAATAAGAAATATTTAATATCGTTCCCAGAAAAAGCCTTCAGTACTATCTCTGAATTTTTGACACTGACATTAATGACATTTATCAATCAATTACAGACATTTTAATTTCTCAAGTAGTTACCATGAAGATGTTTGGGCTGTGAGCAGGCTGTGAGATTTACTACAACAGATTATTTTATCTATAGAAGGAATTTTAAATTTTTCAAATGTGTCGGATAGATAATTTTGTTTTTTCAATATGTGTAATAACATAAATATTCAAAAAATAATATTTAGAAGATTTTTGTTAAAATACTACTACTTCCGGTTGTCCAATTGTTACCAGAATCTATTCAACTCTTCCCATTACTGTTAGATTGAGGAATCCGTAGTTACACAGGTCTTTAGTCTTATAGAATTTGAGAGATCATACATACAACAACCTCACACACACAGATATCATCGTAAAAATGTTATTATCAGATTGTACGGCCCTTAAAACGTGGTAAAAATACTATTGTACCTTAACTGCAAATAATAAATACTTGTACGCAAATGTGATAATTTAATCTACGTCCAATACATTTTGAAATTAATTGGGTTTTGAAAACCGGTCTGATGCGTCATAACGAGGAAAATGACATGTTAAACAGTTCTTTTTCTTTTTATTCTTGGAAATGACACCAATTTAAAAATACGTGGAGAAAGTAGTACTAGTAACCATTTAAAAAATATTACTAATAGTCACTTAGCTCTTGCAATATTCTCCTTGGATTACTTGTATTACGTACTAACATTCTGGTAATGGTAAACTCCCTACAGGTAAATTTTATTTAAGCCAAATGCGTCAGCGTAAAATAAATATTAATGTTTTACAGTTTTCTTAAACATCTTTTTTTGTATCTCGAGTACATTTTACCTTCGGTCACCTATAAGTAAGGAATGTATACAGGGTGTGGCGGTTAGGGGTGAAAATAGGGTTTTAAGACAATTATTCTTTTATGCAATTTCCTGCTCTCCTGTTCATTTTACGTCAAAACATGTTCAGTGCGAAGTTGCATATAAAACTGTTTTTACATATTTTATTATGGTTTTAGTGTCTTCTTAATTTTAAAAAGAAATTTCAAGTTTTTGTTTTTTAAAATAATAGAAAATAAAATTCAAATAATTCTAATCGACAGATGTCAGTGTTATGTGCAACATACGTGGTACGTTCGAGTTATAATTTCGCTGGGGCTAGGGACTTTCTGTATGAATTGACGGAAGGTATTGTGCTGGCCACATCAGATTTTTTAAATACTTCAAAACTAGAGAGGTGGTTTTGCCGCAACCACGTGTAAGTAATAATGATGTAACTACTATTATGTATACGTACCTACCTTTATTGATTATATGATACTTACCTTGGCAAAATAAACCACAAAACATAAGAATAAAAAACAGATATGTATTTCTTATAATTTATTATACTTGTAAATATTTTACGATTTACAATATTCCATATTAACAAACAATGCAAAAATGCAAATAATTAAACAATTCATTATAAATCCGTATTATAATGTTAAAAATAACAATCCATATGCCAGATATGGGTACAATAATTACTTTTGTTTAACAAAAGTCCAATGAATATACAATCTAACTAACTCGCTGTTTAGATATACATTCACAATCTTACAATAGTACAAATACATCTTGCTTACAATCTCCTCAAAATTAACAATTATTGTAAGTCTAAATAATCCACACACAAGGGCCGTTCCCTTTTGGATTCCTCCTCTTCAAAATCCCTTTCGGGCGAAAATACATCGTCTTCATCTGAAGGACAGTATTTTTTTTCTTTTTTTGTTCCAATTTTTGCATCAGAAGCGAATTCACGACAGAGGAGGCAGCATGATTGTTGGTTTTGGGAACTCGAAGAATGTACATTCGTAGAAATCATTGAGGGATTGTTCTCCCTTAGACAAATTTTGTGTTGGGTTTTCCCAAGATGTGTCTCCGGAGCGGGTAACCAGAGCACATTCGATGTTTTGGTCCTTGCGGGACAGGCCACAGAAGTAGGATAGCTTTTCGCTGTTATCGACCTGCAAAGGAAAAAAATCATGAGTTTTTTGATCATTAAAAACATAATTGATAACATAAATAATATTATAAGTGTCCATTTCGAATTATATCTCTACTATAGTCAGAAAATCGACTCGTTGATTGATGCAGAGATGATTAAAGAGAAGGCAAAAAAAATTAAGCATTTTTTTTGCGATAAAACTACTGCAATGGGCTGAAGAAAACGCAGATGAAATAGTTTTCTAAAATTCTAGTTCTTCAGAACATGCAATCTAATCTTGTTAAAAAATTAAACAAATATTTTGATATTTAACTTGTGTCTGGTCGCGAATCAGAAAGACGCGGATTCAATTCCGACCGGCGCCATAAATTACTTCCACGCCAGCATTAAGTGCCCGAGAGGTGACGCCTGTTAAGCGTCCGAACGGTACAAATATTTCATCATTGCCGATATCTGTGTACAAAGCAGATTGGCACACCCAGCAATGGGTAATATGCCGTGATGATATATTTATTTTTATTTAAATACGTTTAAAATTGTAATTATTTCATAAGAACTAGAATTCGATATTGTAACATGGCCCTGCATTAGACAGAATACAATGTATGTCTTTATTTCATCAGAGCAAAATCAAACATCTTAAGAGCCAAAAATAGATGTCATTTTATGTGAAATTATTTTAACTAATTTTTAAATGATAATTCATCTTATGAGATTACTAGAACAACCAAAGTCGAAATATACACGAACTATTATTAATATAAGATATCCAAAGAACGAAATCACGTCAAAAAACAAAACAATACTCACTGAAGGGCTTTAGAATTATAGACAAATTAAATCACTGAATTAGTGGTATTATTAACACTAAAAGTTTCTTAACAATTTTAAATCAACTATTTTCAAAATTATACAATATTTTCATTATTCGTTTTTGCATTATGCCACACATAAATTTTATAAGTGATGTTTAATAACCATCGTCTTAGAAAATATTCTATGGGTTTCCCCAGTCTTAGGAGAAAGTTTTAAACAGTCTTCGCAAAGTGAAATGCGAACAACCGGACTTTTATTATATAATTCAATCGCAAATCATACGACGAATAATCAAAAAATTAAGCAATTATTCTCTTGAACTAACTATATACGGACCCCGTTATCTAACAGTGAAATTATAATGTAGGTTACCTTCTTAAAATGCATTACAAGACTTTGGTTTGCCTCGACCTACTTAGCGAGAACATTCGACATGATTTCGTCGACTTATACGGCGAAATAAAATTCGAAATATGGACAGTATTTTATACAATAAATACAATAATGCGGTACGAGATATGTGACCATTCGTTTTATTAAACCATTTAATTTTACAGATAATATACCCATATTTTTTAAGTGAAATATTTATAGAATTTGAAAAAAAGGATATTAAACTTTTTGTGACATTCATATGTGCGTATGACAGAGATAGTAAATAAAGCAATACTTTAACAGCAAAAGTAAATAAAGTACTTTAATTTTTAATTAAACACAGTTTGTGTTAATAACAATGTTTTCTTTTCTTTTTTGGTTTTCATAAATAATTTATAAATGCCAACGAATTAAATTAAATAATGAATGACGAACGAAAAAATACAGAATTTATTTTCCATAAGTCAAAGACATAATAAAAAATGTAAAAACAGTTTTATATGCAACTTTTAATTCCGTACAATTTTGCACTTAGGAGAGCAGGAAATTTCCATGTTAAATCCCTATGTTCACCCCTAACGGCCACCAGCCTGTATATTTTTTTGAGGTCACGTACGCATTATTAAGGGACGGAACATAAACACACAATATAAAAGTTGTAGCGCCCTACCTGAATGACAGGAATATCGTTCTCATAGCAGAAAGCTTGCAAAAGCACAGCTTGCATATGGCTTGTAGCATCCCCCGGTCTGGTTTCAGCTACGACGCAGAAAAGTACGCTGCAAGGGTCGCTGTTCAGAAGGGCAATAGCTGGAAACAGCCCACATGTTAACCGTCGTTCAGTCTTGGCGTGGGCAAGGACGCCCCTCACCACTGAGCCAACGCTGCTCCTGGAAGAAAAAATAGTACTTAGAATGATTGTATATTGTGTCAATTGTTTCTCAAACAATTGTTTTATATGTCTTTTGTTTGTTTCATTGTTTAGAGGTCAATGAACTAACTACACCAAATTTGGAAACAATACTTTGAAAAACAATTTGGAAAACTTTATCAAAAATTAATTTTTGTTCTGATGGTTACAAAAATTTTCATAACAATTTAAATTGTTGTGCAATTATTGAACATTATTTAATTTGGATTATATAAATTTTATCAATTATCAATATATATATCATAATTGTTGTAAAGATTTCATCTTATATAATTATTGTAATAATTATAATTGAAACTCGTATAAAATTTACTATTTAATTATTGTCCTTCAATTGTTATCAAATTTTTCCATAGATTACTATAATTTACGAATATGTTTTACCAAGAACTCTTTTCTTTATCAAAATGTACATACTTCAAACATTTTACAACATAATTACAACAATAAAACATGACAATGACTGGTCAAAATTTAAACGTTAAAATTACAAGATTCAAATATTTTTTTTAAATTTTTTTAAATTTTAAAACTCCGGTATAAATAATCAAAAATGTTACTTACTTGTTGATATATTGACATTTATCCATGGTATCCTTAGAAACACACATTTTCAAAACAGAAGAATAACTTATGTTCTTATTTACAATTTTCACTTGTTTATCTTCCACTTTCACAGTTTTCAACCACTTATTCAAAAGGGGATTCACCACTTATTTTTATTTATATCCACAAATGCAACAACAATTATTACACAATATTGTGACGGGAGAAAATATCAAGTTTGCTTTGGTATACTAGTCGACGCGTTCCCACCGACAGTCAGTTGTTCAATAGCCTACGGTCGACGTCATTTGCTTTATATAGTCGTGTGTAAAAAGTGGGGGGAGTTGTTTTGCGCGATTCATGGAAAATCCAGTTGCCGGTACAGACAAGTCGTTTTGCGAAAGACGATAACCGGAAAATCGGAGAGGGTTTTTCAAAACTGCCTACGAGAACGAGACGGACTCGTGAAATATAAGAGGAATAATACTTTTGTTGTTGTTTTCAATTATTCTAATTTAATGCTTACATTGTGCACGGGACATGGGAAATATTCTAGACTGAATGAAAGAATTATGATAAAAATGTTACATAAACAATAAAATTATTATGTTAATACGCAAAAAAGTATTCCCTGTGGTACTTTTTCCACGGCAGCTTTCAGAGTCAATGAAGTGATGCCTGATAAAAGCCCTTATGGTATAAAAAGGGCCAAAGGCTAAATATAAGTTTTCTTTTTGATTCTTCGCAAAATATTGATAAAATATCTTTTGTTGGGTACATTGTTGTAATCAATATGAGCTACTTATAATCAAAATATCCTTTGTTGTAATCAACAAAAAAATAAGCCGTAATAATATATTTGTTTATTATTTAAATTAATTGTTTAATAACCTATTAGTAATACATATATGTGCAATTTGCAAATTATGTAAAAAGATAAATTCCAAATCGTGATCCGGACAACCCGGATTTAACACGGTTGCTTTGAACACCCCGCCTCAAAATTTCCCTAAAACCTTAGGTATTATCCAATTCCTAGTGCGTAATCTTAAAATGTTACACCTCAGTCCTTAAAAGTTAAGTAATCATACATTTAAACCGCCTTAATCCGTATACCTACTATATTACTAATTTTGAGATCCGACAAATAAATTAATCGGATACGACTTATTCTTCGCCCCGAGATCTCCACTACTATAAATCCGGTTCTGACTATAGCCCTAAAATCCTAAATACACCCATTTTTCCCAAAATCCTCAAAATTTTCAAAATTCCAAAATTTTTAAAGATTTTACCTAAAGCTGGGTATAACTTTGGGGGGCATAACTGAAAAATAGGTACATATATAGAAATGTGGGTTCTATTTTCTCATTGAAACAATTATTAAAAGTTTTGTATATGTAGCTTATTACTGATTGTGAAATCTATTACACTTAAAACTGAACGAATTTGCTACATATTATCTGTTACCAAGCGAACTAGCTAGTCTTTGAGGCTCCATCGTCCCTACGAACAATGATAAATTAAATTTCATCATAATTATTAATTATAAATTGTAATTAATCTAGGATAGTAACACATCAATGTTGGATGATGAAATTCACGTTTTTGCTGAGTTCAAAAACCCGTGTACAGATTTCCTATATCCCTTGTATCGTGTGGTGTGTACGTGACACATTATCTGTAAAAGCTATTTTATCTGGTGTCATCTGTACCTGGATTATGTGCGGGAAAAATTAGAGACTGATTTAAAATCAAAATCGATCAGTTTCAAGGTGATACCTAGCGTTTAGTTCATCAAAGAATACCGAATGTTTTGAGCAAATTTTGAGAAATTATCTAGACAAACCGTCTACAAAATCATGGCAAAGATCTGGATTGATTATCCTTTGGGCGTCCAACTCTATCTTCGGGTAAATGCTAAACTTTCTGTAGCATGGTATTCCCTTTAAATATCCTGGAGAACGATTTGCTGTCTTCCCCAGAAAAAAATACGATCTACCAAGCTGTGAGTTATGATCCAAAACTGTTTAGAAAATCTGATGTGGCCAGCACAATACCTTCCGTCAATCCTTTGTAATATGTATAAATTCCATACATAAATTTTCTTGCAAAAGATTCTAAATTTCCAGTAAAAATATTTAATAAACAAACTATGCAAATTTCACTTGACACTGACATCTTCTTCTTCTTCTCTGGCTTTTCCCATTCGTTAAGGATCGCTATTTTTTATTTTCTTCTTCCACTCATTTCTGTTTTGCGTGTCGTTCGCATTCAGTTCCTTTTCTCTCAAGTCTTGCACAATACAGTCCTTCCATCTTATCTTTGTTCTTCTTCTGTTTCTACAAGCATTTATTACTAAGCTATTCAATCTTCTTTCAATATATTCTTCATCTCTCCTCATGACATATTCAAACCAATGTAATCGTCTCTCTTGTATCTTTCGTCATTTCTGCCATTCATTTACTTTTCATTGATACTGACATCTGAATATAGTAGTTTCCATGGTTAGCATAGCTGGCTGAAGTATGAAAATTAATATCTTCATAATTCTTTAACTCTATATCTATTGAATATGAAGTATAAAATGCAATCAAATGATATAGAGAATAATATATATGAGAGTGCAACACAGGGGTCATTTTTGTGTCATTTAAAATTCGATATATTTGGCGTCAGTCGGGATCGAACCTGGTATTTAAATTTAATTTAATTTTAAGTAGATCAGATTTTTTTAAACAGTTTTGGGTCATGACCCACAGCTGAGTCTTTTTTTTTCGGGGAAGACGTGGTATTCAATGTGAGCACCAATGGTCAGTATTTGGAATAGCATGATACATTTTTCACATATAGCCCCTAGTCTATTGTTGCACTTTCAGATTCTCGTTTTAAAATCTCCTTGAAATATGTCTAGACGAATTTCAAATCAAATGTAATGATAATCCAGCCGAAATAGAATTGTGTGTAACTTCTCTAAAAACCAATTCCCAGTTCAGTCGTCTTGAGGAAATAATACATCTGAGAAATATGGTTTTTGAAATGTTTAGTCTGTATTACGCGGATTCATATGAAGTTTTAGATGTATATGTGGACACGAGATTCTATTTTGGACCACGGTTTCTATTTTTGATCACGCGCGCGGTGTTTGTATAAAACAAATGCATCTGACAGACGCACGTGACCTTTTCCTTCAATTGTTTCACTAATTAGAACAAAGGCAAAGCGACAATACATTTATTGCGAGGTGTATTGTTATTATTTACAATGTCATATCTGTGTCGGAGTTGTTCTAAAATAAATATTAAGGACAGCAGTGTTTTACACAGATGTAAATGCGACTGAACAATATTTTCTATAGACGGAATATAATTTTCTAACACCATTTTACCATTTATGTTTCCTTCATTACAGTTAGACTTTGGTTGTTTTTCTATATTAACTTCCAGGGTGGTGACCGCCACAGCCGAACATAGGACTTTAAAATCAGACTTTGAAATTTTTTACCTTCCGTCACCTTTATGTAAGAAAGGTTTTGTCTTTGGTCAAAAAATTCAATGATGAGTTTTTAGTGAATAAACATGTTTTAGGGTCCCTATAATACGATTTTACCATTTTTACGATGATGTCTGTATGGATGTGTGTCTGTGTGTCTCTGTGTATGATGAAAGTTTCGGATCGCATAATTTCAATACCACAATGCCAAAAATTATATTTTTTCGTGTTCCTCAAGTTTACATCCAGAAAAACAAGTGATTAGATTTTAGTTATAATTGGTCAACCGGAAGTAGCTTCATTTGAAGATTTTAACAGAAATATGATTTATTGATATTTAACGTTATTATAACTTAAAGAATATATTATTCTCTATATACGATTTGATTGCATTTTATACTTCATATTCAATAGATATAGAGTTAAAGAAACAGATTTTTTCATAACGAAATTACATATTTCCATGTTATTTGCAATAAATATTTAAATAAATAACAGAATATCGTAATAAAGATGGCACCACATAAATGGTGTAACTTTCAACTGTTCTAATACCCCCAATATAAAATATAAACAGGGTGGTGCCGAACATAGGACTTTAATCCTACTAACCCCTAGTAAATGCTCGTATGGTACAAATATGTCATCATCTGTACCCATATCTGTGATGATATATTTATTTATGTGTAAATATTACATAAAAATAAAAATGATTACTAATTTTGACCTCATTCTGATAATCAGATAAAATTACACAATTAGTAATTTGCTGAAAATTGTGATAATAGATGAAACATATTTATAGTTTTCTATTTTAGTCTAGGGTTTTACTTATAAATAAAATAACCTCAAGCCGCAGACATTTTGATATTGTAGACTGTGCGAATTCTTTTTATCAAAATACGTCAGAAATTTGCTATTTTTGATAATGGTGAATAATTCATCCGCTTTTGATAGTGTTTGGTGTTATATTCGTAACCAGGAAATCATAGTCATTATTATTCGTTTATAATTTTCCTTACATAATTATTTTTCATAAATGGAATATATTATAAATATAATTATTGTTGATTTTATACTGTGAAGGAAAATATGTTGACAAGTTTAACTATAAGTGATTTAAAAAAATATAAAACTGTACCTAAACTTTGAACTTTGGAATTATTATTTTTTTATTAAATTACAATAATTAGTAACTCCGCATATTTCTCCGAATTGTATTTATAAATTGTTTGTTTTGCGATTTTTCCATAATTTGTATTTTTCTATCAACATATTTAGAAAGGTTGAGAGATCGAAATTTAAAGGAACTAATTGCAAATTACAAGCATTATTTTGTTGTTAAAACTGTATCATAAAGATACTGCACGTTAAATTTAGAACACCAAAAAACTCACTTCAGAGCATCTATTGTAGCAAAATATATTTCTAGCAGATTTTGGTTACAATTGTTAACCGGAAGTGGATGTTGGGAAAGACATGGAGAGACAATTACATTAGTTTGAACATGTCATGAGGAGAGACGAAGAATATATTGGAAGAAGAATAAATAGCTTAGTAACAGAAGGTTGATGAAACAGAGGAAGACCAAAGATAAGATAGAAGGACTGTATTGTGGAAGACTTGTGAGAAAAGGTACTGAATGAGGACGACACAAAACAGAATTAAAGACATGGATGGAAAACTTAACATAACGATACCCGACAACGTTATAATAACGTTTCATTTAGTATTTTTTTTAATAACGTTATAATTACAAAATAACGTTATGTAACCGCAACATAACAAATAACATTTTACTATAACGTTATCCAAGTTTACAAATTTTACAAGATTTTTGCTGTTTGAAAGTTTAATTTCCTGATAATTTATTTCGTATTTTATAACGAATAGATGTCACTAATAATCAAATTGAAATGTTGAACACTTTCATTTCTGTTTTTAATTTTAATTTTTATTTTTATTACAAACGAGAAAAATACGGTTATTGTAACATTATAATAACGAAACAAAAATAACGTTATTATAACGTTATTTCGTTTTTATTGAGTTATTTATAACGTTACGTAACGAATTATTTTTTTATGTTATAAAATAACGTAACAATTTGTTAACATTATCCCATCCCTGGTTAAAGAAGAAGATACCAGTGTCAAGTGCAATTTGCATAGTTTGTTTATGACATAATTTTACTGGAAATATAGGATCTTTTGCAAGAAAATTGATGTATAGGGCGCCAGAACTCACGTGACTTTTGCTGACCTTGGCAAGCAGATATGTGGTTCATTAGGAGTGTGGAATTCAGTTGCCGAGAAAAGCAATAATATTTAACTTATTTACTGACTCTACTGTAACTGTATAACTTAATAAAAATATTATTGGAATACAAAAGCACATAATACCTACGTAGAATCTGTTTGTTTTGTCCTGTAAAAGGGTGAACTTAAGAAGCATAATAGAATAATAGGGCAATATATCTTTACAACTGGCCCAACTGGGTATCTTGTGGGTTACTATCTTTTAGTCAAAAGCCAAATTTAAAGATGAGAATAGAATTAAATCATGGTTTTCATCTTGTTGTTTATTTACCTAACCTAAACAATTGAACGGTTGAAATTATTTTATAACTTTCATAGATAATATAATACTCAGTAATTCTTGTTCTTGCTCCAGGCTAGTTTTGTTCCTTGCAACCAACATCTTGTTCGTGAAACACTAGTTTTAAAGAAATAATAAAATCTTTTCTTACTATGCAATGTGTGTACAAGTGTATGTGTAGAATGCTCAATGAATGAAACAGAAACCCGCTCAGATTGTTGAGTGACTCATCGCATTTCCTATACGTTTGTCTAGATGACTTGGCGATCTGAAGAAATTATAATTCTAAGAGTGTTGCTTCATTCTATGGACGAATATCCAACTAGGTATAGAAAAATCTTCGGCAAAATTATGAAAGTTTAATCCGAAAATTTTCATCACTTATTATGCAAGATTTAGAAACCAATACCTTTTGAACTATATTTTGCAGGGTACCCTAATCTGGTTTTATACACAGATTTCGGTAATGAGATCTGTACAGTTAGGAGATGACCTAAGTCACCGATCACCCTATGGGACCTTAAAGCTGTCGTGAAGAGAGCACCACAGGGAACACTTTGCCGTTACGAGGATGGGTCAAAAAGTCATCTATTATATTATGAGTGATTTGTGCCAGTAATCTTTGAAATATCGTCGGTAAAGGATTTGATCACAGGACATCAAGGCAAGGAAAATACTTCCAGATCATTTTTGGAGAAATTTCAGCTGTTCATAGTAACTCTTGCCCTAAGAAATCCGAGATCCAAACCTGGCTGCATTTTCTGACTATTTTATAATATAATAATACAATTTCAAATCAGCTGATTACTTTTTCTAAACTCGTATATTACATTTATTTGACATTGAGAGAGAGAGAGATAAGAAAACTATATGGAAACCATATCAGCATATGATCCGCTCCACCAAATATGGTGATATAATTTTGCTTATCATTTACAAATAACAATAAGATTTCTTTTTATACTTATTTATCTTCCGGTTGTATTATTTTCCGGAAGTATATGAATCACTGACAAAATAATTTTTGATGTAAAAAATAAATAAATATATCTTCACGAATTTATTCATTAATGATAATATATGTGTATTGTTGAGGGCAATTAACAGGCGTCACCTCACGGGCCCTCAAAGCTGTCGTGGAGAGAACACCGCATAATAAAAAGTTTGATGTGGCCAGTACAATACCTTCCATCAATCCTGTGTATTATGTATAAATTCCGTACATAATTTTTCTTGTCAAAGATTCTAAATTTACAGTAAAATTATTTCATAAACAAACTATGCAAATTGCACTTGAGACTGATTTCTTCTTTAGCTTCTCCGATTCGTTAGGGGCGCTATTTTTTATTTCTTCTTCCACTCATTTCTGTTTTACGTGTCGTTCTAATTCAGTTCCTTTTCTCTCAAATCTTCCGCAATACAGTCCTTTCATCTTATCTTTGGTCTTCCTCTGCTTCTTCAACCTTTTCCAATATATTCTTCATTTCTCCTCATGACATGTTCAAACCAATGTAATCGTCTCTGTTGTATCTATCTATAAACTTCCCACTGAAGCCATTTCCTTAAATCGTTACCCTATCTTTCCGTGTCTTCCTAAACATCTATCTCAATATCCTCATCTTCGCCAGACTTATTTTCTTTTCATTGATACTGACATCTGTCATTTTCAATTATCTGAATATATTAGCAATTCCCATGGTTTCTTTAACTCTATATCTATTGAATATGAAGTATCAATTCCAATCTTTAAGTTATAATAATATTTGACTAAGTTTTTTCAAGAAAAACTGTTAAAATCTCCAAATGCGGGTACTTCCGATGGACCAATTATAATCAAAATCTAATCACCTCTTCTTCTGGATGTAAACTTGAGGAATACAAAAAATATATAATTTTTGGAATCGTGGTACTGAAGGGAGGCGATCCGAAACTTTCGTCACACACACAGAGACACACGCACATACATACATACATACACACATCATCGTAAAAATGGTAAACTCGTATTATATGGACTCTAAAACCTAGTAATTCGCTGAAAATTAATCAATGAATTGAATGTTTTGACCAAAGACAATACCTTCCACAAATTATACTTGACATTGACATCTGTCATTTAATAGTATTTACCATTTCCATTGTGAGCTTGTAGCAACATAAATTGCAAAATTTATGAAAATTAATTAGGTACAAATATACTAAGCGGAACAAAAAATCATATGGAGTAAATAAAGAACATTTCAGGAAAATGTATTTTTATTCGGATCGCTGACATTCGCTACTAGGACAGACAGATTTCATTTTAACTAGACCAGGCTCGATGCCAAAACGACTAAACTAATACATCATGTTTTTAACTTTTCATTTTATTTTCCCTGAACTTGTGTGAATCAAAATATATAGCACGAAAACTTTACAAATAATTTTCATAGATTTGTCTGAGTGGAGTTTTATTTTAAGGTAATATTTTCGCAGAATTTTGGCTAGACACATCAATAATATTCCAAAATATAATTTAGAATAAGAACACTCCTACTTGTTCAAGATTTTGAGTTCATAAGTTTTTACTGATTTTATTTGAAATTGAAACTTTTGTGTTAGTCACGATCAGGTAAAGTCCCCATGATTATAATATGTAAACATTTCAAATCAAAATTTAAATTATTGGTTCTACCCAAACGTCACATATATATGGGTTTAAAAATAAAACAATTATTTCTAAAATTAAACTTAGTTTTTGTATCAAAGTCAGCACAATGCATTGTGATAATTTATGATTATCAATCTAGTTTTTTTTTTTAATATTATGAGTGCTATTTTTACCTCTCGCTAAGAGAGGTATTGGATTCATGCTAAAAATCGCATATCCAGATTTTATTGAATAAGCACGTTTTAAGGTCCCTACAATCCGATTTTAACATTTTTACGATGATGTCTGTGTGTGTGTGTGTGTGTGTGTGTGTGTGTGTGTGGATGTGTGTGTGTGGGATGTTGGAAGGACGGTTACTCAAAAACTATAAGACTTAAAATTTGTTTAACAACGTATTTCCCAATCGGACATTCATGGGAAGATCTGAAAAGGTTTTGGTAACAATTGGACAACCGGAAGTAGAAGATTCTTGAAAAAAAATCTTCTAAATATTATTTTTTGAAAATTTTTCTTGATAATATTAAAGAAAAATAAATTCTCTTTCTGGTACATTTAAATATTTTTATACATATTTTATAGATTTAGAGATAAAAGGAATATAATATATAAAATAATGTAATTAATTTTACAACCGAAAGGATGCCATGAAAAATAGTTGCAAATTTAAATTATTTGTAACTGACAGATAAATGTCAGTGTCAGAAATAATAAGTAATGAAAGAGAAATGTATTTGGAGAATCCCTTAATTCTTGATCTGTGACTATTATGGAGATGACAAGTCTAGGTTGAAGGACTTAAATTTGTTTCAAACATTATGGGACAATGTACACCAGTACTGTAGACTAGAGTAACTTTGAATTGCGAAAAAGCTATCAAATTCTTCTCAAGTAAGTTGTAAATATTGACAAAATTACACATCGATATAAGAATAATCAGAGTGCAATCTATCCGTCACTTTATTAAAGGGAATTAAGGTTATTTAGATATAACATGTATGAAAAAATAAAATGTAAAAGAAGATATATAAGAATAGATGCACAATCCAGATATATACATTTTAGACCGCCCAAAATTAATATTTTTACTAGAAGAATATGAAGAGAAAGTAAACAAAGTTGTTCGAATTGAAAATTGCAGTTACCAGCCTAATATTTATATATGGTAAACTCTACTTTGTAATTTATTGTAACATAATTTATGGTAAAATATCTTCATGTTGAGACATGCTATTATTGAATAATAAAGAAGTTTATACGTCATAGATTTATATGAATATATTATTTGTATTTATAAAAATATTCTTTGCTTTATGCATACAGTCAGGTAAAATATACGGCGAGAGGTTATGTGCTGGCCACATCAGATTTTTTATCTATGTATCAATGAAAGTATTTTAATATTGATAAGATATAAAGCAGAACGTGTTATAGTGGAAAATGCCTTTGCAGTTTACATAGTCACAGGCTGTCCTTGTACTATATTATGATATTAAATTTCAACAAAATGAACTACCTACTTAAAAATATAAAAGTTCCTATGCATTTGAAAATATTCCATGTTTAAATTAATTAAGATAAATAGGAAGATTTAATTATATATTTATTATTATTATATACAGATGACATTGAAAAACGGGCCACTCAAAATAACTTTTTTATTTATAATTATTTTTTAATTTTTGCCTCTCGCTAAGAGAGATATTGGATTCATACTAAAAATCGCATATCCAGATTTTAATGAATAAGTACGTTTTAAGATCCCTACAATCTGATTTTAATATTTTTACGATGATGCCTGTGTGTGTGTGTGTGTGTGTGATGAAATGTTAAATACAATAGGGCGCTAGCAGTCATATGACTTTGTTGGCCTTATGGTTTACTTTTCCTCGACAAGAAAAATTCCACACTCCTGATGACAAATTAACTACATGAATTTCGAAAATCTTGAAATTTTTAATGAAAAATTTTGACATTTGACATCTGCCACGGGCCCCAATATCTGCTTGTCAAGGCCAACAATGTCACATGACTGCTCGCGCCCTATTGTATTTAATATTTCTTGTATACCTACACTCTACACCAAAAATTCTACTTATATCTATTCTTTATATTTAGATTTTTTAATTTTAAATTCATTCTATGAAAAAAATTTATCCTACTCTTCTAATTTTTCGAAATGTTTCCAATTCATTGTCGGAAATGACAGTGTTTTTGAAGGGTAGTAATTATTAATACAATAAGAAATAATATAATGTATGTTCCCAGAAAAAAATATTCAGTAATATCTCTGGATTTTTGACACTGACATTTATCTGCCAGTTACAAATATTTTAAATTTTAACTTGCTTTCCATGATTTTATTTGGGCTGTAAGATTTATTACAACAGATTATTATATACCTTATATTTCTTTATCTCTCTATCTATAATAGATATAATAAAATATTTATATGTATCAAATAGACAATTTACCCTTCTTTAATACTAGCAAGAACAAAAAAAATCAAAAAATAATATTTAGAAGATTTTTTTTAAGAATCTGCTACTTCCGGTTGTCCAGTCATTACCAAAACCTTTTCAGCTCTTCCCAATAATATCTGTTTGAGAAATACGTAGTTAACCAGATATTACAGACATCATCCTAAAAATATTAAAGTAGTTGACTGTATTGGCTAAAGACGAGAGCGAATATAATTAATAATTTTCAATTTGGACTATATTGGACCATTCTTCATAGTTGAATACAACTATATCTTGCAATTATGGATCTATTTACTCTAAGGCTCACTCTAAGGTTTAAGCTATTGTCCGATTCGATGAAACCAGTCTTTGAATTTGAGCTAATAAATAGTTTAAAATATACTAATAACCCAATACTCTCCATTAGAACGTAGAATTCCAAGGGTGATAATACACGTTAATCCATTTAATCCCAACGCCTCCGAGTATATGGCAATTTTATTCTAAGGGTTGAAATTGTCTGCTAGGGGAGACAGCGTTATTAGGCTAACAGTATGAGGTCTTGAGGGTTACCAAGTCGCAGACACGACAATTTAAGATTTTATGAATATGTCATCTTTACATTACATAAAGAGTTTGAAAATATATTTAATATTTATAATATGGGGGAGTATTTTTTACTGGTTCATATTCTATAAAAAAATTCTGATGTAGCCAGCACATCCATACATACATTTTTTTGCGAAAGATCCTGCGTATCCAGTAAAATCATTTCATAAACAAACTATGAAAATTGCACATGACACTGAGATCTCCTTCTTTAGCTTTTCCCATTCGTTAGGGGTCACTATTTTTTAATTTCTTCTTCCACTCATTTCTGTTTTGCGTGTCGTTCTCATTCAGTTCCTTTTCTCTCAAATCTTTCGCTATGCAGCCCTTCCATCTTATTTTTGGTCTTCCTCTGTTTCTTCAACCTTCTATTATTAAGCTATTCATTCTTCTTCCAATATATTCTTCATCTCTCCTCATGACATGTTCAAACCACTGTAATCGTCTCTGTTGTATCTATCTATAAACTTCCTTAAATCGTTACCCTTCTTTCCGTGTCTTCCTAAACATCTATCTCAATATCCTCATCTCCGCCAGACTTATTTGCTTTTCATTGATACTGACATCTGTCAATTTTAATTATCTGAATATATTAGCAGTTTCCATGGTTTCTTTAACTCTATATCTATTGAATATGAAGTATAAAATGCAATCAAATCGTATAGAGAGTAATATACTCTTTAAGTTATAATAATATTTAACTGAGTTTTTTCAAGAAATTGTTAAAAGTAGCAAATGAAGATTCTTCCGGAGGACTAATTATAACCAAAATCTAATCATGTCTGCATATGGATCTCAGCTTGAGGAAAATGAAAAAAATATAATTTTTGGTTTATTTATAATTATTGTGGTGTTGGAGTTCCGATGCGAAACGATCGTCACATACATACACACACACACACACACACACACACACACACACACACACACACACACACACAAATACAGACATCATTATTTGGCATTTTGGTACTAAGTATATTTAGTACTTAAGTTTAAATATTACCTGGCTCTATAAATGAAAAAGATAATTTCTTGATTTATTCTTCCAGTTTTTTTATATGTTACTTAAACTTAAAAGTAATTTAGATTATATTATAAAATATTTATTTTCTATTTGATAAGTGATAAAAAACGGGAAACAAACTGCAAAACAATACCAGGAATTAAAATTAGAACAAATTAACATTATCAATTAATCTTAAATGTATATTTATTTTATTTATACATCCTGACAAATATATAATATTTTTTTTTTAGTTTTCTACTTAATCAGATAATCAGAAATCAGATAATCAAAAACGTAGAGGAAGTAAACTATTGACATTTTAATATCAATGAATGATAATTCCAAAACAATTAAATTCTATTTTATAAATCTCTAATATAAATTGATAAAAATCTTTCATTATCATTAGGTGCAAAGATGATCATTTGATTTTAAAATTAGATATACATAAAGTTATATAAACATGGGTAAAAACATTTTACAATGTTAATACACAGTTGGAAAATTGTACCTACATGCTAACAATATGATTCACAAGAATCTAACGATGGGAAAATATAAGTGTATTGTTCATTTTCCTATATACAAGTCTACTGACTGGGAAATATTATGCTCAAACAGCCTTGAAATTAATTTATACCGATACTGTGAATTGTAAAAACGTTTTAGTTTCGTTTTCACATACGTATTGTACTAGAGAAATAAGATAGGATCTCAACTGACTAATACGATCGTCATCTTTCATTCAATAATTGAAGAATTTGTATCACTATAGGGGTCATAGAGTTGATTAGCAGGTAGCTTGGGCTGTTAGGAAGGGGGTAGACATGACCCCAAATCGCTTAGGTCTCTATAGTATTAAAGAAAACTATGAGCGAACAAGAAGGGCATGCATGAAGCAACGGATTATTATCAAGTTTTTGGCCAAGGAAGGCGTAAGTCCAACCGAAATTTTGCGGAGGTTGAAGGCCCAATGCGGGGACAACACGTTTTTAAGGACCCGTGACTTTGCTTGGTATAAAGTTCTCTGAAGGGTGAGAATCAGAGCCACGATTGTTGCCAAAGGATGAGCGTTACCGAAGTCAACATCAAGGCGGTTCGGAATCTCATGAAGATAAACGCAAAATGATCAACGCACAATGCGCAATATTATTGCAACTTACTGGATGCCGCAAAAATGTGCTAAGGAAAAGAAAAACGCTGTCAAAAATACTATAATAAATACTACGAAAATTGAACAGAATTGGCTGGGAAACATTGGAACATCCACGCTACAATCCCGACTTGTCATCATGGGACGTGGGCCCCTCAAAGAAGCGATGGGAGGCCATCGATTCGACGACGACCGTGCGGTCGAGGTGGAGTTTGTGCTCCAATGGCTATGTGAAGGTCTCGCTAGTTTCTACGATGAAGGGATTAAAAAACTGGGAAAATAATATGTTTTTGTAAACTTTTCAAAATAAACCCAGAATTAAAAAAAAATTAGTCGCGTTTATATTTAATTCATTCTCGTAGTACCGTCAAAAAAGAACATTTTAAATTATTATTGCTTTTCCCATGTCAGATGAATATACTCATATTAATTGTAAATATTTTTTAAAACTGAGTCACTTTATATCTCAAATGTATATGTTTAATGATTAATAAATAAATATTCAATATCTCAAATATGTAAAGAACATTATTATTTTACATCGTCTAAATGTCTACAAAATTGTTTTACTTTCCTTATATGATATTTTATTATTTGTAACATAACCGCAGGTATAAAAATTATAGTTTCCTGTAATGTTTTACAAATTCCTTCGAGGAAAAATGCAAATAATTAATGCTTACTCTTAGAATAAGGGAAATAAGTGAAACAATTTTCCTACAAATTCCAGTTAAAAATCACGCAGATGTTTCGGGTCTCACAGATTTCTGCGAACCCCTGATTCTGTCGCATCCCGGAATTCGGCGCTTTTCGCTCCGGAGCGTTCCGGGTATCTATTTTCCCGGAAAGATCGTTCCACTGCTCTTTAACACCTCTCTGAATTATTTGTTCATTTTGGCACACATAAAAGAATCTATTGTGCCGAACACAATACCTTTCGCCACATCCGTAAGGGTAGGGCGCAAACAATCATATTTTTCATTAAAAATTTCAAGATTTTCTAAATTCATGTAGTTATTTGTCACTAGGAGTGTGGAATTTACTTGTCGAGGAAAATAAATCACATGGAATTGGAAAATCTATGTATATAATTACACAGGCCCCCATACACCTGCTTGTCAAGGCCAACAAATTGACATGACTGCTTGCGCCCTGTTGTATTTAACATTTCTTGTATACCTACACTCTACACCAAAAATTGTACTTACATCTATTCTTTATATTTAGATGTTTTAATTTTTAATTCATTCTACGAAGAAATTTTGTCCTATGCTCTTTTAATTTGTCGAGATGTTTCCAATTATTATTTTTGAAGGGTATATGTAATATTATGCAGATTATTATACAAGTTATATTTCTTTATCTGTACATTTATAAAAGATATAATAAATTATTTATATGTATCAGATAGAGAATTAACTTTTCTTTAATACTAGCAAGAACATTTTTTTTCTAAAAATCTGCTACTTCCAATTATTACCAAAACTTTTTCAGCTCTTCTCAGTAATATCCGATTGAGAAATACGTAGTTAAACAGGTATTAAGTACACACACACACACATACACATACATAGACACACAGACATCATCGTAAAAATATTAAAATCTCACAATAAAAGCAGATTGGCACAGCCAGAAATAGGTATATTTATTTATTGTTTTTAGGGATTAAGGATCTAGCAAACGTAAATTTTAAAAATGTGTCAGTGAATAACACGCTTTCAAAAACCCGGAGGTGTGTCCATAACACGTGGCTTCATTCACGTTCACTTGTTGAGATGTATGCTGCAATTGTTTCATAACTGTTTAGAAATTTAAAATCCCCGAGTCAATGTCAGGAAATAAGTGTTGAGTACCGAGATCCTTGAAGAAATTGAGATTCATCGCATGTAGGTTAAGTATGGCTCGTGTCTCGTTGGGTACTTGGCGTTCGAGGTAGACGTTGGTAAAAATGTTTGGGATTTCCAGTCAACAACCAGTATGCCAGTATAATAAAATAGCGTGGAGCGATTTGCCACGCCTATTCAAGTATATTTTTTACTGTATACGACTGTGAAATGATTTAATTAAACAAAAACTGAACTTATATTACACGGTAGTTAGTTAAAAACTAATTTTAATGAACGTAAAATCCAGATGTTAGAAAAAATTTGATGTGGCCAGCACATTTCCTTCCGGTAATTCTGTCTGTATTAATTCCGTTTTTTCAAGGAAAACTGTTAATAACTTCAAATATAGGTATTTTCGGTAGACCAGTTTTAACCAAAATCTAATCAGCTTTCCAGATTTCAGATGTAAAGAAGAGGAATTATAATTTTTATAATTATAGTGTTTAAATGAAGTTATTGTTTTTGAAAGAATTATCAAACACCTTACCTGCCTTACCTAAAGGTGACGGAAGGTAAAAAGAAATTAGTTTACGAATAAGAATTGTTCTCTTTAAGTTTGATTGATTATACCGCGCATAATTCACCCCCATTGTTTTGGTTTGGCTTTGAACTACAAATCCAACCTTGACCCTTAAAAAATTCGATAATTCGGTTAAAGGGAATTACTCGCCATCGACCAGATTTCAAGGAAGTATCGCTATTGATTCCACCACGTTTCCTAGAACGTTCGTGCCATTTCATAGAACACATAACACTATATATTCCATTTAAAAAATATATCTAATATTTTATTTCATGTACGAGTCGATAATTATACTGTCAGTCCATTCGTTTTTCTCATTTCAAAGTTTCAAGGAAAAGCATAATGATTCTCTCGAAACATAAAGTTAATATTTCCCAAAAGATAATAAAATTACGTTTTATGATGAACCTCCATTTGGAATAACGAGGAACTACGAGTATGGAGAGATTATTTCACTAGTTTTATTAAACAAACATTACATTCTCATAATCCTGAATCCTGCTTGATTTTTGTTGAAATGGTTAAAACTAACATATAATTATTTACAAGTTTTTTCATAAATCCTGAAGCTAAAAATAGATTTTGCCTATTTACATAAACATACTAAACATATTCAATAACTGCGTTGTTGTGTATGTTTAAAAGCCTATTAAATCATATGTTAGGTCACTGTAAAAAGTTGAGATAGGTTGCTACGCTGTAAGATGAGAAAATGCGAAACCAATGACGTCAAGCAAGATTGAATTACCCAGTGAATTTCGTAGAGTTGGTTGCTACATATTGCCGAAGCGTAAGAAACTGCGCGACAGATATTATGTATAATATGTTGAAATATATTCTTTGTATTGCTGTATGCGTTTCGAAGTTTCATCAACTTCGCAAGAGTCGAGAGATAACTGTTTTAGCAAGCTATATATGAGGTCTGTAACATAACCGAATATTTTTAAACTTTATTATTAATTTTACTGATAATTGGTCCTTGTCTTCTTCAAAGTACTCCCCCCCTCCTATTCATACTCTTTCACAGCGGTGTTTCCATTTCATGAAGCAGTCCTGGATAGATTCATTTGAAATGGCCTTTAAGGTCTGTGACGAATTTGCTTTACCATTAAATTTGCTTAAATGGTTCAGTTTTTATATGAGTGGTCGAATATAGCAAGTTTTTAGTTTTATTTCTGTTTATTTATTTAAATACCCACGTTTCGGCAGTATTAACTACTGCCTTCTTCAGGGAATGAACAATAAATCAACAAATATATAAATAAAGAATTAATAACAACAACATTAGTAACAGGTACCCAAGGTGACAATTACAACATATTTAATATAGGAAGTCATGCACGACTAAGATCTAGACCGTCACAATGATTGCGATTATTACTTTTGGTTTTGAAAATCTCAATGGCTCCTCTAATTAACCTTTTGTTTAGGTGTGTTGGTCTCGTCAGTATTTTTGTTTCTTCGAATTTTATACGGTGAAATTCTTCCAGGGCATGCTCTGCAACTGAAGATTTTTCTGGCTGGTTCAATCTGATCGAACGCTGGTGTTCATCCAATCTTGTAGAAATGGTTCAACCAGTCTGGCCAATGTAAACTTTCCCGCAGACACATGGAATCTGGTAAATCCCTGATGACTGAAGAGGGATGGCGTCTTTAACAACATATGTCGAATTTTAATATATGGAGAAAACGAAATCTTCATGTTCTTACGAAGAATTCTACCAATCTTGTCCGTAGCATTGTTAAAGTATTTTCGGTTTCAGGCATTTTTCGATAGATATTTGCTAATGTTTTTATTATTTATTTATATATTTGTAGATTTGTTGTTCATTCCCTGAAGAAGGCAGTAGTTAATATTGCCAAAACGTCGGTATTTACATAAATAAACAGAAATAAAACTAAAAAAGGTTGTATCATTATAAATTATATTAATAAAGTAACAGTAGTATCTTATGTACCCTCATAAAAACTAAGTAAACGACACTATTGAATTTGACTGAATGGGCGTAGTAAGTAAAGATTGAGGATACAGCTGAAAACAATATCTGGTGATTCTACCAAAAGGATGAAAAAACTTCTTACACATTATATGTGATACATGAATGTCCATCTTCAACATATCCATCCCTTTGTCCACAAAAACACCTCTTTTATTTTATTTGGGCCTTGGCGGTTATTGAATGTCTGAAAGTCGGCAAACGCACCATCGATCGCCAACATCGTTCTGTGGCCGGGGAATTCGGTGAATGACTCAGAGTGACTCCGCAAACGGCGAGACGAGAGAGAGAAGCTGCGATGTTGCGAATTCCGAGTGGAACCTCCCGCGGATTGACGGTTAACCCAGGCGAGACAATCGAGACATATCAGGACTGAATAACGACGGGGAATTTTTTAGATGTTTTGATAGTGATAAGGAAAGTAAAGACACCGAGGAAATGTTTTTGTAATATGTTTATTTGTATAAATGTCATTATCTTTCAGTCCTTGAATGGTATAGTAAAACAGATAAAACGGAATCAACACCAGCACGAAAAAAGAAATTTTAGGTAAAGTCCCTATTGAATAATTATTGACAAATAGCTTACGTATCTGATATTTTGTGGGACAAATTTAATTGACAAAAGATAATACTATCTGATTATTTGTTTGTATTTGTGCGAAATTATTTCCAATAAAATTAATGTAAACATTACGGTCAGCTACTTGGAAGTTCGCTTAAAAACAAAGCTGTTTTTAAATGCATAATAAATAAATAAATAATAACAATCTAAAGGAACAAGCAAGGAAGAACCCAGTTAATACTGGAATGGGTACCTGATATAAAAATATCATAATTTTTCATGTGAATAAAATGTTTTTACCCTTCTGAAAATTACTGTACTTTGCCGATATCAAAAGAACTGTTCTGTAAAATCCCTGAATTATTCGAGCAAAAAGATACGATCGTCAAAAGATTGTGTGTTTTGAATATTTTATAGATGAGTTAAATAAACAAAACATGTGTTGGAGAGACATTTGATAGAATTGTAACTATGAATTGACGTCTTTACCTTCCGCGTGACATCGTAGTTAACCTTGGCCCCAACACTTGTTATAAAATGAACCGTTTCTCGTTTATCAAAGTACATGAAAATTTTATCTTCTAATTAGCATCATTTCGATTATCTATAGATGTTATTAAATAAATTGTACATAGTAACCAAAGAATATTACCATATTTTGTCCTGAAATGGTTCTAAATACTGTTTTTTTACCTCTCGCTAAGAGAGGTATTGGATTGATGCTAAAAATCGCATATCTAGATTAAGCACGTTTTAAGGTCCCTACAATCCGATTTTAATATTTTCACGATGATGTCTGTGTGTGTGTGTGTGTGTGTGTGTGTGTGGATGTATGTGTGTGTGTGTGTGTGTGTGTGTGTGTGTGTGTGTGTGTGTGTGCGTGTGTGTGAGTCGGTTGGAAGGACGATTTCTCAAAAACTATAATACATATTATAATAACTACATATTTCTCAATCGGACATTACTGGGAAGAGCTGAAAAGGTTTTGGTAATAATTGGACAACCGGAAATAGCAGATTCTTTAAAAAATTCTTCTAAAGATTATTTTTTGTTCTTGCTTATCAAAGAAGAGTAAATTCTCTATCTGATACATATAAATATTTTATCATATCTTTTATAGATTTAGAGATAAGGATTGGTACATAATAATCTGCTGTAATAAATCTCAGAACCCAAATAATGTCATGGAAACCAATTAAAATATTGAAATGTTTGTAACTGACAGATAAATGTCAGTGTCAAAAATCCAGAGACATTATGAATATTTTTTCTGGGAAGTATACATATATTATATTATTTCTTATTGTATTAATAATTAAATATTTAAAATTATATACCCTTCAAAAATACTGTCAATCCCGATAATGAATTGGAAACATTTCGAAAAATTAGAAAAGGACAAAATTTCTTAATAGAATGAAATTAAAATTAAAAAATCTAAATACAAGAAATGTTAAATACAATAGGGCGTGAACAGTCTTATCACTTTGTTGGCCTTGACATGCAGATATGGGGGTCCGTGTCAGAATGATAGCTAGTAATTATGTACATAGATGTCAAATACAATTTTTCATTCTAAATTTAGTGATGTTCCAATTCCATGTGGTTCATTTTCCTCGACAAGTAAATTCCACACTCCTGGTAACAAATTAACTATGTGAATTTAGAAAATCTTGAAATTTATAATGTAAAATTTCAACATTTGACATCTATGTACATAATTACTAATTATTTTATGTAACCAAAAAGGGAAGCGGCGAGAGGTATTGTACTGGCCACAACAGATTTTCTTTTTCGCGCAGGTTTAGGTAATAACGAAATATCTGTACCTTAATAGTAATGTTTGTATTTACAAATTGTCAATAATATTTGCCCATGTCAGATATGGAATAAAGAATATACGAGTATGCATATGCAGATTATCTAAATCCCCGATTAATTGATAAAATTCAAAATTATTATTAATATATCCAAAATACGTAAATCACGTACTCTTCATACGCAAATAGTACAACAAAAACAAACTGTTTGTGTTACTGTTTATGGTTTTACGTACGTACATATTTTATTTTCATTTTAAATTTTCCTAAGCAACTGTTTTGTTCAGATAGGTTATCTTTATTTTGGGGCAATGTTTACGAGAAAGTTTTTCCTCCAAGTACACGTGGAAACATTTTTTTGTTGTCTTAGAAATATTCATGTAAACAATAAGAACAATAAACATAGGGAACAATGAAAACAAGAATGCCAAATATATGAGTCAATATTTTGGTGTAGATAAAAACAATACGTATTTACGGTCAATTGTAGTATGTTATTGGATTCAAATATTGTTTTCCAACACCTACTTATGAAATACTATTTAAACATTTGAAATTATTATTCGGCAGTTTCCTTGTTCTATTTTGCTTGATTTTTTAGATCATATTTGAGTGAAGAGAGGAACAAAACAGGCATTAATTTTCAGTATGCCATCAATATCTAACATTTATTGTATGTATGTAGAAATAATTGATAGTTCATCGAAAGTATGTGGATCAATTGTTTCATAAAATAATATAAAACACCTACACAACTATTGTTTCTGGAAACAGATGAAATGTTGAAACACTGTGCATGATTTATGACAATAATGAATTTATTGGAATAGATATTTTGCATGTGAAATTGTCATGAAAAACTTTGTTTTCCAGCTAGGCCCAATAGATTCTGGAATGAATTGAAATAGTTGGAATGATAATGAGTTTTTAATGTGTTTAACAGAAATTTAATCATTTTGTTGTATGATTATTTTTATGTACGCTTTACTGATCCTGTGACATGTGTACTGCTACTGCAATTCAATCACACATATATTTATTAATAGTTCTTGACACTTTTACTTTTGGTACATCGCCAGATTCATTAAACTATCATTTGTTGCCCTGAAGTGCCATACCCTTGTTATGGTAAAGAATATTTTATTCTCTATACGAAGTGATTACATTTTCTACTTCATATTCAATGGATATAGAGTTAAAAAATCTGATGTGGCTAACACATGACCCCTCGCCATTTCCATTTTATGTTACATTAATAAATATATCATCACGGCATATTACCCATTGCTGGGTGTTCCAATCTGCTTTGAACACACACAGATATCGATAAATGATAAAATATTTGTACTCTGTGGGCGCTTACTAGATTTCACCTCACGGGTACACATTGTTGTCGTGGAAAGTGCAGCACACGGTCAATTTTGTGCCATTAAAATTCGAAGTAATTTTTGGCGTCAGTCGGGATCGAACCCGGGTTATAATTAACGTAATTCAAATTGTATTTATTCTTTCGTTCTATGAGGAATTTTCTCCTATACTCTTCTAATATATTCAAAATCCTTTATATTCACTGACGGTATTAGCGGTATTTCTAAAGGATATATGTAATATTAATATACGTAGAATTTTTAATATTTAATTAATAATACAATAAGA
The DNA here is from genome assembly GCA_951394225.1 of Harpalus rufipes. NCBI lineage: Eukaryota > Metazoa > Arthropoda > Insecta > Coleoptera > Carabidae > Harpalus > Harpalus rufipes. Next base: position 618,489 of record OX596280.1, read on the forward strand.
AATTTTAAATGTACTTAATTCCCAGAAAAAGCTTTCTGTAATGTTAAAAAAAACTGTTGATTTTTGACACAGACATTTTGCATTTATCTGTCAATTGTAAACATTTAAATATCTCAACTGGTTTCCATGGAATTGTTTGGGCAGCGAGATTTATTACAACAGATTATTCTATATTATTATATATCTCTAAATCTATAGAAGATATAATAAAAATTTAAATGTGTCAGATTGAGAATTTAAAGATCTTTATTAATGTATTAACATAAATTTTCAAAAATAATATTTAGATTTTTTTAAGAAACTACTACTTCCGGTTGTCCAATTGTTACCAAAACCTATTCAACTCTTCCCATTAATGTTAGATTAAGGGATCCGTAGTTAAACAGGTCTTTAGTTGTATAAAATTTGAGAAATCGTACCTCCAACATCCTAACACACACACACACACACACACACACACACACACACACATACACACAGACATCGTCGTAAACATATTAAAATCGTATTCCAGGGACCTTAAAACGTGCTTTTAGCATGAATCCAATACCTCTCTTAGCGAGAGGTAAAAATAATAAAGGATTTTTTTGCAAAACACTTTCTGTGTGAAATTTGAACAAAATACATAGAGCTGGCGAAAGGTAATGTGCTGCCCACATCAGATTTTTTCTTATTATCCTAACAACAAAACAAAAATATTTGCATACATACATTGTTAGTATTTTGACCAATACCGATAAACAGTCTGACGCAAAAGATAAGATAAAATTTTATGAATTTTATTTATGAGTTTATAAAATAATTCAACTCGTGCTGAACAAATAATACTTGGGAAGAAAATATATAACATTCCTTGAAGTTATGAACAAAACAATTCTAAATAAGATGTCTCTAAGAAGATGTGGTAATAATGACACTCTTCTTGTATGTCTGCGAACATCTCTTATCTTTTTCTAACTCATCTCTCTCCCATGCAAATGAGAATATTAGTTCTCAGGAGTCAGATACTAAGATGATAATTTTGTCTTTTATTTTGAGTAAAAAATAGTCAGACGTCGAGACGGTGTAAGCGACAAAATTTTAAGGCTTCATTTAGATAAAGAGATATTTACATAGATTTTTATCCAAAATTATCTGAAAGTATTTGAGCGAACCATTATCATTATAGCAACAACTTAACAAGTATGAATTATTTTGCAATAAGCTACAAATTGTAAAAGCAATTTAAATCATATTGTACTTAACAATTTCATAAATAGAGGTATATATTTATTATGAAACAAATATGTCGGAATTTTTTGTCAGTGATGCAAATTATATTTTAGAAAAAATTACAGATTGAAAATGTATTTTTAAATCTTACAGGTAGCAAAAATAACGAGTCCTATAATAGTATTTTAATATTTCCTCCTCATTATCACTTATCTATTAGATGTGAGTGCCATTAGGGCTTAAATTCTTAACCATAACAAGACAAGGAAATGTCTAAATGCATAGACTGGCACCAAAAGAACAAAGGTATATTCCTCTGCTGATAGCAATCATTAAAGAACGTGGAAAATTTGTAATTTGTTACAAAGGAAAAAGAAAAAATATGAGGCTGATGATGATGAGTCTTAATGACAGAAAACTACCTATTTAAAATTCAAATATTATGTATTAGATAAATTTTAGAGCATACAATTAATTAAACGTAGCCTTTTACTCGATTTATTATAAAAATATTAATATATTTTTCATTATTTCACTGTGCGAAATAATTGCGTCATACCTAGAACTGGGTGGTTTTACACCTACGGCAATACGATTTATTACCATTTTTAATCGATTTGGTATAGCTTTAATTAAAGTGAAACAAAGATAAAATATCATTCAATTCATTGTATAATATTTGCATTATCTCAAGATTTCCGCAGCGGCGAAGTTCAAGGAAAGTCAACACGTTCGAACACGTTACGTTTCCTTGGTTTCCACACAAGACACACGGCTTTGTGCTGTGAACCGAGCGACTGATGATAATGTGTGAAACCTTGCAGAATGGTTGTAGAGTGACTTGCCGCCTTGCAAGTCTTTGCAAGTCACTTGTATTACACAAACTTGTATTGACAACCGATTGAAGTTTTGACCTTTGACCACCATACTTGATCGTTGACCGTTTGGTTGTGACCGCTTGCTGATTAGATAGAAAATTTGCGAGGGAAGGTGTGTTTCATGAATAATTACATTCGATGATACATTGTTATATTGTATTAATAGTTTCATTTCAATTTAACATCTAGTGAGAAGAGCTTCAAAAATTTGTCATTAAGAAGCGATGAAAGAAATTAAGAATATTTTTATGCAGAATGGTTTTTCTAAATCTTCTGACGAATAATGTTTAAAAACGAAAAGACCTATTAACAATGCTAATGAAAGAGACGTATTGTTTGCTTGGCTTATGTCAAAAATGTCACGGACAAGATTGGTAGAATTATTCGTAAGAAGAACTTGAAGATTTCGTTTCCTCCATATGTTAAAATACGACTATGTTGAGACAAGTAAAAGACGTTATCCCTCTTCAGTCATCAGGGATTTACCAGGTTCCATGTGTCTGCGGGAAAGTTTACATTGGCCAGACTGGTAGAACTATTTCAAGATTGAATGAACACCAATGTTCGATTAGATTGAACCAGCCAGGAAAATCTTCAATGCATGCCTTGGAAGAATCAAATTTTAAGAAACAAAAATACTAACGAGACCAACACACCTCAACAACAGGCTAATTAGAGAAGCCATTGAGATTTTCATAATAATTTCAATCATTGTGACGGTTTAGAATTTAATCGGGCATGGCTTCTTATATTAAATATGTTTAATGTTACCCTGGTTACTTCTTGCTATTGTTTATGTTATTTATTTATATATGCTGTTTTTTACCTTCCGTCACCTTTAGGTAAGGAAGGTATTGTCTTTGGTCAAAAAATTCAATGATGAGTTTTTACTGAATAAGCACGTTTCCATATAATACGATTTTACCATTTTTACGATGATGTCTGTATGTATGTGTGTCTGTGTGTCTGTGTGTGTGTAACAAAACTTCCGGATTCCATAACTTCAATACCACGATTCCAAAAATTATAATTTTTTCGTATTCCTCAAGTTTACATCCAGAAGAACAACTGATTAGATTTTGGTTATAATTGGTCAACCGGAAGTAGTCTCATTTGAAGATTTAACAGTTAAATTTGATTTATTGACATTTAACGTTATTATAACTTAAAGAATATATTATTCTCTATACGATTTGATTACAATTTATACTTCATATTCAATAGATACAGAGTTAAAGAGTTTTAAAGAAATTAAATTTTATAATTAAGCCAGCTATGCCAAATTTGGGAACTAGTAATATAATCATATAATTCAAATTGACAGATGTCAGTATCAATAAAAAGTAAATTAATGTGGCAGATATGAGGATGTTGAAGTAGATATTGGGGAATATACGAAAAGATATGGTAAGAAAATAACTCTAGTGTTACAAGTTTTTAGAAAGACACAAGAAAGACGATTACATTGGTTTGAACATGTCATAAGGAGAAATGAAGAATTATATTGGAACAATAATGAATAGTTTAGTAATAGGACGTTAAAGAAACAGAGGAAGACCAAAGATAAGATGGAAGGACTGTATTGCGGAAGATTTGAGAGAAAAGGAGCTGAATGAGAACGACATGCAAAAATAGCGACCCCTAACGAATGGGAAAAGCTAAAGAAGAAGAAGATGCCAGTGTCAAGTGCAATTTGAATAGTTTGTTTATGAAATAATTTTACTGGAAATTTAGAATCTTTTTTAAGAAAAATTATGGAATTTATACATTATACACGAGAATGACGGAAGGTATTGTGCTGGCCACAACAGATTTTTTTTTCTTGAAGAAGGCAGCAGTTCATGCTACATACATTTTTATTTTATAGATATTCGACATACGGAAAACGTCTTCTTTTACGAAAAACAAAATAATTATTTTTTTAAATAGAGTTGGAAATTCAAAATTGCGGAATTTCCTTTACAATAAATGTTATCTAAAAAACAACAAATGTTTTTTCTCTATCAGTATTGTAATTTTAATTATTATTGTTGTATATTTTTCAAATGTAAATAAATCATACAAATTAGAAATTCCCTGGTTATCATTGGCACACTGTCAAGTTCATGGAACGTTTTCAAGATTTGCATTGTTGTACCATGATAAATGTGAAGTACCAATACATGTTTTTATTATTACATGGAGAAACCAATGAATGAACAGAAATAACCTTTTTTTTAATGGAAACCCCGATTAAAAATAAAACAGTGTATTTTGTGTTAAATAATATACATGACATTCGAAAAATCTTCCTCTTTGAAATGTTTTCAGCTTTCAGCAACAAGTTTTATATAAATGATATTTCAGAGGACAATGTCCAGTAAGGATATTTGTCATAGATCTAAGGTTCATTTTGGACTGTATTGTGGAAGACTTGAGAGAGAAGGAACTGAATGAGAACGACACGTAAAAGAGAAATGAGTGGAAGAAGAAAATAAAAAATAGCGACCCCTAACGAATGGGGAAGGCTAAAGAAGAAGATGTTAGTATCAAGTACAATTTGCATTGTTTGTTTATGAAGTAATTTTACTGGAAATTTAGAATCTTTTGTAATAAAAATTATGTATGGAATTTATACATAATACACAGGATTGACGGAAGGTATTGTGTTGGCCACAACAGATTTTTTTGAATTGTTTACTGACTGCATTATTTCTTCTTAGTTCTATTTTACACAAAAAAATTAGCCTTCGAGGAAACTGTCAACATCAACTGTTTTTGTTTACGAAATGTCAGATGTACGTCCAACACAGCGATAATATCTGACGCATATGAGATTAATTCAATTAATATTTAAACTTTACTTTCCTTGTGTTAGGCTTTCCTTGAATGTAAGAGTCGCTAAAAATGTGCACAGTTGTCTGTTGAAAGTAGGTTGCAGCATAAAAACCGGATTTGCGACTGTAAAAAAAAACGTGCGAGAGTAGAAGAATGCTTGAACATTCCAAATAATCACTGGTGAAGTTCCATATTGTTGTGTAATGTTAGATAATTTCCTTTTTTTCATTATTTTTTTATTTTTCAACAGATCGTGACAATAATTATACCATAAAAAAATTAATTTAAACATATTATAAACACGTAAATATGGTTTTTCATTCTAAAATGTATATATTGCAATATTTTTCATATATTTTGACATTTTTGCGTAATATGACTTTCAAAGATTGTCTGAATATTTACCATAAGTAACATCTTCTTCTTCTTAGCGTTTATTGACTATGTATAAATATATATAAATACCAAGAATATTTCGTTTATTTTGAAATATACAATAAAATGTTAATAACCAAAGTTTAACTAGACAAAGAGACTCATAAGATGATCACAGTAAGACTTTAGTATCACTTCCGGTTTTAGCGGAAGTGGATACAACTTTAAATCTAGCATATTTTTCCTCTCGCTAAGAGAGATTTTAACATATTTACGATGATGTCTCTGTAAGTAAGTGTGTGTGGGTGATGTATGAGTGCGTATGTGAGTGTATCTGTGTGTGTGTGCGTGTGTGTAAGGACGATTTCTCAAAAACTATAAGACGTATTTTTCAGTCGGGCATTAATGGGAAGAGCTGAAAAGGTTTTGGTAATAATTGGACAACCAGAAGTAGCAGATTCTTAAAAAAAAAATTCTAAATATTATTTTTGTTCTTGTAATATTAAAGAAAATTAACTTCTCTATCTGATACTCTTTAACCACTAATGTATCTCTGTGGGGTTGGATAACCACTACATTTAAACATCATTATGGACATGTCAGAAATTATTCTTGGCCTTATCGGTTCTGTTTTTGAAATTATCATAGAGTTAACAGTCTATATATTTGAAATATATTATCTTTTCACACTTTCATAATTTATTACTGAATATTTTTTCTGGGAAGTACATACATGTATTATTTCTTATTGTAATAATAGTTAAATATTTAAAATTATAGGTATATTGCATATAGGTACCTTTCAAAAATACTGTCAATCCCAGCAATGAATTGGAAAAGTCTCGAAAAATTAGGAGAGTACGACAAAACTTCTTCATAGAATTAATTTAAAATTTAAAAAATACAAAGTTTTGGTATAAGTACAATTTTTGGTGTAGGGTGCAGGTTAACAAGAAATGTTAAATACAATACTTATGTAACCTAAAATGGAAGTGGCGTGAGGTATTGTGCTAGCCACAACAGATTTTTTTTTCAGATACCACTTCAATCATTTTAAAATGGCGATTCCCTATTTAAATTTGTTGACTGCGAAGGTTTTTAACTAAATTACTATAAGTAAAACCTTACGATTTTTTAATAAAAGTAAAAAGAGAAAGTCTATTGTAATAAATAGACTAATCGTAGTTTCGTAGACATAACACAAACGACTGTTGATTTGAATTAAGGTCAAGTAAAGAATAGTTACCATAGCTACATATAAAGTGTACCTACATTAAAGTGAAGGTCGTGGCAATACGCAAATGTTATGGAAATACCAATGAAATTAATGTTTCCACTTTTCTCAGAATTAAGCACCTATCTTGCATAATAATTACACGTATAAAAAATAATAACATAATCAGTTATTTATTATGTAGTTCATTCATATCGTGACAATAATACATAATACATATAATATAGTTTACCTAAATAACAATTATACTTATCAATTTTCTGGGACCTATCAATAACTTTATGTTGTTATGACAGGTATTAATTAATTAATACCTGAAATTGGTTTATCATTTTCCTGTAATAAATTAATAAATACGAGTACACACTCTGCGTGGACTGAACATGAATGACATGAAAACTACGTCAATGTCTACGTCTACCTGTAATCTCTTGTATGTCTAGTTTGTTTTCATTCACAATATATATATATATATATATATATATATATATATATATATATATATATATATATATATATATATATATATATATATATATATATATATTAATAAAATCGTCATAAAACTATGAAACGCCTCTCAGTAACGTGTTGCACGAAAATGCTGTAAATCGCATATCCAGATTTTAATGATTTAATTTTAAGGTCCCTACAATCCGATTTTAATATTTTTACGATGATGTCTGTGTCTGTGTGTGTATGTAGGAAGGTTGAAAAGACGATTTCTCAAAAATTATAATACTTACTATCTGTTTTACTACGTATTTCTCAATCGGACATTTCTAAGAGCTGAAAAGGTTTTGGTAATAATTGGACAACCGGAAGTAGCAGATCGTTTTGAAAAATTTTGTTCTTGTTAGCATTAAAGAAGAGTAAATTCTCTATCTGATACATATAAATATTTTATTATATCTTTTATAGATTTAGAAATAAAGGAATATAAGGTATATAATAATCTGTTGTAATAAATCTCACAGCCCAAATAATGTCACGGCAACCAACTAAAAATTAATATGTTTGTAAATAACATAAATGTCAGCGTCAAAAATGCAGAGACATTACTGAAGATTTTTTCTGGGAAGTACATACATTATATTATTTCTTATTGTTGTTATTTATTCTTATGAAATAATTAAAAAAGAAGTTTGTCCCTTGACGTGAGGTTATTAAGTCGTATATTAACAATACATAGAATTATTGTAAGCCATAAAATTATGATGCAAACATCAATAGAATTTACGAATATATTTATTTATTCCAAATTCCAATTATCCATCAAATAACAAATATTTATTGTCCAAATCCTATTTTTCCAAAAAACTGCATCAACATTGCAAAGTGCAATTCATCTTTCTCAACATGGCACAACGTAATTCGCTATTTTGTACATCATTCAATAAGTGGATTGTATACAGATTAGCCGGGTGATGATTGTCATTTTTCCTGAGACGGAATGTAAACAAAAACATATGACTGTCGCGCCACACGCCACACATGCGCACACTGCATACTATGATGAGACACATACATGGTATGTGAAGTATGTGGGAATCATCGTTAGGTCTAGGAAGTAATATATTATTTAATTGTGCAATTATTCACGCAACGTATTCCTTACGTTTTCAGCTAATATGCATTTTAATAATGGTGCAATGGCCAAGAATAGTAGGGCGTTGATATTATACATGGTTTCTATACCCATTTTCCCCAAAATCGGGTCGATATTTATTTTCGTTCTCGAGATATTTACTTTTCAAACTTTACATAGTCCCCTTTGATGTCAACAAACTTAGTCCAGCGTTTTCCAACTTTTCGATTCCCCCTGAAAATGGATTTCTTTGAGGTCTTCAAAATAAGCATTTACTGCATCGATGACTTTTTCGTTAGATCGTAATATCTTTCCAGCGTTGAACGTTGTAAGTTTTGGGAAAAGATGGAAATTGGAGGAAGCCAAATCGGTCGAGTACGGTGGATAGGGGACGATTTCAAACCAAAAAAATCGACTTGAATAAGCTGGAGCATTGTAGTGGTGAAACAAGATATTTTTCATTTCCATTCCCGGGCGTTTTTCTTGAATTACTGCTTTCAGCTGGTTTGAAAGCGTGGTGTAGTGTCCAGTTACAGTTCTTCTTTTACCAAGATAATCAATAAGCAAAATTCTTTTGGCATCCCAATAGACTGACACCATCACCTTTCCTGCCAACTGAATTAACTTCGCTTTCGTCGGCTTACCATGTCTAATCCACGCTTTTGACTGAATTTTCGTCTCTGGAGCGTAATGTGTACCAATGTTCCATCCGTGGTTTGAAATTGACCGAATTTTTCTTAAACAACTCCAAATTTTCGGCTGAAGTTCGGGCTCGAATCTGGCGCACACTTTTCATGCCCAGCTCATTGTGTAAAATATAAACTACACTTTCTCAAGCACTTTCATTTGGCTTCCAAAACCATATCGTGGACTTTATCTACAATTTCCGGTGTGCTAGGCGATTTTGGTCGACCTGAACGTGGTTAGTCACAGGTTGTCCAGCCACTCTTAAATTCCGAAACCCAGAAACGAACAGTGGAAAAGGAAAGTGAAGCATTCCTAAGGACAGCATCCAACATGGTTTTGATCTCCGTCGCCGTCTTTCCTTTCAAATGAAAAATCTTGATCACTGCACGAACTTACCGATTTAACGGTAGGTAGAACAACACAGACGTTTGTCACGATTAGACCGATTGACAGATTGTATTGAAATTTCTTGACAGTTCATATAAAGAATTAAATAAAAGAAAAAGATAAGATTAAGTATACAAATTTTCAATTTTTTTTAACGATACAATTTCGAGAGGAAAATAACTGAAAATAGTTTTGATTTTAACCCTTATATTCTCTTAATTAAAGTCAGTCTATACTCTATCTTGAAACACACTAGAGATAACACATTAATATCTATTATAAGTAGATATTTTTCTACTATTATTGCAGCATGATTACAAGCAATACCGATAACATTATCACATTATTTTGATGTGCTCTTTTTGATCGTTTCCATGTACACTCATTTTGTTTTTCGTGACTCATATTGTTTGTAAACTTCCCCATAGAGTCCCTTTGATGATATTATTGAGGGAAGGCAATTTTTAATAACATAAATAAACAATAATATGTTTTTGAACTGTAAGTTCTGAGGATGATTTTTGAAACGATTTGTAAATAACTAATTGATTTTGAAATGTTATTTTGTTGTTTTACTATTGTCAGTCATTGTTGTTATTAAATTTAATAATTGTAAGTAGTGAGTAGTTTACTTTTTAAACGTGATTATTAAGCTTTATCAGTTTATGATGTTTAAACATGGCGTACGAGTGACTAAACTCATAAAATAATAATAGATGATTCATCACATATTTTACATTTTTTCTGAATGATTCACAAGTATGGCATTTTTTAAATAAGTAAATTAGTTCTTTGAACCAATAATTAAATAATAAACAAGTATTCTATTTATTTATTTAAATGGGCAATTTGTGAAATGACCAATAATACAGGTCAAATTGTACAAGGAAAAGAAATGTATCTAAATTTTTGGTGTAGTATAAGTATACAAGAAATGTTAAATACAATAATATGCGAGCAGTCATGTGTCTTTGTTGGCCTTAACAAGCAGATATAGGGGCCTGTATCAGAATGATAATTAGTAAATATGTACATAGATGTCAAATGTCAGAATTTTTCATTAAAAATTTCAAGATTTTCTAAATTCATGTTGTTAATTTGTCACCAGGAGTGTGGAATTTACTTGTCGAGGAAAATAAACCACATGGAGTTGGAAAATCACTAAATTTAGAATGAAAAAATAAGATATTTGACAACTATGCACATAATTACTAGCTATCATTTTGACACGGGCCCCCATATCTGCTTGTCAAGGCCAACAAAGTGACATGACTGTTCGCGCCCTATTGTATTTAATATTTCTTGTACACCAATACTTACATCTATTCTTTATATTTAGATTTTTTAATTTAAAATTCATCCTATGAAGAAAATTTGGCCTTTTCTAATTTTTCGAAATGTTTTCAATTCATTGTCGGGATTGACAGTATTTTTGGAGGGTATATGTAATATACCTATAATTTTAAATATTTATACAATAGGAATGTATGTACTTCCCAGAAAAAATCTTCAGTAATGTCTCTGGATTTTTAACCGTGACATTTATTTGTCAGTTTTAAATATTTTAAATTTTCAATTGGTTTCCATGACATTTGGGCTATGAGATTTATTACAACATATTATTATATACCTTATATTTCTTTATCTCTAAATCTATAAAAGATATAATACATTTTTTATATATATCAGATAGAGAATTTATTCTTCTTTAATACTAGCAAGAACAAAAATTTTCAAAAAATAATATTTAGAAGAATTTTTTTAAGAATCTATTTCCGGTTGTCCAATTATTACCAAAACCTTTTCGGCTCTTCCCAGTTATAATGTCCGATTGAGAAATACGTAGTTAAACAGTTATTAAGTATTATAGTTTTTTAGAAATCGTCCTTCCAACCTCCACACACACATACACACACACACACACACATACAGACATCATCGTAAAAATATTAAAATCGGATTGTAGGGACCTTAAAACGTGTTTAATCATTAAAATCTGGATATGCGACAATACCTTTCTTTGCGAGAGTTAATCTAAATCATATTATTTAATATCCTTGACCCAAATGTACAATTCAACTCTTGATTATCATATCAAAACTTTGTTAGTCATTGCACCCTCTGACCTCTCGTACGCGATGCGTATTTGGTATTTCCCTCTGAGACAAGGACGTTCTGGCAGAGCAGCGACCTCTTTTGGCGCGTGACCTCGCGTGACCTACGCGTCGCGTCGTTCACGGTCGAGGCCGACGCCTCGCGTCCACCAAGGTCGTTAGACGATCAATCTCTCTCTCTCTCACACACTCACAGACAGGCTACTGACTATAATGATTCATGAGGGATTTCTGACTTGATTATATAATGACAAGGAAAAGAGACAAATTTGTTGATCTATGCTAATGGCATTACTATGTAGTAGTAATTTTTTACTGCCAAGTTTTTGATGTGGTTTTTACCTTCCGTCACCTTTAGGTAAGGAAGATATGATGAGTTTTTAGTTAATAAGTACATTTTAGGGTCCCTACAATCCGATTTTACCATTTTTACGATGATGTCCGTATGTATGCATGTGTCTGTGTGTGTGACGAAAGTTTCGGATCGCATAACTTCAATACCACGTTTCCAAAATTATATTTTTTTCGTATTCCTCAAGTTTACATCCAGAAGAACAACTGATTAGATTTTGGTTATAATTGGTGAACCGGAAGTAGCCTCATTTGAATATTTAACAGTTAAATATGATTTATTGACATTTAACGTTATTATAACTTTAAGAATATATTATTCTCTATACGATTTGATTGCATTTTATACTTCATATTCAATAGATATAGAGTTAAAGAATTTTAAAGAAATTTTATAAATCAGCCAGCTATGCTAAACATGGAAACTACTAATATATTCATATAATTCAAATTGACAGATGTCAGTATAAATAAAAAGTAAATTAATGTGGCAGAGAGTCGGATGTTGAAATAGATGTTGGGAAAGACACGGAAAGATAGGTAAGGAAATAACTCTAGTGTTACAAGTTTCTATTATAGAAAGATACAAGCGAGATGATTACATTGGTTTGAAAATGTCATGAGGAGAATTGAAGAATATATTGGATGAATGCTTAGTAATAGAAGGTTGAAGAAACGGACGAAGACCAAAGATAAGATGGAAGGACTGTATAGCGAAAGACTTGAGAGAAAAGGAACTGAATGAGAACGACACGCAATTAACATTTTTTTTGTGTTTGAAGCAAAATGCTCACTTAATTTAGCTATTATAGTTGATAAAGAGTTCCGATTACAAATATAATTTACAATGAAAATCATATTAAAATCTGCTGTCAATATTGATGAATATGTTGATTCAGTTATTAATGTTTTTTCCAAGTATTAACTACCAAAGTTCAACCGAATATTTCGAGATAATAACAATCCCTACTAATCTACTACAAATAATCAATTTTAGTGATAGAATTCAACATCTTACAGAAGATTTCAAAGCAGAAAAAAACTATATTATGTGCACCTACCTTTAATGTCAAAAGTTCCTCAGTCTTATAACCTGAAAATAAATACAAACAAAATATTAATAACAATGAAATATAAATTGTATTTTTCATTTATGTACCTTTGACATTTCCATGTAAACCGAAATCCTCTTCCACTGTTTTCAATATTAAACTGTCTCCACAACTATTTATAAAGTTTTCATACACAAATACACAATAAATGACACTTTTAAAACACAATTGTACAACAAAACACTACAGTTATTGTATAAAACAATCATTATTTGCAGGGAATACTTATTCCACTTGTATTCACGAAATATATCAGCGACGAACTGAATTTGTTCTAATTTTTAACGAACGCGAACAGGTTTCAACGACACTTATGGTCTCAAACATTACAATATTTATTGAATACGAATTAGAGGGAAATTTGAAAATTATAAGTTTGATATGAAAGCAAAATAAAACATTTTTAAAAATAATAAATTATCAAAAATAATTGATAATAAATTATATTTGTTTATTTACTGAGAATAACAGTAATTAAATATTATTTATGCACTATTTCCATTATTGAAAAATACTATTAAAGAAGCAAAATATTTAATTATTAAGAGGAAAAACAAAAAATTATAAATAGACAAAAATGTGCATTAATTAACTTTAGTGGAGCAGAAAATATAATTAATCTAGTAAAAAGAAACCTTATTAGTTATTTTTTAATCCGACTTACTACTATTTTCAAAAGATCAACAAAAAATTTGCGTGGAGGAAGCTTAGGGTTTAAAATTTTCCAAAAATTTCCATGCCTATTTGACTATTTCCCAAAGGCCAAAAAAAAATTTGCGTGGAAAGGCCTTAGGGTTTAAAATTTTCCAAAAATTTCCGCGCTATTTTGACTATTTTCGAAAGGCCAAGAAAAAAATTGCGTGAAGAGACCTTAGGGTTTAAAATTTTCCAAAAAATACCGCGTTTTTGACTATTTCCCAAAGGCCAAAAAAAATTTTACGTGGAAAGGCCTTAGGGTTTAAAATTTTTCAAAAATTTCCGCGCTATTTTGACTATTTCCGAAAGGCCAAGAAAAAAATGGCGTGAAGAAACCTTAGGGTTTAAAATTTTCCAAAAAATACCGCGTTTTTGACTATTTCCCAAAGGCCAAAAAAAATTTTGCGTGGAAAGGCCTTAGGGTTTAAAATTTTCTAAAAATTTCCGCGCTATTTTGACTATTTCCGAAAGGCCAAGAAAAAAATTGCGTGAAAAAACCTTAGGGTTTAAAACTTTCCAAAAATTTCCGCGTTTTTGACTATTTCCCAAGGCAAAAAAAAAATTTGCGTGGAAAGGCCTTAGGGTTTAAAATTTTCCAAAAATTTCCGCGCTATTTTGACTATTTCCGAAAGGCCAAGAAAAAAATTGCGTGAAAAAACCTTAGGGTTTAAAACTTTCCAACAATTTCCGTGCTTTTGACTAGTTCCCAAAGGCCAAAAAAAAAATTGCGAGGAAAGGCCTTAGGGTTTAAAACTTTTCAAAAATTTCCGCGCTATTTTGACTATTTCCGAAAGGCCAAGAAAAAAATTGCGTGAAAAAACCTTAGGGTTTAAAACTTTCCAACAATTTCCGTGCTTTTGACTAGTTCCCAAAGGCCAAAAAAAAAATTGCGAGGAAAGGCCTTAGGGTTTAAAACTTTTCAAAAATTTCCGCGCTATTTTGACTATTTCCGAAAGGCCAAGAAAAAAATTGCGTGAAGAAACCTTAGGGTTTAAAATTTTCCAAAAATTTCCGCGCTTTTTTGACTATTTCCCAAAAGCCAAAAAAAAATTTGCGTGAAAAGGCCTTAGGGTTTAAAATTTTTCAAAAATTTCCGCGCTATTTTGACTATTTCCGTAAGGCCAAGAAAAAAAATGCGTGGAGACCTTAGGATTTAAATTTTTCCAAAAATTTCCGCGTTTTTTGACAATTTCCCAAAGGCCAAAAAAAATTTTGCGTGGAAAGACCTTAGGGTTTAAAATTTTTCAAAAATTTCCAAGCTATTTTGAATTTTTTTTTGATTTTCAGGGAAGCCAAAAATAATTTCGCGGAAGGATCTTAAAATATAAATTTTTCAAAATATATTCGTCTTGAGTATTTCCCGAAAGTCAAAAAAAAATTGCATAAGACCTTAAGGGTCGATTTTTAAAAATTCCCAACTTTTTTTGGCTGTTTGAAGAGCCAAATACCCACCACGGGTAATTTATAAACAATTTCTTACATATTTCATTGTACCTGTACCTTATTGTTTTGTACCTTTATACTATCATTCGGGTTTAATTACCATTATCAATCCTTTAGGGCATTATAGTACCATTCGGGTTTAAGTACCATTACCAATCCTTTAGGTAATCGGGACCTAACCTAAAACACTGGAAAATAAACGGTTTCTTTCTCTTTTTACAATCATAAGTGACAATACATCTTACAAGCTAAGTATTAAAGTTACAATATATCTTATAAACTAAATATATGTGCCACAGTCGCTGGTCGCTTGTCTCGGGCGTTGTTGATTCTTCGGCTGTCAGGAAACCTTGATAACTAAACAGACAAAAAGCAGTTAGTAAATTGCATTTAAAATTAATATCAATTTATCATACCCATATTTTTTCGGCTGGGAACTTCAGACATCATCCGTTCTTCGACAAATCTTCTGATGACCGTCCTACTGTCGCTGCAGCGGAACAATTCTTCCTTCCTCCAGATCTAAACATTTCTTCTCCACAGCTGAGCTGAGATGTTCCTGAAGCTGTAACATAAGACTCGACACACAGAAAAAATATACAAGAAAAAAACAATCATTCATACAGTCACACTACATTCAGGGACGCCCAATTCACACACACTCATTCGCTCTTTTTACTCCGTAAATTTTGGAGAAATTATTCTCCAAGTTCTGGAAGAGTTGAATCCGGGAATACTTCTTCCTCCAGACGTCTGTTCTCGTCATGGATGTCCTCTGCAGAGTGTCTTTTTTCCTCCAGGTCTAGGAGAAGATTTCCAGTCGATTCTTTTGATCTGCAACTCATGAAACACTCGGCAGTCTCTCTTCTAAATTATTTACAAATTGTTGAGTTATATCATGGAATAAAACAGTTTGGAAACTCTGGAATATCCAGATTAGAACTCCAAACACTAAACACAGTTCTATTCAAAGGGCAACAAAACATATAAACTAAAATACGAAACGGGGGGTGAGCTAACTTATAATCTAAGAGTTTCCCTCTGAACAGAACGAATGAATAGTGAAGGAGTTCGATTCTGGATACGCCAGAATCGCCAGACTATTAACAACAATTTTAAACAAATTATAATAAAAAGATTAATACATCTAACCTTTTATTTTCAATTCCCACATTTTCTGTTGGTTGCTACTTGCGCATCCAGATTCTCTAGCGACCATAATCTACCTCCGGTTCGAATCCAGGGCGCGCCATTCACCTTGGACATAAAAACACAACAGTATCTGCTCTCACAGCTAACATATTCGCACTAGCAACAAATTCATTCAGGATCATTCAGCCAAAATACAAATAAAAAGGTTAGGGAGCCTAGTAGACACCAACAAGTTCTATTGTTCGATGAATTGCTCCATTGGCTCAGAGCGAACCTCAAAGTTTATCTGTATGCGATTGAATTCAAATGAAAACGACTTTAACGAGAAAAACGAAAACGGGGGGAGAGCTAACTTAAAACTAAATGCATTTTCATCTGAACTCAAAACGTGATATAGATTTAAACCCGGTTTGCTGACAGAGTCAATAAAGACAACCATAAAACAATAAAAAACTTATTAATATCTATTAAACTCTCTAATCTTCAAATTTATATCTATTCTGGATACGCCAGAATCGCCAGACTATTACAACAATTTCAAACAAATTATAATAAAAAGAATAATTCATCTAACCTTTTATTTTTAATTCCCGCATTTTCTATTAGCTGCTACGTGCGCCTCCAGGTTCTCTGGCAACCATAATCTACCCCCGGTTCGAATCCAGGGCGCGCCATTCTCCCTGGACACAAAAACACAACAGTATCTGCTCTCACAGCTAACATATTCGCACTAGCAACAAATTCATTCAGTATCATTCAGCCAAAATACAAATAAAAAGGTCAGAGAGCCCAGTAGACACCAACAAATTCTGTTGTTCGATGAATTGCTCCATTGGCTCAGAGCGAATCTCAAAGTTTATCTGTATGCGATTGAATTCAAATGAAAACGACTTTAACGAGGAAAACGAAAACGGGGGGAGAGCTAACTTAAAACTAAATGCATCTTTGTCTGAACTCAAAACGTGATACAGATTTAAACCCGGTCCGCTAACAGAGTCAATAAAGACAACCATAAAACAATAAAAAACTTATCAATACCTATTAAACTCTCTAATCTTCAAATTTATATTTAAATAATGAGAAAATTAATAAAAAAACTCACCGAATAAATTGTTTATGCAAATGGCTGAAGTTCAGACGGTGTACATACACATACACGATTTACCCTGACACAAAAAAATTATAATTATTGATATAAATATACAATAGAACCAGACAAAATTACATAAAAATGATCGTTAAACATTCATTAATGGATTGATATACATATTATTAATGATACTAACATTTTAAACACTGAAAACTTTCATTAATTGCACAGCACAACAATACACATGAAACTTTTTCGCCATTGTTGTTGAAACAATCGCCAGCGCTCAGCTACCAATAAAAAAGCAGCTTTCATTGCTGCCAAGACAAAGGCGGTGGAAATTTGAATATTGTATTTAAATTATATTTTGCGTTTTAATGTATTATAAAACGTAAAAATTGAAGAAATCCTCAATTTTAAAATTTTATGTTAACAGAAATTTTGGTATAATTAATAAATATTGACATAGTATAATGGAACATTTAATTCTGAATAATTTTCTTCAAATAAACTTTTTTAAAAAATTAATAATAAAGCCAAAAATTAATGTTTTATCTATCAATAAATCCAATAAAATATCAGTATCGCCATCTATAGTATAAAATTATAAACAATCACTGACATTTGTTAATATTTATATATGTATTTTCAGAAATTAATATCACAAAACTAAGGCTTTAAATCGAAAAAAGTTTCTAATAAAATTTACTTAGAATAATCTATTTTAGTTATTAATATATTAATTCTATTTATTTAGTTTTTATCTGTAGAGATTTAAATGCATACATAAATAAATCATTTTCTCGAAAACAAAATATGAATGAAATAAATTATTAGCTAAAATATATGTAAAATTAAAAAATAATAGAAGTTTATTTTAAAAAAATCTTTGTATAAAATTTTCCCTACATATTATAAACAAATTTTAGTTCTACTTATTATCTCTGAAACAAAAGCGAAAATAAAAAAAAGCTTCAACAAAACTCCCCTTTATTTAATTAAAAAAACAATTTCTATATAACAATTTTTGTCGAAAAGTCGTTAGTTTAGCCAGAAAATGAGTTTTCTCGAATTTGTTAATCCAAAACGAGACTACTACTGTAATCTATGATGATAATTATGAACTATTTTTTAATGTTTTGTTGTAAAAAAGTACGTTGTTGTATCATGTAAATGGGAGAAAATCAATACTTACATCAAATCGATTGACCAATCAGATTCAAAGAAATGTGCAGATGGAAAATGCGGGATAAAACATTGTTTAAATAAACGTCATTTGATTGTTGACCAGCTGTTAAGCGTAAAAGTGTTAAATTTATTTATTTTGAGTTAATAAATTGTTGAAATATTGATTGTTATATGATTTTATGTATCAATTGAATTAAAACAGCAATATTTGTTGTAATTATTATGTATTTACCATATTATTTTGTTACAAAAATAATGAATACAAGAGTATATTAGATCCGGTGGAATTATATTTCATTACAGCTTACAGCCCAAAAACAGAAGCCAAAACTTTGCCCAGAATTAGTTTTGAACACATGAAAATTTCCAAATCCGAATATTTTCACTTCTACAGATATTGCTTAACCAGAATTAAACAATAAAACAATACTAGTAATGGTTAGGTTATGTTACATTTTGGTTTAAAAAATAACAAATAAATGTCATTCTGAAAGTTTAGATATATCCAAAACGTGTTGTGTCTGATTTTCTGGTTTGGGAATGATCAGGAGTTCTACTATTATCATCTGATATCATCATTATCGATATCATCACCTTTATTGTTCCGTGGTATTTGGGTTACTACATTTATTAAGTTGTGTATGCCTGATTACTAAGCATTACTTAACAACTCGTGACTTAGAGGAAGTGGACAAGATAGTTGGAAGAATTCGGTATTGATAGGTCAAGAAAACGATTCACAGAAGCATTGAAGACTCACAACTTCTTCTACATTTGAAAGAAACACTGTTGCCGTTGTTAGTTACCGCGGTTGCTGAGTGTTGTGTTTATATTGTTGTTACTTTAGGGAAAAACAGTTAATTTCGCATGTAATTTTCAATTGTAAACTTGAAATAAATATTTTTTGTTTAAACCAAATTTGTTTTAATGTTTTAGGACCAATTTTACAATTTTAACTTCCAGATACATAAACAATATCAAATCGGATTATTGACAGCAATGAAAGATTTATAATTTGACAGTTTATTTTGTTTAATTCATTTCTGTTTTGTTTATTTAACTGGAAATTATAAAATTCGCCCTTAAATAACGACAATATTGTTTGTAATTTTAACAAAGTTCTTCGTGTTTAGAATAAAGTTTATTACAATTATTTAATTTCACTGTCAAAATTATATCGTGAAAGTACAACCGAACTTTTCCTTCCTGAATAAATCCTACATATGTTAATATCTATAAAACCTGATTCTCTAAACATAAGAAAATACTTATGAAATT
The DNA here is from genome assembly GCA_951394225.1 of Harpalus rufipes. Classification (NCBI taxonomy): domain Eukaryota; kingdom Metazoa; phylum Arthropoda; class Insecta; order Coleoptera; family Carabidae; genus Harpalus; species Harpalus rufipes. Next base: position 638,091 of record OX596280.1, read on the forward strand.
ATAAATGTATACATGACACTTAAAAGTAAACTTAAGTCTGAATTGAAAGTGAAAATAAGTTTATTCAAAGTTATCAGTATTGAATGATGAAATTTTAAATATAGAAACAAAAATTATATGTCCATTTAAATATATAAAAATTATACAAAAATGGATAGATATGAACCCGGCTTCTTAACTATTGAAATCTATGTATGTATAATATTTCATATCTACTCATAATTTTGTTACAAATGCATTATAAACGTAGGCCTAACATTAAACATTTCGATTCATAAATTCTGAACTCGAGATATCAAATTTATATATTTATTTATTTTTAAATACGAAATATCACACCCTCAAGTGGGTAAAAGAGTAAAAATACAAACTTCACAATAAAATACACAAAATTAACTCTTTTTTAACTGAACAGCTGGTCAACAATCAAATGACGTTGGTTTAAACAATGTTTTATCCCGCGTCTTCCATTTCCACATTTCTTTGAATCTGATTGGTCAATCGATATGATGCCACTATTGATTTTCTCCCATTTACACGATACAACAACGTACTTTCTTACAACAAAACATTAAAAAATAGTTCATAATTATCATCATAGATTGCAGCAGTAGTCTCGTTTTGGATTAACAAATTCGAGAAAACTCATTTTCTGGCTAAACTAGCGACTTTTCGACAAAATTTCTAAATAGAAATTATTTTATAATTAAAAATAAAGGGGAGTTTTGTTGAAGCTTTTTTTTATTTTCGCTTTTGTTTCAGAGATAATAAGTAGAACTAAAATTTGATTATTATATGTAGGGAAAATTTTATACAAAGATTTTTTTTAAATAAACTTCTATTATTTTTTAATTTTACATATATTTTAGCTAATAATTTATTTTATTCATAGTTTGTTTTTGAGAAAATGATTTATTTATGTATGCATTTAAATCTCTACAGATAAAAACTAAATAAATAGAATTAATATATTAATTACTAAAATGTATAATTTTGAGTATATTTTATTTGAAACTTTTTTCGATTTAATGCCTTAGTTTTGTGATATTAATTTCTGATAAAACATATATAAATATTAACAAATGTCAGTGATTGTTTATAATTTTATACTATAGATGGCGATACTGATATTGTATTGGATTTATTGATAAATAAAACATGAATTTTTGGCTTTATTATTTATTTTTAAAAAAAGTTTATTTGAGGAAAATTATTTAAAATTAAATGTTCCATTATAAGCCAGAATCGCCAGACTATTACAACAATTTCAAACAAATTATAATAAAAAGAATAATACATCTAACCTTTTATTTTCAATTCCCACATTTTCTGTTGGTTGCTACTTGCGCATCCAGATTCTCTAGCGACCATAATCTACCCCCGGTTCGAATCCAGGGCGCGCCATTCTTCCTGGACACAAAAACACAACAGTATCTGCTCTCACAGCTAACATATTCACACTAACAACAAATTCATTCAGTATCATTCAGCAAATACAAATAAAAAGGTCAGAGAGCCCAGTAGACACCAACAAGTTCTATTGTTCGATGAATTGCTCCATTGGCTCAGAGCGAACCTCAAAGTTTATCTGTATGCGATTGAATTCAAATGAAAACGACTTTAACGAGGAAAACGAAAACGGGGGGAGAACTAACTTAAAACTAAATGCATTTTCGTCTGAACTCAAAACGTGATACAGATTTAAACCCGGTTCGCTAACAGAGTCAATAAAGACAACCATAAAACAATAAAAAACTTATCAATACCTATTAAACTGTCTAATCTTCAAATTTATATTTAAATAATGAGAAAATTAATAAAAAAAACCCACCGAATAAATTGTTTATGCAAATGGTCGAAGTCCAGGCGGCGCATATACACATACACTATTTACCCTGACACTAGAAATTTGTATTTACTGATATAAATATACAATAGAACCAGACAAAATTACATCAAAATGATCGTTAAACATTCATTAATGGTTTGATATACATATTATTAATGATACTAACAATTTAATCACCAAAAACTTTTAATAATTACGGATCACAACAATATACATGAAACTTTTTCGCCATTGTTGTTGAAACAATCGCCAGCGTTCAGCTGCCAATAAGAAAGCAGTTTTCATTATTGCCAAGACAAAGGCGGTGGTAATTTGAATATTGTATTTAAATTGTATTTTGGGTTTTAATGTATTGTAAAACGTAAAAATTGAAGAAATCCTCAATTTGAATTTCTAAATCATACTAGTATGGCCATCTACTTCAAAATTATGAACTACTATTTATTGTAAACTTTATAAATAGCTTATAAAATAGAATTTAAACTTTATGATACATATACTAGAATATTTTTGAGTATTTTAAAATTTATAAAATAAATTTAACTATTATAATTTGGGGAATAATATTCCCAAATGTCATGTGTTCACAAAACAGCTGATTTCCAGATCATAATGCTTACAAAACACGGTTATGGTTATGTTACAAGCAAACTACACATTTTAAAACGTTTCTGTAGCTTTATTAACGAAAAAATACAAAATCCTTATAAACAAATGGCTAAAAGTCGTTATGAATATGTGAAAAACTTTGAAAGTGATGAAAAACTGTTGTTAAATACATGGATTGTTGTGAGAATAGACGGTCGAGCTTTTCATAAGTTTACAAAAGCTCACGATTTCCAAAAGCCCAACGATGTTAGGGCATTAAATTTGATGAATTTATCCGCTATTAATGTTATGAAAGAATTTAAAGATATTGTTTTATCGTTTGGCCAAAGCGATGAATATTCTTTCATATTTCGAAAGAATACAGAATTGTACAATAGGCGATCTCAGAAAATTATGTCGTATGTTAATAGTTTATTTACTTCTTCATATGTATTGTTTTGGAATAAATATTTCAAAGATATTTCTCTACAATATCCACCGTGTTTTGATGCAAGAGTGGTTTTGTATCCAACAGACCAAAATTTAAAAGATTATTTGAGTTGGAGACAAGCAGATGTCCACGTAAATAATTTATACAACACAACATTTTGGAATTTGGTCCAAAGCGGACTTACAAATCAAGAGGTACGTATTATTAATAAATTATCAACAAAATTCTTCAACATAACCTTTTAGGCGGAGCAAAGACTTCGCGGCACTTTCTCCGCCGATAAAAACGAATTACTCTTCACCGAATTTAATATCAACTACAATAACGAACCAGCTATGTTCCGAAAAGGAACAATATTGTTGCGAAAAGTTATAAAATCAACTGTTGACGATAAAACTCATCATGTAATATTTCCGTTTCATATTGATTTAATAAAAGAAAGATTTTGGACAGAAAACGACGAAATTTTGACTGGAAAGCCGGCGAAGTTTTTCGATTGGACTCAAGAAATGGAAGAGTTACCGACGGCGGTTTTTACGCAAGTTTTTTTCTGAAAGTGGCGGAATTTGCCGAAAAATTGACAGTAATACGTAAGTTTTTATTTATTTATAATCGATTTTTTTAATATTGTTGTTGAAAATGTTTTATATGTAATAAAACTTTATATTTTTATAAAATTTCGCGATGCAAACTTAAATGCATTCTTCCTTTGTCACATATTCCTAACCTAACACAATTATAAAGTAAAATCAAGTTTTAACTAACTTTGCAAATATTATTAAAGACACAGTAAAATATTTATAGACGACCAAGTGGGGCATTTGATTAGAACAGAAAACATTTATTTAAACCAGTGGTTCTCTACAACATTTATTTAACTAAATGTACAATCGATTCCAATTTTAAACACAATTTTATATACATTTTATGGCTAATCTACACAGTAATACTCATAAATATAATTAAAATTTGTGCAGAAGCTAAAATAACAACTATGAACATATATTTTACTAATTAAATAAACATTTACGACATCTACACATATTAACAATTTCCAATTTCAATTTAGTTTTTGAAAAATGATATTCAGGTATAAATATTTCGGAAATATTGTTGGGAATGTTTCAAATTTAGAAAATAGCGATATAATTGTCAATCTTAGCGCGATGTTTTTGCGCAACACATTCGGCGATCCAAACGATATTGCGACACTCTTGTTCCTTCAATTTCAAATAAGAATAGAAAACTCCAAAGTGGAACTGCTGAAGAAATGCGTTTACATTGAGACGAACCTAAAGAAAAAAAAAATTAGCAAATGTGGTCAAATATCTGGAAAAAACTAACCTCATATTCGAAGAATTTATCCTCCAATGTTTTGTCGCCAGGGTTGTTTCCGGCTCCTTCAAACAGCCTGCTATATTCCGCGTAATATTCAGCCACTGCTTTAACTTGATCGTAATCATCCGCCCTCGCTAAAGCCGCCAAACCGTCCGGATTCAACCGTCCGCATCTCGGGTACAACTTCGCTCTATCATCCTTACTCAATTCCGTCCCAAATGAGTTAATAGTTATAATAATCGCGCGGCGATCGGATTCGAATGCCAAAATCTCGCACATACAATCGGCTGTTGTACCGCCGATGTCTTTACAAAATTGATAAAAGGCTTCCAAATAAGCTTTGTAAAGAGTGTTACGGATGATTTCAATGTTCATTTCGTCTAAGTCTTGCTCGGAGATGCAGTCGACGAAAAATGGGGCTAATGGGGTGTCGACCAAAACGGCGTTGTATAATTCGGCGGGGGTTGCCGCCACGTGGATGGCTTCCATTTGCTCGAAAGAACTATAAATATAAATTAAAGATTGGGGGTTAGTATATCATGGTATTCCAAATATTGACCATTGGGGCTTGTTTTAAATATCTTAAAGGACGATTTGTTGTCGATCTACCCAGTTGAGGGTAGACTTAAAACAATTTTTGTTTTTAAATGAGAAAAATATTCCGTTGCAACTTAGTTCCGACGTGCTGTTCGAAGATATTTTGCGACGTATGTCTTGCGGGGTAAGGGGAACTTGTTTGTTAGGTTAGATTGCTGTCAAGTTAGCACGTATTTTTACTTTAAAGACAATCTATAATCATGTATATTTGTTTACTTATAAATGATAGAATAAATGCCTAAGAAACAAGGTTATGTCCACGGCGTCAGATCACCATCAACTGTCACTTTGACAAGTCACATTCCATCGCTGTAAAACAACGACACTAGCGACATTTACGGTTTTAAGTATGTAAGCGTGATGTTTTGAAATATTTACAAATACGAATAAAAGATCGTGCATGACCTAAATCGTTCTTCATTACTTACCCAAGTGGATGGCATTTGGGAATCAGCTCACTGATAGGCCTCTGGTGTAGCGTACCAGTAATCAACAAAATAATATTATCAATCATATACGAATACGTAATATAATCAAGAAAAGTTGAGAGTGGTTCAACAGCTTGATTGCGCATATGTTGAAATTCGATGACCAATTTCTCACGGAGTTTATCATCAATAACAGAAACGGTTAATGGTGATGGTTCGTTGGCCAAAAATGCTCCATAATCTGTACCTTGCAGATGGAGTTTCAAATCTACAAATATTATTTTCACTTTAACCAATGAAATGCTTCCAATCAAAAACAAATTAAGTTGATCGTCAGATGTTGTTACCTTCTAATGTTTCACATTGTACCAAATTCAAGTAATCGGACTGCGCCAAAATTCCACATTTGAAGCCTCTACACAAGCCTTCCAGATAGCCATTATCAATATTAAATAAACAACCCTTCATTTTTGAATCTTTGTTAAAATATTTAGACCTGACAGATTTTTACGTCGCCTCACCCACTTACAAATCATATGATTGTGCGTGTGACGTTTATGTCATGTGCTAGCATTGCCAACGCCATATCAACGCTTAAATTATGTCAAACAATAAAATATTTTAAAAACATTTGTTATTATATTTATTAATAATTGTACAATATTTATTACAAATTGTATAATAAGAATAATATTTGTAAAAAACAAGTTTTGTTTGTACCACTGCTATCATTATCCCCACCACGTCTTCAGAACATTTGAATTCTGTGCAGCATATATAAATACCGGCGAATTCTACTTAAAATCCTTCCTTAACATTAAAGTTGTGCATCATGTCCAAGCCAACATACAAAATCGGTACGTATTCCAATTGTTGCTTCATTTCAACAATGCTTCTATTATTCATAATTATCACTTAAGTATTATTAACCTCAAATATTTTACACGTGCCGTAATATTTTATATCTATTAAACTATTCGTGATTTATATTTGCAGCTGATATCAATTTGGCGGAATGGGGGCGCAAAGAAATCACCCTCGCTGAAAACGAAATGCCAGGGTTGATGTCTGTTAGACGAAAATATGGACCCCAGAAGCCCCTAAAGGGGGCTAGGATTGCTGGTTGTTTGCATATGACTATTCAGACTGCTGTACTTATTGAAACTTTGACCGAACTCGGGGCTGAGGTGAGAATATTACAAATATTAAAACAAATGCAGCTTGTTTTCGTTATCAAGTTTGGAAATTTGCTTTTCATTACAATATGCAATAAAAGCGCCATTAAAGATAAGAAATACGTCATATTTTTTATAATAATTATATGTTTTATTTATGATGCAACCTATTTTGAGTTTTGAACGATGTTAATTATGTTTTTCTTATTTAAATTAACTTGTAACAAGTATATTGAAATAGTTGATCCTATGAACTATTTCATTTTCTATGATACAATACGTGGGGTCAAGGACATGTTTCTTAGAAAATCTGTACTTATCTCTATTATTTAAATGTTTAAATCTTGCACAAGACAGCGAAAAAATAACGGGTAATGATTAAGCAAAATTGAATAGGTTAAATAAATTCATTTAGGAACAAAACTACGTTGGTATTCTGACCATTCAAAGAGGCAGAATTCATATTCCTATTAAAACAAACGCCATTTTCGTACGTGAAATGAAGTATAGAATACGCACCACCCTAGAAATTCCAATTATTTTGTTGTAATGTCTTCTTTTAGCTAAAATAAATCAAAAATACACAAAATTAGAGTGCGGAAGGTTCAAAATCGCTAGATAAATATAACTGTAACCTAACACACAGAAATTAATATGACGAAATTTTATAGAAATTTGTGATTATTAAATTTGTTTTATTTCGCAAATAAATGAAATCTCCATATTTTGTTTATATTATAATCAAAACAAAATCAGGTCCAATGGTCGAGCTGCAACATCTTCAGCACTCAAGACCACGCAGCGGCCGCCATCGCCAAAACAGGCGTTCCAGTCTACGCCTGGAAAGGCGAAACCGATGAAGAATATATTTGGTGCATCGAACAGACCCTCGTCTTCAAAGACGGACCCTTAAACTTAATTTTAGATGATGGAGGCGATCTGACAAATTTGGTCCACGAAAAACATCCAGAGATGTTGAAGGGCATCCGAGGTTTGAGTGAAGAAACCACCACAGGGGTGCACAACTTGTATAAGATGATGAAAGCTGGAAATTTGACTGTACCCGCCATTAATGTTAATGATTCGGTTACGAAGAGTAAATTTGATAATTTGTACGGATGTCGGGAGTCGCTACTCGATGGTGAGTTTTTATAATTAAATATTAAACACCACCGGAAGTATGAAGCGCTTAACATATTATTTTTCTACATAATTCCCCGCCCTAGAAACGCATTTTTCCCAACAAATTGGGAGCTCTTTAATCCATTCATCGTAAAAACTAGCGGGACCTCCACATAACCATTGGAGCACAAACTCCTCCACCGCACGGTCGTCGTCGAATCTATGGCCTGCCATTGTTTCTTTAAGGGGCCAAGCCACATGGTGACAAGTCGGGATTGTAGCGTGGATGTTCCAACGTTTCCCAGCCAATTCTGTTCAATTTTTGACAGTTTGTGTTTTTCTTTTCCTTCGATAAAACAATTTTGCGGTATCCAGTAAGTTTCAATAATATTGCACATTAAATGTGCGTTAGTTATTATGCGTCATGAGACTCCGAACCGCCTCGATGTTGACTTCGGTAACGCGCTCATCCTTTGGCGGCAATCGTGGCTTTGATTTGAGAACTCCTTATGCCAAGCAAAGACACGGGTCCTTAAAAACGTGTTGTCCCCACATTGGGCCTTTACATTCCGCAAAATTTCGGTTGGACTTACGCCTTCTTTGGCCAAAAACTTGATAACAATCCGTTGTACGGAGACATGTCCTTTTTGTTCACTTATGGTTTTCTTTAATACTATAGAGACCTAAGCGAATTGGGGTCATGTCTACCCCCTTCCTAACAGCCCAAGTTACCTGCTAATCAACTCCATACGGGTCCATGATCCCTCTGGAATTAAAAAAAAATCAGTCCCGTTTTGATTCACCCCCATAATTCCATTTTTGGCCGATATGAATTTTTCAACACAAATAGCGCTACGTCAAAACGTTCTGAGTATGTATTAGCAAGTATTGCTAAACGATATGACATCTAGTGGTAAAATAATGAACTCCAGGTTGACTTATTTGTTAAATATTATACGTATTAACATATATATTGTAATATGAGTAACAATTATTGCTGCTTGAGTGCACATTGTCACGTTAGAAAGGCAATAAATTATGTTGTCACGAATTCCCGCGTAAACGAAAAGTTCGTGTTTATATTATGCTTTACAAAATGCGTGGATCAGAAAATTATAAATTAATATATCCGTCTTGTATATGTACTTTGAAGATTAATTCATTATATTTCAAAGAAAACTTTGTTTTAAAACGAGATTAGTTTTATAAATGTTCACAAACATATCATTCAAGTTATCTTCACTTCCTCGAGTACATCCTATACTAATCTTCACAAGTGAATAAGAAATATAAACATGTAATTTTGCTATTTACATTAATTTACTCTTAATGGATAAAATAATATAAAGAGAAAATTAAACATAATACAGTACTATGAAAAATTGTGTTTGCCCATTTGATAGTAGGTTAATAGCATATCTCGTTCAATCTGTAGTTCAAAACTTGCCACCCCAGCGCTGCGATCTTAAAAATACATGCCAATACCGTCAAAAATGTCAAACTTTACGATGGAGACATCAGTTCCCAGACGGCAAAACTAGGGCTGGATACGTTATGTGGCTACCGTTTTGAAGATAATATTAAATCATTTTTCCACTTAGTAATACTCCCCCGTTGTTGGGGTCAAATATGGAGAATAGGCAGGATGTTATGTTTCCAGGTATTAAGCGAGCAACCGACGTGATGCTTGCCGGCAAAGTCTGCGTGGTGGCTGGCTACGGCGACGTAGGTAAAGGATGCTCGCAATCGCTTCGCGCATTTGGTGGCCGAGTCATCATCACTGAAATCGATCCAATCAACGCCCTTCAGGCCGCTATGGAAGGCTACGAAGTCACAACCATGGACGAAGCTTGTCGAGAGGCACAAATCTTCGTCACCACTACCGGCTGTAAAGACATCATCGTTGGTCGCCATTTTGAACACATGCGCGATGACAGCATCGTCTGTAACATCGGTCATTTTGATTGTGAAATTGATGTATCTTGGTTGGAAAAAAACGCGAAAAATAAAGTGAATATTAAGCCGCAGGTTGATAGATATCAACTTAAAAATGGCAGACATATTATTGTTTTGGCTGAAGGACGTTTAGTGAATTTAGGGTGCGCGATGGGACATCCATCTTTTGTGATGTCGAACTCTTTCTGCAATCAAGTTCTCGCTCAAATTGAGCTGTGGACGAAACATGGAGATTATCCGGTTGGGGTTCATGTTCTGCCCAAACATTTGGATGAAGAAGTAGCTAGATTACATCTGGACCATTTGGGAGTTAAATTGACGAAACTTACGCCCACGCAGTCTGAATATTTGGGAATACCGGAGGAGGGACCTTACAAACCCGATCATTATAGATATTAAATTGTGTCTGTGGTATTGTACTTAGGTTTTGATAAATGTGTACCCAATAAGTCTGATCTGAATTTTAACCGTAAAGTGAATTGTCAATATTTTAAAAGAATAATAAATGCTTTAAAATATATTTTTGTTGAATTGTTTTTGATAATAGCGTATTTTAATGTTCACAGTATGTATTTAATTATTGCTCGACATATTTACAGAGAAAATGAACAATACCTTCTTCGAGGTAAGATATAAGACAGGATTTTATTTAGAGTATAATGTTCACATGATAATAAATACGTTATGGGGGATAATAGTGGACGCCCCAATGAACAATTTTTTTTATTGGTCCGGCTAATGAAAATTTAATATACGGAGTGGTGACCGGCACAGCCGAACCTATGGTTTTAACGTAAATTCCGACTTCCTAATTTCCTGCTTTCCTAATTATTTTAATTAAAAAGCTTCAAATAAAAGTTGTACAACATAAAATTCTGCATTTGAATCAATAAACAAAATTAATTTTGTATGCCTTGTAACGTCAGAAATTATGTATGAAAATATCGAAACCTCAAAAATAGCAATAGCCATGGAATTGAAACAAAATAAATAACAAATGTCTAACGGTTTATCTGTCATGTTAGGGCAATTTATTTGTATTTGTAGTTAACAATTATCTGTTAATTTAAATTGATATTTGTTCACTTGAACAGAAATTACAAATAATAATAAAAATAAATTAAACTAGCTTGACAGATAACTCGTTAACATTTGTTAATTTTTTGTTTCAATTCCATGGCTATTGCTATTTTTGAGGTTTCGACATTTTCATGCCTAAATTCTGCCGTTTACAAGGCATACAAAATTTATTTTGCTTATTGATTCAGATACAGAATTTTGTAGCTTTTTATTTAGTCTCATTTTACAAGTTAAGGTCCTATGTTCCGACCATAGGCATCAACAGTTGACGTGGAGAAATTACCACAAAAATTATTTTAAAAACAATGTATTTAAACATTCTACGAGTTATTTATATTTATACATAAATATATTATGTATATTATTGTATGAGAAGGGTTATCAGACATCACCTTATAGGCACTCACAGCTATAGTGGAGAAAACACTACAATAATTATTTTAAAAACATATAAAACACCATTTGTATATTTATTATATTTAAAAATTCTATGAGCCTAGTAGTATAAATTATTGTCTCTTGATGGCAGCACCAACATGTTTTAACAATTTTTATAAATAAATCCAATAAAATATAATATTAATAAAATCGTGCATTTTAGCTTTCAAGCAAGCAACAATGCTAGGGTATAGCAGACTTGCACAAACCAAAGTTCTATATTTAGATTGTTACTTGTTAACTTGTGTTTGAAATTGAAATATATAGAACTACTTTTTATAGCTTAGAAAATATATTTAATTAATATGTACAAAAATTACTACGCGAAACATGCGAGATTTTGCACTATTTTCTACCAATTTTTCAATAAGAAATATATGTATTTAATTCAGAAATGAACACAAGATGGTACTAGATGTTTCGATTTTATGTTACATAGAAATTAATTGAATTATTCATTCAAAAAAATACGAAAAGAGGACATTTCCTGCTTCCATAATTATTTCAGGTAAAAAAGTTTCAAATAAAAGTTGTAGAGCATAAAATTCTACATCTTAATCAATAAGCAAAATTAATTTTGTATGCCTTGCAACGGCAGAAATTAGGTATGGAAATATCGAAACACAAAAATAGCAGTAGCCATGGAATTGAAACAAAATAAATAACAAATGTCTATCAGTTTATCTGTCATGTTAGGGTAATTTATTTGTATTTGTAGTTAATAACTATCTGTTAATTTAAATTGATATTTGTTCACTTGAACAGAAATTAAGAAAGTCAGTATGTTATTTATTAAGGTATAAATGTATATTGAAACGTCGTATTTTTATAAATATTGATGCATTTAGAATGCAGGAAAAGTACAAACTTTTTATCTATTTAAATTTAAAGCATAAAATGGCTTCTAATAAATCCCTAAATTCTTAATAATAATAATAAAATTGTTATGTGCCACGTGATTTTTTTGTCCTACTTAATAAAAAAAAATTCTAGTTTGTTACTAAACGTAATTCTGAAAGTAACTAAATCACCAACTTCAGTGTTATGTCCAGGTGTGTTGTCAAAAATCTGACTTTCCTCCGATAATATTTAATGAAACACGTAATAAATGAATTTTCTTTCTAGTATTAATGATTTCACATTCCTATTAGTGACAATTTTGATTAGTGACTCTTGGAAATATAAGAATGAAGACAGAAAATCAACTTGATGATTTAGTTCAATCTGTAGCACTGTATAAACACTTAAAAGTTATATTTCACGGATATGTTCTACCGTTTATTGTATTGTATTTTGGCTGGATATATTTCTGGCTGACATGCTACGATTTTGAAGAGTTTTATGAAGTCGGGGCGATTGGGTTTGCGGTTATCGGATGTCTGCAGATCTTTTGCTGCTTGTGTTGTCACTGGTCCGTTCATATTCAATGTTTCATGACATGTAGAGCTGTAAGTAACATTTAAATACTATTTTACTTGTTTTTCGGAAGATTTATTCAAGTTTTATGTCATAAAAGTTAGGTTAAGTTGTGACAGCTGGCAGATCACACGGCATATTATTCAGCGTTTTTCGTTTGAATTTAATTTAGAAAATTGCTGATAATACATTTTGTGATTATTAGATTATTATATTTTTTAATTGGGTTGGTTATGAGGTTTAATAAAATTCCTGGAAATTAATTAGCGAGTTTTTTGTTTTTGGCCTCAATATTGATTTAAAAAAAACGACTTTTTATTCCAGTTAAGAATGGACTTACTGGCGCGTCATAAAATTTATGAATTAGTATTATGCTTTGTGCAAGACATACATTTAAAAACTGTCTGAAATGTTTTGTTACATACTTTTCGCTATTGGGCGCATTCAACAAACTTGTGGTCACTGAACATGTTCATTTTTATGCTAAATAAACTGTTCACTGAACGGTCACATATCGGCTGACCGTAATAAAATGTCAGATGTTTTGGTCACTAGTTCACAGGCGCAATATTTAATTTCACTGGATTTTATTCGTCTAGTTCTAGTAATCATAATTTATTCACATGTAAAGCATAAACTATTTTTCTCTCGACCACAAAAAACGGCACAATTTAATATATTTTTAATCTCGAATTAGTTGTTGCACGAATCCCAATGGTATTCAGTATTACCAACATACATACACATACATAAAATCACACATGTCCACCAATTCTACACTCGTAACATATTAAAGTGAAATACCGCATCCGGATCACAATAACAATTCTCGTTCGCCACACATTTCTTTCGCCTCGACCACACTCATAATCGCATTGATACATATCACCAACTGTTCTGTTTATAAGTACCTTCCGCAAACTTTATCATAATTGTGAAATTATTGTACCAATCATAATTATTGTAAAGAAAAATGGTTAAATTTGTAGATTATCACTCATATTATTTATTTTCATCCTTTGATAGTTAGCGATTTCCCGTAAAAGACAAGCCCAAATTACCGCTCAGTTGGCAACACTTCTGTGCGTTAGGTTATTTGTTAACACAAAAAAATGCAATACAAGAAAATTTACGAATTTGATAATAAATTGTAGTTAATTTTTCAGTCAATTTACTTACCTATTAATAATTGATATACGCAGAATATAATGACAAATAACTTGTGAATATAATTAAGGTTATGACTATTTAACGTTTGAACCACAACCCACACATCTCGTGAATCAGATTGATGTGTGCATTCATGAAAGACCTTCTTGTTTGGTGACCGTTCGGTCATATGTACAGTGAACGCAGAAATCTGTTGAATGCGCCGAATCTGGTTTTCGTTTTGACCAATCAAAAAGCTACAATCGCAAGCCATATCTTGCTGCTAAGTTCATTCTTAACTGGAAAACGTGCGTTAAAAAGGGCACTTCTTTACTTTGTAAAAAATACTTTTTTGTGAATTCATTATAATGAAAATAATATACATTTAATGGACGTAAAAAATAACATTTGGCTCATAAATCGCCCACTTCTCGGTTAAATTATAACTAAAACTAAGTTCTCATCATCAATAGTACAAATTTAAACATAGTAGCTAAGATTACTCAAAGCATGCCAGAGGTCCTAGTTTTTTTTTGACTTAGTTTAACTGAAAATTAATTTCCCAAACTTGAATTACACAAAAATATGATTTAGCATATTTATCTAAAAGTTTCATGTAGTTTATTTAAAAATATGACATATAGTTTATCTAAAGAGGCTAGGCATGAAGCGTCATAATGTTTATATATCGCCCTGTTCATTTTTTGTTTCGTTCAGTCATTGATCTTTTGTACTCAGATTCGCCATTTATATGAGTTTCATTGGCAGAAAGAATATAGTTTCCACATTGCCGAAAGATGTCTCTACTAATCACAAAATTATAGGGTATGGTCATGGGCCAAGATCGCCGCCATTTGCGGGCCAATGTCAAACATACTGAATATTCATAAAAATTAATTTATTTAAGATATACACAATTATTATTATAACATAGATTTAGAGGTTATGTAGAGCATAGGATATAGGTTGTTATTATCACATTTAATTTAATAACTGTAGTTATTATTTACATAATAAGTATATATTCTAAACTTACCTTTTAAAAATTTGGATGTTTGTGCTTAATATTGGTAATTTTTATGGGTTTTCAATATTGACAGTCAACGTATAGGTAACGAATGATTTTTCCAGTCGTTAAGAAATAACGATATCTTTATCTTTTTTTTTCGTTTTGTAGAATTAAATTATTGTTTACAGAATACCATTATAACGATTATCGTTATAATAACGATAAAACAATGCATAATGTCATAACGATCGCTTACAGAATAAGCCTATTAAACGATTTTCGTTATTACCATAACGAAAATAAGGTTTAACGATTCGTTATGTCATAACGATGCTTACAGAATAGGTCTATTAGTCTAAGATTGGACTTAGTTTATATAAAAAATATGACTAATGCACGGTTGCAGAAACGTGAACGCTTTGTTTAATTAACGGACCATCAAAATGAACAAATTCGAATCAGTTTTCTTGTTTATATGACATTTAAATCATTGTTGTTTAAATTGCGTTGCATTTGTTCGTTTTGATGATCCGTTAATTAAACAAAACGTTGTTGAACGTTTCTGCAACCGGGCATTAGTTATGCTCAAATTAATTTCCAAATTTTGACTTCGTTATCTAAAAAAAATTCAAATTGACTTACTTTATCTAAAAATTAAATTTGACTTAGTTTGTCTAATAATTTGACTTAGTTTATCCAAAAATATGTCTGAAAATATTTAAAACACCGGTCTAGGCTCATAGAAGATTTTCCCTTATAGGAGCCAGATCCCCTGAAAGCAACAGTAGCTCTCGTAATCCCCACATCAAACAACGGTTCTGCAGAACTTGTCCGGTTACACCGCAGTCCTACAAATCCTTTAAACAACACTGAAAAATCTAACATTCAACCGACGATATGGTTCAACTTTCAAAAAACAAAATATCTTTGGGAATGGAATCGAAAAACATTTACTGGACTTCAGTACCCCATAACTGGTACATTCGGTGAATATTTAGCGAAGAAAGGGTATCAGGATGAGGCGGAAGTCGCAGCAGCAGAGGAATTATATGGGAAGAATGATATGGAAATGGTTGTACCAGAATTTGGGGAGTTATTTAGGGAAAGAGCAACAGCGCCTTTCTTCGTTTTCCAAGTATTTTGTGTCGCTTTATGGTGTTTAGATAAATACTGGTACTATTCTCTTTTCACACTAGTCATGCTTGTTCTTTTCGAATGTACGCTTGTCCAACAGCAGCTTCGAAATATGGCGGAAGTTCGTAAAATGGGCAACCGGGCATACACTGTTTTAGTCTATCGTGGTCGTCGATGGAGGCCCGTGCCTTCAAATTTTCTTCTTCCCGGTGATATTGTCTCTATTGGTCGTGCAGGGCCTCAAGATAATTTAGTTCCTTGCGATATGTTGTTACTTAGAGGTCCTTGTATCGTGGATGAAAGTATGTTGACTGGGGAATCTGTCCCGCAAATGAAAGAACCGATAGAAATTAGAGAAGAGGTTGATGTTTTTGATATGGAGACAGATGGGCGGTTGCATGTTTTGTCTGGGGGGACGAGGGTTGTGCAACATACTCCCCCGGGGAAAGGGGGGGTTAGTAATGGCGCGCCTGCTCGATCGACTGATAATGGTTGTATTGCTGTTGTTTTGCGTACAGGTTTCAACACGTCTCAAGGGAAATTATTACGGACGATTCTTTTCGGTGTTAAAAGAGTTACAGCTAATAATCGGGAAACATTTGCTTTTATTTTATTTTTACTTGTATTTGCGGTTGCTGCCGCAGGATATGTATGGCAAAAAGGAGTTGAGGATCCGAACAGGTCGCGATATCGATTATTATTAGAATGCGCTTTGATTTTAACAAGTGTTGTACCACCCGAGTTGCCAATAGAACTCAGTTTAGCAGTCAATACTTCTTTGTTAGCTTTAGCCAAACTTGGAGTCTACTGTACTGAACCATTCCGAATACCATTCGCCGGAAAAGTCGATGTTTGTTGTTTTGACAAAACTGGTACATTAACTTCCGACCATTTGGTCGTCGAGGGCGTAGCCCTACTTTCATCCCCATCTCACGACCGGCCGACAGTCGTAACACCTTCTGCAGATCTTCCCGGTGATACAATCCAAGTTTTGGCGAGTTGTCATTCTTTGGTACAACTCGACGATGGTCTAGTCGGTGACCCGTTAGAAAAAGCAACTCTTGCTGCAGTTGATTGGACTTTGACTAGAGGGGACGCTGTTATCCCTCGAAGGGGGAAAATGTCTGCTGTTAAAATATTTCATAGATACCATTTTACGTCACAATTGAAACGTATGTCTGTGATTGTTGGGTACAACGCCCCAGGAAACAATACAGACACTGTATATATTGCTGGAGTCAAAGGAGCGCCGGAAACGTTACGCAGTATGTTTAAAAATGTCCCTACCGGATATGATCAAGCGTATTTGGAATTGTCTAGACGGGGGGCTAGAGTTCTCGCCCTAGGGCGGAAAGATTTGGGGGTTTTATCGCCGCAAGAAGTCAGAAGTATGTCGAGAGATCAAATCGAAAGTGATTTAAATTTCGTCGGTCTTGTTGTCATTTCATGTCCGTTAAAACCAGATTCTTTAGCTGTAGTTCGCGAAATAGTCCATGCGTCTCATCGCGTTGTAATGATAACAGGAGATGGTCCGTTAACAGCTTGCCATGTCGCGAGAGAACTTGCGTTTTTATCGCGCCCACCAAGTAACGTTTTGTTGACAGTTTTTGAAGCAGATACAGACAAATGGTTGTGGCAAAGCGTAGACCAAACAATAGAATACAACATAAAAGATTGTACAACTGAAACACTTCTCAGCGGTAAATACGAATTGTGTATTACCGGTGACGGAATGGACTATATTTTATCAACTAATCCACCGCTACTTTATCGGTTGTTACCTCGCGTTGCAGTCTTCGCCAGATTTGCCCCAAAACAAAAAGAATTCGTTATTAATTCGTTAAAATCCTTGGGACACACAACCCTAATGTGCGGCGATGGAACGAACGACGTCGGCGCCCTAAAACACGCTGATGTCGGTGTTGCTATTCTCAGTTCTCCGGCACCAAGTATGGCATCCAGAGACCGCGAAAGAGAAAATACAGCCGAAAAACTTGAAGAAGAAATAAATAAAGAGCGCAGACGCAAACCAGGCCCTAGGGCTGATTCACGCTTGAGGAGATCAACAACACTTAATAATTCTCCGGCTAATCCCGCTGCGGATAAACTCAAAAATTTGATAAAGGAATTGGAAGAGGCCGATGCAGCTACTATTATACGCCTGGGCGACGCGAGTATTGCGTCTCCTTTTACGAGTAAATTGTCGTCAGTTCAGTGTATATGTCATGTGATTAAACAAGGTCGATGTACGTTAGTTACGACGCTGCAAATGTTTAAAATTTTGGCGCTGAATGCGCTTGTTTTGGCCTATACGCAGTCGGTGCTGTATTTGGACGGTATTAAACTTAGGGATGGACAGGCGACCTTACAAGGATTGCTTCTAGCGGCCTGTTTCCTTTTCATTTCAAGGTAAGAATATTTCAATTTTTTTGTAAATATAAGAAAAATATATGTAGAATCGAATTGTAATATCGGTGAGAGTATATTTCTATTTTGACGTATTTTGTTCATAAATTGATTTAGTTCATCTAAAAATTTGACTCAGATTATCTAAAAATATGACTGGTATTTACAAATTAATTTCAGACTTGCTTTATCTGCAAATTAAATTTAGATATTTGACTTAGTTTATCTAAAAGTTGAATTCTTGGTTGACTTAGTTCATTTCTAAAGTTTGACAACAATACATATCCGAAATTTGACTTAGTTTATTTACAAGTACATATCCGAAATTTGACTTATCGCTAAATTAAATTCAGAAATTTGACGTAATTTATCTAAAAAATTACTTAATTAGTCTAGAAAACTTAGTTCAATTAAACATTTGACTCAGATTATTAAGAAATTGACTTCATCCTAAATTAAAGTGATTTAACTTTGTTTATCTAAAATGTTGACTTTGTTCTTCTATAAAATTGACTTAGTTTATCTTGAAAATGACTTTGTTTATCAATAAAAATATTAGATATTAATTATAAATTAATTTCAGATATTTGACTTAGTTCTAATAATTTGACTTGGTTTATCTAAAAATGTGACATGGTTCATCATTATTTGACTTAGTTTATTTAAAAAGTACTTATCTTGTATAATTGACTTAGTTTAATGTTTAAACGTTTACTCTATATGTTTAATTATAAATTAATTCCACATATTTGACTTAGTTTGTCTAATAATTTGACTTGGTTTATCTAAAAATGTGACTTAGTTCATTTAATTATTTGACTTAGTTTATTTAAAAACTTTATTGTGTATAATTAACTTAGTTTAATGTTCAAATGTTTGACTATGTTTAATTATACATTAATTCCAGATATTTGACTTAGTTCGCCTAATAATGTTTCTTGCTTTATCTAAAAATGTGACTTAGTGCATCTAATTATTTGACTTAGATTATTAAAAAAGTTAACTTATTTATCTTAAACAATTGAATTAGTTTAATGTTCAAATGTTTGACTATGTTTAATTATGAATTAATTCCAGATATTTGACTTAGTTTGCCTTATATTTCTTGATTTATCTAAAAATGTGACTTAGTTCATCTAATTATTAGACTTAGTTTATTTAAAGTTAACTTGTTTATCTTGTATAATTGACTTAGTTTAATGTTCAAACGTTTGACTTTGTTTAATTATAAATTAATTGCAGATATTTAACTTAGTTTTCCTAATAATTTGACTTCGTTTATGTAAAAATGAAATTTAGTTCGTCTAATTATTTGACTTAGTTTCTATAAACATATGACGTAGTTTGTCTAAAAACAATATAATATATAACAGGCGTCGTATACCAATTAGACCATTTTGATTCAAGGTCAAAACCTCTAAAAACCTTATCCCAACAACGTCCCCTCCCCAATATCTTCAACTTATATACCATCCTAACCGTTCTTCTCCAATTCGCTGTCCATTTCATCGCCTTAATCTACCTCGTCTCCGAGGCGAAGGCCCGAACACCTGCAGCTGAACTGGAAGCAGCTGCAGCTGCAGCCGCCGCTTCTTTAACCGCCGACCCCCCTCCAGAAGACGTTGACGATGACTTCAAACCGAATATCGTCAACAGCGCTGTCTACATCATCTCCATGGCTCTCCAGGTGGCTACGTTTGCGATTAATTACAGGGGGAGGCCTTACATGGAGAGTTTGATGCAGAATAAGGCCTTAATGTACAGTGTGGTCTGTAGTGGAGGGGCGGTTTTTGCTCTGGCGATGGGGTTGGTGCCTGATCTAGCGGCTCAGTTTGAAATTATTGATTTTGAACCAGAGGTAAGTCTGTAAAATTAAATATAAATAGTTGTTATCGAAGTACAATATACGAGACAATAAAAATATTTACATATTTTATCGTTCATAAAGTACTTATAAAATAAAAGGTTTACTATGTAATAGCAAATATATGTTTGTAAAAGAATTTATCTAAACATGTTTCAGATAACATTAGTTTATAAAGGGCTCAATTATTTATAATAACTAGTTACAGCAAAATCGTTTTGAAATAAATAAGTTTGAACTAAAATTTAAATAACAATAGAAAAATGCGACCTGGGGCTGCTCGTAGAATGTGTAATTATCTAAAATATAAAATTAATATTTGTGTGCTATTATTAATGTTAGAAAATTAGAAATACTCTATCTGAAAATGTAACTTAGTTTATATAAGAAATTGACTTCGTTTAAATACGAACTTAATTTACTTTATCTACAATATAATGTCTGAAATTTGATTTAGTTCATTTACCAATTTTTATCCGAACTTAGATTATCTAAAAATTTGGCTCAGTTTATCTACAAATACATATCCTAAATTTGATTTAGTTTACCTACAAATACATATCTTAAATTTGACTTAGTTTATTTACAAATATACATCCAAAATTTGACTTAGTTTATATAAAAGTTTGACTAAGTTTAGCAAAAAAATTGACTTAGTTTCTGTGCAAATTTGACGTCGTTTATCTACAAATATGTATTATCCGAAATTTGACTTAGTTTTAATCAGTTTAGCTAAAAAATTGATTTAGTTTATGTGGAAATACATATTCTAAATTTGACTTAGTTTATATAATAGTTTGAGTAACTAAAATTTTGACTTGGTATTAAACATATCCTAAATTTGACTTAGTTTATCTACACATATCCTAAATTTGATTAAGTTTATTTACATATATCCTAAATTTGACTTAGTTTATCAAAACGTTTAACTAAGTGTATGTCTGCATATACATATCCGAGGTTTATTACAAATATACATCCGAAACTTGACTTATTTTATCAAAAAGTTTGATTAAGGCTATCTTAAAAAAATTGACTTGGTTTATTTATAAATACATGTCCTAAATTTGACTTGGTTTATTTACAAATTCATATCCTAAATTTGACTTAGTTTATCTACAAATACATATCCTAAATTTGACTATGTTTATTTACAAATACACATCCAAAATTTGACTTAGTTTATCTAAGAGTTTTGTTAAGTTTAAAATTTCGACTTAATTTATGTACAAATACATATCCTACATTTGACTTAGTTTATCCACAAATACATATCCGAAATTTGACTATGTTTATTGACAAATATATATCGGAAACTTGACTTTGTTTATAAAAAAGTTTGACTAAGTTTAGTTAAAAAAATTGACTTGGTTTATCTATAAATACATATCCTAAATATGACTTAGTTTATTTACAAATACATATACGAAATTTGACTTAGTGTATTTAGAAATACATGTCTTAAATTTGACGTAGTTTATCGGCAAATACATATTCTAAATTTGACTTAGTTTATCTACAAATACATATCCTACATATGTCTTAATTTATCGAAGAGTTTGACTAAGTTTAATTAAAAAAATTGACTTATTTTATGTACAAATACATATCCTAATTTTGGCTTAGTTTATCCACTAATACATATCCGATATTTAACTTGGTTTACCTAAACGTTTGACTCAGTTTATATAAAAAATTTACTTAGTTTTTCTAAAAATGTCACGTTTAAAAGTGTGACTTAGTTTATTAAAAAAAAATATGAATACAAATATTAAATTCAAGTAGTCCAAACGTATGTAATTGTATTTCTAGTTTCGAAACATCCTTGTGGGAGTGCTGTTCGCAGACTTCTTTTTCTCGTATTTGGTGGACCGGGTCTGTTTATGGCTGTGCGGGGAAGGGAAGCTGAGGGTCCACTAGACACGAAACAAAAAATGCTGCACGACATGTTTCGCCAGCATATACGCATGCGCGTCTGCACCGCCTTCCGGGATCCCGGAAGCGGCAAGTGACTACGATCTACATAACATGATGTGTACATAAAATTCGTTGTATAGAAGGAAAAACATGGAAATTTTACCGAAATATACATTATACATATTGTTTTTAGTTGTAAATTGACATAAATATTATTAGGAAATTTGTAGGTTATACATAAATAGTATGATTTTATAAAATGTCAGTATTTTTTTTGTAAAGTTTTCATGGTTTCTGATTGTCGTACCAGTAAATATATATTTTAACATTCCTACAAAAAACTGATTAATAAATTGGTCTTTTTTATGTGTTCAACCATTGTTGTATTAATTTGTGCAAACGCGGGAAAAATCTACAAATTGATTAAAAAAAATATATTTCAGTATTATTCCAGGTAAAAATGGACTTTAGGGTTTACGATTCCAGCTTTGTGATTGGTCTAAACGCGGACCAAGTTTACAAAAATGTAACAAGACGTTTAATTTTTGTTTAGGAAGTTTTTCAGAGGGACTACTTTTCAGGGCGTTACAAATTAGACAAAATACAATAGTATTTTGTGGTTAAATAAGTTCAAATTTGTTGTTCATCATTCATATTATTATGAAAATTGTTTTTATGGTTGAATTATAGTATAATTTTTTCATTATATCTATTTAAAAATGTGTTAAACCACCCGCCTAGCCTAAATGAAACTGACAGGTGGCGCCATTCAACAAGCTACTTGCGAACTACGTGACAGTTGTAAATTATTATTGTTAGTATTTGTTCATATTTCTATCGAATTTTGTTGTAATTTGTGGATTTGTGTGAATGTTATTTAAATAAATGTGATTTAATATGTGCGGAAAGACATTTAATTGTTATTGATTTTATTTTCAATATTAATGAGTAATTTTGTAACCGTTTGTTTTGTCGATGATAAGACGCCGAACGCCGAAGGAAAATGACTGTTCGAAGTTGTTGTGATAAGAATATTGGCAATTCGCCCGATATTGGATTGAGACAAGTTGATCTTTATTCTGCACTAGGTAAGAACGAAATTCTCAAATATTTGTCAATAATAATATATTATTATGTAAATGGGAGGTATGGTATTTAGGACACAATTTATGATTTTGTTTTATGTTGTTGATAAGAAAATGCTTATTGTTATCGTTGTTCTTATTACAAATTATTTGCTTTTTGTATAAATTATGGATACCATAGCAACATATATATATTTTCGCGCCTTTTAAGTTTCAAATGTGCCGTTATACCGGGTGAATTGTAACCGAACCTAAAAAGATAGGTTAGTACGTTTTAATTTGTATTTAAACCAAATTTTTAACAATATTAGCAAAATAAGAAAATTTTGATATGTTTCGTGCAATATTTATTTTTTAAATAATATACACATCCAGGGTGGTGATCGGCACAGCCGAACAAAGGACTTTAACATGTAAAATCAGACTTTCGTAATTTCCTGCTTCCCTAATTATTTTAAGTAAAAAAGCTTCAAATAAAAGTTGTAGAGCATAAAATTCTACATCTGAATCAATAAGCAAAATTAATTTTGTTGGCCTTGTAACGGCAGAAATTTAGTATGAAAATGTCGAAACTTCAAACATAGCAATAGCCATGGAATTGAAACAAATGTTAACGATTTATTTGTCAAGCTTCAATTGCTTATTTCTTATGTGACTATAAATCAGATTAGCACACCCAGTAATGGATAATATGCCGTGATAATATATTTATTTGTTTCTTTATTTAAATACATACCTGCATATTTACTAATGCTAGAAATTATGTATTTTAAGTTCCTTTCCATAAAACGTTACTATTATTAATTTGAAATGATAATTTTCTTGACAGTGACATTTATCTGTCAGTTACATACATTTGAGCTGAACTATGTAACAACGGAGATGTGTTTAAAGCATAAGCTCAGAGATATAATTTTTATATTACTTTATAAATTTATCCATAAAATATATAGAAAAAGTATTAAAACAAACTTGTAGAAAATATAATAATCTTTAATTTCTATAATAACAAATTGAGAAAAAATTACATTTAAAGGTATTTTTTGAAGAAAAACTATCTTGAACTTCAAGTAAAGTACCATTTATGGTTATCCGATTGACACCAAAATCTAATGGCTTCTTTCCATATTAGAATAAGGTGGAAATACATAGTTTCAAAATTTTCTGCACACACACACACACATACATACACACATACTCACAGACATCATCGTGAAAATGTTAGAAATGGATTGTATGGACCTTAAAACATGGTCATTTACCAAAATCTCGATATGCGATTTTTAGCACGATCCCTATACCTCCCTTACCAAGGGTAGCGGGAGGTAAAAATATTGAGTTGAACAAATCCAATTACATCAATATATTTTATATTCCTGTTATGTTAAGACCAGTTACTGACACAAAACGTACTTTGAATGCATAATTTACGATTGAGGTTGTTGAACAAACAATATCTCCTCCAAATTCATATAATTATACAATTTATACCCTTTTAAATCGCGAAATAAATTCATGTTCCTCATTTTTGATACATCCCGTATATCTGCTCCTTTCTGATTCTGTGTCATCTGAAAATTTCATCTCAGCCATCTAGCGTCAGCGTGAAACAATCTTCAGTCATGTCAAATGTTTCGAGAGAGACAGACGTGTTTTTAATTCGCGCTTAAAGCATATTTTCGAGGTTTAAATAAGTGTTTACAACAATGGTAGTAAAGTTCGGTAAAAACGAACCTGACAGGCGAGGATTGTTGAATAGCATGAACGAGATGTCGTCCGAAAGAATGGTGGAGAATGGTAAATATGTCATGTTAGATTTTTTAAGAAAATGTGAAAGAAAATGTTGACGTTTGTAGGAGTAACGCCCTATTTTTACCGTCGGTTGTTATTGTTTTTCTGTATGAAAATAATCAAAAAATGATTGTAGTTATCTGTGGAATTGTTTGGAATGTTTTAAATGGCTAGAAAAAATAAAAATAGATAAAATAAATACTAGTATTTTTGCGGATTCTAAGAAATACTATCAACAAAAAAAATATTTGAAAATCTTATTTGTTTCCAATAAGATACAAATAGTTTTTTAAATTTTATTCAAATGAGGTTTTTGAATGAAAGATGTTTTAAACATGGTCAAATTTCTAAGTATTTGATTATTTCTGTAAAGAAAATAAATGTGTAGATTTATTACTTAAAAATCCTTTACGTAAAGTTGTAAAACATAAGTGTTGAAAAATCTGTTTTTAGATTTATTCCAAGTTTGTGTAAACATAAACATTGTTTTGTGCAATGAAATATTTAGTTTGAAAATGTAAAAATTGTCATTAAAACTTATTTAACGAAATTACTGATAATACAGTTTTAAATAACTTTTTTTTAAATTGTTTAAATCGTTACAAACAAATTGAAATTAAGGTTTTTCTAAATAATAAATTTATCATGAATTTTTGTCCATACTATTTTGTCTCTAGCGTTTTGTCCGGTTTATATAAAATATTTAAACCCGGAATAAATAGAATTAAATGTCATCCATTTGACCCTGTACCATTCAAAGTAGCATCTTTACTTTCTCATTTTATTACGCAATATTTTAAGATGAATCTTAGATAGTAAAAAAAAAACATATACATATGTAAACAAATAAATAATATACAGGATGGAGACCGGTACAGCCGAACATAGGAGTTTTACATGTAAAATCAGACTTTCGTAGTTTCCTGTTTCCCTATTTATTTTAAGTAAAAAAGCTTCAAATAAAAGTTGTAGGGCATAAAATTCTGCTTCTGAATCAATAAATAAAATTAATTTTGTGTTCCTGGAAACGGCAGAAATTAGTTGTGCAAATATCGAAAATCACCCCAAAAAGAGACAAAATAAATAACCAATGTTAACAATTTATCTGTCAAACTAGGTCAATTTATTTTTATTATTATTTGTAATTTCTAATACTGGAACAGAAATTGGAAATAATACCTAATAAAAATAACATGACAGATAAACTATTAGACATTTCTTATTTATTTTGCCTCAATTCCATGGCTACTGCTATTTTTGAAGTGATTTCTGCCGTTACAAAGCATACGAAATTAATTTTGCTTATTGATTCAGATACAAAATTTTATGCTCTACTCCTTTTATTTGAAGTTTTTTTACCTTAAATAATTAGGGAAGCAGGAAATTTAGAAAGTTTGCTTTTACATGTTAAACTGTATATTTATAAACATTTTTTTAAAGATATAATATTTAAATTTTCGTTCTAAAAATTCGAGTTTTTAGTGAATAAACGTATTCTGTCTGTGTCGATTTTTTCGTCCACCATAACTCATAATCAAACTTCCAAAAATTTATTTTTTCCGTATTTAACCTTTCTGTATTAATATATAGAGTTGATTAGATTTTGGGTAAAATTGGACAACCGGAAGTATTACTTTACTTGAAGCCCATAATAGTTTTTAATAAAAAACTATATTAAAATGTAATCCAAAACTTATCCATTTTAGTCTTTAAGACTTTTTTTATCAATGGAAACAACATTTAGATTTTGGCTAAAATTAATACTTTTCTTGAAGCTCTGAACAGATTTTTCTGGAAAAATATACTATGATATAATCCAAATTTGGTTTTTAAAAGTCGTAAATGATTGAAACAACATATTAGATTTGACTATATGATAAACCGGATGTGGTACTTACCTTCGAGATCTTAACAGATTTTCAAAGAAAAACAATGAAATGTAATCCAAAATTTCAACTTAAAGTTCATTGTTATTTTAAACTTGGAATCGACGAGAGGTTATGTGCTGGCCACCTCAGATTTTTTTAATGTAAAAGTATGAATACCTAATCACGTCAACAATAACAAAAAATATATGCTGTACAATAAAAATGTACAATTTATATAACATATTTTCCGACTTTTCTATGTGTAGAACTGCCACATCTGTTAAAATTTAACAGGTGTCGTATGTAACGGACATATCCCTAAACTTTCTTTTTGTTTGATTAGGAAATCCGTTAAACCAACAAGTGTTATTTACTTGGACACTTGAACAATTTAATGGGTTAATATCAATTCTACTACAGTTTTAAACCAACGCCTACATATAAGGTCTTTTCGTGAATGACATTTGACATTTGTATTTCATATATTGTAACTACCACGCAAATTTTGTTGCTATGGATACGTATTTATTTTATTCACTATATGCTAGGCAATTAAAAAAACTTTTTACGTTGGTCGTTTATTAATGATAATTTTCTAATAGCGAATGATTTTCTATTAACTAATAAAGGCGATTAATAATCAAAACATTTTAAAGCGTATGATCTCCTATACCAATATAGCAAATTTTTTTGAAGAAGAAGAACTAAGAATTTTTATGTTCCATCCCATCATTTCAGTAAAAAAAATTATTTTCTTGTAATGTACTTTATATTTTTCACAATCTGTCATTTATACATTCTCCCTATTGTCTATTTTTAGTTAGAGAATTTAATTAAACTTCCCTGTTATTTAATTATGACCGCGACTAGTTTTTATGATAAAATCCACAATGTCTTCATTACTGTAATGCTCTTTGTATACGTGACAAGTGCAATGTTATTTATACCTAGTCAAGCAGACTAAAATAAATACAAAGCATAGCTGGGTTAGGTTTCTGCATTAGTGCCCTACCCTTATCGATTTGAGACTGATTAGTTTTAAAATAAAATGCGTGCAACCATGCCCAATCATCCATTATGTTAGTCAGCGAAATATATTTGCAAATGAATACTTGATAATGATTTATGGATTTTGAAATAATAAATATAGAAATTTGTATCGTTGGGGAGGTTTACCAGCGAAAGAAGCAGATTGGCAAAAATTACAGGTTACGCTATTTTTGGGGTGTTTTTCGATATTTTCATACCAAATTTCTGCCCTTACAAAGCATACAAAATTAATTTTGCTTATTGACTTAGATGCAAATGCTCTACAATATTTATTTGAAGATTTTTACCTCCCGCTACCCTTGGTAAGGGAGGTATAGGGATCGTGCTAAAAAAAGCATGTGTGTGTGTGTGTGTGTGTGTGTGTGTGTGTGTGTGTGTGTGTGTGTGTGTGGATCCTCTTTACGCTCTAACTCAAATACTTTTTCTATATATTTTTTGGATAAATTTATAAAACTATAATTTTAATTTCGGAGTCTACGCTTTAAACGAGGGAGGTATTGTGTTGGCCACATAAATAGTTAAAAAATTCTCAAAAATTCTGTCGGTATTTTACAAGATATTTAAAATGTACTCCCTAGGTTAAAAAGTTGAGCTGCCAAATTAAAAAGTAAATATTATTGCGCGCAGTATTCAAGATGAAAAAATATTCTTACATCAAACCTTCAAGGTCCTGGAGTTTTGTAATTTCCGCGTTCTTATAATTTTATTGTTATTTATTTTGTTTTTCCATATGTTGATTTTGTTTGTTAAAGTGTGAATTGTATTACCCTAGAAACAAGTCGAAATAAAAGTAAATAATTCGCTAGTACTTACTAGAGCAGAAATAACTTGAGACCCGCAAAATAAATCATTACTTTCAATATTTAATTTTTACGTGAGCAATAGAGCATTGTGACTGAGAATTTCTACCTATTTCTTGTACTACTTCTGGTATTGCTTCTTGAATTTATGCTAGTAAATAAATAACAACTTTAAAGGACATAATCTTCGAATAAACTTTTTTATAAGACACTCTAGGGCTATAGGCAGTATGATTATATTTTCTGTACGGTAGTACGATAATAAATGTATTTTGTATTACGGTACAGCTTTTACGGTAAACTATAACTTTTATATGCTATTAAAGTAAAACATATAAGGTAACTACAAAATACAAATGTGAATTCAAAGATACCTTGTGAATTATATGCATAAATTAATTCAAAATGAATTTTGTTTAATTTTAATCACACATAGAATACATACATACATCGTATACATACATAAAATCAAGTATGTTCCACTTAGTGGGTTATCACAAACCCGAAAATAACAACATCAACTTAAATGGGAAAAATAAAAAATATTAAAACATGATCAAATAGTAATCATTGCGAGCACATTTTTTATTTATTTAGAACCACTTTAGGGGGCGTCCCGGTTAAAATTCGACTTGACCCCTTTTAATGTCCATCCTAATAAATATGCATTTAAATATTCTATGAGCATTCACAGCTGTAGTGGCAAAATCACCACATGGATTATTTTAAAAACATGTACTATTACAAATCGTATATTATTGATTGATTGTGGAATATATTTGTATTTATACATGGTCAAATACTAATATATAATGAATAAAATTGTGTAATAGACGTCAACCTATAGGCATCCACAGTTGACGTGGAGAAATTACCACAAAAAATAATTTAAAAACAATGTATTTAAACATTCTACGAGTTATTTATATTTATACATAAATATATTATGTATATTATTGTATGAGAAGGGTTATCAGACATCACCTTATAGGTACTCACAGCTATAGTGGAGAAAACACCACAATAATTATTTTAAAAACATATAAAACATCGTTTGTATATTTATTATATTTAAAAATTCTATGAGCCTAGTAGTATAAATTATTGTCTCTTGGTGGCAGCACCAACATGTTTTAACAATTTTTGTAAATAAATCCAATAAAATATAATATTAATAAAATCGTACATTTATGTTTTCAAGCAAGCAACAATGCTAGGGTGTAGCAGACTTGCACAAACCAAAGTTCTATATTTAGATTGTTACTTGTTAACTTGTGTTTGAAATTGAAATATATAGAACTACATTTTATAGCTTAGAAAATATATTTAATTAATATGTACAAAAATTACTACGCGAAACATGCGAGATTTTGCACTATTTTCTACCAATTTTTCAATAAGAAATATATGTATTTAACGCAGAAATGAACACAAGATGGTAGTAGAAGTTTCGATTTTATTTTACTTAGAAATTAATTAAATAATTAATTTTAAAAATACGAATCGGGGTTGTTTTTATATTAAACTACATTAATTTAAAATTAATAATAATACATATTAATTTATTTCGTACATTTATTCATTACCACAATTTTGATTTGTTTGTATATCTGTTTCATGGCAACTTTATAGGCCCGCGGGCGATAAAAGCCAAATTACGTCCACTTTTGAATGCAAATAAACATTTCTTTTATAAAAAAAAAATTGTGAAGTTTTTATTTTTTAAATCTGTAAAAAAATTATTTGAGAGTTTTATATTAATTTTAGAATCTTTCTTTTCAGCGGCGTTCGACCATGTTCGAGACAACATCGACGGTTTGAACGGGACCCCCGGCATCGAAGACAACGATCTCATCTTCCTTAAGGCCCTTATGGAATCGCCTGCCATGCGAGGAATCGTAAAGGTCAGTGCCAAAATATATACCATGTCAAAAAGTTATTTTATTCGAATTTGATTTTGAATTCATCTTTAATTGTTTTGGATTTAATATTTGCTTAATTGAAACAATTCATACAAAGGGGGGAAGTAATATATTATTTATACTTAATTTTTCTAAAAAACAAGTCAAATATTTTTCTTGAAATTAAGACGATAAAAGAGCAATCTTAGGGTGAATGTAACCGAAGCGTGTGGATAGAGATATGGTTATATAGGTAGTCACGCAGGTATATAATATAATGGAAAATATCTGCCGGGTTGTAGACCCACGATCAGAAAGAATTTTGGAGGGAATAAGGTTGGCGTCATGCACACAAGTAGTCAGTGAACAGGTGCAAAAGTAAAACCGATTGAGAAATTCTTCCCTACCAAAAATAATTTAATAAATAAGTAAAAGACCTGCACTAAAAAAATATTTGAACCGATTCGTCGCTCCGCCTGTCGTTCAAGACAACAAATATTAAGTGATAGATGGAATACGATTTCGTTTTTCATTTTTCTACTGGAAATTAATTTATGAATACATGAACGGAAACTGTAGTATGTTTCAAGATATAGTACACTGACATGACTCACTAATGATAAATTATGTATACAGGGGGTTAAATAAAATAAAATAATTATTTAATTTATTTAATAAATTTATTAAACATCGTACAAAAAATTAACTGAATGTTTTGTACGAATGTATTTTGTATACATGAATTGTAATAAGATTTTGGAGGAATAGCAGAATTACTCTAAACGTATGTTTCTTGAAATGTTATATATCAGGGATGATTGCAATAACATCATCCAAGGACTCAATAGCGTAAATTTGGTGTATTGGAAAAGTTCAATAAGGAAAAGGCAAATTTCAGACCAAACTGAGTTAAATTCCTTACATTTTATTTAAATTCCTACAACTTGCTACATTATTATTGGTGTATAGACGACCAATAGGAGTTCGTACCAATGATGTCACTAGAATCCTTACACAGGATATTTTCGGCTATTTTCCGTATTATTCGATTGTCGCTTTTTAAAGTAAATGAATGTGTGTATGCTCTTTGAATTTTTTGTACGATGTTTAATAAATCAACTGAATGTTTTGTACGAATGTATTTTGTGTACATGAATTGTAAGATCTTACTGTGTCCATGTTATTTTGTATGTATTACATTTTTATTGTATAATCGTTGTAGACCCTGAAGAAGGTGCAAGGGTGCACCAAAACGTTGGTATAGTAAGAATAAATGCTGTTTGACTGAACTTTCGAGTAATTGTTAACACCTAATTTAGCAATAATGTTTGTATTAATGAAAACTAATTTCCATTAAATAGATTGAACAACCCCGAACAGAATATAATTAGTCAAAGGTTGTATACTTCGAGATTTTCGTATTCGCTTTGTGATGTTCAATACTTATTTCTTTCTTTATTGAATTTCCTCTTATTGAGGGTTGCCGTGTGCTATGTTCATTCAGAATGTTAATTCCTTTGGCATATTGTATTCTAATCCGATTCCTGAGGGTTCGTATTCGTATTCAGCGATTGTAATTACTAACACTAACATCGTCTTTGGCATTCAATGAAACAAGCATCGTTCTGTCTCTATTCCTCGATCAAGTTTCTATCTTTGATGAATTAGAAAGTTATACTGGAGTTTGTCTGTTGCCAATTTCTCTTCGTTTCAAGCTCATTCGCTGGGGAATGGTTTTTTTACACTTTGACATTTAGAAAAGTGGACAGAGGGAATCAAAAATTACATCGAAAAATATTGGATTATAATTTTCACTTGAGGATGACCGGGATTTTACCATTTTTACGATGATGTATGTATGTATGTGTCTGTGTGTGTGTGTGTGTGTGTGACAAAAGTTTTGGATAGCATAACTTCAATAGCACGATTCCAAAAATTATAATGTTTCGTATTCCTCAAGTTTACATCCAGAAGAACAACTGATTAAATTTTGGTTATTATTGGTGAACCGGAAGTAGCTTCATTTGAAGATTTAACAGTTAAATTTGATTTATTGACATTTAACGTTATTATAACTAAAGAATATATTATTCTTTATACTTCATATTCAATAGATATAGAGTTAAAGAATTTTAAAGAAATTAAATTTTATAAATCAGCCAGCTATGTTAAACATGGAAACTACTAATATATTCATATAATTCAAATTGACAGATGTCAGTATAAATAAAAAGTAAATTAATGTGGCAGAGATGAGGACGTTGAAGTAGATGTTGGGGAAGACACGGAAAGATAGGTAAGGAAATAACTCTAATGTTACAAGTTTCTAGAAAGATACAAGCGAGATGATTACATTGGTTTGAAAATGTCATGAGGAGAAATGAAGAATATATTGGATGAATGCTAGTAATAGAAGACCAAAGATAAGATGAAAGGACTGTATTGCGGAAGACTTGTGAGAAAATGAACTGAATGAGAACGACACGTAAAACAGAAATGAGTGGTAAAAGAAAATAAAAAATAGCGACCCCTAACGAATGGGGAAAGCTAAAGAAGATGCAGATGATAGTGTCAAGTGCAGTTTGCATAGTTTGTTTATGAAATAATTTTACTGGAAATTTAGAATCTTTTGCAAGAAATGTATGGAATTTATACATAATGCACAGGATAGACGGAAGGTATTATGCTGGCCACAACAGATTTTTTTTTCTGTAATATATGTATTGGAATTTAATCCTGTTTGAAGGGTTGTAAAATAAAAATAAATAAACTCCCGCTTCGCAATCCCACCAAATTTCATCTGTGTACCGCCTTTTCGTTCCGGGCCCCCGTATTGATCGGGCGTCGAGTTCGGTACCGCGAGGTGTCTGGAGGCGTCGCGTGACGTCATCTACCCACGCAGTCTGCACTGCCACGTGTCTGGCTTTGAGGTTATGTCACGGTGCAGCAGGAATAGGAGCAGGAGTGCGAGCAAACAGCAGGATTCGGTGTGTGGGTTGTTGGCTGGTCGTGGGTGGTGATAAGGAATTGTGGGTTGTCGGGGGGGTGTTGGGATTGTGGGAGATTGGGAAGGGGAAGAAGAAGGATGGAATGAATGAATTGACAAGGTATGTGGGTAAATAGAATGATACGAGTATGTACTGTTAAGATTTTTTTTATTTTTTTAACTATTTTGTTGTAAGTATGCAACAAATAGTAGTATAGGTAACAACACTATTTTATATTCTATTTTGTGATGAAAAAAATATGGGATATTTTGTTGACACAAGAAAAATATTTATTTTTACGATGTTCTTTATATGTTCCACGAGAGATATCATGACAGAAATGATATATTTATTTTTGAAATGGGGTTGAGGGTGTTCCGTCAATATTTGCTGACATCTTATTTCGTTTGTATCACAAGGTATATAAATATTTATCTTTTTGGATGACATATCAATGCCATTTTTACCTCTCGCCAGAGAGGTATTGGATTCATGCTAAAAATCGCATATCCAGATTTTAATGATTAAGCATGTTTTAAGGTCCCTACAATCCGATTTTAATATTTTTACGATGATGTCTGTGTGTGTGTGGATATATATATGTGTGTCTTAAAAACTATAATACTTAATACCTTTTTAACTACGTATTTCTCAATCGGACATTACTGGGAAGAGCTGTTCGTTCCAACAGTAAATAATACAATATTTATGTTAGTATTATCTATAAAACTGAGGGTAAAGGTAACTGATACTATACTCAATTAATTGCCATCTTAAATTTTATTACTTTAATAAAAATTATTTGCGAATTATCAAAGACGAAAACATTTGTCACATGCAGACAATGGTTTATTTGCAAATAAATTATTATTAAACCTAAGAAATATTATTATAAGCAATGTATTCAAGTTCTATACACTCTATTAATACGCCATATCAAAATTTGTTGAATTGGAGTAATAATCATAGCATCCAGAAGTTTATTTATTCTTGCTTTTAATATAATTGTAGGTGGTACTTTAATAAATAAATATCACTTTGCAAATAATTTAAAAAAAAAAATATAGTAATTAATTGAATATATTGTCAGTTTCCTAAAAA
Organism: Harpalus rufipes; assembly: GCA_951394225.1. Taxonomy (NCBI): domain Eukaryota; kingdom Metazoa; phylum Arthropoda; class Insecta; order Coleoptera; family Carabidae; genus Harpalus; species Harpalus rufipes. The sequence goes on from OX596280.1 coordinate 672,591, forward strand.
AAATAGAACGTATCTGTTGTCATATATTTGTCTGTAGATAATTGTTAAATAGGTAATAACATTATATTTAAATCCAGTACACTTTATGAATACATAAAATAAAAAAATGCCCAAATATAGTCTTAACTATTGTAATCTAAAAATTTATTTCTTCTTGCTGTTAATATATTTTTTCAGAGGGTACGAATACATTTGGGTTTGGGCTCGTATATTCACTATACATTGAGACAAACTATTGATAACTTTCCAAATTATACAAGTAAAAGTGTGAAATCTGTAAAACTTACAACTTCTGTATTTCAAATATCATAACATAAAAATCTTTTCTTCTTTGTGTTTCTTCGTCTACCTGCTTTTGACTTTGTGTGTCTGCTAATAATGATGCGGTAGACAACAGGATAGACAGGTAGACAGGTTGATATCGGGGTGTAACGGTGCAAGGGATAGGGAGAACAATAGGTGTCGAACCCACATAACTGTGAACGTGAACCCTTGTGGCTTAGCAGACGGACAGGAAAAGGAAAGACCGGATGTTGGCAAACGAAAGAAAGGAAAATGAATGGTTTCGCTTTCTTTATCCGGGGAAAACTCATTAGAAAAATGAAAAGTGTTTTCTTTAAGTTGAAAAGGACGAGAAATGCTATTTATAAATAAATTAAGAAATGGACAGACTAGGAGAAAAGGAAGCTAGGAAATATATAGAACAACAAACGTTTAATTTAGAAGAGTTAATTACACTTTGAAATATAATAAATCAACGAATTTAATTAAATAGAAATTTAGTCTATAGGGATTAGTAGTATTTAATTGGATTTCAACTTAATATTGTTAATTAAACTTAATTCGCGTAGAAATTTATTTATTTCTATCAGGCTTTTCTTTTTACCTCCCGCTATCTATGGTATAAGGGAGGTATAGGGATTGTGCTAAATATTGCATATCAAATTTTTTGAAATGACCACGTTTTAAGATGATGTCTGTGGATAGGTGTGTGTGGATTCTCTTTAAGCTCTAACTCAAATACTTTAATTCATTCAGAAAATTTTGAAAATTTGTATTTGTACTTTATTTTAATATGGAAAGAAGCCATTAGATTTTGGTGTAAATCAGTTAACCAGAAATGGCACTTTACTTGAAGCTCGAAATAGTTTTTCTTCCAAAAATATCTTTAAATGTTATTTTACCTTCCGTCACCTTTAGGTAAGGAATGTATTTGTACTTTATTTTAATATGGAAAGAAGCCATTAGATTTTGGTGTAAATCAGTTAACCAGAAATGGCACTTTACTTGAAGCTCAAAATAGTTTTTCTTCCAAAAATATTTTTAAATGTTATTTTACCTTCCGTCACCTTTAGGTAAGGAATGTATTGTTTTTGGTCAAAAAATTCAATAGTGACTTATTAATAAATAAGCACGTTTTGGGGTCCCTAATACGAATTTACTATTTTTACGATGATGTCTGAATGTATGTGTGTGTATATGGCGATCGTTTCGGATCACAACTCCAATACCACGATTCCAAAAATTGTAATTTTATCGTATTCCTCAAATTTAGATCCATATGCAGACATGATCAGTTTTTGGTTATAATTGCTCCACCGGAAGTACCCTCAATTGCAACTTTTAATAGTTTAAAAAAAAATCAGTTAGATATCATTTATTGACATTTAATGTTATTATAACTGACAGATGTCAGTGTCAATGAAACGAAAATGAATATGACAGAGATGAGGATGTTGAGATAGATGTTAAGGAAGACACGGAAAGATATGATAAGGAATGGAAGAATAAGAGAAATGGCTCGAATGATAAAGTTTCTAAAAAGATACAAGAGATACGATTACATTGATTTGAACATGTCATGAGGAAAGATGAAGGATATATTAGAAGAAGAATGAATAGTAATAGAACTAATAGAAGGTAGAAGAAACAGAGGAAGACCGAAGATAAGATGGAAGGACTGTAATGCGGACGACTTGAGCGAAAAGGAACTGAATGAGGACGACACGCAAAACATAAATGAGTGGAAGAAGTAAATAAAACATAGCGACCCTTAACGAATGGGAAAAGCTAAAGAAGGAGATGACAGTGTCAAGTGTAATTTAGGATCTTTTGCAAGAAAATTTATGTATGGCATTTGTACATAATACACAGGATATACGGACGGTAATGTGCTGGCTACATCAGATTTTTCAAACATGAGCGCCTTTCCCCGGGCGTCCCTAATTGCGCATGTGTACTTTGCACACTTTTCCCGCCCTCAGCTATGCGCCTGGATAAACCGCTAAAACTTATATTCTTACATAATTTAAAACGCGCGCGCAAACACCTGCATACCAACCTGTTGCCCCCCCCTTCCCCCTTCTTTTAATTCTTAATTCAGCTCTGCTGACTTCATCCGACTGCCTACACACCTATGTTGTATGTTGTCTGCTGCGCGGCCATTTTAGTTTGTTACGTCGCACACGTACTATTGTTTCACTTTAATTTCTTTCAGTTTGTAGTGAGATTTCGTACCGTTAAGTGCTATTATTAATAGGTTGTTGTGATTTATCAGTGCCTTCATTTGTGAGTGAAGTTTTCCATCAGGAGGGAAAGTTTTCGTAAGTTTTCATTGTTGATATTTAAAGGGATTTAAATTTGAATGTTGGATGTTGAAAATATTGTTTAAAAAAATAAAATATGTATGTTTTAATGATAAAAACTTATTGTTTACAAAAAAATAATTGATTACAACAATGCATTTTTAGTTTTATGGGAACAATAAGATTTTTAGGAGTTTTCTAATTAAATTGAACGAGATTTAACGAATTTTTTAACGCTTAGATCTTCCTTAGGTTAAGTTTAATTGACCTCTCTAGTCGGTATTATTATTCCCATGTGTGAGTCAGTTAATGGGCGTTGCCAAGTAACGCAGAAACAACAGGTTAACTGTTTATTTCTTAAAGACGCCAGACGCGTTCCGAATTTGTATATTTTTGACTGTACTGTACCATGTTTTTGTCTGTAGGTATTGCGGTATTGTGTATTAATTGTTTTTCAATGACTTTTTAAGCAGTTGGAATAAGATTTAGAAAGTTTTAAGTTGAATGACATACTTAGGAATTAAAGCGCGCTAAATTTTTTAAGTTTGCGTAATTTAGAAGTTATTAATGAGATTTTCCCAGGAAGTCTAATTGTTTTCAAGGTGGAAATAGAGGGAATCTAATTAGAATAACATACGTCATTTTGAAATACTTTAAATAAAAATAAATATTATAAAATTATATAATTTATTTAATTTGTATTAAAGCTAAGCAATTATATAAATAATTTAATTACAATTCAGCATTTTATAGTCCATAATCAATTAATAATAAATATATAAATAAATGGTTGCACTTTTTTAACGGTACAATGTATATGAAACAACAAAGGTAAATAAAAAATATAACAATGTCGAAATATGAAAATATTTGTGTTATTATTTATAATAACCGCATGATTCATACGTTTGGCGTGCACATAATATTGAATAAATGGATAAATACACGTGTATAATATAAAGTTACATTGCCTACACCGGGTGGTGATCGGCATAGCCGAACATATGACTTTAACATGTAAAATCAGACTCCTAATTTCCTACTTTCCTAATATTTCAGGCAAAAAAGTTTCAAATAAAAGTTGTGTAGAGCATAAAATTTTGCACCTGAATCAATAAGCACCCCAAAAATAATAATAGCCATTGAATTGAGACAAAATGAATAACAAATGTCTAATGGTTAGGGTAATTTATTTTTATTAGGTATTATTTCTAATTTCTGTTCTAGTTAACAATTATCTGTTAATTTAAATTGATATTTGTTCAGTTGAACATCTATAGCTATTTTTGGGGTGATTTTTGACATTCTAACTTCTACCGTTACACAAAATTGATTCTGTTTGTTTATTCAGATACAGAATTTTATGCCCTACAACTTTTATTTGAAGCTTTTTTACCAAAATAATAATTAGGGTAACAGGAAATTACGAAAGTCTGATTTTACAATTTAATGTCTTATGTTCGGCTGTGCCGGTTACCACCCTGTGTATACATAAATATACAGGGTGTTTCAAGAAAAGAGATCAGCTTGATTATTTTCTTTATTATTATTCCCAATAATAAAGAAAATAATAAATAATAGAAGTGTCCCGTATCCGAGAAATACCCAGTATACATACATACATACAGTCACTTTAGGGAGTGGTATACTTATTCAATATTCATTTATTGATTGAATAACTTTCTACGTGAAAATATGATACACAAAAGATATGAAAATGATATAGTTTTATAATATTAAAGATACATATTAATTATTTGAAGATCTTTTGTGTGAAAAAATATAAAATATTATCGCTGATAATTTTAATGTATAATGTACCCTCCTAGGAAATTGTACTTGTGATTACGTCTATGATATATAGAACTATCCCCTTCCGAAAATAAGTTCTAGATACGCCACTGAAGGGGATAGTTTCTGTGGGAAGAAAAATATAATTGGAAAGATCCTGTACTTTTGAATTAATTTATCAAAGATGTATCCATGGCCAAATATTTAGGGCTCCCAAAACCGTCATACGATATATTTAATCATTTAGTTAAAAAAAATAACTGTGGCAATAATGACTTTATTGAAATATCCTTATTAACAACAAAGCATTTTTTATAATCATCCAGAAGTTTATTTATTCTTATTTTTAATATAATTATAGTGGTACTTTAATAAATATATATCACTTTGCAAATAATTTTAGGTACTAAAAAAATAAAATTTAATATAATTATTTGAATATGTTGTCAGTTTCCTTTACCTTCAGTTTTATAAATAATACTAACATAAATATTGTATTATTAACTGTTGGAGGTAAAAAAATTAGCACGTGTCTGTTGTCATATATTTGCCCGTAGATTATTATTAAAATGATAAATTTAGGTAATTACATTATTTTTAAATCCAGTATACTTTATTAATATGTAAAATAAAAATTTGCCCAAATATAGTCTTAAATATTGTAATTTAAAAATTTATTTCTTCTTGCTGTTAATATATTTTTTTCAGAGAGTACGAATACATTTAGGGTTGGACTAGTATATTAAAATAAAACTTTATATACATTTTTCTCAAAAATATTGTTATATAAGGGTATCAATATATTATATTATTGAATTCAGAATAAAATTCTCGAAATAGCAATAGTTACAAAATAAAATGAATACTGTATATTATATTTGGAAAATATATATTATACACATTCATTGATACAATACTAACAAATCATTAATAAATGATCATCATTCACTATGTATTGTCAGCAAATTTTTGTTAAGCATTAGTTGCCTTATAGTTATGCGTCATGCGTCATACTTAAAATATTTTGAATGATCTTAAATGAGTAGACAATTATAATGCAATTTTTCATTTCCTTTCTTAAATGCTGCATTCGTATTCATGACAACAGATTATTTTCTGCATTGTTTATAACAACAATGTGACTAATTTCCTTTCCTCTTTTCATAAGAATTATAAACACGACGAAAAGATATTTGAATAGGTATAGTCTGATCAAAAAGTGGCTGTAAATATATTTTATAGTTCAATTCGACTTTGAATTGTACAATAATAATTTATGCAGTAAAATAAGTGTATAAATGTATTTTGAATATGTTTGTTAGACGTAAACATGTTAAGTTGATAAACTGTTGTTATTAGAATAAAATATTCCCAGAGCGAACAGTTTAACCGTAACCCGTAACATTGTTATTTCAAATTTCAATGTATGAGAAAAATATTTAATTATAATTTACAATATAATTACGGCATTGGTAAAAACAAAGCATTATTCCTTTTTTCCAACTTTTTCCCTTAGTGTTATTATATCATTGTTCTAAATATTTCAACCATAATATCAAATCGAGTTTATATAGCAAAATAATCATTTCATCCAAGGTTGCACAGATTTTCATAACGATTCCATAACAAAAGCTTTTTGAATATCTGTTCGAAAAGACTTTTCTGGAAATATAAAGAAGACATTTAGTGGAAAATATGCGTGAAGATATATTATCATCGCTCTTTTCCATTTACTGGGCCATTCATTGTTATTTATGGCCCTAAAGTGTTAGATAAAAGCAAAACGTGATTCGAGATTTCGGGGAGTTACATTTAAGAGAGAATTAACTGCCTTAGGGATTTGATTTTACTTCAAAGTTTAAAGATCATTTTGGCAGAGGGGCGCTAACAAGAGGCGCAATAAGAGCGTAGGTAAAGACATACTTGCGCCCTTTGAAAGACGGGCGAAGGAGGCGCCAAAAATTTGATTTGCCTATTGCATAATTTTGTCTAGTTACGGCCCTGGAGGGCGAACGTACATTAATTATTAAGAAAGTACTGGGATGTAAGTACTAAGTACCATTTTTATTTTTCTAAGGTTTGCAAGACAAGCTATTTTACGCACTTTCTATTTAAATGATTTTAAGGAAAGTATAATTATATATATATCAAATCTGGTATATACATTTAATTTAATACTATGTACCTATCGCTTCGGAGCCAGCCCATTTTACAGTCATAAAACTTAGTAGTTTTGTTTCATGCAAGACAAACATTCTTTAATAATATTTAATTCTTTAGTAAATAAACAGTTACTGAAACAAATAAAGCTGTAAAACAAATGTTCAAGGAACAAAGTCTTGCGAATTTTTAGACAATTACTTCCCGAGTAAAATTGAACATTTGGGATTTCTAGAATAGAAATAATTATTATTAAACCTGATATTAACAAGCTAGCCGAATGAGTTTGGAAGCTCGTATACCAATTGCACTTGACACTGACATCTGTCAATCAGAATTTTCTTAATATAGTACCTATAGTCGAATTTTTTGACTCTGTCGGGTACAGTAATAAAACTATAAATGAACTATAAATATCGCAATTATGATAAAGCGGCATATCCTTTACTTTCTGTAGTATAATACTGTTTGGCATCGGCCCATATTATTGAGCCGCTCTATTCATGCATGTTAAAGGACTGTAAGGCTATTTCCTATACATACCTGATAGACGTTTGATTCAATGCATGTATAGAGCGGCTCAAAAATATGGGCCGATGTCAAACAGTATTATACTACAGAAAATAAAAGATATGCCGCTTTATCATAATTGCGATATTTATAGTTCATTTATAGTTTTATTACTGTACCCGACAGAGTCAAAAAATAATAAAGTATTGTCATTCTATTGTATCTTGAAACATACTATTTGAGATTTAACCTGGACAATATTTCTAAATATATTTCTAATACTTTGTTTATACATAATTGTAATAAGGTGTATTCCTAATTTACATTTTAAATGACATCAGATTTGATTTAGCAAAAAACAAGCAAAGAATTCAAAACAGAATAAATTACATTTAATTACCATATTATATGTAAACAAACATTTAAAAATAAGCAACGTGAATGACGTCACTTAATCGTACAACCTACACAACATAAGATTAAACATATTTTATTGTTTGATGACTATGTATTCTAGCATAATATGCATACGAGTATATGTATGTATTATGTATCTAGTTTAATGAAATAACTCCCTATTAGAGTATTAACTCTATTCAGGGTCCGGTACTAAGCTAATTAGTGCGTAGGTCACTCCTAGCCTAGCCTAGTTATGAGATAATGCTATTAACAGTATTAACACTGACCTAAGCTGCATTGTGTTTCATTTGCTATAATTAAAATTATAACAAGAAATTGTGTAAACTCCTACACATAATGAATGCATCATTATTCTTATCAAAGTCAACAAAAGTTAATCTGCTTCTTCTATATCTTGAAACACACCGTATCTGTTTCTATAGGTGCAAGATCGTTTGAACCAGGCTCCTGAATTACCGGCGCCTGTAACCACCACTTCGGCCCGACTTTTGTCGGACCTGCTGGCCAGCACATCTCTGTCACCTGCGTCTCCTTCAGCTGCAGAGCTGAAGCAAATTCTTCAGCAGCCTCATCTGCAGCATCTTTGCCACACGCACGACCAGATTGGCAAACTGAGAGGTGCCAACGGCAACAAAAACGTACCAGGTAGGCAAAAAAATCTTTTAGAATACGTCAGACGTTATATTGTAACGTTTATTTATTTGGGAGAAGTAAAAAATAATTAAAATAAAAGTTTATTAAATTTTCAATAAATAAGCAAATTGTTGGCAATCATAGAAACACCGTCTATGCAATAGCAAAATGCACAATATAATACCAATAATTAACACATCTATTCAACACACAACGAAACACAAATTATCGACGCCAAAATCACCTTAATCGCGTGATTGACAGAATGGCATTCTTTCTAATATCTATAAAATCTTTGAATCAATTTTATATAATATAATAATAATAATCTTTATTGTATCCAAAATTTTACATCTTATTACAATTTAATGGGGGTGAGTTAATTTTTTACAAGTATTTTCATATCATTTGCGTAGTTTACATTACATTAATGGAGATGAGATGATGAAAGGGACACACACAAACTTCCATACCTTACCCAGGATTCGAACCCAGAACCGCTGGCACGTGAAGCTATTACGCTACCACCAAGCCATCTCGGTCGGTAATTTTATATAAGTACATATTATATAATTTTATTTCCACAACTATTTTTCGTTATCAACATGGTTTCATGTCTGGTAGATCAACCACGACTAACCTTATGAACTTCATTGAATTCACTCTTAATTCTCTACGTGACAACTCTCAGATTTAAAAAAGGCTTTCGACAGTGTAAATCACAATGTGTTTCTGGAAAAACTCGGCAAATATTTTCACTTCACAGATGACCTTCTTCCTTTTCTCAACTCCTACCTTAGAGATCGCGAAATAACCGTGCATCTTAATAACAATAAATCAAACCCGTTCAATGCTATCTCTGGGGTTCCACAAGGATCAAACTTGGGCCCACTATTATTCAACCTCTTCATTAAGACATTCTCAAATACTTTTGTATGCCGATGACATAAAAAATTATAAAACCATCAACTTTATTAATGACTGTATTCCCTTACAAAACGACATCAACATTTTAAAATGTAAAATAATGATATACTTTGTTAAAAAATACGTTTACACTTATGCATATCACATGGAAACTAATTCGCTTGAGAAAGTAACTCAGTTTAAGGATCTTGGGATTATTTATATTTAACACAAAACTAACATTTAATGTACACATTGAGACTACTGTAAGATCATCCTACAAAAATTTTGGATTTGTAATTAGAAATTGTCGGTCTTTCTGTAAAACAACTACACTAACTTGTATTGTGTATTTGTCCGCTCTAAGCTAGGATAATGTCTTACAAGTCTGGAATCCAATATATCATAAATATATATCTAAGATTGAGTCTGTCCAGCATAAATTCATCAATTATTCTAATTTTACCCATGATTATTTTGTTTTATTGCCTGAAGTGAACTTGGTGCCATTAAGTGGCAGAAGAAATTTACAATTATCTCTCTACTTATACAAATTAATTAATAATTGTATTGATGGCCCATGTAGTCTTGAGTTAATACCATTTCACGTTCCACGAGTCACTTCAAGAAATAAAGTACCATTTCATTGTAAAACAGCTAAGACTAATTATGAATTGAAATCTCCAATAAGACAACTCTGTGTAGCATATAACAGTGTATCATGTACTATTGACATTAATATATTTGGCGACTCCTTATTTAAATTTAAGAGTATATTAACAAAATATTTTTCGGATTAAGTTACATGTTAAATTTCTTATATATGTACTTGCTGTTTCAACACATTCGTTTTTATATTTGTATATCGTATGATCGTCCTGTAATTGAGACGCGCCGGCGCGGGCTCTCACTCAGTGGCGATGGGTGCACACGCTACAATATAGCTCGAGTTCTTAATTTTGCATTACAGATACCACAACTGAAACCCTTCTAAATTCACTCCCCGATATGTATACCTCCCTAATTCGTATGGTAGGGCTCCGCAAGACCCTAGGCGAGCCTCTAGGGCTCACAGTCCACCAGGAGGATTCCGGGCAGTTAATAGTGGCCCGGATTCTTGGTGGAGGGTCTGTGGACCGACAGGGACTTCTACATCCTGGTGATGTAATTTTGGAAGTCAATGGAGTTAGTGTACTCACTCCAGAGGATCTGCAGACGGAGATTATTAAAGCGAAGGATACTGTGACGTTGAAGGTAGCAGCGGAGGCTCCAGCGAGGGCGAAGCACCAGGGGGGCGAAAGTGCAGCGGGGAAGAAGCTCACGGTAAGAAAAAGAAAATCATTTATAATATTAACAATGTAGCCATTTATAATAAAAAATAAACCGTTGTATTTCACTAAATTTGTGAGGTTATAGCTTCATACATAAAGACATTTCTCTTACACACGCACACACATTTACGCTCCACGTGATTGATTGCTATTTTAAAACTACAAAAATGTATATTGTACATATTATTTGTTCCACAAATTTATATTATATATTATTATTATTATTTTATATTATTGGTAAATATTACATTAAATTTATTTTAAATGAAAACATGTAACGTTTATTCATAGACACTTAAAACTAATTTTAGCTCGTGGAAATATGTTTTATACAAAGTTTTTCTATTTATATTAACAATAAATCTTTCTGTCTACGCCTTTGTACAATGTTTGACATTTATTTTACGCAAACGAGACCCATAAAATCATTCGTCATACATATTAAATTCAGTTCTGTTTACAACCTTTCTTTCAGTTTGTGACGTACACAGTTCACCCACTTTATTTCACATTCAAACTTTTGCTGTTTCCCTTTAAACGTGTTGTGAATAAAAAAAAATCATCTATTTTTTCATTGTGTGTGGGTCTTAGTGTATATTTTTACAGTGTTACATGCGAGCATTATACGACTACCATCCAGAAGATGACACACTTCTCCCATGTAGGGAAATAGGTCTCGCGTTTAGAAGCGGGGATGTTCTACAAATTGTAGACCAGCGGGATCCGAATTGGTGGCAAGCGAGAATTGTAGCAACCAACACCAACATCACGCAGAACATCAACGGTAATTTTGATTGTGTAATAAAGGTCATTCCCTTATACATGTAGACAAACTAACGAAATATTATTAATGAATTAGGTGTTAACAATTACTCGAAAGATCAGTCAAACAGCATTTATTCGTACCAACGTTTCGGTGCACCCTTGCACCTTCTTCAGGGTCTACAACAATTAAACAACAAAAATAACATGGATATTATTAAACATCGTACAAAAAATTCAAAGAGCATTCACACATCCATTTGGTCTAAAAAACAACAACCGAATAATACGGAAAATAGCCGGAAATATTGTAAGGATTCTGGTGACATCATTGATACGGTCTCCTATTGGTCGTCTGTACACCAATAATAATGTAGCAAGTTGTACGAATTTAAATAAAATGTAAGGAATTTAATGGAACTCAGTTTGGCGTGAAATTTGCCTTTTCAAGTGCAGAATTACTCCAAATATATGTTTCTTGAAATGTTACATATCAGGGATGATTGCAATAACATCAATGCAAGAACTGATATTCAAGGACTTAACCGCGTATATTTTGGTGTATTGGAAAAGTTCAAAAAGGAAAAGGCAAATTTCAGGCCAAACTGAGTTTCATTAAATTCCTTATATATTATTTAAATTCCTAGAACTTGCTACATTATTATTGGTGTACAGAAGACTAATAGGAGAATCCTACCACAGGATATTTCCACTATTTTCCGTATTATTCGGTTGTCGTTTTTTAGAGCAAATGTGTGTATGCTCTTTGAATTTTTTGGTACAATGTTTAATGAATTAAATGAATGTTTTGTACGAATATATTTTGTGTACATGAATTGTAACAATTTGTATGATCTTACTACCCTGAAGAAGGTGCAAGGGTGTACTGAAACGTTGGTATAGTAAGAATAAATGCTGTTTGACTGAACTTTCGAGTAATTGTTAACACCTAATCCACATCACAGTCGAGAAATTTACCCACAATTATTAATGAAACTTTCCTAACTTATAAAAGCATAATAGGCTTTTGTATTGAGTTCTATACTAATTTTAATATTTTGGCAATTTCTCGAAAGTCTTTTCATTCATTATACAAAAGAGATTATTAGGAGTGCGACAAACAAAGAACATTTTCATTTGAAGCCCATTAGTGGTTCATTGTTAATAAGCACAAAATTTATGAAGCTTGTTTGTCTGCCCTTTGAATACTCTATTTCAGTTAAGAATGGACTTACGATTCCAGATTTTTGGTTGGTCTAAACGCGAGCCAAGTTTACAATAGCGAAAAATGTGTAACAAAACATTTCAGTCAACTGTTGAGCTAGAGATTTGGCGATATCTCTTTACCTATTAATTTTTCTGACAGATTTTATATTTCTGTTGATATTATTACTTTTCCCTTCTCCATACCATGTCAATTGCCCTACGATGTTACCACTTCATAACAGCATTTTCAACATGGCTACTGAATTAGCAACAGTGTCAATATCTCCTATGTACCTATTAACTAATATATTGCTAATGCTCCTATCCTTTACGTAGATACTAACTGAATTTACTATGTTACTGTCTTGAAATGGTGTCCCTCAAGGTCAGACGCCTTTGTATGTGGCACCCGCATGGAGCGGCCTTGGCAAGTCATTCATCAATTTCGTTTGTAAAACCAAGTCTATTCTTAACTGAAATGTGTCAAAACGTTTTGAAACATCGCTTTTGGAGGATTGGATATATATTAAATATCTATACAAATATTTTATGATAGGTGGAACAGACAAGAATTCAGTACCAGCGTCTCAAGACGGCCGCGTAGGTCTGATCCCCTCTTTGGAGTTAGAAGAACGCAGAAAAGCCTTCGTAGCCCCCGAAGCAGATTACGTCCACAAAATAGGAATGTGTGGTACTAGAATCAGCAAGAAAAAGAAAAGATTTCTTTACAAATCAAAATCCAACAACGATTTCGACAAAGCAGAATTGCTCTTATACGAAGAAGTAATACATATTTATTTTTTTTACTTGGATTTTTCAATCGTTATTCTTTAGGTAACGCGTATGCCGCCATTCAAACGAAAGACTCTCGTCCTCATTGGCTCCCAAGGCGTCGGTAGACGCACTTTAAAAAACCGTTTAGTTAATTCAGACCCAGAGAAATTCGCCAGCGTTGTGCCGCATACCAGTCGACCTCAACGCGTGTTAGAAGAAGACGGCAAATCATATTGGTTCGTGGATCGAACTGCAATGGAAGAAGAAATCAGGGAACATCGCTACTTAGAATATGGAACGCATAATGGACATCTTTACGGCACGCATTTAGATTCCATCCGGGAGGTCATTAGAAGAGGTAAAATTTCAATATCAAAAATCAAATAAATATATTTTGTTGGTCTGTTGTTTCAGGAAAAATGTGTGTGCTGGATTGCGGACCGGGTTCTTTGAAGACTTTACATAATTCGGCAGAATTCTTGCCGTATGTTGTTTTTATAGCTGCACCTGGAATGGAATTGTTGAAGCAGATGTACAACCAGCCTGGAGGCAGCAGAGGGAACTTGCATTTTGACCGGTCCAGCTCCATAAGGTAACATATTGCTCGCATTATTTGAAATATTACTGATTTGGGCATCTTTGCAAATTATATTGTTTTTGATTGTATTCTGGCACAGAGATGCACTGTCCAGGTTAGTTATCATTTTAAAGAAAAAAATGTTTGAAATAAAACATCAAAACCACAATGTTCCCTCCCCCAATAGGTATAGCTCGCGCCGAGCGCGCACTCTGGAATCCTTGGCGTCTTTGTACGAAGAAGACGATCTGCGCAACACCGTCGAAGAAAGCGCGCGTCTTCAGCGCGCTTATGAAAAATACGTCGATTTGGTGCTGGTCAACGAAGACTTCGACACCACCTTCAGGAAGCTTGTTGATGCGTTGGATGCCCTCGCCACGGAACACCAATGGGTGCCTGTTAATTGGATATATTAGCTCGGTAAGCTGGTAATATACGGATGAATGAATGCGAAAGAAAAATGTTTGGATGAATGAGTGATCAAAAGAAAGTGAGGAATGTATTTAATAAGTAGATTAGGTATTAGAGGACAGCCATTTTTATATTTAACACAGGTACAACTTATCTTGGAATATAGAAAATTTTAACTCAACATTTTTTTCTTCATAATAAAATTACAATCGCAATTATTTACTGTTACTGTTTTCTTACCGCGTTTGGTACAAATTGTACTGAAAATTATAAAATAGTAAATGATTTTACGAGGATGGATTGAAAAGTTAACACGGACTACATTTTATTTTTCTACGTAGTCCTCTCCAAGGTCAACACACTTGGTCCAACGTTTTTCTAACTGATTTCTCCCAGAAAATGGTTTTCTTTGAGGTCCTCAAAATAAGCATTTACTACTTCGATGGCTTGTTTGTTAAATCGAAATCTCTTTCCAGCGATGAACGTTTTGAGTTTCGGGAAAAGATGAATGGGGGACGATTTCAAACCTCAGTTCTTGAATGAGTTGGCACATTGTCGTGGTGAAACAATTTTCTTTGCCATTCCCGGGCGTTTTTCTTGAATTGCTGTTTTCAGCTTGTCTAAAAGTGTGGCGTAGTATTGGTTACAGTTTTTACTTTATCAAGATAATCAATTTTACTTTGGTTCACGAAAGATGACAATTCAATGTCACTTGTTCGAAGAAAGAATACACAGCATTTTATACAGTAGTAGCTTAGCAACATTTCATATTAGAAAGAGAAAGATTATATGATGTATGTGTATATAGGTTATGGTGTGTAACAGATATACGTAAATGGTGACATTATTTTCTAACACATTACAAATAATAATGACATATGTCGTAGAGTTACACTGTCCTAATAGTTACCCAGTGACGTTGACATTTAAATCAAATTATTATTCCATGGTTTTTGTCAAGTTTATGTTTTTGGGTTTCGCAAATACATAGGTGAAGAGCATAAATCCTTGAGAAAGGCGTTATTTAAAAATAAACATAATTTTCAAATAAATTATACTTATTATTTTCAGTTCAAATGTATCCATAAATATTTCATGTTGCACGTCTATGTATACGAAATGCAGTGAAGTTATCTGCTAGTAATATTATACCATACGGTTAATAAATGACCTTGAATTGTCATCTTTCGTGGACCAAGCTATAACAGAATGCCTTTGGCGTCTCAATACTTCGTTTTCTTCGGGGCCGACTCACTATGTCTAATACACGCTTTCAACTGAATTTTCGTCTCTGGGGTGTAGTGGTGTATCCATGTTTCATCCATGTTATGAAACGTATTTAAAATCGACCGGATTTTCTTGGACTCCAAATTTTCGGCTGAAGTTCGTGCCCGAATTTTATTCGTCGATCTTCCATAACCATATCATGGATTTTACCCACAATTTCCGCTGTGGTAGCCGATTTTGGTCGACCTGAACGTTGTTCGTTACAGGTGCGTATCCAGCCGAAATCCCGAAACCCAGAAACTCAGTCGAAAAGGAAGGCGAAGCATTCCTAAGGACAGCATCCAACCTTATTATGATTTCCGTTGCTGTCTTTCCTTTCAAATGAAAAATCTTGATAACCGTAGTTTCAAAAACTTTTCAATCCATTACAACGGATTATCTAGTTAACCGGTTACTACGTTTTACGAGAAATATAAAAACCAATAAACAATTATAGGTTAAATCTGCTTTTTTATTAACCGCTTATTTGATTGGCTCTATTAGATACCCAGTTAACCGGGTACCATTTTCTATATTCTAAGCTTCAATCATTTTAATGATTTTCATCGAAATTTTATAAAACATTTCAAAATCATTTACTAATAATAGTTTCTTTAAGTGTTCAATGTTATCCTTAAATGTTCTGACCATGTCAGAATAAATGAGATTAAATTTCCACTCATATTAATATAGCTTAAGGAGAGTGTACGTGAGTAGAGATTATTAATACCAGGTGCTGCAATTGTGCCCAGCAGTATTTGAATATATGATAAAAATTTAGGTTTGTAAGGTTAGCAGCACTTTAAGACGCATCTACATATTCGCACGAAATATAATAATGTGAACAAGGTGAACTCACAGTCATTCGCGTTGCGGGGTCGAAGTGGGGAATGCCACTCGCGAATATCGGCGAATATGTGGCTGAGTCTTTAGAAAAGTCACGATCGCTAATGACGAGCACTACGTACTTTTATCAATATCTCTTTGTACAAATCTAGAATATTAAGGTTTTATTATATCAGCTTGGAGTGACAACGAACTTTTGAAACTGCCCTTTGCATTTATATCATTTAGAATAGATTATTATCGTGAAAAACATGCAGTGATGAAACTAACATTTTATCTTGTATATAGATAGATTTTCTTGCTATTAATATTAATATTATACTGTAAACTCTCATACAACACAATATTTACAGAATATATGTTACAGTTTTTTTATCTCTCGCTAAGAGAGGTATTGGAATCATGCTAAAAATCGCATATTTTAGTGAATAAGCACGTTTTAAGGTCTCTAGAATCCCATTTTTAATATGATATATGTGTGTGTACGATTTCTCAAATTTTATAAAACTAAAGACCTGTGTAACTACGAATTCCTCAATCTAACAGTAACGGGAAGAGTTAAATAGATTCTGGTAACAATTGGACAACCGGAAGTATAGTACTTTAACAAAAAACTTCTCACAGCCCAAACATCTCTACGGTAACTACTTGAAAAATTAAAATGTCTGTAATTGACAGATAAATGCCATTATTGTCAGTGTCAAAAATTTAAAGAGTACTGAAGGCTTTTTCTAGGAACGATATTTAATATTTCTTATTGTATTATTAATTATATATTTAAAATTATAAGTATATTACATGAACCCTTCAAAAATACCGCCAATCCCGTTAATGAATTGGAAAATCCTCGAACATTTTGAAGAAATGGAGAAAACTTGCTCATAGAATGAATTTAAAATTATAGAAAATACGTAAATATAAAGGTGTAATTAGAATTTTTTGTGTGTACAAGAAATGTTAAATACAATACTTATATATACCACAATGGGAAGGGCGAGAGGTATTGTGATAGCCACAACAGATTTTTTCGAAAAGTTTTGTATTTTGATTTACTGTATTACTATTTTCGTGGCCGCGTGCCTGAGTGTCTCGTCGCAAATCTGGAATATTTAGAATTTTAAATGACAAAATTGACCCCTGTGGTGCACACTCCACGCCAGCAATGAGTGCGCGTGAGATGATGCCTGGTAAACGCCCACACGGTACAAATATCATTACAAACAATGGGTAATATGCCGTGATATTTTCTTTTTCGTGTTGTATGAGATTTTACGTGTAGCGTGCTTAATTGTACAGGCAACTATTAATCTTAGAACTTAAACTTACTTTAAGAGAATTAATAATATAATTACATTTTTTAACGATTAGTTTTGCAGTAAATATGTGAAAGAACGAAATAGCGAAAGAACGAAAGATGTGATTATAGATATTAATAAATTACGGCTTAACTATTTCTACGAACTTAAATGACCGTCCAAGTGTTCAGGGAATGCAAATAATGTATCGTATGTTAAGTGTTTTAAAAATTTCTGTGTATGAAATTTTTGAAACGAGTAGTTTTAGAAATATAAGCATTTTAGAATTTGTGTTTTTATTATTGAGTATATTGTGTTGTTTTATTACAAAATAGTTTGTAGTGTTTGATTTTATATGAATATTTTAATATAAATAAAATTATTTGAACATTATACATGTAAAGAAAAATAAATTGAAAATCCAGAACGCCTGACCACAACCACAAATAGTAAGTAACCTTCTTTACGTCACATTTAGATAAGGAAGGTATTGTCTTTGGTCAAAATATTCGTGAGTTTTAAATGAATAAGCAAGTTTTAGGGTCCTTAGAATACGAATTTACTGTTTTTACGATGATGTCTATAGATTAAAAAATTTATAATTCTTTCATATTTCTGTACGTACATATGGAGAGTTGATTAGATTTTGGTTATAATTGGTCAATCAGAAGTACTCTTAATTGAAGTTTTTAATCATGTGTTGCCTTGTTCCTTTCTTCCCCAAATTTAGGTTTGTAATGTGCACAAAATATACAGAATTGCCGAAAGGTATTGTGCTGGCCACATCGGATTTTTACCTCCCGCTATCCTTGGTAACGGAGGTATAGGGATTGTGCTAAAAATCGCATATCGAGATTTTGGTAAATGACCACGTTTTAAGGTCCCTACTATCCAATTTTAACATTTTCACGATGATGTCTATATGTATGCGTGGATTCTCTTTACGCTCATATACTATCATAATTTTTAAACCTTGTATTTCTACCTTATTATTCTAATATGGAAAGAAACCATTATATTTTGATGTCAATCATATAACCGGTAATGACACTTTACTGGAAGTTCAAAATAGTTTTCGAAAAATATCTTTAAATGTTATTTTTTCGAGATTTATGTACATAAAAATTAAAGATTATTAAATTTTCTACAGGTTTACATTAATACTTTTTCTATATGGATAAATTGATAAAAAGGAATTTATAGAAAACGACACTTTTATAATAAAAAGGGTTTATAATGACCACGTTTTACATGATATTCTTACAAGGAGTGTGTTCCATAAAAGCGCTTTTATTATAAAAATACGCTCATATTACAATTTTTTTTGTATTTTTTAATCATATGTACTTATATTTTTAACACTTTTCATATTTTCATTTATTTTTTTGTGATTATAATTACTCCTACCATTCATTATCTAATACCAAACACGTACAGACATTAATTTAGTCAGTTTGAGGACAGCAACTCAAGCGCGCGGATGTGTGTATGGTGTACTTGTATTTCCAGACTTCTAAAATGATTTCCCGGTGCTTGGAGACGACTTCTCGACATCTGTGCGATCTGGAATATGCCTGGAGATGTTATATATTAAAGGTAACATTAGATTCTACACTTTTCCTTTAAATTTATTCAACAAAACATATAAAATTGTGTGAATTAAATGCGATATCTATCAGGAAGAAATTGTGAAAAATTCATGAACCTTACTGGGATTTGAACCCAGGGCCTTCCTATGGTTAGAGCGTCCTAGTAGGCATCTATTAAGCCCATTTCTAATATTTAAATATTTAGGAAAGATCCAAATAATTATTATCTAATTAAAAAGAGTTATTTCAACTAAATTAAAAAGATTGTGGGTAAATTTCACGACTTATGTGGATTAGGTGTTAACAATTACTCGAAAGTTCAGTCAAACAGCATTTATTCTTACTATACCAACGTTTCGGTACACCCTTGCACCTACTTCAGGGTAGTAAGATCATGCAAATTGTTACAATTCATGTACACAAAATACATTCGTACAAAACATTCAGTTAATTTATTAAACATCGTATCAAAAAATTCAAAGAGCAAATGGATGTATGTATGCTCTGAATTTTTTGGTACGATGTTTAATAAATTAAATGAAAGTTTTGTACGAATATATTTTGAGTATATGAATTATAACAGTTTGTAAGATCGTACTACTTAAACATTGTCAATATATCATCATAATACGTTACATAGAAACCATATCAACCTTACATTAGTCGCGTACCTTATACTGACGTAGTCGCGTGGGTAACATGTGTCACCCAGTTGAAATGTAATATATAGTAACATATACGAAATTCATGGATATTTATTTAAATTCTTTATTCAAAATACAAATATATTGAACCAAAATTAAATACTATTGTTATAAATTTGCCATACATTCGAATATTTACTATATTCATTCTTTGGGGTTTCGTGGCCGCGTGCCTGTCTGGTTCTAATCTGGGGAACCGAGTTCAATCCCGACTGACGCCAAAATAAGTATTTCGAATTTTAAATAGCACATAAGTGACCCCTGTGGTGCATTCTCCACGCCATCAATGAATGCCCGTGAGTTGACGCCTGGTAAACGCTCGCACGATACAAATATGTCATCATCAGTACCGAAATCTGTGGACAAAGCAGATTGGCACACCCAGAAATGGGTAATATACCGCGATGATATGGGGAAGAAACTCTGTGCAATAATTCACCTCAACCTATTCATATTTTTTGTTATTTTGGTAACATAGTCCGTAACATTTTGCATAAATGAACGTTCACTTTCAAATTTACTTGGACTCTATTCATATTCGCGAAATTCAATGTCTGAAAATCGATTAAGATTAGCTTTGTTAAATATCCAGAGACAGTTAACACTTAAGTTTTTTTTTATATTAGTAGCTGTTAGGGGTGAACATAGGGACTTACCATAGGATTTTTCTTTTATGCAATTTCCTGCTCTTCTGTTCATTTTACGACGAGTGCAAAGTTGTACAGAATTGAAAGTTTTATACAAAACTGTTCTTACATTTTTTTATTGTTTTAGTTTCTTCCTCATAAGAAATTTCTAAAGTTTCGTTAATTAGTAGCAATATTCATGACATTGTGGAAAATAATATTTGTAGTATGTACCATTTTTTTCGAAATAATTATTATATAAACCTATACAATATTTACATTGTTGAAGTCAGAATCAGAAAAAAATCTCTATCTAATGGGTTAAAACATGATACATACAAGGTACCATTTAAAATGGCTGGTTGAATTTTCGGTTTGTTATTACTGATAAATTAATCCCTTATTCTTGATCATTTTTTGTATATAACATTTTTCTCAAGTCATTGGTTCGCCCATAAAAACGCTGGTTGTTTCAAAGGAAACATTCTGTATACATTTAATATAAATTGAACTATGTAATCTAGAAAAAAATTATTGGTAAATTACCATCCAAACCCATATATCATCCTCATATATATCATCATCATCACATTAAATAATGATAATGTTCCAGAAGTTTTTGTGGAGTGGTATCTACTATTTACACGTCCGTTTCGCTGAGTGAGTGGATTTCGGTCATAGACTTCTGAGCTACTACTAGAAATTGATACATTTTCTCTGGTGGATGTTAGTGCAGTGTGCTTTATGCGTGGGATTTGGAAACGGAGTGTTCGGGATTAACAACGACGACAGTGAAATATAAATATAATTGCCGAAAATATCGTTTAATATAAATGTGTTGATTTTATTTATTATAAGTTTCCATTATTGTATGACTCTGGTGTTACCTACATATATATGTATATTGTTTATTTGTCAATGTGTGTGTACATTATATCATTTACATATAAAATGTAACAGCTTAAATTTAGTTTAAAATGTATTTGATGATATATGTTTACGAATATATGTGAAATTTCGAATTCTGCCTAATTTTCTTAAAGATTGTTTATCTTTTCCAATATATTCCGTCTGAAGATTCTTTTTCTTGTTTTCATCCATTTTCCTAGCTTTTCTACAACTACTTTTGACTCTTTATAGTGATTATTTGCTGTCAACACTTTTAATTATATCATACGTAGTCTGACGTGGTATTCCCATTAGAATAAAATGATTGACGGTGAATGATTTTTCCTATAATGTTTTAAATAAAAATCGCTAATTACTTGCCTTCGACCATTTTCTTTCATGAGTTTTCGTAAACAAACCAAAGGAAAATGATATTTTTTTGGTATTAGACTAATGTAAACTTCAAACCAAATTAAAGTTGCTCCATATATTATTACATTCCAAAGAATATTAATAAATTAAACTTTGTGCAGATTTTTTGTTAACACGCCCTTATTTATTTATTTCAAAGTACTTACTCGTGTTACAGTTACAATACCAATAAAATATCTCCATCTTGATGAGTCTTAGATAAAAAATGTTATATATTAAATGCTTATTTACATATAAGATGTAGCAACTTAATTCAGTTTAAAATGTATTTGATGATACATATTTCATTTAACTATATCTAAATTTTCGTAAAATAATAGCTGTAATATATAATGTACAACACCCAAAGAAATGTATTATAAATGATCAATAAACACGATAAAATTAATACAAACTCTTAATTCAAAATCCCAAATATTCCATACCCAAAACTTTCAGAATCAAGCAACATGCGACCTAAATCTAGATCATCGATACATCAGCACATCAACCGGCCAAAATCGAGTCCAAAAGATCGGCAAGTGATCCACAGCAATTCAACCCCATTAGCTTGTAAAATACAATATAATATATGTACATACCTTTATATTATGTAATACACACAAAAATGTACTATATAAACGACCAATAAACACAGTAAAAATATATAATTTATCATTTAAAAAACCCAAATTATCCATCCTTAAAATTAGCATATTCACATGCAACCTACAATTCACCAGAATACGAACTAGAGCATCAAAGAACGATCAGCATTACGTAAATATTGTACAGCGTATAAGCAACCCGCAAACCGCCAAAATTCGAGCCGCGAGCACCGCCAAACGATGACGTCATCTCGACTGCAGAATCGCCGCAAAATTCCAACCTAGTGCACCAGCATTCGTTCCAGAAATGCAGGTAGCCTATAGCAACGCTTCTAGCTAGAAAAAATCCGAGCCGAGCAAGGCTTCTGGCTGGCAAAATCCAAAAATCGTGTAAAATCGACGATTTAGAGCCGTAGCGGCCGAAATGTAGCACTTTACTGCCGCTACGAGCATTTTTGAGCTCTCAGACGGAATTTCAGCCGATCCCAAGGCATATACTCGACAGAATTCAAATTTACTGGCTCTAGCAAGACATCTGATCGTCGAATTTTAAAATTCTTAGAATCGGAAGGCTATAGTAAGACATGTGCCCACAAAATTCAAATTCACTGGCTATAGCAATACATCTGATCATCAAAATTTAAAATTCGTAGAATCGATAGGCTATAGTAAGACATTCTCCCACAAAATTTAAAATTCAATCGCCTGGTGGTGGATTCATGAATCCTAGCCTTCCCACCACTGACTTCAGCCTTATATACAGCTGTTTGTTGAATTTACAGCCATTCGGCGTGAGCGGTGGTATTGAAGGGGACACTCTGCTTCGTAAAGTTACGTAATCGAGCTATATACTTACATTTTATCAGATTTCTAGCTGGCTAGCGCCACCAGGCCCCACAGCCAGCCTAGACCGTAGGCTAGGCTGGCTGGGCTGGCTGGTGGGCGGTTCGGTTCGGGCTCGTGGATCGCTCGGAAGGATGCTGGATGCTAGCTAGTAATCGGGAATCGAATTTGGATCTTTGGTTTGCAGGATTTTGTAGGCCGCCGTTCTGGTTTCAGAATGGCGGCTTACAAAATGCTTGCTACCGAGCGGGATATGAATCTGGATCTTTGGAATGCGATTTTTGATCGGTGTATTGGAATGAAATAGTTTGTTATTTATAACAAGGATTTATTTGTCAGAGATGTGTGTTACATAATAATGATATTACAATATATAATACATGAAATACATTATTTTAACAATGAATAAATAATTTTTGATCTGAGTATTTGTGATACATTATAAGACGTTCGCAGTTTCACAAATACAGAGATGATAATATGTGCTCTAATTACGTCAGATTTGACTTTGAAAATGATAGTATACATAATTGTTTATCTTATAGATATGTGCATAAGGAATGATAGATCTTTAACAAGAATATGTAGTTCAATTTATATTAGGAATAAGTTTTATTGCGGCGTTTACATAACATATTGATATACATTTTAATGATACAGTTTTGCGATATTTATATATGTACATAACTAGACAAGTGTTAGTCAATGATGTGGGAAGTCAGAACAATATAAATGTATAGTATATTATATATATTTTTAATGTGTGTGCAACAATACATTATCAACAATGCAATTACGAATACAAACACACATATGTATTTTTGTAAATGATTTTACTATCTTACAATATACATACATACATATGTATAACAGTGTAAAAGTATATCGTTTTTTCGTAAGATGAAAGAAGATAGTAATTTTTCTTTTAAATATGTGAATATATAGGTGATTTCCTACAGCGTAAGGTCTGCAGAATAATTAATAATAATATACTATATTATACATTTATTTATTGTGTTTGTATTCAATGTAATGATTGTACAGTATGAAGATGTATGAACACTTATGGAATTTTCTGTGTGATTTGATTAAGATTTATTATTCTAACACAGTAAAAGCATGTCATTTTTTACGTATGTCTAAGAAAATCTGAATTTTTCAAAGATGAAAATATGTAGGTATATAAATAATTTCCTAAGTGTATAGAGTATATTAATGATAAATAGCGTGAGAGTGTATGTACCTATGTTTTTCTTAACGATAACATGATTTTATTTCTAAGTGAAACATATTTTCTTCTACGTCCATTTTGAAAGTAGACTTTTCAAGCTGTCAGTTTAGAGCAGAAAATTGATAATTGAAGTTGACAGAACAACTTGTAGTTTTTCTACTTAAAAGCGGAAAGTACATTTTTAGCAGGGATAAATAAAAAAATAATTCAGAGTAAGGATTGAAACCAAAGTGTTTTTATCATATTTTTCAATGGACGTCGAAAAAAGTATGTAAGTATCATGAGCGTAAAGTATCATTTTCCGCTCTAGATATACAAATAACTATTTTGCAAAGTGCGAATGTATTATGAAATGTTTTTCTACTGGTGTATGAAGAGGGTTAAATGTGTTATTAATAAATGTCATAATACAAATAAAAATGTTTTTCCTTACGAATATTTTATTTAGGACGATCAAAGTCTGTATTCGTATGTATGCGTAGGGGGTGCAAATGATGGTACAGAAAAATAGAGCAAAGTCCCAATTACTTATTTAGTTTAGATATATTGAATTCGTAAAATTTTAATTGCTATTACTACGTTTGTGATTCATATATAGTGTATAGTAACTTTAAAATTAAATACTTCGAGAACTAAGAGTGATAGCGAATTATCCTGAACTTATTTGGAATTATAGGATTATTTTCTATGTGTAAACGTAATTTCAGTAGTTTAAAATCGCTGAAAACATTTTCAGTAATACTTGTTTCAAGACAGGTATATGTTTTTTTAAAAATAGCAACTTAAAAAATAAATATATGAAAAACTAAAGAAAAAAATAGACTTGTATTTTTCAAATTGGATATAGAGGATAATTTACTATATTTATGCATAACTTCAAAACATATATTGCTCGAAAAAAATTCAGTAATTTTTATTTCAAGACGTGTACAGTAACTTTTTTGAAAGATGTCCGATCAAGATCATCTACGAATTTTATGAATTAAGATTTTAACTCCGCCTATTCTGTCAAATTCAGTAATGTAGTTTACATAGTTTTTATGAGGGTACATATTCTGTTATTTTATTATTATAAAAATATATGTTACAGTAAAGGCATTCGAAATTTAAAAATAAGTTAAATGGTATGTTTACTAGGAAATGTAAAACCAAATTTGTGAAAAATAAGATACTGACACTAACAGAAAATAATGTTATTCGTACGACAATGAATCAAAGTAATAGATCTGAATTAATAAATAAACTTAAGTTACAGCGAAAGTATTGTCAATAACGAGCATCGTTTTAAAATGGAATGTGCTAACTTAGTCGAAACAAAATGAATTTTTGAAAGTCATTGCAAATAATAGGGATAAAAGTATGCCAATTTGTTAATTCGTTTATGATACAGATGAAATTGACGAACATCTTTTAAAAAAATTACTGTACATGTTTGTAGAAAATATAGCAACTGAAAATGATTATCACGAAAACTAAGAGAAATAGCGAATTATACTTTTTAAATTTGGATGTAGACCAATTTTATATATGTCTATTTATTGTCAATAGGTTTGAATCACTGAATATAAGTAGCAATTGTCTATATGTGTACTTCATTTCGAAAGGTTTAAATCGCTGAAATTTTTTTCTTTAATGTTTATTTCAAGACATGTCCATATTATTTGTTGAAAATAATAGTAACTTTGTAAAATGAATAACATGAAAACGAAGGGAAATAGTGATTTATACTTTTCAAATTTGATATTGCTAGTAATTTCCTATACTTAATATCAGAAGGTTTAAATCGCTGAAAAAAAAATCAGTAATGTTTATTTGAAGACGTTTATATTTATTAAAAATAGTAAGTGTGAAAATGAATATGACAAAAATTAAGAGATATAGCGACTTGTACTTTTAAACCTTGGATATAGCGAGTAATCTTCTGTATTTAAAGTTAAATTTATATGATTAAAATTGCTGAAAAAAAATTCAGTAATGTTTATTTTAAGTTGTGTACATGTCTCTTAAAAATAGCGACTTTGAAAATGATTATTTCGTAAACTAAGAGAAACTACCATTTGTATCAAATTTGGATGTATGAGGTTATTTTGTACATGTATATGTACTTATTTTCAGAATGTACGAATCGTTGAAAACAGAAAAAACAGTAATGTTTGGACTTCGCTCTTTCGTTTCTTGTACCCTTTCCTTGAAATAATATGTAATGTGTGTATGTAATGTATATGAACCTAACGTAATATGCTTTCAGTTTGTGATATTGAAATATGTATAATTATGAAAATGGAAATACGTGAATTGTATAAATGACATGATTTTATTCTGTTATTTATGCTTATATGTATGTAGGTATGTGTCTTAGATATGTGTTCATAAAGGTTTTATTAGTAGATGATTTTTCACGTTAAATGGTTATATCAGAAGTACTTTATAGGTGTAAGGTGAAGTTTTATTTATTTATGTACATAATTCTTATAAATAACGCCTTGAGGTGTACAAAATCCATGTTGGGGTTGTTTTGGGGTGCGATGCTCTGCAATTGGGTGACCACCTCCAATGCAGAAATCAGGATTCATGAACAGCAACTCGCTCGGATCCTTCTGCAGTATCTTCTATCTAAGTGTACAGCTTATTTTTCTGCAACAATAAAAAATATACTCGAAAGCAACAAATATAAATTAGTGGTTAATGGTTGTAGAAAATATGATTTTATTTGCAGATTATTAACAATTGTGTAATTATTCATAATTACTAAAAATATATGAAACAAAATATAAGAAATGATGTCACCATTTGTACACATTGTTAATTACGTATATATGGAACAAAACAGGACATATGATATATTAAATAATATACAGGGTGAATACGACAATTCGTGACATAGATTTTTTTTCAAATATCTGTGCCGTAAAACTATATCCGGTGCTTTATACATAGATATTTAGCGAATAAAATAATATTAAATATTATCAATTCATGCAAACTATTTTCGATATAATACGAATAATCTATACTTAGAATAATCACTCTGAATTAATGGTTAATATATAGAATAAAGAATGCAACTATAAATTATAGTATAAAAGTAAAAAAAAAACTCACTTTGAATAATTAAAATCTATGCGTACAACTCCATGTCCTGCAGGTGTCCTAACGTCCACTCAAAGCACCAGGAAGTCGTCCTCGTGGTCACAATAAACCAGAACACCACACACACGTCTTTACACTAGCACTGCAACAAACAAATTGAAACAATTAATCCATGTAATAGTCAGGGTGTGAGGTAATATGCCCCTAGAAATACAAGTCAACAATTAAATAATAATAAGGCAATATAAAAAAATAATTGCTTTTTATGTATTACGTAATTTGTTCAGGGTAATTTGAATTTAATGAATGTAGAAATAGCACGAAAAAAATTGGAATACTATAAATAAATAAATAAATAAATATTTCATCCCTGCATATTACCCATTGCTGGGTGTGCCAATCTGATTTGTACAGATATCGGTAATGATGAATTCTACCGTGCGGGCGCTAACCAGGCGTCACCTCACGGGCACTCATTGCTGGCGTGGAGAATACGCCACAGGGGTCAATTTTGTGCCATTAAAATTGGATGTAATTTTTGGCGTCGGTCGGGATCAAATTATAGATTTTGTTAAGGGCTGTCAGACAACAGTGTCAGTGTCAAAACTTTGACAGATAAGAATTGAAACCAAAGTGTTTCTATCATCATTTTCAACGGTCGTCAAAAAACTGTATGTGTGTATCATGAACGTAAAGTATCATTTTCCGCTCTAGATATACAAATAACTATTTTGCAAAGTGCGAATGTATTATGAAGTGTTTTTTACTGGTGTATGAAGAGGGTTAAATGTGTTATTAATAAATATCATAATACAAATAGAAATGTTTTTCCTTACGAATGTTTTATTTTGGACGATCAAAGTATGTATGTGTAGGGGATGCAAATGATGGTACAGAAAAATAGAACGAAGTCCCAATTACTGTTGTACGTATATAGTTAGGTATATTCTTAAAATTTTAAATACTATTACTACGTTTGTGATTCATATATTGTGCATTTTAAAATTAAATACTTCAAGCACTAAGAGTGATAGCGAATTATCCTAATCTTATTTGGATTTGTAGGATTATTTTCTATGTATAAACGTAATTTCAGTATTTTAAAATCGCTGAAAACATTTTCAGTAATACTTGTTTCAAGACAGGTATATGTTTTTTTAAAAATAGCAACTTGAAAATAAGTATATGAAAAACTAAAGAAAAAATCTGTTGTGGCCAGCACAATACCTTCCGTCAATCCTGTGTATTATGTACAAATTCCATACATAAATTTTCTTCTAAAAGATTCTAATTTTTTGGTATTTTATGATTCCCTTTCTCGGCAACTGAATTCCATTCTCCTGATAACAAACAAACCACATGAAATAAGAAAATCATGAAATTTTGAATGAAAAATTATGACACTTGTCAGTTATGGACATAATTAATTTTGATACGGGTTCCCATATCTGCTTGCCAAAGGCACGCGCCCTATACATATTTTTTTTTTTGCAAAAGATGCTATATTTCCAGTAAAGTTATTTCATAAACAAACTATGCAAATTGCACTTGACACTGACATCTACTTCTTCTTCTTTAGTTTTTCCCATTCGTTAGGGGGTCGCTATTTTTTATTTTCTTCTTCCACTCATTTTTGTTTTGCGTGACTTCCTCATTCAGTTCCTTTTCTCTCAAGTCTTCTGCAATACAATCTTTTCATCTTATATTTGGTCTTCCTATGTTTCTTCCACCTTCTATTAATATATTCATCGCTTCTCATGACATGTTCAAACCAATGTAATCGTCTTTCTTATATCCAGAAACTTCTAACACTAGAGTTACTTCCCTTATTCTGTCATTGATTTACATTTTATTGATACTGACATCTGTCAATTTGAATTAGCAGTTTCCATGGTTAAGTTAGCATAGCTGGCTGAATTATGAAATTTATATGAATTTTTTTATCTTTATTATTCTTTAATCCTATATCTGTTAAATATGAAATATAAAATGCAATCAAATCGTATAGACAATAATATATTCTTTAAGTTATAATAACATTTAACTGAGTTTTTCAAGAAAAACTGTTAAAATCTTCAAATGAGGGTACTTCCGGTTGACCAATTATAACCAAAATCTAATCAAGTCTGCATATGGTTGTAAGGAAGAGGAATACGCAAGAATTGTAATTTTTGGAATTCTAGTATTGGAGATATCGTGCAGGAAAAAACGGTCACATACACACACACACACATACACACACACACACACGCACATACGAACACACACACACACATACAGACATCATCGTAAAAATAGTAAAATCGTATTGTAAAGACCCTAAAACGTGCTTATTCAATGGAAACTCACCACCGATTTTTTTGACCAGACAATACCTTCCTTACCTATAGGTGACGGAAGGTAAAAATAGACTTGTATTTTCCAAATTTGGATATAGGGAATAATTTATTATATTTATACATTATATATATATATATATATATATATATATATATATATATATATATATATATATAACAAAATTTCAGTAATTTTTAATTCAACACGTGTACAGTAATTTTTCTGAAAGATTTCCGATCAAGATCATCTACGAATTGTATGAAATAAGATTTTAACTCGCCCATTCTTTCATATTCAGTAGTGTCGTTTACTTAGTTTTTAGTATTATAAAAATATATGTTACTGTAAAAGCATTCGAAATTCAAAAATAAGTTAACTGGTATTGTTTATTAGCAAATGTAAAACCAAATATGTAAAAAAATAAGATACTGACACTTGACAGAAAATAATGTTATTCGTACGACTATGAATCAAAGTAATAGATCTGAATTAATAAATAAACTTAAGTTACAGCGAAAGTATTGTCAACAACGAACATCATTTTAAAATGGAATGTGCTAACTTAGTCGAAACAAAATGAATTTTTGAAAGTAATTGCAAATGATTGTATGTCAATTTGTTAATTGGTTCATGATAGAGATGACCATGACGAACATCTTTAAAAAAAATTACTGTGTATGTTTGTTGAAAATATAGCAACTTTGAAAATGATTATCACGAAAACTAAGAGAAACAGCGACTTAAACTTTTTAAATTTGGATGTAATTATTTGTTGAAAATTATAGTAACATTGTAAAACGAATAACATGAAAACGAAGGTAAATAGCGACTTTTAAACCTTGGATATATTGAGAAATTTTCTGTATGTAAACTTAAATTTAAATGATTAAAATTTCTGAAAAAAAATTCAGTAATGTTTATTTTAAGATGTGTACATGTCTATTGAAAATAGTGACTTTGAAAATGATTATTTCGTAAACTAAGAGAAATAGCCATTTGTACTTATCAAATTTGGATGTAGGAGGTTATT
Organism: Harpalus rufipes; assembly: GCA_951394225.1. Taxonomy (NCBI): domain Eukaryota; kingdom Metazoa; phylum Arthropoda; class Insecta; order Coleoptera; family Carabidae; genus Harpalus; species Harpalus rufipes. The sequence continues at coordinate 703,424 of OX596280.1, forward strand.
TTGTACATCTACGCTTATTTTCAGAATGTATGAATCGCTGAAAAAAAATCTGATGTGGCCAGCACATTACCTTCCGTCAATTTTAAATATTTTGTACAAATTTCACAGATTTTTTTTAAACGATAGTATAGGCGCTTTCTTTTTAAGGGAAAAATGAACTGATTTTACCTTGAATTGAACTACTCCTAAAACGAACAATATGTTTTTAAAATAAAAACTAGAAAATAAAAACATATTGCATTATATTTACAACATAATAATCTGCTAAATTTGCTTGTGATTAAATTATTTTACATTTTTATAATTCCAGTAAAATCATTTCACAAAGATATTATGAAAATTTTATTTGATACAGACATGTGTCAATTAGTAATATTTGAATATTCTGTGTCCATTGAGCAGCTTTCAGCAGCATAGGTAGCAAGATGAAAATATATCTAATTAAATAGAATGGAGAATAAAATATTTTTTAATATTTATAACATACAATGTCAAAAACTGATATTTATTAGCGTTTTTTCAAGAAAAAATGTTAAAATCTTCAAATCAGGGTTAACTGGTTAATCAATCATAACCAAAATATAATAAACTCTTCATATGGACGTACGAAAGAGGAATATGAAAGAATTATAATTTTTAGACTTGTAGTTATCGTTGGAGAAATTTTTGTCTCACACAAACGCACACATACAGACATCATCGTAAAATAGTAAATTCGTATCCTAGGGACCCCCAAAACGTGCTTATTCATTAAAAACTCTCAGAAATACTAAAAAGAACATTGCCTAAACTCTACACACTTGAATAAATGTGAAATTGAAATACATGCATTTTAAGTTGGCTGCGTTCCACCATACACATTTAATAAGTAGAGTTTTTATCTAAATTCTATCATTCTATACAATCTTTAAAGTATATAGTGGAACGCAGCGATTTATTGGCTACGTTACACAATACATATTGAGTATATAGAGTTTAGCCTAAACTCTATACTCTACAAAGTGTATAGTGGAACGCAGCCATTTATTGGCTACGTTACACAATACATATTGAGTATATAGAGTTTGGCCTAAACTCTATACTCTACAAAGTGTATAGTGGTACGCAGCCATTTACAAATGGCTATCTATATAATTATGAAAATGAAAATACGTGAATTGTATAATGACATGATTTTATTCTGTTATTTATGCTAATATGTATGAAGGTATGTGTCTTAGGCATAAGTGTTCATAAAGGTTTTATTAGCAGGTAGATGATTTTTTTCACGTTAAATGGTTATATCATAAGTACTTTATAGGTGTAAGGTGAAGTTTTATTTATTTATATACATAATTCTTATAAATAACGATTTGAGGTGTACAAAGTCCATGTTCGGGTTTTGGGGTGTGATGCTCTGCAACAGGGTAATCACCTCCAATGCGGAAACCAGGATTCATGAACCGCAACTCGCTCGAGCACTTCTGCAGTATCTTCTAAGAGTACAGCTTATTTTTCCGTAACAATAAAAAATATGCTGAAAGTAACAAATATGCATTATTGGTCAATGGCTACAGAACATATTATTTTATATGCAGATTATTAAAAATTGTATAATTACTCATAATTATTAAAAATATGTGTGAAAGCCGGTTTAAGAAATGATGTTATCATTTGACATAATATCGTACACATTGTTAATTACGTATATATGGAGCAAAACAGAGCATACAATGATATATGATATATTAAATAATATACGAGAATTTGTGAAATAGAATTTTTCAAATATTATCTGTGCCGTAAAACTACCTATATGCAGTACTTTATACATAGATATTTAGCGAATGAAATAATATTAAATATTATCAATTCATGCAAACTATTTTTGATATTATACGAACAATCTGTACTAGAATAATCCCTCTGAATTAACGTTTAATATATAAAATAAAGAATACAATTATAAAGTATAGTAAAAGTAAAAAAAAACTTACTTTGAATAAATGAAATCTATGCATATAACTCCAACTCCTGCAGGTATCCTAACGTCCTCTCAAAGCACCAGGAAGTCGTCCTCGTGGTCACAATAAACCAGAACACCACACTAACATAAACAAAGTTTTAAAATTGTTTAAATGTTAAATAGTTTTCTATAGGAAATTTTAACTTTAGATATTAATATAAAAAGCGGTATTATTTGTACAGATAAACATAAATTGCAGATACAATAAATAATTTATTACAAATCTTATGTTATATTGTTACAGCTAATCACATTTTCGGCGTTCCAGTGGTAAGAGATGCAGACATTGCGACCTGAAGAACCCGTTCGTGCGTCTAGAGTATCCTGGGGGTTTCTCTCCGGCCCTAGTGGACTTCATTGCGATTCCAGCATCAGGAAACCATCTTCTGTCGTGTCGTGAAGTTATGAACCGGTTCGCCTGGTTTCCAGACTTCAAACTCTATGCAAAATAAATGTGAGTTAAACTGTATATTTCGCTAATTTTTGTCATGCTTTCTTATTTCATATTTTTATTTATTATTCCTACATGGTTAAAGATAGCAACTTGCTCTATAAGATACATCTGATTATAATTTTTAACTTCGATTGGTTTCGGACTTACAGGGCGTTAAAGTAAAATGTTTTAATTAAATTTTCTTCGAACTTTTTCATGTGCACTTGTTTCATATTTTCATTTCTCATTATTACACGTATAAAAATAATATATAGGGATGTAAAAATTTAGATTTTGTTTAAAATTCACTATTTAGGATACGGCAGACACATAGTTTTGAATTAAACAGTTTAGAGAAGAAAGGGAAATGTAATACCAATAGGTTCATACTTACATGTATTTGTGAAGACAGCGAGTTTCTTAATATATCATCCACTGTTTTATCATCACTGTAATATATCATCATCGGCTATTTTCACAGATTAGAATACACTTTGCAGTACACATTACGTAACACTTACACCAATTACAATAACATGTATAACACTTGATATTAATAAAATAATAAATCGCACTTTTACGAACAATTATAGTTATTTTAATAACACTAAAGACATTTTTTTAAATATACAACAATCGTATAGTAAACTAACATTTACGAATATAAAATTTCGACTGAGGATTAAATAATAAACACCAACGGGCAAATAGAGACTTATGCAACATTTTAAATAATTATTAAAATTATAATAATCATATATTCATTGTATAAGTTAAAATGAATCTGGAATATTTAGATTTTATTGTAAATAATAATAATTAAACATTTAAAATTAGTTTACTATTAACTTATTAAATTTAGATTATTTTTATAAAATTTAAACAAATTGAAAACTATTTAAAGTTATTTAAATAATTGTAAGAAGGTTGCAGGGTAAATCTAATATTTTCAAAATATATCGCGAACTATATGTTGTAGTAGAGAACGATTGCAATAAAAATGCCCAAGTTTTTCGTTTGTAATTTACACTACACGATTATTTACAACCACACACCCCATGTTCACTTCACCAAAGCCCGATAGGAACTGAAGTCTTTACTTTAAAAACATAATATTAATATTACCACGTAATACCCCCACTATAATTAAGTGTTTATTTATTATGTCTTTTGTACTTTGCCGCTCAAAATAAATAATGTTTATGTTTGTTTTCAGGTTCCGGGAAGGGCCGGGACTACACCCAGAGATAGGATACGGTAACTACGACACTGGATGAAGATAATAGATGATATTTTTATAAGAATAAATAAATAAAAGAGTTGTTTATTTACCTTTCCTATGTAATAACAAAAGAGACAGGGAAATATCTTAATATTTAAGGATTTTTGCGAATTTTCCTATCCTATCCTTTAGTATTAAGTTCTCTAGATACGAAAACATCCATCCGACAGGAGTGCGCCCTTTTTCAAAGGGCTTAGGGCTTATTTGAGCCCTTCGGGAAAATCTGGCCACGGATTTCAATTATGCAGGTCCAAGTAAATTTAAAAAAACTTGTCCGGCCCTTCTAGCCCTTTTAGTTCCGAAGTTAGCGCAAGCCCTTCGACATGAACTTGAAGGGTAAATATGTTATTATGCTGGTCCAAAGGAACCTAATAAAACTTGTCCGGCCCTTCTAACCCTTTTAATTCCGGAGTTAGCGTAGGCCCTTCGCCACAAACTTGAAGGGCGAATATATTGTAAATCAAAGGGTTTTCATCAATTCTGCGTAAGCCAATGGAAAGGGCGGGTTCAAATCCTCCCGATACACTATTTTTCGGCCTTTTAGCCCTTTTAATTAACGTATTTAAGCGTTAAACCCTTCGGAAAACTTTAAGGGCACGTATCTCGGAAACGGCTGGGATTTCAGCGATTTCCTTGAAATTTCGCGTTCCCTTAGCATCCTTTGAAATGTCGGGGTCGTAGAACAACATATTTAAGTTTCAAGGGCGTAGGGCCAAGGGTTTAAAAATGCGCTAATTAAAATTTGACAGCTTCATTTTGTTAAAAAGTTGAACAAATTCTCATTTTTTTTTTAATGTCACATGTTTTTGTTGTACAGAATACGTAGATGTTATTTTAAATGGTAGTTTGCAATTCGTTTTTCTGTAATATTTCTTTAGTTTTAAAATGACATTTTACAAAATTTATTAATATGTATAATACAGTTGTCATACTTCCCTGTTGTCCCAAATTAGCAGCATCAACTGTGTACATACCTCCCTGTCTCTTAGTTGTGGTATTACCTCTGAAATAAATAAGGGGTTGTTAAATAAAAACTTGTATTAGTTTAAGTAATTTTTATTGTTTATTTGTAATACATTGTTGTTCTTATTATATTCTTTGTATTTTATATATAAATATACTTACCCTTGTCCTGAAAAATTAGAAATAGGGATGTTTATATAATAGTTTGTATAAATTTTACTTGTATTTATTGTTTATTTGTATCTTACATTGTTGTATTTCATGTAAACTACCCTAATGTACAATATTTAATACAATAAAATATAAATTAAAATATAATTTGTCTAGTTTCTTTATTCCTTCTACTTAGGGGATGAAATCTGTAAGAATTTAAGTCCCTATACATATATAGTTCTTAAAATGACCACTAGATGGCAGCACCTATTGTAAAGCATTACGCCTAAAATATAGGCAACCAGAAATAACGCCGTGTTTATGAATAGTTCCGAAAATGGCCGTTTGGGGGCAGCACATGAGACGTATACCTATTGGGAATTTATACTTACTAAATATGGGACGTATACCTAAGTGAAAACGGGACGTATACCTTTTGGGAATTTGTACTTAGTGAATATGGGCCGTATACCTATTGAGAATTTGTACTTATTGAATATGAGACGTATACCTATTGAGAATTTGTACTTAGTGAAAACGGGACGTATACCTATTGAGAATTTGTACTTAGTGAATATGGGACGTATACCTTTTGGGAATTTGTACTTAGTGAATATGGGACGTATACCTTTTGGGAATTTGTACTTAGTGAATATGGGACGTATACCTTTTGGGAATTTGTACTTAGTGAAAATGGGACGTATACCTTTTGAGAATTTTAACTTAGTGAAAACGGGACGTATACCTATTGGGAATTTGTACTTTTTGAAAATGGGACGTATACCTATGAAAATTTTAGTCTGAACATAGGTGAAAAAAAGTACTCCAAATGTTTTAAAAACTATATATGTGTATGTACGTACGTATGTACAAAAAAGCAAATATTTTAATTGCTTAAAACCCCAAGTTGAAATCTTAACCGACAGGTGCTGCCCCCTAGCGGACGTTTTAAAAACTACATACGTGTAGGGACTTAGACTAAAAAATCATTTTTTTAATATAACAATATATTTGTATTTCAAGAAATTACAATTTTTTAAATATAAAAAAATATTTGTATTTTAAGAAATCACAAGACTTTATCTTATAAAAATTAAAGTTTATTGGCATTATTTATTACAAAGGGCTGTTTGACAGGCATAAATAGTTAATAGATTTGTTAACAAATTTAGTAACAATTATAAACAGAAATACAACAATTGAATCGTAAAAGATTTTGAGTTTAAAAAGTCTGTTCATAATTATTTTCCACTAAATTTATTAACAAATCTATTAACAATTTATAACAATGTCACACAGGGTTTAGTTATAAAACTAAAATGTTTGTTACCAAATAAAATTATTATGGGGTTATTTCATTTGTTGTTAATTATCTTGCATCTTTATTCTGCAAATAAAAGTTTAACCGGAAGTGTTAACTTTTATTTACAGAATAAAGATGTAAAATAATTAACAACAAATGAAATAACCCCATAATAATTTTATTTGGTAACAAACATTTTAGTTTTATAACTGATACGAAACTCTAAATATATATTTTTTTAAACTAAAACCGCCCAAATATATATTAGAGTTCCGTTTACAATACTTATGGACTAATTTAACAAACTTAAACTTGGGATCCCCAAATAAGATTTCTTGTTCCTATTGTTACAAGTACAAGATTTTTTTATTTGGTTGAAGATCGTTTGCGAACCTTTATATTAATTATATATTTTTTGGTGTTACCGCCTCAACCACCCACTCACCAAAAATATATATTTATTAATATAGAGCTTCGTTTACAATAAATACTTAAAAATCTAACTTTGCCCTGATCGCGTCAAAATACTTAATAATAATTACAATTTTTATTAAAACTACCTAACTTTAAAACTAATGTGACGGGTTTAAATTAAAATAATCAGAATTAAAAGATTGTTTTATTGTACATACATTTTAAATAAGTCATTATGAAGAGGAAGCCCTGGAGACGCATCCCAATCGGCACTGCAATCTCGGCGACAGAGGCGGCGGCGGCGGGGGAATTCTTTTAATTTATAACTATCTTAAAACTATAACTGAAATGCTTTATTTAATAAATGGTATATATCTATATATAGGGAGACACCACCCTCATGCCAAACCCACGCTCCCCATATATATATCATTTATTAAATAAATACAATTCCGTATACAATAATACCTTATAATCTAAATTAAACTATTGTAGTTCCCCCCAAATTAAGTTTATGAAGTGCGCAAAAAAAACCTATCTTACGTTAATATCTCTTTCAAACAAAAGCAAATCTAAAAATGGTAAGTTACGTTAATTTGTTCTCTCTCTCAAAAAGCAAAAACAACCCCTGCCTATCTTATAATCTAAGCTATCTTATATGTCTACGCAAGCTATCTTATATCTCTAGACTATGTTAAGCTACGGTGAAGTAAGAGAGAGATATACGAGAGCTAAGACAAAAAGTGAGGACTCCGGGGCGGTCCTCACAGTAGTTTACGTGAGGGCTATGCCGACCTCAGTCGCGACCACTAAAGGTTTACGGCCTACACACGCGAGCCAATTAAGGACAAGGGAAGCAATTAAGTGATATTCCGCGGCTTGGATGCAATAAAGAGCTACTCCCGATGGCATCGCCCGGCCATTCCCGAAACACCTGACACCGAACGCGGACAACCCGTGTGCTCAAACAAATAGTTATAAATCAAAACAAAAACTTTTATTTTGTCTTTAATAATTCGTTGCCATTAAAAGTTAAACGATGATTACGTTGCCTCCGGATGAGGAGAGCACATACGGCCATAAAAGAGTTTCCTGTGTAAGCATTCAGGTTCGTTTAAAACTTTTCTCATTTGAGTCTAGCGGTTTTAAAGCGTCCAAACTAGAGCAGAGGCCGATACGAACGGCGGTCAGCACTGGTACAAAAGAATTAAACTGTCCCTACAAACATTCACACAAGTGCGAAGCGATCCACCAGAATAAACAACTGGTTTCACATGGCGTTGCGAATAACTATACATATCAGTCCACTCAATTATGGAAATCGCGCACGAACCCTACCTAACCATCCCAACTAACCGTCAATGTTAATAATAATAAAAAATAAATAAAGGAAACCCGAACCCCCAAACAAGTTTCGAATCTCACACCCCCTACTTCCTGATTCTCTCACCATTTGACAGCAAGCATGCCCCGACACACCAATACATACAATTTTTTTTTTCACATTCACTCTCCCTAGATGCCGTCTGGGCAATCAAAACGCACGATTTTATGATGAATTATCGGTAGGGAATAATGCACTTCAACTTTATATCAATTTATTTTTAATTTTTAAAGAAAACGCGTGTTTGCTCAACGGCGCGATGAGCCAAAGTTTATTTAATTAACACCTGAAAATACATTTCAAAGAACTTAAAACTAAACTACTCAAAAGTGAATAGGTATATCACAAAAAGTTTTATTTATGATAGCAAACTATTACTTATGTTTATTTGTATCAATATTTAAATGAAAAAATAGTTTTAAATCGCTATTCACTTTTGAATAGTACAATTTATAATCTAATATTATTTTAGTCTTCTTGATGTCCAATTCCTGAAAGATATATGCTTTAATCATATGTTTCCAGACATTGATTTTATTGATAAACCGTCGATATTTCAATTTTAAATTGTTTGAATATTATACAGACATTCATGAAAGTTATTTGTCTTTCAATGTAGTACTCAAAATCGAATTTGAATACAATATAATATTTGGACAATTATAATAGTCATATTTCATTGGCTAAGTGTTCTCATGGTTGAATATGAGAACTAGTTAATAATTAGGGCATATAGTCATAATCCTTTGACTATAAGTTCTCATGGTTGAGTATGAGAACAAAATATTTTATAAAAAATTAAAGAATCCTACCAGTTCATCCATCGATGGTCCGGCTACGTCGTAGAAGATTTGCAGTGTTGAAATCCAAAGCTGCATCCAAATCCTCCAAGTTTCTTGACATCCCCAGATCAGCCAAAGGTCTGCCTATTAAATAATAATTATTAGTTTGTGATGTTCTTTAAACCATTTCAAAAACTGTTGGATAAAATCTCGTACGGCAAACGTGTCTTCATTACACAAGACACTTGATTTATATAATAAATGTATCATGCGATATTTTATCCAACAGTTTTTAAATGGTTTCAAAAGTATTTGAAATTTGCTTTAATTTGATATTTCGAAAGCACATTTGATAGAAAATAATCCAGAGAAATTCATTTCGCACCACCCTGTCCGTCGTGTGGTTATACAAGTGGAAAGTGCACCACTTTTCAAATGCTCAGTTATTCTAGTGCAAATATTTCATGCACAATACAGATAACGTTAATAACGTAAAATTATTGTTTTTCAGAAAGATACATTCAATAGTAAACTTTTCTATCTCTAAGTTATAAATATATAAATAATATTGTTATGTTATGTGCGTGTGTTTTATCGCCATTTGTAATTAGCGGGAGGAAGGTATTGTTGGTAAAAAAAGTCTGTTACCTTTACAATTTAATTAGTTGGCAGGAGGTACTGTTTCTCTAGTATATATATGTATGTACGTAGGTATGTGTATGTATTATTACCATTTGTAATTAGCGAGAGGTATTGTTGGTGAAAAAATCTACTATCACCTTTACACTTTAATTAGTTGGCGGGAGGTACTGTTTCTCTAGTATATGTATGTATGTACGTATGTATGTGTATGTATTATTACCATTTGTAATTAGCGAGAAGTATTGTTGCTGAAAAAATCAATTGTCACCTTTACACTTTAATTAGTTGGCGGGAGATGCCGTTATTCTAGTATATGTATGTATGTATGTGTATGTATTATTATCATTTTAATTAGCGAGAGGTATTGTTGGTGAAAAAATCTATCACCTTTACACTTTAATTAGTTGGCGGGAGATGCCGTTATTCTAGTATATGTATGTATGTGTATGTATTACTACCATTAGTAATTAGCGAGATGTATTGTTGATGAAAAAATCTACTGTCACCTTTACACTTTAATTAGTTGGCGGGAGGTACTGTTGCTTTAGTGTATGTATATATGTGTGTGTGTTTTATCGCCATTTATAATTAGCGAGACGTATTGTTGATAAATATATCTACTGTCACCTTTACACTTTGGTTAGTTGGAGGAAGGTATTGTAAAAAAAAAAGATACATTCAATAGTAAACTTTTCTGTCTCTAAGTTATAAATATATAAATAATAATGTTATATGGTGTACAATATAGGAAATAAATAATGGAATAGATAACAACGTTCCTCTATTTCCTGTATTGTACGAATGTACAATATAGGAAATAAATAATGGAATAGATACCGTTCCTCTAACTATTTCCTTCTTTGTACAAATGTACAATATAGGAAATAAATAATGGAATAGATACTGTTCCTCTAACTATTTCCTGTATTGTACATATGTACAATATAGGAAATAAATAATGGAATAGATACTGTTCCTCTAACTATTTCCTGTATTGTACATATGTACAATATAGGAAATAAATAATGGAATAGATACTGTTTCTCTAACTATTTCCTGTATTGTACAAATGTACAATATAGGAAATAAATAATGGAATAGATACCGTTCCTCTATTTCCTGTATTGTACAAATGTACAATATAGGAAATAAATAATGGAATAGATACCTTTCCACTAACTATTTCCTGTATTGTACATATATACAATAAGCCGGTTTTAAAAGTCCCTAGAATCCGATTATAACATTTTTCGATGATGTCTCTGTTCAAGTTAAAATTTTAGTATAAGTAAACCCCGGCTCCAAAAAAATACCAGCTGTTTGATTAATTGGCGCGAGGCTTTAGTGTATGTATGTATAATCACCATTTGTAATTAGCGAGAGGTATTGTTGGTGAAAGAATCTGCCATCTTTACACTTTAATTAATTGGCGGGAGGTAGTGTAAAAAAGTGTACCTTAGCACGCTTGTGATTGGTTGTTTTATTTTATTTAAAAGTATACCTTTCCTACATGTACGTTTTACGAGAGGCATTGTTCGTACCAAAAAATCAATGAAATTTAAATTCTCAATTTGTACCTAAGTGTTCCCCTCACGACAGTTATTAAACGGCGGGTGCATGGAGTAGATATTGATTTTTGTGTGACAGAGATAAATATATTGTAAGACAGAGACAACATGCCATAGAATAATCAATGACAGGATCGTACACTTACACACAAATATTTATTTTTTGTAAGACAGAGAACAAAATATATAACTATTTCGTTCTAATGGACTCTTCTTTATACTGTAATTTTTTTTGGGAAACATGGTGTTAAGTCTGCAGCATATCTCGGTGACAACCAATTTTAGTATTTGAGACTTTTATATCAAGGGGCATAACATATTAGACTTTGACTAAACTTGATAAACCGGAAGTGGTACTTTACTTGAAGCTTATAACAGTTTTTTATGAACAACTATATTTAAATACAATCCAAAACTTTTCAATTTTAGTATTTAAGACTTTTATATCAAAGGGCACAACATATTATATTTTGACTAAACGTGATAAACCGGAAGTGATACTTTACTTGAAGCCTATAACAGTTTTTTATGAACAACTATATTTAAATATAATCCAAAACTTTTCAATTTTAGTATTTAAGACTTTTATATCAAAGGGCACAACATATTTAATTTTGACTAAACTTGATAAACCGGAAGTGGTACTTTACTTGAAGCCTATAGCAGTTTTTTATGAACAACTATATTTAAATATAATCCAAAACTTTTCAATTTTAGTATTTAGGACTTTTATATCAAAGGGCACAACATATTACATTTTGACTAAACTTGATAAACCGGAAGTGATACTTTACTTGAAGCCTATAACAGTTTTTTATGAACAACTATATTTAAATATAATCCAAAACTTTTCAATTTTAGTATTTAGGACTTTTATATCAAAGGGCACAACATATTACATTTTGACTAAACTTGATAAACCGGAAGTGATACTTTACTTGAAGCCTATAACAGTTTTTTATGAAGAACTATATTTAAATACAATCCAAAACTTTTCAATTTTAGTATTTAAGACTTTTATATCAAAGGGCACAACATATTAGACTTTGACTAAACTTGATAAACCGGAAGTGGTACTTTACTTGAAGCCTATATCAGTTTTTTATGAACAACTATATTTAAATATAATCTAAAACTTTTCAATTTTAGTATTTAAGACTTTTATATCAAAGGGCACAACATATTAGACTTTGACTAAACTTGATAAAACGGAAGTGGTACTTTACTTGAAGCCTATAACAGTTTTTTATGAAGAACTATATTTAAATATAATCCAAAACTTTTCAATTTTAGTATTTAAGACTTTTATATCAAAGGGCACAACATATTTAATTTTGACTAAACTTGATAAACCGGAAGTGGTACTTTACTTGAAGCCTATAGCAGTTTTTTATGAACAACTATATTTAAATATAATCCAAAACTTTTCAATTCTAGTATTTAAGACTTTTATATCAAAGGGCACAACATATTATATTTTGACTAAACTTGATAAACCGGAAGTGATACTTTACTTGAAGCCTATAACAGTTTTTTATGAACAACTATATTTAAATATAATCCAAAACTTTTCAATTTTAGTATTTAGGACTTTTATATCAAAGGGCACAACATATTTAATTTTGACTAAACTTGATAAACCGGAAGTGATACTTTACTTGAAGCCTATAACAGTTTTTTATGAACAACTATATTTAAATATAATCCAAAACTTTTCAATTTTAGTATTTAGGACTTTTATATCAAAGGGCACAACATATTACATTTTGACTAAACTTGATAAACCGGAAGTGATACTTTACTTGAAGCATATAACAGTTTTATATGAAGAACTATATTTAAATACAATCCAAAACTTTTCAATTTTAGTATTTAAGACTTTTATATCAAAGGGCACAACATATTACATTTTGACTAAACTTGATAAACCGGAAGTGATACTTTACTTGAAGCATATAACAGTTTTGTATGAACAACTATATTTAAATACAATCCAAAACTTTTCAATTTTAGTATTTAAGACTTTTATATCAAAGGGCACAACATATTACATTTTGACTAAACTTGATAAACCGGAAGTGATACTTTACTTGAAGCATATAACAGTTTTGTATGAACAACTATATTTAAATACAATCCAAAACTTTTCAATTTTAGTATTTAAGACTTTTATATCAAAGGGCACAACATATTAGACTTTGACTAAACTTGATAAAACGGAAGTGGTACTTTACTTGAAGCCTATAACAGTTTTTTATGAAGAACTATATTTAAATATAATCCAAAACTTTTCAATTTTAGTATTTAAGACTTTTATATCAAAGGGCACAACGTATTACATTTTGACTAAACGTGATAAACCGGAAGTGATACTTTACTTGAAGCCTATAACAGTTTTTTATGAACAACTATATTTAAATATAATCCAAAACTTTTCAATTTTAGTATTTAGGACTTTTACATCAAAGGGCACAACATATTACATTTTGACTAAACTTGATAAACCGGAAGTGATACTTTACTTGAAGCATATAACAGTTTTGTATGAACTATATTTAAATACAATCCAAAACTTTTCAATTTTAGTATTTAAGACTTTTATATCAAAGGGCACAACATATTACATTTTGACTAAACTTGATAAACCGGAAGTGATACTTTACTTGAAGCATATAACAGTTTTGTATGAACAACTATATTTAAATACAATCCAAAACTTTTCAATTTTAGTATTTAAGACTTTTATATCAAAGGGCACAACATATTACATTTTGACTAAACTTGATAAACCGGAAGTGATACTTTACTTGAAGCATATAACAGTTTTGTATGAACAACTATATTTAAATACAATCCAAAACTTTTCAATTTTAGTATTTAAGACTTTTATATCAAAGGGCACAACATATTACATTTTGACTAAACTTGATAAACCGGAAGTGATACTTTACTTGAAGCATATAACAGTTTTGTATGAACAACTATATTTAAATACAATCCAAAACTTTTCAATTTTAGTATTTAAGACTTTTATATCAAAGGGCACAACATATTAGACTTTGACTAAACTTGATAAAACGGAAGTGGTACTTTACTTGAAGCCTATAACAGTTTTTTATGAAGAACTATATTTAAATATAATCCAAAACTTTTCAATTTTAGTATTTAAGACTTTTATATCAAAGGGCACAACGTATTACATTTTGACTAAACGTGATAAACCGGAAGTGATACTTTACTTGAAGCCTATAACAGTTTTTTATGAACAACTATATTTAAATATAATCCAAAACTTTTCAATTTTAGTATTTAGGACTTTTACATCAAAGGGCACAACATATTACATTTTGACTAAACTTGATAAACCGGAAGTGATACTTTACTTGAAGCATATAACAGTTTTGTATGAACTATATTTAAATACAATCCAAAACTTTTCAATTTTAGTATTTAAGACTTTTATATCAAAGGGCACAACATATTACATTTTGACTAAACTTGATAAACCGGAAGTGATACTTTACTTGAAGCATATAACAGTTTTGTATGAACAACTATATTTAAATACAATCCAAAACTTTTCAATTTTAGTATTTAAGACTTTTATATCAAAGGGCACAACATATTACATTTTGACTAAACTTGATAAACCGGAAGTGATACTTTACTTGAAGCATATAACAGTTTTGTATGAACAACTATATTTAAATACAATCCAAAACTTTTCAATTTTAGTATTTAAGACTTTTATATCAAAGGGCACAACATATTACATTTTGACTAAACTTGATAAACCGGAAGTGATACTTTACTTGAAGCATATAACAGTTTTGTATGAACAACTATATTTAAATACAATCCAAAACTTTTCAATTTTAGTATTTAAGACTTTTATATCAAAGGGCACAACATATTAGACTTTGACTAAACTTGATAAAACGGAAGTGGTACTTTACTTGAAGCCTATAACAGTTTTTTATGAAGAACTATATTTAAATATAATCCAAAACTTTTCAATTTTAGTATTTAAGACTTTTATATCAAAGGGCACAACGTATTACATTTTGACTAAACGTGATAAACCGGAAGTGATACTTTACTTGAAGCCTATAACAGTTTTTTATGAACAACTATATTTAAATATAATCCAAAACTTTTCAATTTTAGTATTTAGGACTTTTACATCAAAGGGCACAACATATTACATTTTGACTAAACTTGATAAACCGGAAGTGATACTTTACTTGAAGCATATAACAGTTTTATATGAAGAACTATATTTAAATACAATCCAAAACTTTTCAATTTTAGTATTTAAGACTTTTATATCAAAGGGCACAACATATTATATTTTGACTAAAGTTGATAAACCGGAAGTGATACTTTACTTGAAGCATATAACAGTTTTTTATGAAGAACTATATTTAAATACAATCCAAAACTTTTCAATTTTAGTATTTAAGACTTTTATATCAAAGGACACAACATATTATATTTTGACTAAACGTGATAAACCAGAAGTGATACTTTACTTGAAGCCTATAACAGTTTTTTATGAAGAACTATATTTAAATACAATCCAAAACTTTTCAATTTTAGTATTTAAGACTTTTATATCAAAGGGCACATCATATTACATTTTGACTAAACGTGATAAACCGGAAGTGATACTTTACTTGAAGCCTATAACAGTTTTTTATGAAGAACTATATTTAAATATAATCCAAAACTTTTCAATTTTAGTCTTTAAGACTTTTATATCAAAGGGCACATCATATTACATTTTGACTGAACGTGATAAACCGGAAGTGATACTTTACTTGAAGCCTATAACAGTTTTTTATGAAGAACTATATTTAAATACAATCCAAAACTTTTCAATTTTAGTATTTAAGACTTTTATATCAAAGGGCACATCATATTAAATTTTGACTAAACTTGATAAACCGGAAGTGATACTTTACTTGAAGCCTATAACAGTTTTTTATGAAGAACTATATTTAAATACAATCCAAAACTTTTCAATTTTAGTATTTGAGACTTTTATATCAAAGGGCACAACATATTAAATTTTGACTAAACTTGATAAACCGGAAGTGATACTTTACTTGAAGCCTATAACAGTTTTTTATGAAC
The DNA here is from genome assembly GCA_951394225.1 of Harpalus rufipes. Classification (NCBI taxonomy): domain Eukaryota; kingdom Metazoa; phylum Arthropoda; class Insecta; order Coleoptera; family Carabidae; genus Harpalus; species Harpalus rufipes. Next base: position 719,489 of record OX596280.1, read on the forward strand.
TATATTAAAATATAATCCAAATCTTTTCAATTTTAGTATTTGAGACTTTTATATCAAAGGGCACAACATTAAATTTTGACTAAACTTGATAAACCGGAAGTGGTACTTTACTTGAAGCCTATATCAGGTTTTTATGAACAACTATATTTTTTTGCAAATATATTTTTCCATTTTCCGATACATCCCTTCCCCTTAATTAGGGGAGGCAAATATAGTCGACTTTGGGCCATCTCTTCCGATTATGCTAACAAATAAAAATCAGTGCGTATTATTAGAGCATTTTTCGAGGACCTTGACTAGACTATTTTCTTATATTGAGTTAAAATTATATTAAAGGGGGCTGTACCACAAGTTGTTCATTTTAAATGGGCCACCATTGTTATCACGAGGACTATAAGAACTACAAATTACGTTAAATGAAAAAACTATATACATTTTACTAAGTATTGTAATGAACAGAAAAAAAAATATTGTCGTCGAATGATATATTTTCGTATCCTCATAACGATTTTTTTGATAAATATATAAAGTTTTATATTAATAAGACTCCCAGGCGGCCATGCATTATTCATATTTTGAAAGTGATTAAAGCTACTTTAAGGATTGTTTCTGTACCTACATTTAAAAAATTGAAAAATAATGTAAACTGACATGTGACACGATTATGTCCTCTGAAGCACAGTTTCAAAGTTTGTTATAATAGTTGATTTCAAGAAGATCTCGAGGGCATTACACAATATCATTTTACTGTATTAACACATTCAAAAAAAAATCTGATGTGGCCAGCACAAAACAGAAATGAGTGGAATAAAATGAAAAATAGCGACCCCTAACGAATGGGAAAAGCTAAAGAAGATGTCAGTGTCAAGTGCAATTTGCATAGTTTAGATTCTTTTGCAAGAAAATTTATGTATGGAATTTATACATAGTACATCATAATACACAGAATTGACAGAAGATATTGTGCTGGCCACATCAGATTTTTTTTATTTTTGGAAATATCTATGTATGTACTTATTTATAGGCGCAATATTAAAATTATATATTTTGTACCGCAGTTTTACTTGACTGTGCATAGTTGCACCGCAATCCGCATTTTTACCGTAATATTGGGTAGTTAACTATAGATATCTTATAGAGGCAGACACATACGTATAAATAAATAAAAAAGCAACACCTGAAATCCTCAAAAGATTATCTATAATTTCTTATAATTATAGACATCTATCTTAAGAGGCCAACATATCAGTAACACCTGAAATCCTCTAAACGTAATCTATTATCTACAATTTCTAATCATAGCCACCTTAGGAGGCCAACATATAAAAATATACAATACCTGAAATCCTCTAAAGATATCTATATTTTTAATAGGTCCTCCATTAATTTGAAAGCGATCTATAGATCTATAAAGTCTTAATTAATTAATAATAATAATTCTTTATTGTATTTAAAGTTTTACATTTTTTATTACACTCGATGTTAATGGAGGTGAGTTAATTTTTCGTATATATATTTATATCTGTATACCTTGAGTTGATGGAAATGAGATGATGGAAGAACACACACAAACATCCAAGCCCCTGGTGGGAATCGAACCCACAACCTCAGGACGGCTATAAAGTCCTAATTGTTATTCGTTATGACGTAAATGTTAATCTCATTTAGTCTAAGTTTGATTGCCAATGGTACCTTATGTCATTCAACATTTCTTTCACTTTCATACAAACGCACGTGGTTTTTTTGGCGTAGCTTCATAAATACAAAGAAGTATAATTTAGTTTACTTTTTATTTACAGTTTGATAGTCCCTAGTACTATCATAACGTACATAAGGTCTATTTTTAATACAAATTATTTGTTACTATAATGTAGGACCCCATTTATTATTTAATATTTTTACTGTTATTAATTGAAACGAAAAACTAATAGAATGAAAAATAAATATTCTAATTAATTAATTGTTAACTACCCAATATTATTTATTATGTAATCGTGAACCGATTTTGGGCGTAGACTTTGAAAACCATGCCATTATTTTAATTTACTATTATTTTGTGATTGTGTTGTGTATTTTTATTTATGTGAGGTGCCGTTACATCGAGATATGGCAATACATACATAATTATAACAAGGATAAATGGTAGACTCATTTCTTCACAGTAGAGGCTTTGGAGTATTTCTTCCTGTATTCAATTATTTGTGGGGAGAAACCTGTTATTTTATACATTTGTTTTTTGGAGGTAGATATATTTACTTCATATATTTTCAGTGTCCGAGTGGTTCTTCTATTTTCTAACTATAAATAAATGTTGTGTATGTGAGTGTGTGTGTTTATTTATTTCTCTCTATCAAATATTTATTTATTTAATCGTATTGCAATATAATGGCACAATTTTCAAAGTCTGAAAGTTTAAAAATTGCCTCACGTTAGGAGGGCTTTAAGTTGCTTCACGTTAGGAGGGCTTTAGGTTGCCTCACGTTAGGAGGGCTTTAAGTTTGCCTCACGTTAGGAGGACTTCTAGGAGAGAACTTTTAATGAGCTGAAACTTATAATGGGCCACCCCATAGAAACTAGCGTCCAGGGGTGGCAAGGCGCACACATAAATGTAAATATAGTGCTCGGCCCGTACCCGTAAAGGCGCAACTTAAAACTAAAGAAAGGGCCCAACAGTAAATTGTCAGGCGCAGCTGTTCTAGTCTTCTTATTTTGCACTTATGCCCCTACCATACAGAGTGAACACGAGAAACCGCCACATAGTCGTTAAACATGAGAAAATACTTATCCCGTGTTAAACGTCTGCTACAAATTATCATGAACAGCCTGTATACGAGCCCAACCCCAAATGTATTCGTACCCTCTGAAATAAATATATTAACGGCAATAAAAAATAAATTTTTAGGTTACAATACTTAAGACTATATTTGGGCATTTTTTATATTATGTGTTAATAAAGTGTACTGGATTTAAATACAATGTTATTAACAATAATCTACGGGTAAATATATGACAAAAGATAAGCCCCAAAATTTTTTATTCCACCAATAAATAATACAATATTTATGTTATATTATCTATAAAACTGAGGGTAAAGGTAACTGACAATATACTCAATTAATTGCCATCTTAAATTTTATTACTTTAATAAAAATTATTTGCGAATTATTAAAGACGAAAACATTTCTCACATGCAGACAATGGTTTATTTACAAATAAAATAATTATTAAATCTAAGAAATTTTATTGTAAGCAATGTATCCAAGTTCTATACACTCCATTAAAACACTATATAAAAATTTGTTGGTGGTACCTACTTTAATAAATAAATAATCACTTTGCAAATAATTTTACTAAAAAAATAAAATTTAATATAGTAATTACTTGAATATATTGTCAGTTTTCCTATACCTTCAGTTTTATAAATAATACTAACATAAATATTGTATTATTTATTGTTGAAACTAAAAAAATTAGCACGTGTCTGTTGTCATATATTTGCCCGTAGATTATTGTTAAAATGATAAATTTAGGTAATAACATTACATTTAAATCTAGTGGACTTTATTAATACATTAAATAAAAAATGCCCAAATATAGTCTTAACTATTGTAATCTAAAAAAATATTTCTTCTTGCTGTTAATATATTTTTTTCATAAAGTATGAATAAATTTATATAAAGCCCACGTTTTCTCAAAAGGACTAGGCGAATTGTAAATTGAATATTTGGACATTTAACTTATAATTTATCTGTTTCGAAATTGAACATAATAAATGATAAATTTATTTTATTCCTGAAATTATGCATTTATAACTACCTAATATTTATATTATTATTATATTTACCTCTTTGGGAATTGAACCCAATAAGAGTAAATGCATTCCTGATTTCGTAAAAATCGCGAGAATGAAAAACAAAATTCCAAATCATTCGATATTACCACCGACGTAAAGTCGTATCCCAGTGCCAGAACTAATTAATAGTTTGGCTATAGGGCGGCAATAGAAGAGACCGCCAGGCCACGCGGAACCTTAATGCCTGCCGACGACCGAACAAAAACGAGTCGAAAATCTAACTTAAAACTGAGGCGCAACTAATTTGCAGGGCTTTGTCCCTAACACTCTTATTCTAAGACACGGGTACGAGTGCACTTCAAAGACAACAATATGAAAAAGGATGCCCCTTGTTTATTTTGGATAATTTTAAGGGCGCATCTGGTTTTTGAGCCGTTAATTTGCCAACTTTACAATTGAAAATAGTGATAAAATAATATAAACTATTAAATTATTCATTGTGTGTTAAATGTTAATCACGTACTAGTAGCAGAATGTATATATGTATTTGTGTGTACAGTACAACAATATGAAATGCCAAAGTGCAAACAAATATACAATCAAAATTTAATATTTCCTTGGTTAAAAACAATTTTAATGTTTATAGAAACAGTTACACAATTTCTTTTAAAGATGTCCCATCAAGATCTGCTACGAATTGTTTAAGATTATAAATATATGTATGTTACAGTAAAATCATTCAAAATTAAAATTAACGTTATTCGTACGGCTATAAAGCAAGGTAATAGATCTAAATTATTAAATTTACGTTACAGCCAAAGTAGTCAACAAGGAGCATCGTTTTAAAATAATATGAATAGGAAAGTTATGTTTCAATCAAATTATTAAATAACAAAAGTATATTTATTTACTATGAACAATTAAATTATTGTGCTAAACAATTAGAAATTTAAATTTTATATTTATAAATAAAAAAATAATAATTTCCTATTCTTTGCTTATATAATACATAATATATATTTTTTAATTACTTACATTTGTTGGAAATCTCGATGTAATGCCCGTAGTCGGCAGCCTCTCCATCTCAGCAAACAGCAAATCAGGAAATGAAGAACCGGCAATTTCGATGTCCCTGCAAAGAGAAATAAATATATAAAAACCTAGATTTCATCATAAAATTACAGTAAAATATCAAATAAGTTATTGAAAGCTATGATTTTACAAGAAACTAGACATGATGTATCCATTTTACCTTTCATTCGGCTTTGATGACAACAGAACTTGTAACAACGCCAGCACGATTACGTAAAATGGCCGAGCAAAATTTTTATAAGTTCAATAAACGATATTGGTCGTACAAAGTACTTAATAACCATATTTTTTACACAAAAGGCATTATTGACTAGTATATTATTATAATATAACTATTACGGCTTTATAGTATTTAAAATGAAAGCAGATTATGAGTTTTTTACGACGGAGCGACGTAAATTCCACGCTTCTAAATGCCTAATGAAACAATCATGGCCGCTGCGCGTTGGTCGTCTGTTTCTATTACCAGTGGCGTAACAATTTCGTTTTAGACACCCACAGGCAATATTTTTGAGTCGGATATCTACCTACTTATTTATTTTAAGTAACGTATACTCTTATATACTATTATATTAATATTTTATGTTTTGAACTATTTTTGGTTCACCTCTACTCATCCGCAAAGCGGGTTCTAAAGGTGTTGATGTCACGCCACTGGCCAAGAGGTCAAAGTACACATTTCAAATTTATATCTTCAATAATATACAAAATTTAATAGCCAAATATTGTATAATTCTGTTGAATTGTCATATATATAGTTTTATTTACATGTAAATAAAAATATGTATTCAAAATAAGGTTTGAGATGAAGATGATGTACAAAAGACATGTTTCGTGCAATAATTATAGCCTAGCATTAGCTAGAATATTGCGTTGTTCAGTTTTCAGTTAGACATAAATTTAGATTCTAGTAGTAAATTCAGAAAACACAAAGAGTAAACTGTATTAACTAACAATTAGAAACAACGCAATTGTTAATTTTTTGGCATAATCCTAGATTAAAACTCATAAAGCAGTAACTTTATAATTATTTTTTTCGCTTACATGAAAAGCTAGAATAATCGTTTCACAAGTTTTAGATACAGAATTTAAATCTTTGTAACTTTTATTTGAAGTATTTTTGCATAAATTAATTAGGTAACGACTCCAATTTCGATTTACACTCTGCCCAAGATTTTATGATTGTAATACTGTCTTATTAATTCTGGTAAAGATATGTATATATTGAAACATCGATTTTGTAAGAATGTATGGCTATGTCGAGAAATTGTTAAAACCTATACAGTAAAATTTTAGAAAGATGTCCGATCAAGGTTATCTACGAATTGTATGAATTCAGATTTTTGCTCCTCCCATTTTGACAAATTCAGTAGTGTCGTTTGTTTAGTTTTTGTGAGGATACATAAGATACTACGGTTATTTTATTATTATAAAAATATGTTACAACAGCATTAAAAAATTAAAAATAAATCGACTGGTAAGTTTATTAGCAAATGTAAAATCAAATAAGTGAAAATTAAGATACTGACACAATGTCAGTGACACTGACAAGAAATAACATTTTTCCTACGGCTATGAATCAAGGTAATGTATCTGAATTAATATATAAACTTCGTTACAGCGAAAGTATTATCAACAACGAGCATCGTTTTAAAATGGAATGTCCTAAGTCGAAACAATATGAATTTTTGAAAGACAAGCGTATTATATCCATCCTTATCGCACACGCTTAAAGCCTTTGTAAAGGAGCGGGATAAATACTAATACCAATTTGTTAATTCGTTCATGATACAGATGACCTTGATCGGACATCTTTCAAAAATTTTACTGTACATGAACAGTCGATTAATTTATATAAAAATTATGTTTATCATTTTATTATATTCATTATTCTTTTATTTATATTTGTTAATAAAGATTGTCATTGTTATTATTGTATCATGTTTTGTGTGACGTCAGATAAACACACGCTACAAATATATTATATCAACATTACCGAAATTTGCGAGTAGAAGTAGATTAACACTAATAAATGGAAAACAAGGCACTTACCTTTCACTATATTAAGTTTATTAGCAAATGTAAAACTAAATATGTGAAAAATAAAAATTAACGTTATTCGTACGGTAATGATTCAAGGTAATATATCTAAATTAATAAATAAACTTACGTTACAGCTAAAGTATTGTCAACAAGGAGCATCGTTTTAAAATAATAGGAATAGGGAAATTATTTTTCAAAAAAATTATTAAATAACAAAAGAATATTTATTTACTATGAACAATTAAATTATTGTGCATTGTTGTCAGTTAAACAATTAGAAATATTAATTTTATATGTATAAATAAAAATAAAAAAATATCCTATTCTTGGCTTATATAATGCATAATATATATTTTTTAATTACTTACATTTGCTGGAAATCTCGATGTAATGCCCGTAGTCGGCAGCCTCTCCATCTCAGCAAATCAGGAAATGAAGAACCGGCAATTTCGATGTCCCTGTAAAGAGAAATAATATAAAAAACCTACAGATTTCATCATAAAATTACAGTAAAATATCAAATAAGTTATTGAGAGCTATGATTTTACAAGAAACTAAACATGATTTATCCATTTTACCTTTCATTCGGCATTGATGACAACAGAATTTGTAACAACGCCAGCACGATTACGTAAAATGGCCGAGCAAAATTTTTATAAGTTCAATAAACGATATTGGTCGTACAAAGTACTTAATGACCATATTTTTTACACAAAAGGCATTATTGACTAGTATATTATTGTAATATAACTATTACGGCTTTATAGTATTTAAAATGAAAGTAGATTATGATTTTTTACGACGGAGCGACGTGAATTCCACGCTTCTAAATGCCTAATGAAACCATCATGGCCGCTGCGCGTTGGTCGTCTGTTTCTATTACCAGTGGCGTAACAATTTCGTTTTAGACACCCACAGGCAATATTTTTGAGATTTTTGAGTCGGATATCTTCCCTAGTTATTTATTTTAAGTAGTGTATACTCTTACCTATTATTATATTACTATTTTATGTTTTGAACTATTATAGGTTCACCTCTACACATCCGCAAAGCGGGTTCAACAGGTGTTGTTGTCACGCCACTGGTCAGGAGGTCAAAGTACTCATTTCAAATTTATACCTTCAATAATATATCTCAAAATTATTCAAATTTCGTATTTTAGACTATATATACCACATTGTGAAATAAATAAAATGTTGTAAGAATTCATGGCATGGCAAATAAAATATTTCTGGCAAAGAATAGTCATTTTAGATATTTAGTTTTAGATATGGCATATAAAATATAAGGATTCCTTAGTCCTACGAATTACTTAGCCAAGTTGAATATTAAGGAAGACTGGTGCAATTGCACATTAATTATTTATATTATTTATACCTACATTGACATACTTTACTGTTCGTACAGGGTGCAGGGTCTTGGATGAAAACTATTGCTGTATCTATTTACAAAGAAATTAGGAAAAAGTCTAGTATGGAACTTGGATGTGTTAAATCCTATTTTACATTATAGTTATATTTGGCCATAAAAAGCGCCTCTAATGTAAAACAGTCTTTAGAATGGAGTAGTAATAAAAAAATACGTTATAGTATTTCACATAATAGTTTATTATAACTAGACTATATTCAGAAAATGAGGGCTCAAGGCCCAGTAGATCGGTACCGATCTGATCACATCATTAGTTTAACTTATACTTAATTAATAATAATAATCAATATATCATTAAATATTATCAATCGTTATATCCTGCAAATATACACTTTACTCACAAACATGATGTATACGCTCTTTTAAATACATCGTTGTCTTTAGAGGACAAAACGAACTATGGCACGAAACACGCAATTAATCACCCGGCACAGTATGCTCAAATTTCACAAAAAATAATGATAGAAACATTTGCATCTTTTGCGAAGAAGATGATGGTATTTATTATATTATATGTGGTTTACAAAACCAGATGTAGGGTGCTCACAAATCTAGGTATTTATTTCATATTTTAAATGAGACCCGCTATATATTTTGAAATCTACGTAAAATTACGTATACAAAGATATATTTGAAATATATATTTATTGAAGAAATAAGTTACAAAAACGTAAGAGAAAATTATGAATAATTAACTGTAAAGTCATGATATCAGGCAGGCTGTGATAATTATTTAAATATTATTTTATGTCATACTGGTTTCTAAAGCAACGATTTTTGAACGATTTATAAAAGAAAAAGTCCTTTTAGTCATTTTACCTTCATACTGAATCCTTTATTTATGAGACATTCAATTGTTCTTCGCCTCAATAGCTTCATCCAAAATATCTCGAGGAATGTATTTTTCATCAATTATAACAAATAAGAATAGCCTACTTATACAAAATTCATATTGCTACAAATAGCTGCATATTTCTTTTAATAATTTAATAAGTAGAAACCCGTATGACATAAAATTTGTATGCACCCATTATTCATAATATGCCCTTACGTTTTTGTAATTTATTTCTCCAATAAAAATTAACTTCTTAAAATTGAAGTAAAAAAATTGAGATTTAAGCATACTCCATCGTCTTTGTGATGTATTTGAGGTGTCTGTCGTTCTGTCCTCATTCTGTTCTACTTAAAGAGTCGCAAATTTCATGTTTGACCACTCACTCATAGCTAAGGTAAGTAACTGTTCCCGTCTCCACTAACATAGCAAAATGGCCCCTTAAATGATAAAACTATATTGTTCATGTTGAAGTTATTACTGTATAAGTTGTTATTTATAAACAGTTACATATATACACTTTTAAAGTAATAGATTCAACAATAATTTGTAATTTTTGTTGTGAGAAAATGCAAGAAATATACGTGGAGCGAGTCAGTATATACCAGAGCAAGATGCAATAAGGAGAAAATGTATCACACGATTTATAAATACATGCTTTCATACATACCTAATATTTTTTACACATACTGTATATATATATTTAATAGTCAATATTTATATATTATATATATAATATTTTTATAATAGTATTTATGCTTTTACAAAAAATAAACATTGTTTTTTTTATTTATAACATTTTCTCCTTATTTCAATTCGTCCGTCTTTACAATTTATTGTAATGTGGAATTATGACATAGAACAACAAACTGATTCTTCAAATATTAGAATTTCAAACGAACTCAAATGCTGTACAGTTTGTACAATTCCAGTCTATTAATATTTGAATCACCGAACGTTGTTTAATGTCCAAACTAGCCTCGCATAGACAAAACACCCCATAACAGAAAAAACAAAATTGTATTAAGTATTTTTCTATGTTTTTGGACTAGTTTGACCCCACTGTATCTAAATCCCATACACGTAATGTGTACGGCAAGCACTAGGCTTGATGTGATGTGTTTTAAATAACAGTAGTAATAATATCACAAAATATTGAAATATTGTAAAAATTAGAACTTACGAGCCATTATTATTTTATATATTTTGTGTATAAATGTACGTGTGTTATTTATTATTATAGTATTTGATTCATAATATTGCAAAACACACTTTCATGCATTACAAGTTTACATATCAAAAAATATTGGACCTTTGTAGCATTCCTACAATTGATTACGGTATATAACAACAAAATTTGGACCCCAAAAAGGTACCTTAATGTGCTTTCGATGCCCTAATGTTTTTAAAAATTGGAACCTTTTTAAACTCTAACATATTAATCCTACTAGATATATAAAGGGCCTGGGTTCAAATCCCAGTGAAATTCATGAATTTTACACTTTAATATATTTCTTCTACAAATCTACTAAAAGTAGGTTTTTTAAAAAATTATAACAAATTTATATGAAAAAATAATTGTGGGTAATTTCTCGACTGTGATGTGGATTAGGTGTTAACAATTAGTCGAAAGTTCAATCAAACAGTATTTATTCTTACTATACCAACGTTTTGGTGCACCCTTGCACCTTCATCAGGATAGTAAGATCTTAAAAATTGTTACAATTCATATGTGCACACAATACATTCGTACAAAATATTCAGTAATTTTTTTGTACGATGTTTAATAAATTAACTGAATGTTTTGTACGAATGTATTTTGTGTACTACCCTGAAGAAGGTGCAAGGTGCACCGAAACGTTGGTATAGTAAGAATAAATGCTGTTTGACTGGACGTACTACAAGGAATTTTATTTTGTTCAAAGGTTTGGACCACTCCGCTTCGCGTCGTGTTCCTTTTCACAAAGTAAATTGTCACTTTTACCCTTATAAATAACTATTTTAAGTAAAATTATTCTGTACCTTATGAAAAGTGTGTTTTAAAAGAGCGCGTTCATCATATGGACCAATAATTTTATGTAATATAGAAATAGTCTATGGTAAATGTAATTTCACAATTTTTCGTTTCGAGGTGAAGAATAATCTATTACATCCAAGGTGGGATGAAATTCCCCCTGATCTATATATACTATTTTATCCCCAACTTCCTTTTTTTAAATCGATAATTAACAAAATAAATCATTGAGTTATAACCTTTAATTTTATTAATATTATTTGACTGTTTTATTAAAATTTGTTTAGTCTAGTTTATTAAAGAGATCTATGAAGATGTCTCTAGACCTAAACAACCCTACATAAACATTTCCTACCCCTGGGGTGGAAGCGTGCTCCGTCATTTGCCATCCATGAGCTTGTTATTACATGTTTTCCAACCTCTAAAAGGTTAACAATAGACATACAAAAATTACCCCTAATCAAATTCTATAGAATTTTGGGAAACGAAGTACGCAAACATTTTAAGGTCCCTTTTTTGGGCTCCACAAATTTCATTTATACACCGTAACCAATTACGAAATTACCAGGGTCGAATAAATTTTGATTCCATTCGCAATAATGTAAACTTCCAGAGCATGTAATTACGTTTTGCAACCCTACTAAAGAGTATTTTATCGTCTTGAAAAACGTGGCTCTTATTTCACTCTGTATTCAGGTAATATTGGATGTTCTAAAAATATATTTAATAGCAACAACTACAGACAGGCATATGCTTACCGCTATTGGGAAACACTGTAACGCTCATACAGCAGCTTCCCGAAAGCTAAGTACACCAGGGTATTTACATAGGGAATTAGGGCCAGAAATGGAACCCTTTATATGGGTTCCTAAATGGAGATCAGTATTTATTCATATAAAAGTTAAAGATTATTAGGGTTCTTGTTTGAAAAATGACACAATAGAAATAATTATTAACGCACCTAGAATATACAGTATACCCTTTTCTGAAATAATTTTATATATTTATTATTGTATTCAGTGTCAAGAAAAAAATGAGTTTCTTTATACGACCAGAGATAATCGATTTTGAAATTACTAAATTGAAACGTAAGCAAAGTAGCTGGCAGTTCGTATTTGGATGGGTGACCACCAAGGAATATTTATTACTATAGATTCAACTTTGAAGTAATTAAAAAATAAATACTATTTTTTTTGTTTTTCACTTCAGCAGATCTATAAAAGCAAAAAAATTAAAAGTAGTAAAACAATATACTGGTCTGTAAAGTACCTACTATGTAGACCGTTACGGTTAGGATCGGTCTACAAAGAACTTTTGACTTGCAATTATTTAATTTATGTAACCAAATAATGTTCGGAAGGATTACTTTATTATCGATCGAAAATAGATATATTTAACAGCCGCACTTTAGGCAGATAAGCGCACGCACCGGTCTGAGGGGCCATTTAAGTAAAAAACGAGGTATATGGGCCTTATCAACAAAATAAACCCCAATAATTGTAGTTTTTTTTTAATTTACTTGTCATTACAGAAATAATACGAATTTTAACTATCGTTGGTCCCTGAGACTGGGTGCGTTGAGCGTATACTGAAGGGATAATATTGTAGTATGCTTTGAGAGCACACAAACTGCTGTGAAAAATGCACCCCAGATGGTAGGATTCGAACTACAATCAGTATTTTATACCAATTTTTTATAATAATGACATATTTTTATATAAGGTCTTTAAGGGCTTTCAACAAATAACAAATAACGTATGTACCTATGTACGTATGTAAAAAAAGTTTTGCGAAAGAATTTACGCTCCAAATTATATTACGAAATAAGATTTAATCTAGTTGTCTCTAGACAAAATAAATATATAATAGTTGTTTTATAATATACCATGTTAAATTTGCTAGAAAAAGTTTTGAAAGATTTTATACCAACTTGAAATACCCAAATCTATCTATAGGTTAGTTGGACAATAGCAAAAACGTGAAATTGTTGACGTTTTTGGGGATCAAAACATTGGACAGACGACTATTTATCGAACTATACGGGAATGTAAAGAAGGTATAGTACGTATTAATTTACCAAAAAATGGGCAACCCGAACTTTCGCTCCCAAATCGAATCAGCAGACACATTCAAAGTGCTCAAGACATAGATAGATGAAGTTAGCAGAACTTTAGTCAGAAATGATTAAAAATTTCGAAAAAGAAATAATATAACCAAATAGACAGCGGTCCAGCAGGAGCGAATCTGCAGATGCTGCAGAACATTAAGAAGCTAACATTTTCTAAAAAAAAAAAACAGAGGGTTTAATCTCCCAAATGTTTCTCAAGATTTTTGGGCATTTCTTAGCAGAAAAGTATACAATGGCTGGGAATACCAAAATGAACAATAGTTACAGACAAGAATATGTCTGACGATTCAGAAAGTAGATTTAACATCGTCTAGATCTAGGGGTATTAAAAAAAATGCGTTGCATTGTAGATTATTCAAGATATTCAAAGAAGAAGTCTAACTAAAGTTCTAAATTAAATTTTAATACCTCTTTGCGATAGTTATTTCTATTAGGTGTGTCATTTTTCAAACAATAACCACCCATATTCCAGATCTTTCAACCAAACAAATATTTTATCTCATGTATATGAACCCCTATAAAGAGTTTCACCCCCTCGCCCCCCACTGTAGGAGCGCCACACATGTTATATCTTACAACCTGCACTCGCAGGCCAACTGAATACACTAGTATATGTACATTAACTGATTACTTTACAGAGGAAGCCCGCAGGAGTACTGTCCTTGACGCCGCAAGTATCGTGGTGATTCGTTGTAGCTGAGTTTAGTCTTTAGCGACGAGGAGAGCAGTTGCTCTGCGGACAACAATGGACGTTGAGACTACTACTCCCCCGGGGGGAGGGTAGCTCGTGTTGTACCAACGGAAAGGGGAGAGGGGTGGTAAACTAACGAGAAGTGGGGAGAATGGACCAGAGATGAGAAACTAGTTTTGGGGAGTCGTTTTTGAAATGAAGATGGTGCATTGCTTTCTATCGTTTTTTTGTAAATGTTTTTGACTTGAATTAATATTTAATAAAAAAATTCTTTAAATAAAATTCCAGCAAAGTCTAATGGCATTTTTTAACAAATTAGTGATTCTCAGACTTATTGGGCTTACCTTCCACTTTCCAAAAATATATTTTTTCAATGCCCCCTCAAAAATCTACAGAACCTCAAAGGATCGGCATAAAACCGTGACACAAACCTGTACTACAAAACAACAAAGAAATCTCTTAGCAAGCTTACTTAAAATTGCTTAATACCTACGACACTTGGTAAATACCTTAAGAGTTGAAATTTATAAATTTATTGGCTTAACGAAAATCATTTTTTTTTTATAGTTAATACAAATTGATAAATAGAGGTAAATTAGTATTGTCCAATGGGTATGTTATACGAGCCCAACCCCAAATAAATTTGTACCCTCTGAAATAAATATATTAAAAATAAATTTTTAGGTTACAATAGTTAAGACTATATTTGGGCATTTTTTATTTTATGTATATTATGTATCAAAATTTGTTGAACTGGAGTAATAATCATAGCATCCAGAAATTTATTTATTATTGTTTTTAATATAATTGTAAGTGGTACTTAATAAATAAATATCATTTTGCAAATAATTTTACTAAAAAAATAAAATTTAATATAGTAATTAATTGAATATATTGTCAGTTTCCTTTACCTTCAGTTTTATAAATAATACTAACATAAATATTGTATTATTTATTGTTGGAACTAAAAATATTAGCAGGTATCTGTTGTCATATATTTGCCCGTAGATTATTGTTAAAATGATAAATTTAGGTAATAATATTGTATTTAAATCCAGTACATTTTATTAATACATAAAATAAAAAATTGCCCAAATATAGTCTTAACTATTGTAATCTAAAAATTTATTCCTTCTTGTTGTTAATATATTTTTTTCGGAGGGTACGAATACATTTAGGATATATGTTAGATTTTAATTCTTCAAATATTGTTTCGAAATAAACCGCTTGGGGATTGGAAATTTAAAACTAATGCGACGATGCATTGTTGTATAATTTTATATTTAAGAGGAAGGAAATATGTTTGTAGTCGGTTAAATTTTTTGAGAGTTTTCTTATAACTCTTTTTATTTCATTTCGCCCACTTAATACCCCTCTGTTAATCCTGAGGTCACTATCGCCCCTTTGGATCTATCCAGCGCCTAAAAGCGCCCCATTTTGAGAATCACTATTTCAAACCATTCTAATTTTACTTGTATCACAAGAAAATTTAATTTTAATATAAATTGCCATTCAAACCTTGCAAGGTCTTTGAAACAATATCTGATATTCTCTTAGTAAAAATAATTGAAAGTCAATTTGACCAAAATGGTATCATAAAATTGTTGACCAACGTTTCTGGTACGACGAAAGCACACCAATAAATCCATTTCAAAATAGACTACCTTGAAACAGTTTCAATGTCTATAGTAGTTTCCCTGTCAAATTTCTGGTTATTATACCGCCCCTCTCATAGTGAAAACGCCAGGGTCGGAACTCACTTTGCGCACTGAAGCGGGGCAAGCATCGCGAGCAAAGGGCCAAGGTTAAAAGGTTAAGTCAACCAATCAACAAAAACAACGCAAACATCAACAACTATACAAAACAAATTTTGATAAAAGTTTGTGCCAATGTTATTGTTTTCAATGGAAGCCAAATATTCATGTTTTGTATATATGTCAAAAATATATCCTTCTCGCACATTGAATTCCAAAAGAAGTTACAGTTGAATGTTTGAAGCCCAGGAATTTCAGAGAGAACTCCATATTGCAAAGCTGAAAATTTGTACCATGGTATTCGTACAAATATTCAGTTTTATAATATGTGGTTCATATTGTAAATTTTCAAGGCAATGTTGTCAGTAGCGTATAGAACGTGCCCTTCGTAAGTGAAAGCATTGTCGCCGAAACTCAAGCACAATAGGTCTGGTTGGTTCCAAACTAATCGGGGGCAAAAAGCAACTCATCTGCGCGGTCAGTACATCACACAATAATAAATATACAGACGCTCACACTAGACTAAAATCTGAGGTATAGACACCAACACTGTACAGCACATCATTTAAAGGGACGCTTCTTTTTGATGGCAAAGAATCTGTTGTTAAATGCGGGATTTCAATTTATGTTTTGAGGCACAAATTTCATCCTCATCACACTGTTAAAGATGTAAAAACGCATGTATTACGTATATTTCTGGTTTTTTGCCAATCTGCTTCACACAGATTTTGCCGTTAACTGCATACGTTCGAAAAATTTATAGTTAACACAAATAGCGATCGAAATTTCAAGATACTTCACACGTATTATTTTTTCTTCAGTTAGCCTTGCTATACCATTCCTCAGGTATTGTTGTTTTCTTTCCGCTTTTGAGGGAAAAAATGTAAATCATTTTTGAAACGCACGTAGGTACGTATGGTACTTGGTAAGAATTTGGTTGAGTAGGAGAGTTTGTTGGGTCCAAATTAAATGAGGCGTGTACATGAATCGCTAATCTGTATCAGTGGCAAGAATTATACGGTTTGTAGTGCTATACCCTCAGAATTATAATATAATATAGGAGTTAATATATTAGTTAAGCAACATGCAATTATATGAATATACTTTATAAGTATGGGGATCTAAGCTAATCACTACTGTCTATATAATTTTAATTAATAATATAGCAAATGGGTATACTCAGTAAACAGAATAAATGTGTACATAATCAGATATATAAAATTATATAACACTTTTATTCTTTTTTCTGATTTATTTTTCCTTCAACTTTATTCCCCTTAAATGTCCCTAGAAATATCCAAAAGTCAAGCAAGGATCGGTGTTCCTATAGCATCACAATTGTTCACAGTATAAAAGAGTATGTTGAAGAATTTAGTTATTTTTAGGGATTTTCAGGGTTCCGAAAATTTGGAGTGGCAGGGGTACACGAAAAGCGCAATCCATAATAGAAGAGATACTCTCTTTAGGGGGACAGTTCTCATGGCTTGTTCCCAAATTCGCAACACTTGCAACTATAAGAATACTTCAGATATTATCGTTAAAACTAGGTACGAATATTTCATCCAAATAGCCAAAAACTATGAAATATTCATTTGTTTCATAGTTTTCAGAATGGATGTTAGTTTCGTGTAAAATACTCGAGATATTACGTTTTATCGTTTAAAGCTATGTATTATAAGAAAAGGGGTAACAATTTAAAAAGAGAATGTTTAGTGTATACTACTTATAACTAATCTTACGTCTCTACATGTTAAAGAAATATAAACATTGGTGTTTTTATATAGTTTAGTCTTAGTATCCTACGGACGAAACACACAAGTGCTGGCGGGGGGCCTATGAGGATTGTTCCCTAAAAGAGAGCTTTTTTTTAAGCTGACGAGAACGCTGAAGCAAACAGCCAATCGTAGCGAAGCACGACCCGAAGTGAACCGAAGACAACTGAGAGTAACCGGACGAATATGGTATTAAAGAGGAGACTTATATAACACTTAGAGTATATGACTTACAGCTATCTGAAACGCCTAAGAAGGACAAAGAGATCCTTGTTTTTAGTTGTGTGATTGTCACACGACTTAGGCACCAGGTTAAATCAACCCTCAACGCGGAAACTTAACAAACAGAAATGTTATACACCCTAACCTATATTCACACACGGACTTCAACGTCAACTCTATGTACACGGTTCTTAAGGAACATAATCGAATAGTACAAATTCCTCATTCCACTGTTTGGACTTAATAACACAGCCCATATACTTTTCATATCATTATCACATACGTAATTAATCAGACAATTAATGATATTAGAACGGTTAATATGTTTCATATATACGGGTGCTACATATTCACTAACTACAATCAGGAAATATTTCTTAATCAAATAATATTTAAACAGAAAAATTCATTTATATTGGACCTTTAGACAAATACTTCACTCGCTTTTTACTACAACTTGTGTTAAAATTCACCTATTACACTATAATATAATGTAAACGTCTATGCTTTTAACATAAAAGTATATTTATTATTATTTTTTAAGCCCGTACGACACGATGTATATTTCTCCACAGAATTATGGACATAATTATATAAATTTTTATCTGAAATTAGCAATGGAATTTTTGATAATTATTGTGGTATTGTTGTCATTTATAAATTTAATAAAATATTATTAAATTGGACTTGAAAACAGGGATGTGCGTTTACGCGTAATCTATGATAGTTTACTTACGTACACAATGCATATACAATGTAAAGAATAATTTCAAATGTAGACAAGGTTTGTTCGTTGCAATATGCTGCGTTTTACCGCAAACCGCGGCGGTAATTGTGTAAAAATTATTTTTCTGTTCGATCCGTTGCGTTATTTATTATTTTCGAGGATACTTCAGGCTCTATTATAATTATAAAGTATTCCAATCAGTAAATATTTATGAAACAAGAGTATAAACATAATCTTTATGACATCAAGTCAAGTATTTCATGAAGAGGTATTTAAATTTTAAACCTGAGACACTACATAGCATACTTATTGAAATTATTAAATTGTCTTGGACTTGAAAGCATGGATGTGCGTTTACGCGTAATCTATCATAGTTTACTTACATACGTAAATAATGCATAAACAATGTAAAGAATAATGTCAAATGTAGACAAGGTTATTAAAAATTATTTTACTGTTTGATCTGTTTGCGTTAAATATTATTTTCGAGGATACTATGTAACTATAATAGTGGCATACGCCTATATTCACTGATAAAAAAAAACTCTCGGTATGTAGACGCGGACATAACCGTGGCATTTTACCGCAAATTACTAGAAAAACGGAACGAACAGAATCTAGTAACTTTATAGTTAACTTCGAGTAATTTTCACCGCCGCGGTTTGCGCTAGACGCAGGTAAGCGGATCGAACAAACATAATGCATAGAGAATGTAAATTTTGTTAACAAAAATGGAAAATAGAAAACGAGAATTTTAACAAAATTAAATTATACTTTGAAACACAAACAATAATTCATATGTTTGACCTCTTTCGTCGACGCATACATATAAATTTCAACAATACAATGACGTAATTTACGTGGTCTAGATTCCAGGTACACCCCTCGAAAGCAAATAATATTTGTGTACATTCTGTCGAATCGTGACAAGCGGGCTTAAAACAAAGTATAAATTTGTCAGGTCCATAAAATGAATTTGTTAATAACATATAACTTATAAAATATTTATCAACAATAATGTGAGTATATAAACATAGAAATATTGAAAATATTTCATTAGTGTTAGAAATAGTGAACACCCTGTTTCTCACCCTTTAATACCATTCAGAATTTTATAACGAAAATGTTTGTTAATACACCATGTAACGATGTAGTGTAATATAATTAAATGCTTCACAGGAACATTATCGAAAAATTTAAATATATAATATTTTTATACGTGGCACTTTTATATATAATATATTATAGGGAGATATCATTAGAATTTCAACTGGTTCCCAACTACGGATTTAGACTAGACCAATAGTTTGCGTTTGAATTTTGTTCGAATCGAAAGAGTTCTCGAGATCGTAGAGACTAGTCAACATAACGCTCTTCTAGTAATAAATAATACGAAAACCTAATGCAACTAAAATAATATTAAACAACGTTAAAATAAGATTAAATTAATAATAATAACAATGATGATAGTATAGTTACCATACAAGTATAAATATTTTTTAGAATATTCGATTTTTCTTAAAAATACAATCACAGTATATCATATATAAAAAAATTAAAGTGGTTGACGAATATATAAACTATACTGCCGAAAATAAGCGCAAAGTATATGTCAGAATATGCAATATTAGTTAGGCGATTTTATCAATCTAATACAAGTATTTTTCCCAAAACAACAGTTTCAAAAATATTTGGGCGCTGTTCCATATTTTTACAGGTACTAATATCTGTAGTAAAAAGAGTACTACGTAATTCTGTACGAAATTTAGAGAGCATCTTCTATCCGGGTTGCAAAAAAAATTCACCGGATCGCAGAAAAATATCTGACGTAATGACTTTAATTAATCGTAACAGGTAAATAGTAATTTTAAACTATTGTATGTACTAGGTAAATGCCGGAATATTTTACATTAAAGATGAATAAAATACATAACCAGAAATATGAGTAAACAAATTTTGTAACTGATTATTTAAACAATTTTTTGTTATTGGACTTGAAAAACAATCAAATTATGAATAACTTTATAATTTTGTGATTTTTTTCTTTTGTAAATAATATTGTGTTTGTGAAGATCATTTTGTATGTAGATAATAAAATATGATAAACATAAGTACAGTATTTTTTTTTTAAAGATGTCCGATCAAGGTTATCTACGAATTTTATGAATTAAGATTTTAGTTCCGCCCATCCGACAAATTCAGTAGTGTCGTTTACTTAGTTTTTGTGAGAGTACATAAGATACTATTGTTATTTTATTATTATAAAAATATATGTTACAGTAAAATCATTCAAAATTCAAAACTAATTCAACTGGTAAGTTTATTAGCAAATGTAAAACCAAATATGTGAAAAATGAGATCTGACACAGTGTCAGTGACACTGACAGAAAATAACTTTATTCGTATGGATATAAATCAAGGTCATGTACCTGAATTAATAAATAAATTTACGTTACAACAAAAGTATTGTCAACAACGAACATCAGACATCTTTAATTTTTTTACTGTAGCATATAATGACCGGTTCACGTAAAAGTATCCAAAATTTTACCGGTTTGCAATGAGAAAAACTGTTCTTAAACTGTATTGAATTTTTTGCGGACACTCATAACTATAATAGAAAGAGTACTATAGATAGTATTTACCATTGTTGGGAATGGCATGAATTTTAGGGGCATTCAACACTGAGATACGGAATGCACTACATACGACTCAAAATAGTTTTTCATTAACGATTATTCGATTACAGGAAACGCCAAACGTTAATTTAAAAGGTCTTAATTGTACATTTACGTTGTTGTAAATACCGTAATAGCGTACGAGATTTCGCAAAATAGCGGATTTTAAAAAGTGTATCGTTTGTATTACGTCTGTAAATATTACGTACGATAAATCATAAATACGATATTGCTATGTCTTTCGGATTAAGATTTTAACGATTCTTAACGTTAGATAATTGTCAGTGTTGTTATGGGAAAAACAGATGTATCTTGAGTTGGTCGCCGTACTAATATTATCTATATATCTGGAGGACCGCCTCTTGCCCTTCGCAATCCCCAATACGTAACGGTAAACTGAGACGAACGCGTCGTTCTGATATCTCCCAACTATCAATCCAAGTGTCCCACTGCCTTTATATCACACACCCTATAACTCTCACGGGACACACTAGAAGGTTCCAGAAGAGGCAACTGTCGTGTCTAAATGGAACCGACTATGCGACCGAAGTTCTCGTGTTAATTCAATAATCTACTATTAATATTTATATTAGTTACATTAGAACAAGGTATAGCCCTTTACAAGGGCATGATTATAATAGTATATCTTTCTCATATAATACAAAAAGAAAATCAGGATGTACAGTATAAAAACGTATCGGTATTTCGCTGGGAGAATTCAACTTGTAACAGTATTTACATATTTCACATTATTTTTCTTATTGCATTGTTGTAGACAAAATATTTCAATCATAGATACTTTCGTCTCATTTGACCACAATGGCTTACAAACAGTTCGTAAAAAATATCGACACATATTTCGGTAATGACGATAAATTTTACCATAGAGAGCAACATTTTACGCGCAATATTGCTGACAAATAATTTATTTCGATTATGATTTGCAGGAAACCCCAATATTATTTGTTGATTCGCTCAGTTATAGGAACCAATACGTCTAGTCAAATTAATTTTGTTATTTTAAAATATTAGCAGATTTCGGTAATAGCGAAATGTTTGTATCAATTAATTTTGTGCCTGCTAACGAAATATTTGAGCACGATCGAGAATGAGTTAAGCCGAGGCCACATCGCATGCCTCGGATGATAATTTTTTAACGTCGTTCGCCAATCCATCAATTGAATTAAGAGGAATTAAATAAAAACGCAAAAAGTATATGTTTAATAATGAATATTGATAAATAAAAAGAAATTATAAGCGTTGATAGTCATCACAATTAAGTAATTATTTTGCAGAGATGAAAATTATTACTGATATTTTAGTAGGTAAAACAAGTTTGAGATTTGCTAGAATGTCGGAACAATATTTTACATTTCTTTTAAATTCTATCAAAAGTAGAATATCCAAAATACATTTTTTTTGTGTTAAATTATAATACTCAAGATAGAAGATTAATTTTAAATTAATGTATGAAACGAACTTTAAAACGTCCAAACTGAGCATTTATAGAATGTTTTCTCACTTATATCGATTTGATCAATCAAAATCGATTATATGTGATTCATAACGATCAGATTTATGATGGATTAAATGTAGTTTATGATCATTTTGATCGATTAATCGATCTTCTTATAGTGAAAATAATTAGACGTCATCAACCTGAAAAAAACCTTATAAAATGAAATATAACATGTAGAAATTATTGGGTGTTATTTATTTTTAAAAGAAAAAAAAAATATTAGTATTAATATATTAATGATATTTACAATTATTTCTAAGTCAATCGTTATTTCTTCTACGGAATATAAAATTATTTAAAATAATTGTAGTTTATTTTCGTACCATACGTTGGCACTACGGAGAATGACCATGTTATGTCAAATAATTCCGTAAAAGGAATAAGGATTGACTAAGAAATAATTGTAAATTCATTAATATATACGTTTCTTTAATACTAGATCGATTTACTGTTGAATTGATCAGTTAATCATAAACAAAAATCGATTAAAAAACAGTTCGATCGATCGATGCGTCAAATAGTCAAAATTACGAAAATTATGAGATATTTGAGAAAAAACTTTTATTTATTTTAGTTGATTTTATATTAAAATGTTACCAATATTTTTTTTAGTTCATTTTTAGGAGGGGCAACTGCCCCCCCTGGCCCTCTATGGCTATGTCCATAGTTCTGAGACTATTTGGCGAACGGTTTGGCGCGCCTTTGGTTGCCTCTTCGCGTTCGTGCTCAAATATGTACCGACCTTCATAATTTATAATAATATTCATGTTGGAATAATCCTATGAAACCAATTTGTTACCAAATTTGATAAAAATATATGATTGTGTCCCTCGAAATATCATTTAAGAATATAGAATTTGGAATTTGGAAAAAAGAATTTCGACTTACATTTGTAGTGGTACTGGCTCGCCCTACAGCAATATTCTACTCCTACCGGGTCAATGTGGCCAAAAGAGACTTGTTTCTTGTTATGTATGTAAGACCGGATTGTTGTGAATACTGTACAGAGTAGGAAACCGAACGAAAACAGAGTAGTGTTGTTGTGAGTCTAGTCATTTGATGACTGTAGTTGTAGTACTAATTTGAATGTGTTGTTGCGTCGGATGTAGACGTAGTAGTGGGTGTGGTGACGGCGACGGCGGCGTGCATGGCGGCGCAGACGGGCGCGGGGGGCAGCGCGACAGGGATGTGGTAGTATTTACACAGAGGGCGCTGACAACGGCCCAAGGCCGCGTCGCGGCACACCGTCACTCGGTTTCCGGTCACTTCCACCACGTCTCCTGCAAACAATAAATACATTATTAATTTTTTACTATACAGGGTGTATCGAGATGGAACAAAAAAATGATTATATATTTTGTAAAGCATAGAAGGGGCACATTTTGGCATAACTATTATTATATTAAAGACAGTGGTACTCAACTTATGGATCAATGTTATATTTTTTTAAATGGCATCATACATTTTTTATTAATTCATTAAATAGCGAATTTTCTTCTGAATTGAACAATATAATAATATCATACCCTTACATTGCGAAAAAAAATATAAAATTTAATTCAAAGTATTTTAATTTTTTTAAGTAGGCCAAGCAAAAATTCATCTATTAAAAGAAAAGAAATTATCTGTTGTTATTACGCATTATATTATTTTATCAAAATATTTAAATTTCGTTATTTTTTTATTTCGCGTAATTAATATGTAGTGTTGCGTAATTATAATAAATTACTTGCTAGGAGTGCATTTTGATGGGTCTTGCAACAATAAATAAAATCAGTATTTGTTGAATCTGCTGCCCTTATTAAAATAATTATTACAAGGGTAGCGAAAATACCTTCATTGTAATAATGGATAATAATGAAATACAAAAATGGTAGATAATTTTCTATTGTTTTAATGATTAAATGTTTGCATAACCTACGTAATAAATTTAAAATAGAAATGAAATACTAACTTTGAATTAATTTTTATCAAATTGTTCGTAATATAAGGGTATGATATTATTATATCGTTGAATTCAGAAGAAATTCTCTATTTAACGATTTAATAAAAAATATAAATGTAACATTGATTCATAACTTGATTACCACTGGCTTTAAAATAATAATTGTTATGTGAAAATGTGTCTCCCTATATGCCTTACAAAATATCATATTCACTTTTTTGTGTAACTTTTCATATACATGAATAAAAGCACTGTATAGGGCAGTAGTAAAGGCACTGTAAAGGGCAGTAGTACATAATAAATCAACGTAAAGATTACGAAACAAAGAATTTTTCAAAATTTATAAAATTAAGGGTACTTTACTTAAGAATACATATTACTACCAGTGTATTACTGTATCCGATTACTAGGGACCCTAAATATAAAGTATTATTAGTTTGTATATTAATTACCTTCATATTGAAACAATAAATGCACTAAAACAACAATTAAATGAATTTTGTATGCATTTTCAGAGCACAAAATACATATATGTTCACCGTCCGACTACATATTTGCAACTGAAGACTGATCTAACGCCGACCAAACCAAACGTGTTTGGAGACAACGAGCGAGCGAAATTTATTCATTAATTATTCATGCTTTATTATTATAGGTAAAATAAAAATAAATTCTATTTAAAAAAATGGATTTATTTTAAAATTCAGTGAAATGTTTATGAATATTTGACCGTAAAATTTTTGACAATAAAAGCAAAAAACTATGTTATTTAAATTATCAATATTGTTACATGTAAAATTAAATATTGTATAATTTTATATAAAACAGCCCCAAGAAAGTGTTAAAAAGGGTAATTTTTTATTCATAATCATTATGTCGATTCCTAATCATTTAGAGGTTGGAAAATACGTCATTCCTAACTGCAATGACAGTCGCTTGGGTGGGAAATAACAGATTTTACTTTCACCCCACGGGCTGGAAATGTTTATGTAGGGGTTGCCTAGCAACATTGTCATAGATCCCTATAATAAAGTAGGCTAACAAATTTTAATAGAGCTGTTAAAAAATATTAATAAAATTAAAGATTTTATTTAAACATAGAAGTAGGCCGTAGGGTCGAGGAATTATTAACGAAGAAAGAATTTATGAAAAATTCATGGACCTCGCAAGGATTTGAACCCGTATGGTTAGTGTACTCGTTTACGATATTTGTAAAAAGAATTGTGAATGATTCATCGACTTCAATGGGACGGGATCTTGTGGCTCAGTTGGTTAGAGCATCTCACTAGATATGAGAAGTTCCAGGGTTCAAATACTTGCGAGGTCCATGAATTTTTCATAAATTCTTTCTTCGTTTATTACAATAATTCCTCGACCCTACGGCCTACTTCTATGTTTAAATATGTTACGGATGGTCGCAAATAATTCTTATCAAAATTAAATAATTAAAGATTATAACTCAATGATTTATTCTGAAAATTATTAATTTAAAAAGAGGATGATTGTGAATTTACCCTTTTTTAACAACGTGTATGTGACACAAAAATTAGATTTAAAGTAAATATACTCTATCTTTAGTAACTTTTTTTCTTAAAATTAAATTTTAAAATTTGAAAACATTTTTGTTTCATTATCAGTACGTTGAGTGGTTGAGTATATACCATTCCAATATATATGTACCTCTAGTTAAGAACCTTTAATCTATCTTACATTTTTTCGGTCAAGAATTCATTGTCTGTAATCAGAACGTATTTGGTCAATAAGTTCAATAATAAAGATTTTGTGCAATTCGCAATTTGTAAATAAAAAGAAACTCAAAAAAGAAGTGTGATTAAAGTTAGCTCTTTTCTTGTATATTTGTAATAATAACAATAAAATAATTTCAATTATACTAATATAGGAATTGATTTTTGCCTTACCTTCTTGTAGATGTACGAATTTACAAGCCGGCCGGTTACAAAGATTATGATTAAAATCTTGGCACACCGGGAGGGTGTCCAGTAACTGAAACATTACAAACATTCGTTAGTATCACTCCCAAAAAATCTCCCTTAACAGTAGTACAACAAGAACTATCTCTTCTCAGTACCAGTTTGACTATAGTCAAACCGACACCCGTGTTACAATAGTACACATCATTTAGTATCGCAAAACTGTCATTTCAGTTTTCCTTCCTTAGATTTCAAATCATAACAACCAAATGAAAGCTGAAATGTAAGAAACATTCATAGACTACACTAGTTCATACAAATGCACATGCTCATACAACAGAAAAAAAAAACATAGGCAAGGGGATTTACACTAGTAACTTTGGTACTTTAGTAAATCATCTTGCTACAAGGAGCATTCCAATCGACCGGGAATTCTTTTATCAAGAATATGCAACAATACAGAACAAAGAAATATGTTTTAGACATATTTAAGTATAGTCAACTAGAATTACATTTTTCTATATCTTTTCAACATTATCTGAAATCGTCTTCAGAGATTCTTTGTTGTAAATTTTGAAATTCATCGTACTCTGAACTGGACTGGTCGGTATCCGTAATATATAGGCTATGTTCTAGAGGATTATCTTCCTCTGAATCAAAATTGGACAATGTTTCAAGTTTTTTCCACAAAAGTAAGAGACGTTATTGCTCCTTTTCGTACGGAATTTAAAATAAATAAATAAATAACAACATCACTCGAGGGTTCGAATTTACCTAACATAGACTAATCTGAATATTACTTAAGGTACAACTAGGCAGATAGGAATAGGCTAATTCTACGTCCCCTCCTGAGGCATTGCTGAAGTCACAACAACTAACACCCACTCCTTCCAATTTAAAATAAAAATCTGAAAATGTTAGATAAAATCTAACAACGCGAGTGACCAAATTACAGTTAACTAATAGACAGTTTAACTGGAGATGAAAATGTCGATAAGACTACCAATTATTGGCTAATGGGATAATATTCAAACTACCATTTACTTTAATTCCGGTAAGATTTTTTTAAACAAAGAAGTGTTCCAAAAACCAAGTGGACTATGTCGAAAACGAATACAGATTCATTATTTTGCATTGTTGTATATTTATTATAAATGCTTTCCTGGTCAAATGTGAACGCTCCTTGTATATACTTAAATATTTAAGGATACGTTCAACCATTCTGCAATGCCGTCTATTTTACTAATACAATGGGACTTAAAAATACATTACATATCTACCTATAACAATACACATTACAAAATAAATAAATATGGGGATTTTTATTGGGTTTTGACTTAAAGTTTGTTGTCCATGTTTTCAACGCGAAGTATTTTCCACCATCGAAAAGATCTTCACCAGAAGGATCATCAACTATGAAGCAAAGTTTTGGACAACACCAGAGATCAAGATTTTATCATCTTGGCCTCTAGTGAAGAAACTTTGCTTCACAATCTGTTTCCTTCTGGTGAAGATCCCCCGATTTGATATTTCGTTGTCCTATTGGCCGCTTAGTCTTCATCAGTCGCACTACTGACTGACAAGCGTCAGAAGAAGGGTGTTGCTAAACAGGAAGCTACAACGTGTAGTCTGAAGCGATCTTAGACCAATACCAGAAGCGTGTTAATCATACACATGTACGTACAGATGTGTTTGCTCATGCAGAATGTTTGAATGCAGTCTTAAATGTTTAAATGGCAAGGCGTTGTCTTTGTTGGAGTAGAGAGCTTGAGTTATTTAATTAGTTTGTTAGACACTGTATCTTACATGTCTCAAGCTTTCCACTACCTCCAATAAGATCATATACTCGCCGGGAAAACCAAAAAGAGTAACGCCATTAATGCTTCAATAAATAACAAGAATATTAATATTAAAAAGAAAAACACTCGGTTGTTTCACAAAATTAAAGAAAATTCTTTATTGTACAATTTCGGCTGTTGGGCCATCATCAGAAGAACTATAAGAATACATACAGGGGGTCCTTTTATATCTAGTTTAGCGGGGAGATTTGGGGATTTAAGTATCAAAGGGTGTTATTGGAAATGGCTTTTTTAATTTCATAGGATTCCAGGAGAAGTAGTCTTGCTAAATTATTTTCGAGATGTAAAATTGATGCATTTTCAAAATTACAAATATGATTGAACTCTAACATGTGATTAGCGATATTGGAAATATTATCCTGCATACCTTGTATTTGTAAATTTCAAATTACTTACGTTGTCTTTTGGCAAGTCTGATTACTTTTATAGTTGTATTGTTACTCTTTTTGGTTTTTCTGTGAGTGTATATAAATATGGAGGTTTTCTAAGAATAGTCAAGCATTTTCGTCTACTGCTCAGCGAATAGTAAAGTAATATTGTTTTTTAAAAGCAAACTGCGGTGTCCATTTAAATCAAAACATGTTTTTAGTAATAGCATTAAACGGACACAACTTACAAACTGCTGAAGGGATTAAATCGTCAACATTTTGTAAGTGTAGCTACGAAATGATCAAAAATTTGTTACAAAAAGTTTTAATCATTTCGTCACAAACTATATACTACTTTGGACTGCACTGGCGTTTCACAAAAATTTCCTTTGGATGTTAAACTCAATTTTGTGGGCGTGGATAATTTATTTCATTTGGTCAAGAGTGAAATTTAGATAAATCTATCAAATGGCGAAACATCTTTTATTCATTGCTAGATGTGTCAAATATTTACAAAGATATCGATAACAATTTGAAAAATTCATCAAACATTACACAAACATGAAAGTATGATTCTTTTTCGGGTTGTTGGGCCGTGGTGAGACTGAACACGCTTTACAATCTGGCAATGATATTAATCTGAAGGGAACCGAAATATTATCGATAACTGTTAATTTCCATGCTCACAGCGAGAAGCGATTGAAATTTATAAACATTCAAAAAAAAATAATCGGAAGGAAGAAGCAGGGCATCGAACCCGCCAAAAACTGGGTTCGGTTCAGGTTCAGTTTAATTTATTTTTTGAAAGACGGGTTCGGTGCGGTTCTGGTTCAAACATTAATAAAATTTGCGGTTTTGTTCCGGGTTCAGGTATTGGGTTCAGGTTTGGTTCGACCTAATGAATAACAATCTTTATATAGGAATAATTTAAAATACGAGCCGGAATTTACGCAAGACAAGAACACGAACACAATTTTCACAGACAACACAGACGCCGATTATCGGCTATATTACGATTACGCGTACATTTCGAACTCAAAATGAACCTGAACCGGAGCTGAACCCTGAACCCGAATATTAATATTCGGTTCGGTTATGACTCGGGTTCAAATGAAAAATATATTTAAGGTTCGGTTTTGGGTTTGGGTTCGCTAAAATGTGCCCTGGGAAGAAGAATTAAGAATTAACAGGGCTTGGATTTCTGCATTAAAGAAAACAACAGCTGAAGGATCCAACAAATTAATTAAATAAAACGGAACAATTTCAAATTCAAATTTCCAGTACCGTTACTATCTTCGAATTATTTTTTTAAAAAACAAATCAAGAATTTGACATTATCATCTGCCACCCGTCAAAAAAGGTAAAAACTATTTTTAAATTACACAAATATCTCTGAAGATGCCTAACATTGTGTTAACGTTAGGTTGTAAAGCAACTTTTAGACCACGGCCCAACAATCCGAAAAGAATCATACTTTCATAGACTCCGGCCGTGAAAGTTTAAGTATTTACTTATTACACAAACAGTCAAAATTGGAGCATCACAATGTTGACTTTAATAAAATTTAAATCAAATTAATTAATACCCAAACCGACGATTTAGTGTTTTCGGTTATTTTCTATTAATACAATTAGTAATTGTTAAAAATTGAATTAATTTTATGCACCAAATTAAACAACTTTATAATTATAATTGTTCTTATATATGATGCTGTAGGTTACGATAAGTAGTATTGTATACGTCCCGAAAAATGGTACTACGTTTTCTATAAAATGGTATTGTGTGTGTTGCTTCGCCAATGTTATAAAACACCAATGCAGTTCTCGTCTACTTACAATCCAACTTCAACTTATCTCTCGTGCTTGCTCAAGCATACGGCTCAGTCAGTTCAGTCAGTCAGCACAAACCTGTCCTCGCTCGTCAGTGTAGACCACATAGGGGGCATTGTGTGGCACGGGGGCTGGACACGGGCACGTTCGCGGCATGCAGCGGCGTGCAGCAAGCGGCGCGGAGGCGGAGTTGCGGAGGCGGCACGCGCACAACACCAGGCACCAGGGCAACCAGCGTGCAACACCATCCGCAGGGGCAAGAGAAATCGAGACCACAACGGAAAGAATGACACAGGATGCAGGGAGCATAATCACCAATAAAATGGCACAGGAGGGATAATCATCAGGAGAAGTGGAAAATGGCACAATAGAAGAGAAATATGGGACCACACATGGCACACAACACACCAATAAAATGGCGGAGAAGAGATTTGCCAAAAAAATGGTACAGGAAAAACAATCCATTCGTAGGGAGGCAAATCGACACCACAAATGATATCGAGAAATATTTGTGTAATTCATAATGAGACATTAAAAAAATAATAAATATAATATGTAATTCCATAAATGGAACGCATGTCTCAGAAAAAATATCAAATTTATTGTGAAAATAAAACCATAGTTGAGGAGATTTCAAATTATCCACAAAAATGGTACACAAATATGTATCATATTGATGAAAATGGTGTGCATAAGGAAATATAAAAATTGAATGAATATAAAAGTACAGAAACATGTATGGTCAAATATGAAACAAACCAATAAAAACAAGATTCCAGAATGGTATACCATACGAGAAATCATATAAGAGTACCATACAAAATGTATTTAGTATTACAGATCGAAGATAGTGTGGCATATTGATAAAATAAATGACGACAATACCACAAATATTGTCAACAAAAGGAATCAGGAACATCAGTGGATCGTAAGGAATCATATTAAAAACATTCCGATAAATGTGTCGCATAACATATTTCGTTATCGTTTTCGTTGTCGGTAATCCATTCGCGATAGTGTACCGTTTCCGAAAATGCACAAGTAGTAACCGAGAGCCACCACACCAGAAAAACGTAAGCATGAAACAAAAAGCAGCTCAATTAATAAAGTAACAAACTCAGAAACTCAACTCAACAAAACGCATGCTTAATTTTGATACTGTTAGGAAAACTGACTTGTCAAGGTTAATTTAGAAATTCAGCAATGGTGTCTACGTACAACATCCAATTCCGAACTAAATACTGTAACAGATAAACCAGTATCAGTATCAACTATAGTATTCAGAAGATTGTTGTGTGAGAGAAAGAAGTGTTTTAATACTATTAGACTACTGGCGAATCATCGAAAGATGCAAAATCAACAAAATCAAGGATTTTTTTTACGTAGAATTAGCTTCAAAGGAGAGATGTTTAATAAAAACAAAAGCAAAATATGTTCATAAAACGTTGTTTTTAAAAACATTTTTCGAAAGTAATCTATAGCATGATTGTACCATTTCTGGTTAAAGTTAAAATTATGTGTCCTATAACAGTGAATATACGCTTAACCAAAGATGGTATTTTGTCGCTATGTCGTTCAATAAAAGGTGTATTTGTTCACAAGGTCAAAAGACCACTCTGATGAGATACAGGGTAAAATACCATAATAATGTCGTTTTACAATTGTAGATATTTAAAATTGGTGCTCAAATGAAAACCAATTCCGAGTCAAATATAGTTCGGCAGGAATTAGGATTTAAGTAACGCATTCTCAAAGATATGATAAATAAAAGATGAATATGCAATAATAGTGTTGTGAATTATTGTGTTTGATGTTTCCACATTTGAATCTTTCGTTAATTCATTTCTAAACAACCATCTGAATACCGCAAACTAAATATGAATCGAACGTAAGCGTAAAACAACGAATATTAATGAACAAACTATTTTATAGAGTAAGCTGGTTACGTTGCTGAAAAAATACACTGGGTTTGCAAGTTAGCAGATGAAGAAGGCATTGAAAATGTC
Organism: Harpalus rufipes; assembly: GCA_951394225.1. Taxonomy (NCBI): domain Eukaryota; kingdom Metazoa; phylum Arthropoda; class Insecta; order Coleoptera; family Carabidae; genus Harpalus; species Harpalus rufipes. The sequence continues at coordinate 752,120 of OX596280.1, forward strand.
TAAAACAAAACAATAAAATATAATTAAATTACAAACATTAATACAAACTATGTTAGTATACACACAACTTAATAAAATGCTGTTAAATCATTAAAAAGCACCCAAATATATATTTACCTGCTCTAGAGTTCTGTTATTTAATCATCAGAGTGCATTGTAAGCCAAATCTATACGAAGGAAATCTTAATAAACCAAAGCAAATTATCATAATGTTCAAAATAATGAGGGGGCGGGGGGACAATGTGCATTGATCCGACATTTATTTTTAACACTTTACTCCGTTAAGATAAAGATGCCATTTATGTTACCTAAACTTCTAGATTATTCTAGAACTCTCTAGGAACACAATTATTGATTTTACATGCAGTTTTGAAACAGTTTTCAAAACGTTCTTAATTCTGAAAACGCCATATATACAGGGTCAAAATGGTTTTGAGTTATCTCAAATCAAAACTAAAATTGATGGATTTGACTTGAAAAGTAATTAACTTTTTTAGGCATTAAACAATAAATAATTTAAGCATTTGTATTATTCTATTACAAAGAATAATTTTGATGTAATTTTATTGAATTTTCAAAAACAGACTGACTTCTTTCTTTTTTCAAAAACAATAGTAACAATTGATATAATTTTCCTGTTAGGGAGGCCAAAACAAAACCAATTGCTTTTTAACAGTTCAAAATTACAGTCGAAACAATGGTCTTGTCAAAGTGACATTGTTGTTGTCAAAGTGATACGAGCACACAAATCAGCTGATTCCAAGTAGTGGTGGGATCAGGATCCGGATAGTTTCAGATCCGAAAATATTCGAATATCCGTATAATTGTATGTTGAACTATCCGGTTCTCGGATCCAAATCCGATACTGATATCGGATTTTAGATCCGGATCTGAGTATCGGATTTTGGATCCGAATCTGAGTATTGGAATTTGGATCCAAATTTGAGTATCGGATCTTGAATCCGGATCCGAATATCGAATCTTGGAAACGGATTTGAGTATCGGATCTTAGATTCGAATATGAGTATAAGTATATGTTTGATAAAAATAATACAAATTTGATTTTTTTATTCACAAGTTAGTAGTTAGGACTCTGTGAAAGTATAAATTTCTTTACATTTGCACAAACTACCTGGCTATTTTAGAGGGGTATAATAACATGTATTAATGTTTGTTTACTAGTGTTTGTAAAGATAAACAGGCCCACTTTAACGGTTTGAAGTTTGAATTTGAACTCAATTTCAGATGTTAGCATTCACATTCAAAATGCAGAATCGGACCCAGAATTAAAATTTGGAGCCGGATACGTAAACAAAACATTGAATCCGGATCCAGATCCGTAACCAAAATATCGAATCCGGATATCCGCTTCAATATCCGAACGTCGGATATTCGAGGATCCAGCTATTTTGTAATCCGGTTCTCGGAACCAAGTTTTGTCGGATTCTCCCAGCATCAATTTCAAGCACTTCAAGGTCGCCTATACGCCCTATAGGCGGTTATTATACAATTAACAATCGTGTCATTTTTTTGACAATTGTTAAATACTACTTTACGCCATTTTTATTTCACGAACGCCATAATCAATACAATTAATTTATTTTCACCTTTCGGTTTTAAAATATTTTCACTGTAAACATATTGTTTTGTGAGTTGTCCAACTGACAGCAAAGCACTTTGTGTGTGTGACATGAATCAATGGCATAAAATGTATGTATACAAATTTATAATGTTTGTCGCCTAAAAATATTGTGTGCATTTGTGTTTAAAATGTCTCTTAACAACCTTGATTCACAAATAACTATTGTATGTATAGTGACATCTTTATCTAAACAGAGCATAGCAGGGTCCTAGTTTTTAGATTTTTATTTCTATTAGCAATATTCTACGGCACACAGTACATAGTTTAATTTAGACCAGTTCCTCAATCTCCCATTAAGCTGTTGATAATATTCCCAAACAGCTAGTAAACAGCAGATTGACAAACCTGGCTATAGAGATCTAAAACTCCATTTGGTTCTACGCAATGCAATTGTAATTTTCGCTTGCCAATGCACATTTCGGAAGCTGTCTTTAAGCCAGAGGACTAGTGAAGTTGAAACGGCACAGATAGACACAAGGACTAGCAAGTGGCCTAGACACCATGAGGTGGCTATGTTCTAGTACGGGAACCTACGTCCTGGACGCTGCGTCAAGCGATTACACCATAAAACCTGAAGCTCTCATGGTCAGCTGACCCCTTGAGTACTGGTCTGTCCACATAGCAGGGTTCGTGTGGGAGAGAGAGAGTCGATAAGCTGTCAAGTGTGCAAGAAGGACAAACTTAAGAACCGGCAGGGCAAGAATAACCACAGCACACATAAGCACAACACCAAGAATACGAACGTCGACAGGGCACAAGATCGACACTTACAATATTTTACAGTTAACCTAATTCTTAAAATGTAAAGAAAGATAATGTGATTAAAAAAAAAGAATCATACTGACAGTCAATATACCAAAACAATTTAAATAAGATAAAATATCTCGGCCGGTTTACATTTTCAACAAACAAATTATAAAACCTATGCAAATGGTGAGAAGTTTGTATAAACTTTTTTCGACTAGTTTAAAATATAAATACTGAAGATGGTATTTAAGCTTGGAGGTAAGAATAATATGTAGAGACCATAAACTTGAACTGTGGGCAAGGGGAATGAAACCTGGTGGGGATGGACTCAGGTACTGTAGTAGTACATATTGTAGTGGGGATTCGTGAAACATCTGAAGAAAAGCCAATATAAAACACGATATACCGGGAGTTTATTTTATCAGTAAACATAAGGTATATCATTACCATAGTTACAGTATAAAATGATTGACAGCAGTGTATTAAAACGTTTATTTTATAAGTAAACATAGGGATAAGAAAGAGAAATTATTTATTTATGCTTATACACTTAAGAACTACATTAAGCTAGTGAGGAATTTTTATTTTAAGTTATCAAATACTCAAAATTGGCACCATTAACTTCTAAACAATATCCTAAGCGATTACGAACAGAATTAATAGCATTCGTTATTTGCTGGAGAGTAATATTTTGTGAAGCTGTACTAATTCAGTTTTTTAATTGTTCAATGTTTATTCTCTCACCATTGTACATATTTTTTAAGTATCAAATAAAATCATTTGGTGCAAGCTATAAGTGCTATAGATTTTTCGAATTGTTGTTGGGCATGCTCTGGGTCGATTATTAAATGTAACAGCAAATACATCTGAAACTTGGTTATTTAAATTATAACATGTTATAATCTGCACTTTTTTTTAAATTGTATAAAAAACAATTTTGAAATGTGACAGTTTGACGAGACTGACAATTATTTCCTATGTTTACTCATAAAATAAACGCTTCAATATATTGCTGTTATTTTGTAACTATGGTAATGAAACTACTCTACGTTTACTGATAAAAAAAAAACTCTCTGTATATCAAAAATTCAATGCACAATTAACAGCAAAAACCTTGTACCTTCAATGGGACACATTGTAGAGGGGGAAGCGGCTTCACTAGCCTACCTCCATGTAAGTATTGCACCATTTAATATTGGAATGAGTTACATTGCTTTATTAGTAATATAACCTTTAATTCTATTAGGCATTGTATTCTCAAGCAATGCATTATTCTTCCGTTAGAGTATTGTTCCATATGTCTAGCAAAGTAGGTTTTATACAATGGATTTGCCAGATTTGCCGGTATAAGATAAATTTGGACTTGAAGACGATCCTTCAAATGCTGATCGAATTATTATCATTCGTTATTTGGCCCACAGTTTTTGTAAGTTATATTCAATATAGTCAAAAGAATATTGTAGAATTTTCTCACCATTTGTGCAGGTTTTATAATTTGTTGAAAATGAAAACTGGCGAAATATTGGGTAATAGTCCCCTTTTAGTTCGATATATTTTATCAAACGACTTTCAAGTTTTTTGATATTGTTTTGGTTGTTTTTGATTCATGTAAACAATCCAGTTGATAATAAAATTAAAAAACACCCCTAACATTAAAATAATTTAAAATAAAACTTATGTAGGTACCTATTTCGAGAACAACGTTCTCTCAAAAAATATTTTGAGTGATAGTGTACTTGTACCTGCATTTATGTATAGAAGTGAATGTTTAGCATGGATGGAAAAGCATAAAAGAAGAGTGGCTGCTGTGGACTGTATTAGAAGGAGTAGGGCTCTCATCTGCAGAGAACATGTAAAGAATTTATATATTCATTTTAAATTTTAATTTTAAAAGTGTCAGATCTTATGTAATGCGAATTTTTGGTATTTCGGTGTTATAGCCTTTGTGTGCAATGATTTTTCGATACTATGGCATGTACTCAAGATAACCAGGCCAAACTGACAAGGACCATACCACACAATATAGATGATAACACTGATAAAACTGAAAATAAAACAAATACAATAACACCTAAGAACGTAATGTGCGTTAGCGTTCGCCAACAATATAGGAGAATGAGGGTTTAAAGAGAAATAAAAGCAATATATTAATATAAACATATCATGCATTTTCAAGCAATTATTACAAATACTGAATACGCAGTGAATCTTGTAATATTACATACACCAGAATTAGATTACAATACACATTGTAAATAACTGTAGGGATGTAACAGGGGCCCGCAAATGTCGCTCTAGTTAGGGTTTAGTCAAGTGAGAGCCATTGGACCCCCTGCCATACTGGAAAGGGCCAACCAAATATAAAACCCTAAATATGCACACCGATTTTCTTATTAACTTTTAGTCAAATTGAAAAGCTTAATGCGCATGGCTTCAGTTAAAATTTTGAAGATACAGTAGAATCCACTTATAATGAACTCGCCTGTAATAAACTCTGTTATAATGTACCATTTTTTAAAGTCCCAGTACAAACACGTGAAAAATCCTCGGTACAAACCGTGGATCCAAACACAACTAACCGACTTTTTTTCAAAAGTATGTAATGTTAAATATATGCGAGTATGTATGTATTACATTAAAATTTTCGCTATTATTTTCATGCTTATGTATACCTATATAGGAATAAGTATATAGGTTCATGTTGTATTTAGTTACTTTTTCTTAATAAAAACATGACAATAAAATAACATAAATATGCATTTGTTTAATTACTAATTATTCTGTTGAGATGAACACTCGACTATAATGGTCTATTTTACTTGGTCCCCTGAAGTCTATTATAAGCGAATTCTACTGTATATACTTATTCTGCATACATCTTATGGTTTCTTTTGTTTTCTTCTAAATTATAATAATAGAAAAATGAAGGACGCACCTCAATAATTTTAATATGTTCTGAATTATGAAATTTTCAATATTTTCTGGTTGTCATTTGTGAAAAAAATGCCTTTTCTACTTGTACCTACAGTGAGAGGATACTGCTAAGTGTCAGATATTTTTGTAGCATTTATCACCTTCGGAATTTAAAGTCGACAAATTTTGCCCCATTGTATAAATTTTATTGGCGATGTAGTTGTACCATATCTTTATCGTTTTCTGTTCTATCCCTTTCCAGTATGGTTCAAGTCCTTTGGCAAAGGCATCTAATACAGTAGACCTGAACCAGTCTGGACCTTTGCGGGCCCCAGCTACGGCAAGGCTACATCGTAGTACTGTGGTGGCAAAGCCGACGGTACCATCACCACAGCTTCAACAGCCAAAGGCACTGCTTATTGTAAGTATATGTACGAGATGGACGTGTGAAAATGTTCATTCACTGTGTAAGATCGTGTACGACAAGTTTCACCGCAAACACCCCACACAACCGGGAGGAAAAATTCACAGGGTTGCCTTAGATCTTAGACTTAGAAGAAGATATTGGACTTGAATAAAAGATTTGGTTTGGTTTCAGTATAGATGACTTGTGATATTGGGCCAGCGGAATTAATAGTGGCTAATAAAAATCACAAACCATCATTTCGTCTAACGTTTAAAAAGTGCTGTGTAAAAGGGTGTGTGAGTACAACATAAAGAAATTGACCGACTGAATATATGGAAACGAAAACTCTAAACACCGAATCACACTACAATCATATCTCGACTCTTTTATGCTGTTATTTTGTATGACTAACTCGAACACACTGCAATTTCGAACATCGGTTTTCTCACACTTGTAGAGAATTTTCATATATATATATATATATATATATATATATATATATATATATATATATATATATATATATATATATATATATTCTTTAACACAATTTATTAAATTACATTCTAATTTCGAACCTTCCATTTTCTGATGTTTTCACAATTATTTACTTCGTTAAGATATGACAAGATCGTTGAATTCTTTGTAGATATCACATTGGTGTTAAGTCTGCGATATGAACCGAAGTGATTATTTTTAATTTCACGTAAGAAAATAGCGTTGGTTTAGATAGGCATATAAATTCTGCCCTTTGGCCAGATTGCAAATTTGCACAAAAACAAAAAAAATATCAAATGTCAGTTATCAAAATATACAGAATTAAGTTATGTTTTGTTTTAATTTTTAATATACTTGTAAATTTTTATAGATAATAGTATTTTATGTATCTAGGACGAAAAGTGAATCTTTAAGGTATGAGCCAGCCGAGGGCGTAATTATTTGTACGTACCTTAAAGACACTTTTCGTCTGAGGTACATACATTATTTTATGTCATACTGGTTTCTAGTTTAAATTATTAAAAGAAATATGCAGCAATTTGTATAAGTAGATCGTCGAAATTGTTCGACAATCTTAGCAAAATTTTGACAGATTGACAGATTGAAATTTATTTTTTCTGGTTTCGTTAACATTATTATTCGCTATAATTGATGAAAAAATACATTCCTCCAGATATTTTGGATGAAGCTGCTGAGGTGAAGAACAATTTTATGTCGCATAAATAAAGGATTCAGTATGAAGGCAAAACTTTAAAATCCTAGAACTTTAAAATTTTATTTTATTACTATTATTATTATTGACACTATTGACAAATAAAAATTACAGTTCAATTGTTTTTTTTTTAATATTGTGTGAAACAGTTATTAAAACAGACTGAATCGTCGTAAGTCGAGTTACGCCACAAGTAATATTAATCTTGACTTTGATTCGTTGTCCTCCATGTTTTTTGATGAAGGATTTGAATGAGTTACATAAGGTTAACTGCGCAGGTAAGCTCGGTAACCGGTGTGAATAAAATGTAACCGGTTTTACTGGAGTTTCTGTCAAATTAGTTACATTTGGCCGGGATGCTGAATAAAATGAAGTTATCATGTTACTGGAGGTAATCGCTCTGAATAAAATTCGCCAATATTGTACTACTTTTGCCTATTATCGAAGTTCCAAATAAAATTCAACCAAACTGGTGTTATAAAAAAATATACAAAGCGTAATATAATTGTTTTTGTTGCATGGTTCTTCTGTTTCTATCGTTGGTGTCTATGAATGGAAGACAAATGCATGGAATTTGGCAAAAGCAACCCCGTGAGTGTTTCTTTGGTGTGTGTATGGTGTGGTTTATGGTGAACCTGTTCGAGTGTTGTATGTGCGCTGGTGTATGTTGCCTGCACTGTACCGTCTATATACACCTATATTTAACTCTGTATTGTGTGCAACACTCGGGAATGACAGTAGTGACAAGCATGATATTATATTGTATTACAAGCTGTCAAGCTCTTGTGAATGAGATTAATCAGATCGGGTAGCGGAGGTAAGCTTTGCTGGGCTGGCAAAGTGCAGGCACCACACACGGTCAACTACAGACATTGCCACGGCAAATAGGCCAAAACAGTCTTGCCCAATGGCAATATTACCCACAACTACACTTCTCCTAAAATGCATTCACAAACTTTACTATAACAGTACGATTATATATCATTATATAGATCAGTATAAGTAGTCATACTTTTTACATGCAATCACAATATAAATTGTATAGACGTCCACAACTATAAAAACATTTTATTTTTAATATATCTTTAGAAGACGCCTATACTGTACTAACTCTAATTCTTAGTACATATATTCAAAATATTTCGACGACTGTAATATTTAAATTCTATAAGTAAATGCTATTGTAATATATATTTAATTAAGACACTTATTCACGTTGTCTATTTAGTGAAAGATTCTTTCACTCAAAGGGACAATACTAATAAAAAACTAATTGAATAGTTGACTGGATTGACCAAAAATTGCGTGTGTTTCGAAATGTGCAGTGTTTCAATTGACCAAATAGGACACCATTCAACACCTTACTGAACTCCAGTATAGAATCTACACGGTGTAACAACTAAACAAGCTACTTCAAATAATTTCCATATTATTAAAGATAAGACTATCTTATAGAAGACCAAGGGGGACATCCCAATAAAAAATAATTTCTTCTGTAATCGGATGTCCCCCTTGGTCTTCTACAGTATTTTATTGTACCTTTAATAATATAGAAATTATTTGAGGTAACTCATTTAGCTGTTACTCCAATATACAACCTATGATAGTCCCTTGCTCAGGAGTGTCCTATTTCCAGTTGTACAGATTCCCCAAAGTAAAGCTCCAAACAATGTCATATATTTCATATTGGACACTGTCTGCAATCTTACTAAAGCTAGTCCCGAGTCAGTAAGGTCCCAAACGGTGCCCTATGTTTCGTGTAGTGTGCTACCAGGAAGACGAAACATCATGTCAGGCCATCGTCGATAATTATCGCATATATTTAACGTGTACAACACAAACTTACTTACTAGACTTCTAAAAGTTATTAAAATAAAATTAAAATATGCTTAATGCAGGGTAAAGGAACAACAGAACAGTATAACAGCTAATAACTCAATAACATAATTATCACTGGAAGTAGATAAAAACAATAAAAATGACCCGAAGAGAATTGATCTAGTTGAGATCTCAGTTTGCCTTGCTTGGTCTGGCTTCGGCTAAGGTCGGCTAAGATCGGCAAATCCCCTCCACTTGGTGAAAGGCGAGCCAGGATTGGTTAGAATGCGAGGAATACATCCTTATACAATATGTAAGGATGTTTTGAAGCGGCCAGCCAGGCAAAACAAATAAATCAGGTACTATTCAAGAATAAAATGTTTAAAGGTTGTTTGACAACACGTTGAACCGGATTTTGATCCTCTAGAAAGAACATGACTAGAGCTAGACTGGGAAATTTAAGTAGAAATTTAAGAAAACCCGATTCGAAACTTGTCAATTCTTTCCGGGTCGATTACATACTACACAAATTATCTACTATAATGGCACTACTAGTATACAATGCTATGATACTACCATGCTGAATAGAGTTTTAATAAGTCCAAATTCCACAATAGGAAAAACTTTCACAGTAACACAACACGTTTTGTGTCCAGGAATTTAACACATTGAACAAAGGTCCTCATCATGCTTAATAACCTTTTTCATATAAACATATAGATAGATATATATTATATAAATGAAGCTGAAAAGTCTTTATCGCACAAATTCAAGACTTTCAACTTCTAACTTTGTTTCACAAAAATACAACAATAATAATAAAATATTTACCTTAACTAAGAATATAGATATATGAATAACATGAATGTTACACATTGAATATAAAATGTTTTGCGCATTTTGTGCCATAGTTGGGGAATGACTAACGTTAGCAGGAGGTGCGAGGGGACTGCTGCCGCTGCCTGGCCTTCGCTCAACAACGACAATCGACAGAAAATTTACAAACAACACGACAACTAAATAAAATATATATATTCAAAACAAAACAAGGACAAGGATTTGTGTTTTTGTGTTCGGTTTGTTGTTGGGAGGACAAAAGGAGCGACCTAAATAAAAACAAACACAATATATTTCTCTAAATAAAATTCCTGATTCTTGGCCGCTCCTTTCAGGTTTAGGACATTGCAACATCCACGTTGTCAGGCAGCGTTAGTATCACAGTAGGCACTCCAGAGGCACTTGCACTGAGACTAGAACTAGAACCCTCATCTCTAGGTAGTCTTCATCTTCTTATAGGGTTGGAGCACGACTGTATTGTTGTTATTGGTGGGGGCAGGTGTGTGTGTTGAATGTTGGGGTAATTGTGGTGCTGGCTGGAGCAAGCCCAATGAAGGTTGCATCGCAGTTGTAGCTTGCCCTGGATGATGGGGATAGGGACGCAAAAGAGCAGCGGTGTACGGGTTTAATAAGGGTGGTGGACGAGAGAAGGAAAAAATATTAGGTTGAGCATGGGATGCTTGGGTGTATAAGCCTCCAAGAAAATTGAATTGGTGGGAAGCAGCTGCAGCTGCAGCTTGGGCATGGGCGGCTTGGGCTTGAGCCTGAGCCTGAGCTTGGGCTTGGACAGCTTGGGCTTGTGCCTGAGCTTGGACTTGCGAATTATATCTCGCTTGGGCCTGGGCTGCTCCCGGTAATAATTGTTTGTTCAAAGCAACGCCAGTATAACTCAAAGCTGTCAACGGGTTTATGGCTAAGGATGTACTAGTACTAGCAGCTAATTTGACAGCTTTCGCGTAATTCTGCTGCGCAACTTCTTTCGCTAAGGCAGCAGCCGCGGCAGCAGGGTCAGGCTGAGATTGCGCAATGGACGTGGGGGTATGGGTATGGGTATGTTGGGTGTCATTGTCTACAGGGCTCGCGGCAGCCTCAGGCAGCGGCGGTGGCGGAGGACTCGCGGACACAGGGGTCTGGGTGGGCGGACTGGCGCTGGCTTGCGACACAGCACCAGTCACACCCGTTCCACGATCGGACACGGACACAGGGGCAGGGGCTGTGTACTCACATGAGACGGGCACGAATGGCTGTTGGAGCTGCATCAGCTGCTGGTAGGTGGTCGCGCTGGGTTGGTATACCGGCATCCCGGACTTGTCAGCCGCTGGTCGCTTGTATGGAACCATGCCTGGGAACGTCTACAACACACGGAGGATCTCAGTTACAACACTATCCCAAGAAATATGCACTCAATATGTCGTCATCGTCAATGGTACAACAGTTACAATGATGGAGAGCGGTCATTAGCTTTATCAGTAGGAATACGAAAACTCGTACATAATTCAGGACCAATCTTATAATTCCCAGTTAAAATTTTAACATCCAGATAGATAAATATGCTGTGGTCAGCCAAACCTTCAATAAGGATACTTCCGGTTGACCAATTATAACCAAAGTCTAATCAAGTCTGCATATGGATGTAAGGAAGAGGTATATATCTACAAATTATAATTTTTGGAATTCTAGTATTGAAGTTATCGCGGCCGAAATTATGGTTATACATATAGTAAAATAGTATTGTAAGGATCCTAAAACGTGTTTATTCAGTGAAAACTCACCACCGATTTTTTTGACCAAAGACAATATCTTCCTTACCTAAAGGTGACGAAAGGTAAAATGTACATATCGAAAGTATAACAGTAATATTTATTGTCATTTCGTTTCGATACAATATTGTCAATTTAACTAAAAGTTAAAATTTATTTATAAACAATCAACTGACCTTAAATCGTTTCAATTTGTTTATTTACCTGACAGAGAAAATTTTAACCGGGTATAAGATTGGACCTTAGAGTTAAGTAAGACGTAATACGGTTAAAATCGTTTACGATTTTGAATACTATAAAAATAACTGTATGAACAGTTTGCAAAATTGATTTATTTATTGTTAATGTTAAAAAAATGTTTTTATTCTCGTATTGTCAAAATATTTGTTGTACCTGTGATGAGTTGACATTTTTTTTATTTAAATAAATAAATGAACCACTAAATAAATTTATAGAACTGAACCAAAAGCTATTTTTTTCAAGTATTAAAAATTAAAACTACTTAATATATAAAATTTATATGAAATATAAAAAAATAAAATTGCTATGAAATTTTTTCAGATTAAATGCAAATTATTTTGGCTCTGTTATTCTATATAATAATAATGAGTACCTTTATCAAAAAATATTCTGTAAAAAGATATTTACACATAAAATTCGTTTCTATTTTAAATTAACAAAAAACCCCATTTTTGTTTCAAAATTAATTAGTTATTGATTCTACGCAGTTTATAAATTATCTCAAAAAAATTAATTATTTTATTCATATAGTGTCGATCACAAACATTTTCCTCCCATAATAAAAATTCTCTTTTAAAAATGTATAGTAGTACTCGAAGCAAAAGCTACACTCTTCTGTTAATTTAGTCAGCCAATTTTTGTTAAGCAACACAATACAATAGAAAACAACATGCAATCCTATAACTAGGAGTCTAACTTACAAAGTTTTCATAGTAGAAGGACCCAACTGATTTGACATCCATCTGAAAAGAACAAAAGCAAACGATAAGTCGCTGCTTATTCCAAAACTACACAACACTACCAGACATTTGGTAATCATACAGCCAAGCATTGACAAAGAATTTAGTCAGTGAGTCATACAACAGTAAAACAATACAGAATACAAAAAATACGGTATTAGTAGGACACAACATTGATGGTACAACACACTCAAGGAGCCTATGCAAGAACCATTGCGGCTTATTGTCTACTTGGACGATAGTTTCATAGGCATAAACGCATAATATAAACCCAATTGGGATTGTCTCAACATTTTTGCGTAAAAATCATACACATTTCATCCCGTTGAATATGCCCGTTAGAAAATAAATACACTCATTTCGGCCAGTTAACATCTTCAACAAATTATAAACCCCACGCAAATGGTATGAAATTTCTACAAATTTCTTTCGACTTGTTTAAAATATAGATTTTAAACTTACAAAAACTGAATATGTTATTCAAGTATTCTGCCATTTAATATTGGGCTAATGCCTGTATTAGTAGAACCAGCTTTATGGTCGTATTATGGTCCAAACTATAAATTTAAATCTGTGAAAAAATGACAAAAACACATCTATTTTTGTTGCTTAACATAAAATTAAACGTAAGAGTGGCAGGTTTCGTTGCGATTTTGTTTAATATTTACAGATTTAAGACTTTTAAAGTTTTGACTATAATACGAGCATTAGTTCTATTAGGAATTGTATTCCTAAGCCTTGTAAATTATGCCATATGTCTTGTAAGGTAGATTTTACTGCATGTACTTTTTTGTGTTAAAAGTCAAGGGTCCCTGAATATAATTAAATCTGACTAAAAGATGAATACCGGTCGAACTATTATCACCAGTCATTTGGCCTACTGCTTTTTTAAATATTAAATCTGTTTAAACGTTAACGAATGGTTACGTTATTTTATAACGTTATAAAACAAAATAACGTTATGTAACGTTTCGTTATTATAACGTTACAAAAACTGTATTTTTCTCAAGTTTGTAATAAAAATTCATTAAAAGTTAAACTTAAAAACAATGTATTAAGATAATAACACATTTATCTTATTCTAGAAATGAAATTAAGTGCTCAACATTTGAATTTGGCCACTAAAGACATCTATCCATTATAAAACACGAAATAAATTATCAGGAAATTATACTTTCAAACGGCAATTTTTTTGTAAAATTTATAAACTTGGATGTCGTTATACTCAATCGTTATTTGTTATGTTACGATTACATAACGTTATTTTGTAATTATAACGTTATTTAAAAAAAATTAAACGTTATTATAACGTTATCGGGTATTGTTACGTTATGTTTTCTCTTCCTGATTTGAAGTAGTCGAAAGAATTTTGCAGAAATTTCGAACCATTTGCATAGGTAAACCGAGCAAATTACTATCAGTCAGGGCTCGTATTAATCTTAACGGGCTGATACCAAATTTTCGACAGGTCGATATCTTTTTTCGTTTTCGAGATATTTACATTTCAACCAAAAAATGAGTGCAGATACTAACCTGGCGATTTCAGCATTAGATAAGTCTATCAATTTTCTAAAATATTGTTATGTAGAAGACATATTATTTGAAAATTTAGAATTAGCGTGTAGAGATGTATCTACCTCACAAATTGGTAGATATATAGGCTCGTGTGTATTAGTATTTTGTTTAAATTGTGAGTACAAAAATACGTTTAACAATATGAATTGTCTGCTCAATGTAGTATGTTGTAGACTTCAACGTGTTTATTCACAACAGTCAGTGTTAGTCTACTTAGCTGTAGGATTGCCAGACATCTGACAAATTCGCAAATAAATCCCCTCAACTACTTATTTTATATTGAGAGTAACTTATTTACGTGTGACCAACATATTATTACATAGCTCCTATCCTAACAAAAGTGATTAATAGCTGTAAAACAAGTGCTAGAATGTTGCGATACATAGTCCTCGAGTAGTCCCGGTTCGTTCCGATTTAGGCCAATGACTGGACTCAGCTGCCGCTGTCTGATCGAGTGAACGACTCACGCCGGACATGCATAAAGCAAAGCTTTTGGCTTGAAGAAGCGGGTCCATGTAAATTTTAATATTAGTGAAGCTAAGGGCACCAGACACTTTAACAGTCACGGTCTTTCTAATTATATGAAGCCCCACAAAAAGAATTACATTTACAAATGAAATAAAACTACTATTACTAAAACATATAAAAGCTTTACTAGATTTTAATAGTATCTAAAAAAACTAGACTATGCGGAAAAAAGTATTTACACTTTAACAGTATAGTTGCATTTGATACTCGTACCAATGCAGCAGATAAAGAAAGATTGTACCATTTCTTTAGTCTTCTTTCTAGAAGAGAACAAATTTATATTTAACTGTTCTGATTAATAATAAGATTTGGTAAAACCAATAGACTTGTCACCGTAATAGTTTCATCAATATATATAAGGTTAACACGGTTAGTACTTAGATGGGTAACTACTTAGGAAATTAAAAAATAGATGATGTTTAAAAATAAAGTTAGAACTTCTGTGGTTTTTGCCAAAAACAGAAAAGGCTTGTCAATCATTAATAAGTTTAGTCACTCGTACCGGTAATCTATGCCACATAAATTATGTCTTTATTTACGAGTATATAATGATGTAGTTTACGTAATCAAAATTTGTATACACATGATTGTTATCTTGATAACTATAAGAGCTACAATTTTAATGAGCGTAATTTTTTTTTCATCCTGTGGTTTTTAAGAATTTTATTCTAAATTCAGTTATAAAATATTTTCATACCTTTAGCCAACAATTTTTTTGAGAAAAATGCATGTTTAGATTTATATTAGTTATATTTCATTATAACAAAAATAATGATTAATAATAATAGGAGTCTAAGATTAAATTATAACTAAAACTAATACAATTACCCCTTAACCTTAAAATTATAAAATAAGCTATATATGTATTTCGAGAACTAAGTTATCATCAGTAGTACAAATTTAAGCGGAGTAGCTAAGATTACTCAACATGTAAACCATGCCAGAGGTCGTAACAACTCAGAATAAAATTTTCTATCGAATAAGCAAATAAAAATATACAGGCTGTTTCCTTTAAAACAACTAGCGCTTTTTTGGGCGAATTTTTCAATAATATCAAACCGAAAATTCAAGCAGGGGTTCTCAAACGGTACGGGCATTAGTTTGCCCAAAAAAGAGCTGGTTGTTTTAAAGGTATAATCCCATTTAAAATAACAAAGTTAGTTTCAACTGCTTGTGAACCACTAGTTGAAAAAAAAATATTAAAATAATCTTATAAAATAGAAATTGTTTGCTAGTTTAAGCGACTTCGTAGCTCTTATAGTTCGCGGGCAAAATAAAATGGACATTCTTTTCCGCCTCTTAGTTTTGTTTATTTGTTAGCAATAACGAGAAGACGCGTAATTGCTTTTTTCAATGAAGAACACCGTGTTGGTACAGCTTCATAATAGTAAGACCGGCACTGTTACACTTTACAATAATTTTTCCATGTTGGTGTCTGTTTGCCCGTAACAAGCCAGGAAGTTTGCGATGTCTCACAACATGCTAACATTGTCAGACGGTAGCGTAACATCGTACTACACCGGAAACGGAATGCGCACTGGGTCAATACAAAAGCTTCCTCGCGTAAGACTTACTCACTTACTCAACCGATAGTTTGTTATCCGCTGGACCTAGTGTGAAATAAACAAAGTATGTACAAAACCATATTCTACAAGCCTGAGTAAAGGAAATGTGCAACGTTTCTATCATAAGCAAAGGCACGATCACAAGTATACAAGAAGCTTTCATATTGTCACTCAGCCGTGCAGTAAAAGAGAGTGTATTAATGAATGATTTGATAGTACGTATAGGATGTAGTATGATGCTGAGCTAACCGTTGTTGTTAAAGCTATCATCTGGAAGTAGAACTTTCAGTTATAGTCCCAATGAATTATAGGGTCCTACACTCACGGACTAACTACCAATACGTATCAAAAGATTACTAAATTAAGGAGGAATCAACTATACTACTAAACTTCTAAACAGACTTCTTCGATAACCATCAACTACTTTATAAATACTATCAAATTTATAACAGTTTCGTTCTGCTGGTATAATTGATCTTTCTGGAATAACTACAATTCTGAAGACAGTATTATTTACAAATAGGGACCTTGTAGGTATTGGGATAGTCTGTGTCTAAGACAATTTTTGTAAAATATAGTCCAATTTCATCAGTGCCCTACATAGGACGCTTACAAGGAGACGAAGAAGTCTGCAATTTTAATGTACTGTATTAAAAGGATGGTATGAATATAGTCGCTTTCACACTGTATAAAATTTTGTATATTTCACATACTATCTTCTCAAGAAAGTCATCCAAATTAACAGAACAGATGATATAAATTCTTTGGATGCATGAATTTGTTAGAATTCTGCTTTGCCAGTTCTAAAGAGAAAATTTGCCATAGCTTCACACAGTATACGCACCATAAACTTTTTTATGAGAGTACTAACGAAAGAATTTTTTAACGCAGTAAGAAGCCCATTTCAAATGTATATAGTGCCATAAATATTGTCCCTAATATAAAAGAACGAAATCTGATAAAAAACGAATGTTATTTAACTGGTATATACTAATAATCTTAAAAAAAGTGAGCCGTCACGGGACGTATTTATTGCTCAAAATTACACTCAGCTTTACATAAGTAAAACGGTGACTGTATAGTATACAGGCAACGACAACGATATATCGATACACACACACACGAGGCTGGTCATAAGAGTCGTTCATCAAAAAATATTCAAAATAACCGCCTTCTTCTTTTACACAGTTCTGCAAACGTTCCGACCACTCATTGATTGCAGCACGCACCACTTCCAGGGGTATGGAACCTACTGTCTTTACCAAATCACCCTTTAATGCCTCAATAATGCGATGAGGTTTTGAGAAAGCTTTTCCTCTAATACATTCCAAAGGATTGATGTCCGGCGTCCAAAGGGCCAGTCTTTAGCGGCAATGAATTCCGGTAAATTCAGCTCTTACGATGACACCCCCCACCAAATCATCGCTGACGCTGGGTGCATAAATTCTACCATTTTGGCGGTTAAATTTTTCTTCTATAGTGATGAAGAAAGCAGCTTCCATATCGCTGGAAGTGGTGCGTGCTGCAATGAGTGGCCGAAACGTTTGAAGAAGTAAAAGAAAGTGATCATTTTGAATATATATTTTTTAAGATTTCATCAAATTTATTTTGTTTATATAGAACAAACTTTCCTTGTATTACGGACAGTATTTATGGCACGACTATGTAAAGGTACTGCTGAATATTTTCTTGCCTAGACACCAACTTAACTATTTCAAAAACCAAATATAGGTATATACGGAAAGTACGAAATTATTGGAAGGAAGGGGGGAGCTCAAAGATATTTGATCCCCTAAATCTGGTGCCTAATGTTTAATAGTAATGCGCAACTGGAATCGTTGGAACCAATTCCGAAACGAACAAAATTTTAAATATCAGAGATTCAACTGGCAAAGCAACACTCAAAAATCGTCCAGCGTAGGTATAACTTTCAAGAGAAGTCAAAATTTTGACGATTGCAGAGTCCTATGTGAAAGCGTTTCTAGGGGGAGTTAGTCAGTGAGTGTGTGTTGTGGACTCTCATGCATGAGGGGGATAGCAGTTAGGATACCAGCAGCAAGTCATCGTTCCCGTGTTGGACGGTGACGTCGCGGGGCCTCTTCTTGCCGAGCTCGAGGGCGTGGGCGTGATGGGCAGGGGCGGGGGCGTGGCTAGAGGCTGCCTGGTGCAAGGCGGACACCGCGACAGGCTAACGGCAGCAAGCAGCCAAGCAGCAACCGCGGCAGATAGGACACACAACGTTAGTTAAGTATACATTTTAATACCAATATAACACTATGTCTTATAATTCAGATCAGAAGGGATCTTAATGGAGGAAGATCAAGGATGATGATAAGCCGTGCGGAGATGGCTGGAAGAGAAGTATGTCACTTCTGGCACCCACATCCAACAACGGTAATATTCCTCTACTCTGGAATCTATCTAGAGCCTTTAGTAACATAAATACTCCTTTAAGACTTCCCTAAATCAACGCAAAATGTTCGCAACGTAAAGGATGATAATTTCGTCTAAGTTTTACGCCAGTTTTGTTTTAGCATTTGTGACAATGTAATCTTCATCAAACTTTTATTCATTGCCTTAGAAGATGTAGAAAATTTGTATCACCATTTTAGATCATATCTTAATTAATTATATTTCCAGTTTCATACGAAGTAGGGTATTTTTTCACTAGGTAATTCAATTGATAGTCCCTCCAGTATGTGGACTATCTCTTATTTCCATATACTTTTAGTGGTCGACTATTTGTTAAAGCGAAAACTTCATTACTATAGTTGGATTCACGAAAGATGACTATTCAAGGTAATTTGTTCGATGAAAGAATACACATCCCTTTATACAACAGTAGCTTAGCAACATGTCATGTTAGATTATTTGACGTACGTCTATATAATTGATGTTACGTGATAGATATATGTTAATGGTAACATTACTTTCTACCCTTGCACCTTCTTCAGGGTAGTAAGATCTTACAAAATGTTTCATGTATACAAAATACATTCGAACAAAACATTCAGTTAATTTATTAAACATCGTACAAAAAATTCAAAGAGTATACACACATCCATTTGCTCTAAAAAACGACAACCGAATAATTCGATTTTAGAGCAAATGGAGATGTGTATACTTTTTGATTTTTTTGTACGATGTTGAATAAATTAACTGAATGTTTTGAACAAATGTATTTTGTGTACATGATTTTAACATTTTGTAAGATTTTACTACCCTGAAGAAGGTGCAAGCACCGAAACAAGTATTTAGCGTTGGTTTGGGTCCTTTGGTCTTCTCATTTTATCAATTATTTTTGATCATCTCTTTGCCTATTTTTGACTTAAGATATTCTCCAGCAATCAAAAAATTTAAATCATGTTCAAGTTCTGTTGGTTCATCTTGGTATTGACTGAATCTTAATTCGAAACATATATCTTCAAATTATTAAAATACTAGCGAGACCAACACACCTAAACAACAGGGTAATTAGAGAAGCCATTGGATTTTCAAAATTAAGAATAATAATCTCAATCATTGTGACGGACTAGATCTTAGTCAAGCATGGCTTCCTATATTAAATATGTTGTAATTTGTCACCTTGCTAATGTTTTTGTTATTATTTATTTATATATTTGTTGATTTGTTGCTTATTCCCTGAAGAAGGCAGTAGTTTATGCTGTCGAAACGTCGGTTTTTATATAAATAAACAGAACTACAACTGGAAAAGGTTGTATCATATATCTTCAAATTTGAACTCTCAAATACTCATATTATTATGGGACAAACTATGTCTCTGAAGATTTATACTGTTCTTAAGTCGTACTTGATGTATCAGATTCTGTTTTTAAAATAATTGAAATAACCTATATGCGAGGATTATTGTATTTATCTTCAGTTATTAGGCAGCCCAGAATAAACTGGGCTCAATTATTATAACTATCCATTAAATTTTTCGATTGCTCTACATTTTCATCTAGGTGCAGTTAGAGTTTCAATACGTACTAGCTATGTAGTAGTACTTGAATTATCCTATAATCAAAATATCTTTCAAATACGAGAGCCACAATCTGTGTGATAATATTTGGATTCAATTATAATAAAACAGACATATTTGCTATTTGATGTAGGAATATTTGATTTTGTAGACTTGGAATATTCATGTTACTAAGGCATAATATTTGTGTCCTTCATTTGAGGATAGTTTATTTATGAAATCGTAATCCGTCTGGTATCCTATGGTTAGTATTATAATCAAGACAATAACAAAAAATGTATCTACTAAATTATTTACCTTGGTTACTTTGAGAAAGGACAAAGCGTTTGTAAGTGACAAGGATACAATGTTGAATGTGAGTGCCAAAATGCTTATAAATAAAAATAAAAATATGTATATCAAATTACAGCTTTTGCGTTAGTAGCCCCTAGTAAATTAATATTGTTGATTTTATGTACAAATGCGAAAACCATGCAGAGAAACCTCGAGAATGACAACGTACAAAAGCCAAAAGTCACGATTGATATATTTGACTAAAGCAAATCAAAAACCAATAAAAAGAAAGTCTTTTAAGATGAAGAAAGCTGCTAATCCCAAACTATAAATACTTTCTAAACAAAATAAAAAAGAAAACAAGTTGAGGTAGCCTATGCTAAGTACAAATTCAGGATCATCTGCCAGCTTCAGCCAAATACCTGAAAATAAAATTAGAAGTGAGTAGAGCACAAAAGATATCAGACTACACACTAACGGAAGAAGAAACACAGATGACGAAAGACTTTGCATGTGTCGAGATGCCAACAAGCCCAAGTTGCAAAGTCTCGACTAACGACTTACCCGGGATGTGAATTGAATTGCAAACCGATACCGCGACGTTCAGATAGTGAAATATAGAGAAAATGAAAGGGTAGGCTTCTACTCAACGCTATAAATTTCCAACGCAACCTTCCATGGACACTGGTTTTCATAATAACAATAATAACAATGGTTTTCACTCACTCCTGGATAACATAGTCAATTTACTCTAATATCTCAACCAAAAATGGAAAGGATATCTCACTTAAGAAATTTACTAATTTTAAATATTACAAGTTTTTGGAAATAACATTCTCAGTCCATTTTAAAATTAAATTTAATAACAAAATGGATGAATAGTTGTCAAATCTGTTGGCTAACAATTATTTTAACTAGTTGCTAAAATAAACTACTTTGTTACTAAAATGTCTGAATGACTAATATATACCCCAAATTCTGTAACAAAGTTACTAACTCTTACCAAAATTATTGGTATACCAAATAATTATATCATCATAATCCATTGCTAGGTGTGCCAATCTGCTTTTGTACACTGATGTCGGTAATGATGATTGCGTAGATAGTACACCACCGGTCAATTTTGTGCCTTTTAAAGTTCTAAATATTTGGCTTCGGTTGGGATCGTACCCGGTTCCCCAGATTCGCGACCAGACACTGAAGCACGCAGCCACGGGACCAAATAATTATTGCTAATACTGAAAAAATCGTGAAAATGTCAGGCTTTCCATTTATTTCTATTGGATACAATGGTTTGCAACGTTGCTAAGACTTAGCAATTTTTTTTACAGATTTGAGGTCAGTGGTGAGCTATAGGGGGATCAAGGGGGCTGGCACGAGACCTTTGTTATTTTTTTCTCTAATTTGCGAGCTCCTTATTGTTCTTCTTGTCTTATTTTTTCCAAAAAGAACATATAATTTCTTAAAATTTTCCTTGAACAACAAAGTATCAATTAGTCTTTTTTTTAAACAAGCTGCGAAGTCTTTGTTAACATTTGAGCAAGCCCTTTGTTAAATTGTTTATAGCTCACCACTATTTAAAGTGATTATGAACCAAATAAGTAACTAAAAAAATATATTACATTAGTCGCATGCTTAATAGAGTTTAGAATATCAGTAAATGAAATTCAAATTAGGAATCATTCCTATTTTTATACATATCTTTTTCTACGACCGTTTAAAAAAGTGGCACTTTCCATTAAAGGAAATTTTTGGTAGAATTATTAGGTGGGGATAGTGATTTGAGCTTTTTATTCGGTCCGTTGCCTAGATACTTATTGTATTTATGCCAATCTCAAATAACAAAATATCACCAAAACTCTTTAAGAATGAAGTTAAAATAAAATTTCTCATTTCTTTAATTCATAATTTAAAATTTATTTTAGGCTATGTTAATTGTCCCTAAGTTTACTTATAAAATAAACGCTTTAATACATTGTTGTCAATCATTTTATACTGTAACTATGGTAATGATATACCCTATGTTTACTGATAAAATAAACTCCCGGTATGAAGATATCATTTAATATTCATTAAAGAGACTTTTATCAGATCGTCCAGGTATTAAAGTGTTCGTTTTATTCTACTGACAGTCTTCATCCCTTTATAATCAAAGCTGAAATGAAAGAATTAGTATTCTACCAAATATATTATTGTAAAGAATGCGTACTTATAGTAGCTAATATATACAGAAATAAAAAAGACTAAAAATTGCGTCCGTATAAGGTAACGTTTGGAATAATATTATAGCTGATTGGGTAGAGTCCTATAGGTGTAATAGCGGAATGGACAGCAATAGGGGCTCTAGCAGGCGTGGCTTGGGCTTCTGACATGCGACAGTGTTTGTGTTTTTTTTTTCTGAAAGAGCAACTGAAGCGCATAGGGTGTATGTACAGAGAGAGAGAGGCAAGCTCTAAGTTGCTGTTCCAGTAGATAATATACAACACAATGCAAGGCCTTTGTACTAAGTAGTGTTGGTGTGTATTGGTTAGTAAGTATACATAGGCACACTCTGACACGCACACAGAAAGAAAGAAAAAGAAAGTAAAAAAGTAGGAGAAAGCTGTCTGTCACAATACAAATGGTATGTGTGAGTGAGTGTTTGGTGAGTGTATTTGTTTACCGCGTGGGTCGGACGGGCCTGGGCGGCCTTGATATGGGCTTGCAGGTGCAGAGGGGGATGGAAATAGCGGCAGGGGTCGCGGTTGCAGCGGCCCAGCACCGAGTCCATGCAGACCGTGACGGTGCCGTCGTCGTTGGCGGCCACGGCGGCGGCCGGGTGCGCGAAGCGGCACTCGCACTCGGCGCGCTTGCACGCCCCGCGCTGGAACTCGCGGCACACCTACAGCACACCATCAAACAAGCTACGGAAGAGCTCTGCTACCCAACAACAACACACAACATCAACAACACAACATCATCACTGTCCCATAAACGACTCTATTCAATTCAATACTCTAGTACGTACGTTTACCTAAGTTACAAGTGTACCTATCACTGTGTATCTCATGTCACTATCTGTCTCAAATATAAACAAATCCAATCATTTATTTATTACTGCTTTACTTTGAGGCACTTCTTAACAACACACACATCATTCTCAAATCCTATTATATGCCAATTTGCCAAATTCACAAAACCATTCTCACACACTTCTACGTATTTTTACATTTCATTGAGATTTTGAATTAGATTTCCGAAAGTTTTGGGTTGTCTGTAAAAGTAACTGGCGCCCAAATATTCCTCTAGTGTAACTTGAACTACCCCGTCTTCACTCGAGCTGGCCGAAGCCCAAACTTCACTTTGAGAATTTGCCCTTTTGGTCAAGGTTGGTATCTCTTTATAATTTTTGTTACCCCCTTTTAGCCATCATTATAACGCTTGCATTATAATTTTGAAACTATAAATTCTATGACTTGGTGCAAAAACAACCAATGTCATTTTTAATCAAAATTAAATTGATTGAGTAATTAGTTATAAACGCTAACATTCATTTGATAAAATGTACGCTCTGTCTATACTTTCAGGTCCAACGTGTCCTCAAAAAAATGATTTATTAGTTTTCATCTAATTTGATATTAAATTTGTACGAATTCAGATTTTTGCTCCGCCGATTCTGAAAAATTCAGTAATGTCGTTTACTTAGTTTTTATGAGGGTACTACTGTTATTTTATTATTATAAAAATATATGTTACAATAAAAGCATTCAAAATTCAAAAATAAGTTAACTGGTAAGATTATTAGCAAATGTAAAACCAAATATGTAAAAAATAAAATATTGACACAGAAAATAACGTTATTCATACGGCTATGAATCAAGGTAATGTATCTGAATTAATAAATAAACTTACGTTACAGCGAAAGTATTGTCAACAATGAGCTTCGTTTTAAAATGGAATGTCTTTAGTCGAAAAAATACGAATTTTTGAAAAGACAAGCGTGTTGTTATATTCATCCTTATCGCACACGCTTCTAGCCATCGTACATAAGAGAGATAAATGTATGCCTATTTGTTAATTCGTTCATAATATAGATAACTTTGATCGGACTTCTTTCAAAAAAAATACTGTATGTGTGCGTTCTTCAAGAATGTGATTTAAAAATATTTAGAATTATTTAATTATCTTTGAGACAGACTTTTATGTATTGGTATACCACCACCATTAAGGCAATAAGGACACTATACAAGACTGGAAGGAGAAGGGTCGAAACACAAAATGTGGCAAAAAAAATGACAAAACAATTATTAATAATTATTGTGAAACAAAAATTATCCTGATCTTAATTTTGTAGTAAGAAGAAAGGAATATATATACATGGCAGGTATAGTGCTAAAAAAGGACAGTGGTTATCGTAAAATAGTGTACAAGTATTTAATATTGCAGTCTGATTTAAATCATTTTTAGTCTGTGGTTTTCTAAACTAGTATATAGTGTTGTCAGTGTTGTAAGCTGTGCTCAGTAAGTGTATAGTGCTATACACTGTGCTTATAGCACGGTTACTAGAAAGAAATAAGAACAATCAACAATAGTCACTCAATTTACCCATATCTGCTTATTGCAGTGTTTAGTAAACCAATTGGAAATCAACCAAATTGTGTCTTTCTAATAACAGTGTGTCGTCCACCCCTTACCCGTGTTCGCTCGTGTTCTTTGTACAGTGTTGCCAAAATACAGGATATAGCAGCAGCCCTACTTGCTAAAGAGTTCTAGACAATTTACGTTCTAAACTAGAATTCCTCCAGGGTACTGCTTTACAGGGTAGATTTACATACAATGACATGATTGGTTGGATAGGGGCAAGTCAAGTCAATCGATCATGACTGATTTACTTACTTCCAAATTTACTCAAGTGCATACTGATGAAAGATTCTACTTGTTTACAAATTGCTGCAGTCAAAGACAAGAAGGTGTATGAAAGATAAGCGATAATATCGAAGGAAAGTGCAATTTCTGTATCTGATATTCGGTTCGATTCGCCACCATTCGTTCAAAGCTTTTCGGTGGTGAAAAAGCTCACACAGACTGACGGGACGTGAACTCAGTCACTGCTATATACAACGGACAGTGCGTTACCTCGGACATGTATCGTTTTCATTATCGTCACGATGAACACGATGTATCTGCTGAAAACTTACACTAAACAAAATAACAAAGCAAACTAAAATAACTGAAAAAGAAACAAAACATAATCAGCAACGCGCAGATCTCAAAAAGGAATAACAGTTTTGTCGTACATTATTCGAACTAAAGTCAAATAATAATACCTATTTAGCACCAATTCTTTGCATTTAGACTAAATTCTCTTGCCCTACAGTGTAACTTAACTTAAGATCTCATAGATACACGCGTGTACCGAAACGTTGATTGTGTAAGAAAATAAATGCTGTATGACTGAAATTCAAGTTATTATTAACATGAGAAAAATTCTACATTATTTTTTTTATACATGCCGGAATAAAATCTAAAAGTTCTCCTAGTAGCTAGAACATTTCCACTTAACTAATAACGGTGCAAATGGGCATTAGTAATATTACATAATTTTTTCACTACTGTGAGTAAAACTTGATATTTGTTAACATAATCATGACAGAGGCATCACACTTTGCCGTTAGAGAGCAAATATGTCAAAAATAATCTTTGGGTTCTTACAAGGGTGTTTCCTTGTACTCTTGATATTCCATTTTAGAAAAAAAAAACAATGTAGAAAACAATTTGGTTTAAATGAATAATTAACTCAAAAATAAGAAGTAGTGGCAAGGTAAAGTCAAAGTAGTTTCATGTGCAAAGTATCTTCAAATTTTGTAAATAAAGACTCGTGCTTCAAAAAAGAATAGTCTAATCAATATTGGTGTTATATAGAAGCAACTAAATTATTATTTTTTCGTAAGGCTCCTTGAGATCTGTGAGATACTCTCTTCAAAATCTTAACTAAATCAACCAAAATGCTTTTTGTTAGTAAAGCAAACATAGCAAATAATAAATAATATCATATCCCGTTGTATAACTAAAAATTCCAACTTATTAGTTAACCAATCAACATAACATAAGAAAAAAAACCTACGTCCCTTTCAGTTTGGGAAGAAAACCCGCGATAGAAAACTCAATTTTTTCACTTACCTCTAGGCGATCGGAGCGGGGCATCTTCTGTTGCGCCACGACGGTTTGGGGCACGACGCCGAGTGGACTAGCCACGCCGGGGTCGGGGCCCATGATGGCGGGCATGATCGGCCCGGGGGCGAAGTAAGGACTGTATGGGTTGGCGGTCTGAGGCATGCCCGTCAGGTAAGGGTTGGCGGCCTAAATTGAATACAAGATCGTCAAGAATACGAAAGAGTACCTAGAAATTAGATACAGTATGGACAATATTTGGGTGCAAGAGAGATATAAGCATTTTTCTAAAAAAAAAATTTTTGTCTATGAAAATTATTCAGCGGAATTTAGAAAATATTTTATTGTAACGTCACAAACAACGTTTATACTATTTGTCTACAAATATGTATGCATTAAAAATCTTGGTACCATAACGAGAAAGCCTTACATACCATACAAGGTGCGTCAGGAGAATAGTACCGAACTTCAGGACTGTATCGTACCTACACATAAATATAATGATTAAAAAAACGAAGCTCAGTGGGAAATATATGTATTATAAATACGTTCAAATTTTATTTCAGTCAGGTTATAGCTATTAAAATCTAAATAAATCCATTTTCTCCAAAATTTTCGAAATTCTATATTTTATATATTCAAATTTTTAAACCGGTTGATATTTCTTCGTTTTCGAAATATCTACTTTAAAAACTTTATCCATGTCTGGGTTATGCCCCAAAAATAAGTTTCTACGACTTGATCCCTACGTCATCAATCGTAAGCATATGGTTCAAATCGCTAAGGAGAGAAGGGAATTGATGACGTCATGTTGTCGTATTATTATTCATCAAAATTAAAAAGACACTTATTTTGCAATCATATATAAATACATCATCACGGTATATTACCCATTGCTGGGTGTGTCAATCTGCTTTGTATACAGATATCGGTAATGTTGAAAAATTTGTACCATGCGGGCGCTTACTAGGCGTCACCTCACGGGCACTCAATGCTGGCGTGGAGAGTGCACCACAGGGGTCAATTTTATGCCATTGAAATTCGAAGTAATTTTTGGCGTCGGTCGGAATCGAACCCGAATCCCCAGATTCAAAACTAACAGTATTATAATATAACCTATATTGTGTCTTTGTCAATTTTATTATTCGACAAAATTCGAAATGTATATAGTTATTTAGCAATAATAAGCGAATTGAATAAGTATAATGGATGAAATATAGATATTATTGTCCAAAATCAATATATTGCAATAATTGTCGGCAATCTTAGAAACACCATCTTTGCAATAGCAAAACCACAATATGTATAATACCAAGAATTACCAAATTACTAACACATTATGAAACACAAATTATCGACGCCAAAATCACCTTAATCACATGATTAAATGACATTTGTTATCGCGGTTACAATACCGTTTCTATTTAATTTTTTGCCGTTGGTTGGACGAAGCGTACACCTGGAACACTTACGATAATGAGATAGCGTATAAAAGTCTCATATATACCATATGTATACGACAAAGATGCCAGATAAAAGTTTAGTAATTCTTGCATCAGAAATTGATGACGTGGGGATCAACTCGGAGATATAGAGTGTACACCGATTTTTATAACTTGAGCTTCACGTCACTGATTTCTGAACCACTAAATAACAAATAATTGTATATTTATCTCCGTCTTACTTCCGGGTTTCCTACATTCTATCTTGGAAACGTATGTCTAATAGCTTCATCTTTGTCTTAATAACACATTTGGCCAAAGATAGTTTTGGGAAATTTGAATGACATTACAGTGGTATTTAATAATTTTTAAGACTTGTTCGCAACCCAAATTCAAGCGAAATAAGTGAAGGTGAAATTTAAATTTGATATTTCAGGTGTGTCAATATTATTGTTATGTTTATAATTTATTAGTATTACCTGAAGTACAATGATTTTCGTTCTTAGAAATAATCGTAAAACGGAGTAGTATTTTAATTCGAAAATGGAATAAAATTCATTATAAAATTGTACATATTTAGGGTAATATATGACGTAATTCCATCGCTACCAATACTATTTGATTCATACGAACATCAAACTATGACGTGAAGCTCAAGTGATAAAATCATTTTCAGTTGTTACTAAAAATTGAATTGACTATTCAAAAAAATTCAAAATATGTATTATTTTTGGCATTTTCTCCTAACTCATCCTGCATAATAATTTGAGGATATGCTCCAAAGAAAAGTCCATACTGTACCTAGGAATAAAGCCTAATATAGAGGACACCTTAGTAAAGGGACATGAAGCCAAATCCAAAAATACAGCCCCCAAAACAAATAAAACATATACACGGGTCTATTCTGTAACTAAGTGAGTTAAATTTTTTAACCAATCAAGTATGTTAATGTATAACAAAAACTAAAATTTTTAGTTGTCGAATCAATTGTTAAAAATTAATCAGTAAGTTACAGAATAGGCCTGATAGACAGTTAGAATGAACAACTGATTAAGGGTGATTAGCGTACAGTTCACTAACATTTTCTTTACTCTGTCAGTCGATTATGCATTTTTTTATTTGAAGTATTTTTCTTCAAAATAATCCAGAAACGATTGATACAGAAAAACCAATATTAGTCAATTGGTGGTTAATTACATTTAATCAGTTGTTCATACTAACGGTCATTGGTATGAGTTATCAATATTGCCAAACTATTTGGATTCTTGTTATTATTGATACGGTTGATTATATTATTCAATGATTTAAAAATCTAATATTAATACCAAAACCAATTGAAGAGCTCTTGGCAAAACAGCTATAGTCCATGTGACAATACAATATTTAAATTGCCGCCTTTTCTGTCGTCTGATGACGTCAGAAAACTATTCGCCAATTTTGGTTGTTTCGTTAAAAGTTCTTCAATTTTTTCTGGCATAATCCGAAGTATGAATTAAATTATTTATTTTAACAACAATCAGATTATTTCAAAACCAAATAGTTTAAACAAATTGGCAGTTATTTAAGAATCAAGAACCTAAGATTACATAAAATAATCTAAAGTTAACAAAAACATAAAAACCACAAGCCAGTAATTAAGCTAAATTAAATCCAATACACAAACTACATACATCTATCCCTTTACCAAGGTAGCAATAAATAAATGTAAAAAATAAAAACACTGAGGTTACCATGAGTGCAAAAGGATCATCTAGCAAGAACGACAAGTGCGGAGAAATGAGGAAAGGCACTGGACTCTCCACCTATACAAAGCGAGTTAGTTACCATGCACCGAAAGACACAACATGCTCTGAGGGTGGTACAGGGAGCAAAACATACCACAGCAGGAACCTGGCCAGGCACCAGAGGTTGACCGGGCGTCAGGCCCATTTGCTGCATGATGGCGTTCTTCAGGGCCAGGTGGTTGCGACCGTTGATCAGCAACTGGTCCTTCAGGTGCTGCGGGGGGTGGAAGTACTTGCATGGGGGCTTTTCCCTGTTACATCGGCCCTACAACAAAAAAAAATAATGTCAGAATACGTAAACATCACGGAGATACGATGGTGCTTCAAGAAATATTGGCAATATAGACATTATTCCAAATAGACAAAAGTAATTAGTTAAATGTTAATTTGAGACGAGATATTATCAAAAATGTATATAGGTATCAATGTTCTTTATAAAATTTCAATATTATTTTGTCGTAATTGTTCTAAATAAATAATTAAAAAATGACTGCTGTCTTCATTGTAATATGAAACATGCTCTCCGCATTATTTTTATTTTTTTAAAAGGAACGAGAAAAGTAGTAGAGCTAACTAATTAATCATGAAAAATACGATATGGTATAAAAGAAGATAATTTGTCTCTTGGCCGATATCGACTGTATCATGCAAAACCATTGATCCGATTAATGGTCTCATTAGAACTGATAAAAACTCCAAGTTCGTGCCGACGATATGTCTTTAAGGTTGGGCCCTTCCCAAAGCAGTAGCGCACCCAACAGTTTTCTCTCTCATTATTAATAGTTATTGACGTATAAATATAAAACGACCTTCTATTTTTATTGTCATTCACAGTTGGTTCTTTAGAAATATGTGTAAGTTAAAGCAATCTATTTATCGGGTTACAAAAAAAAATCATCTTCTTTTATTCGTACGCCACTGCGGAAACTTTACTACTAAGACAGATTACAAAGAGTATTGTTGAAGTTGGCTAATCTTTTGTCGTATTTGATCGGCGAAGTTCCCGAATCGATATGGAGACGGAGGCCGACCGAAGCGATTGCCGACATAAGATTTCGTTATCGGAACTGGTCAGCTGCACTCAGCACTGCCAGCCTGACACTCACAATGTAAATAATTTTCCTTCGATCTCGCGAAAAATGAACACGAGATTTTCCCTAACACCGACAAATGGACCCTGGATTTGTAAAAGGATATCAGTAAGAGCAGAACGAGGAATTGAGAAATTAAGATGGAGCAGTTGCTATAATACCACCATTTTAAAGCGATAAACTTTATTATGTTTATTTAGTCAGAAATTTCATCTAGACGTGAGACAGAATAACTCGCAACCCATAGTAGATATCTTTATAATTTATTTTTTGTACATCCGTTTTGACAAAATTATTTGCTGCAAAAATATCATTCCTTCCTAATATAATATTTTTTCAACATGGAGAATATAAACTTCACAAGAATCTAAATTTTTAAGAATTAAAAGCTTATGCAATTTTTAACAAATCAGTGAATTTAAGAAATCCAGTAGTCTTTGAAATACACACTGTAATAACACAGTCTTTTGTTTTAAACAAAGTTTAATTATCTCAATTTTTTTTCGATAATTTTGAGTTCTTCGTTTTTCACCTCTCGCTAAGAGAGGTTTTGGATTCATGTTAAAAGTCGCATATCCAGATTTTAATGATTAAGCACGTTTTAAGGTCCCTACAATCCGATTTTAATATTTTTACAATGATATGTTTGTGTGTGTGTGTGTGTGTGTGTGTGTATGTATGTATGTGTGTGGGGATGTTGGAAGAACGATTTCTCAAAAACTATAATACTTAATATATGTTTAACTCCGTATTTCTCAATCGGACATTATTGGGAAAAGCTGAAAAGGTTTTGGTAATAATAGGACAACCAGAAGTAACAGATTCGTTAAAAAAATCTTCTAAATATTATTTTTTGAAAATTTTTGTTCTTGCTAGTATTAAAGAAGAGTAAATTCTCTATTTGATACATATAAATATTTTATTATATCTTTTATAGTTTTAGAGATAAAGAAATATAATATATAGAATAATCTGTTATAATAAATCTCACAGCACAAATAATAATAATGTCAGTGTCAGAAATCCAGAGACATTACTGAAGATTTTTTCTGGGAAGTACATACATTATATTATTTCTTATTGTATTAATAGTTGAATATTTAAAATTATAGGTATATTACTATACCCTTCAAAAATACTGTCAATCCAGACAATGAATTGGAAACATTTCGAAAAATTAGAAGAGTATGAACTTAAATTTAAAAAATCTAAATTTAAAGACTTTCCATGATGCTCAAAAATAAGAGTTTTTGAAATTTAATTACAAGTATTAGCAAAAACTGTTTGTTGCTCCCGAGAGTGACCAAATTCTTGATAATTATGTAGTGTACTGTACTATTTGGAAACAATTGCATATAAATATTCATGTAATGCGTGCAGTAACCGTTGCATGAAATCTGTAAAGTTAAGAGAAATCATTAAAAGTACGGTGGCCTCAATTTTGGGCAAACCGGTGCCCCATTCTGTTTCCCAAGGGTAGCGCTGTGTCTAACTACCCTTATCTGGCCTAATAATCACCCCCTGCAACAATATTATCTGCACGTTCGCCCTCACAACCCTGTGCGTTATTGTCGCGAATTCACCTAACATATTACACTCTTTTACATAATTAGCAGTATTAGCACTACGATTAGGAAGATACATCAAGTACAAATAGATGTGTATATATGAATCGAACACCCTCATGGTTGATATTAGTAAAATAAATAGTGCTCATTTGTAAAACAAAATACTTGGCAAGTTACAAGCGTATTGTTCAAATACCAAATTAATTAACATATGTTCCTGTCGATAAAATAATTTAATTTGTCATGAAAAACAAATCACTTTGATTTTCATACAAATTCAAATGGATTTCCTCGTATAAATATTTAAATAAACGAGTTACAATTTTTAATTACAAATTGGATTATTTATTTTGTTAATTTGATTATTTTTAACTTCAATCGACATTCATTTGGTTTTCTTTATAAACACAATGTATACGATATTCAACTATTGGCTTTTATTTAAGGGCAGAAAAGAAACCCCATTCTGTAGTTATCTTTTTCTCATCCAGCGAAAAATTAGAGGAATTTAAAAATATTACTTGCAGATAACTTGATTGCATTTCGTATGCATATGCGTGCAACATGAAATATTTATCGTTTCATTTTGACTGAATAAATAAGTGTAATTTATTTGAAAATGACTTGATGAGGGAGGGAATTGATGACGTCATGTTGTCGGGTGAAATCGTCTGATTTCCGTAGTATTCATATAAATCAAAACTGAAAACTGACAGTATATAGTATAACTTATACAAGGTTAATATTATTATTCATCAAAATTCGAAGTAAGACATTTATTTCGCAATAATAAATCAATTGAATAATTATGATGTAGTCAAAACTGACAGTATTATAATAAATATAACATATATTGTGTCAATTTTGTTATTCATCAAAATTCGAAGTATAAATAGTTATTTAGCAATACTAAACGAATTGAATAAATACGATATAAGTATAATGGATGAAATATAGATACCACTTTAGATCTTGTCTAAAAGCAATATATTGCAATAAGTGTTGGAAATCTTAGAAACGCCGTCTTTACAATAGAAAAATACACAATATAATACCAAGAATTAACAAAACTACCAACACACAACGAAACATAAATTATCGATGCCAGAATCAAAAAATCATCAACCGCGGTTATAATACAGTTTTTTTTCTTTATTTTTTGACGTCGGTTGGACGGAGATACCCTTTCGAAACACCAACGATAATGAGATAGCGAATAAAAGTCTCTATATGTCATGTGTGTACGAAAAAGATGCTAGATAAAAGTTTAGCAATTCTTGCATCAGAAATTAATGACGTGGGATCAACTCGGAGATACAGAATGTATGTTCATAGTTTGGCCATACAAATCGATTGGTAACTAAAGTTTTGTAGTTCGTACAAAATAAAAGAAATATTTTAAAAGCATTAAACAAAATAACGTCTGATGTAATTTACCTAATACTAAGTTAAGACAGTGTTATTCTGTTGAGACCGGGCGATAGATTATGAGCATAGTGTGTTAACTCCCCGTGTAAATCTTATCCGTGGTGCGAAGCGGGCATTTAAACTAAGAGCAGCATTTATTATGAAACCGCGCCTTAAATTCTCGGCCATTCCGGACAATTGTCGGTAATTCCGTGCAGTATGAGTAGTAATTTACGCGATGACTGCAATTAGAGTAAGTTTGTAACCGCGGTAGTGTATCTTGCGGCTGGAGCGGAACTTGTGTTGTGAACTCGCTGAAAAATGATTAAAACATGGAGTAGAGTTGCTCTTCTCCCAGACTGATAATGTCACCGAAGGAACAATCATTCAAGGGGAATGGGAGGCGTTCCTTGCGACTCACCCCCGAACAAATCAATTTTTAGATTCGTTTTTTTGATAGCGAAGCTATTAGGAAGAAGGCGAACTGACATGCGATTAAATTAAAATAGAAAAAGTACGGGCAGAAGACAGAACGAATAGACAAGAACGTAGAAACTTTTGTAAAGATAAATATTTAAATAAATAAAAATTGTTTGGAATGCAACATTATGTACATCATAGATTAAGGAAAATATATAGTAAAAGAATGGGTATTTCTCTTATAAACCGTGATAACAAGTTTTAATGCAGTCTATGAAAGGGTCAGAGACAGCCGAGAAGGTGGCGGCAAATATGAATTCATAGATAATTTATTAAAGACATCATCAAGAAATATGAAATATTGCACTAGTACTAATTAAAAAAAAAATATTTAGAAGATTTTTTTAAAGAATCTGTTACTTCCGGTTGTCCAATTATTACCAAAACCTTTTCAGCTCTTTCCAGTAATGTCCGATTGAGGAATACGTAGTCAAACAGATATTAAGTACTATAGTTTTTGAGAAATCGTCCTTTCAGCATCCACACACACACATACTTCCACATACACACATACACACACACACACAGAGAGAGCGAGACATCATCGTAAAAATATTAAAATCGGATTGTAGGGACCTTAAAACGTGCTTATTAATTAAAATGCGGATATAAAAAGGGCTTTTACTTTAAATATCAGCTAGAAATGAACTGCTTCTCTGACTTCGTCATCGAGATTCGTCCACTTTTTAACAAATCTACCCTCTTCTATATACTCCTTTTTTATTACAACTAACACCATACTATTCCAAAATTCTATGAAAAAATCATTAAAATTCATGTCCTTTCACCAAAGAATGTGGTATCTTGCTGGTTTCGTAGCAAACACCTACGATATACATACTGGACACTGTCAATTTCTTTTGCAAGGGCAAAAAAGTCTCTTTACTGCGTAAAAGTTACAAATATCTCGTGAGATCTATTTCTGTGATTAATTTGTTGTTAATTTTTTATATCACTCTCGTATAATAGGGCTAATATAAAAGACAATATATTTACTGAAAATATTTTGAATGATAAAGCATTATATTGCAAATGAGGATATAAATTCACCAATAACAGTATTAAATGTCAAAGAACTTTAAACGATGTAATAGAATAGGAAATTTACAGCAGTCCTCAAACAGATATCACCATTTTATAGTATTCTGGCATTAAAATCTGTACTACTAACGACATTTATGAAAAGAGGAAGAATTTCCAAACACTACTAGATTGAAAATTTGTTATCACGTTCCTGAATGCAGATTCGCCCCCCTGATGTACATCATCTTAATGCCAATGGCTAATAGCATATTCTTTGTAATTCCTACGTGGTAGAAGGTTATTTTTCTAAACAATACATGCAGTGTAGGTGTGTGTATCATGAGAATATAAATAAATTGAATGTTGAAGGCAGAGAGGTGTGAAATAAGGCAGGATCGACGCAGCGAGCAGAAGTTAAAAATCACAGCGAGCCCTGGAGACGTCACTAGGCGCCGCGACGCACTCGTCTGGAAAATTAACGCCGAGTAGATAGCGTGACCCGTGCTGTGCCACTGACACCAGACCCATCCACAGACATGTGCCACAACTATCACAAACCGACACAACCCCTTCAAAGCTACATAGACAAACTTTCAAAGATTTTAATCTCTCAAAGATGAATAACTATTCGTCAAAATTACAGCATAAGAATTATTAGGATTTGAAAATTTGAATAATCGTCTATTATCAATGGTACAGAGCACAGTTAATAGATTAAAAAGCAGGAAAGGTATTAGAAATAATTGTAAAACCTGCACAAATGCTTAAATTTTTTTACAAAATTCTTTCGAATTGAAAAAAAAAAAAAAACTGTGGGGCATATGACGGCTGATAATAGTTCGACCGGCATTTAATGGTCATCTTCTAGTTCAAACTTCGTAAAAATTCAATTCATAAGACCTACCTTGCTAGACATATAGAACAATACTCAAACAAAAATTTGCAGGGCTTAGGGTTGTAATGCCTAATAAAATTAAAGTTGCTATGTAACCCAATATGAAATGACGGAGTACTTGAATAACATATTCAGTTTTTGTAAGTTCAAATATCTAAATTTTCTTTGTTTAGGCTCATAGGTTTTCAAATTCACAATATTCCTGTTATGTTCAGTGTCTAATATACTGGGTTACCAATTACTCATAGGTAATTGCTTTAACTAACAAATAGTTAATTACGATAATATTTGTAGGTATAGAAAATATTCTACTCCCTCCCAGGCCAAATTTACAAACAAAAAAACTGTCCCTTTCCCGGTAAGAGGGTGCGGAAATGACGTCACGATCCGGAAAAACAGTTCTGTAAATTCAGGACCCGCGACAAGTGTGAACGTGCCAAAAGAGAATCTGCAAGGAACGCCGAAAACTTGCTGATAGCGTTGAAAAGGATTCACCAGGACCAAATAGACAGGAAGCAGACGAATCCTGCTGAATGTGTTGTGGATTCAGCATTGTTTATCATTAATTAAAGGATTGGAATCGCAGAGAAAATGGCACCACTTACACTTGGCCATTTGGATTCCAATTTTTTACCCACATGTCTATATTACTATCCTATTTGGAAAAATATGAAAAGAGAATCAAAATCCATCAATCTACTAAACAACGTTGATGAAGTAAGGAGATTTGACAGAAGTTAATTTTATGTAATTAATCGTAGGAGGAACTATCACTGGATGGCAACCTCACGCATATGATGTATATACTTGTTAAACCAGATCAGATTTGCTGGTTAGCTTCTGTAGCTAGTTGTAAATATAAGAATCAATAAACAAAAAAAGTGACGAAACAAAATATTCACTAATATCATTCATGAAATTCTAAGGCTGTGTCCGATGTCGCATTTTGATATTTAGTATCTAGGATTTGGTTCTACTTTACATAAATACAACCCCGAATGATACACTAATGACATCCATTGGTTTATATGGAAACACTTTAGAACAACAAAAATGAATAATACAATTTGATTTAATTTGGTGCCTCAGATTAAATGTTAATATTATATTTTATAAACTAAAATTAATCAGTAATTCTAAGTATTCTTATGTTCATTACCGTCCCTGTAATTGTAATCTGTAACAGCGGTAATAATAAATAATGTCGTATTTCCAGATTAGGTATTCTTAGAATATCTCTTAACCCTTTGTTAAAATGACGTTTATGGAGAGTTTATTCTTTCTTATTCCATGTTTATTATTATAAATTTGTGGGCTAAGCTCGTGATAAACTAGTAATAATATTCCTGTGTTAAAAGGAAGCTATTCTGAATTTA
Source organism: Harpalus rufipes (assembly GCA_951394225.1). Lineage (NCBI taxonomy): Eukaryota > Metazoa > Arthropoda > Insecta > Coleoptera > Carabidae > Harpalus > Harpalus rufipes. Next base: position 789,572 of record OX596280.1, read on the forward strand.
ACCCTTATTTATTATTACTGCAGCTAGTGTGTTATAATGACATTTAGGGCGATATTACAGGTTTCTTTTATACAAGTAACTTCTTATTCGGTGATTCTGTATAGTTTCTATAGATATTAGCTAATTCTACTCCGGCGGCGTAGAAATTAAACTTCTACCTTGTGTATCAAGTCTCAAAAGATGCTACTTTTATGATGTTTGAAGAAAAAGTATAAATTTATTTTTGCTGATATCTAAAATAAATTTTCGGTTTCCGTCCTAGGTAAACAAATAATTATATTTCTATATATTGTTTAATAAATTTTAATTTGTTGGTCCAATTTTCATTTCGTTATCTCGTCCTACCTAATTACAATTTTCTATATTAATCGTAAATATTTATTTGTGCGTCGCCTCTCCCATTTCCAAATATGAATCCTCCTTTGGTGTTGTTATCTGGGGTTGTAGTGTCCTGTCCTGTGTGTATCTTATCTGGGGTTTTGTTTGTCGGCAGTTTTCAGTTGTTATCTGCGGAGGACTGCTGCTGCTCTTGCTCCAGCGTCGGCTAACGGTTATCGCCCTCTAGCGGGCAGTTAGCATCAGGCGCGAGCGTAATGGCCAACGGCTGGTAATTGTGCACGAATGGAGAACGAGAAGGAGAAGTATAAACTCCTCCGTGCAGATGAGGAGCGTACCAATCGAGTAGTCATAGGTACATCAAACGAACGGTGACAATAATAATGTGGAAGAAGATCAACTACTCGAAAAGCGAAGCCTAACTGTATCGCGATCGTATCTCTAATGTAAGTCAAGCCTTAATCTTTGGCATTTATCTAAACAAGGTCTGGGAGCTGGAGTCGGTTTATTTTTTAAATCAATAGCAGCTATTTTTAGATGTGACAGTTTCGCAAGAATGGAATCGCGATATCTCCCTAGCGCTCTACGCCCCAACGCGACAACACAGATACTTTTCATTACTCAAATTCAACTTGAAAAGCACATATCGACACTGCCGCACCACACAAACCGTTCAAGATACCATTCATCCACATGACATTAACAATTCCAGGCTTCATGACCTCAGCAAGATTTCAAATAATATATTGTCACCAATGAACAGGGAGACTTGGTATCAGGAAAGGTAGCCGTTTCTGGGATTAAGATTATTGTAGAATTACAAATATTACACACAAAAATAATAATAATGTGTACTTAATACGATGTTGAATCAAAACTAAAGTATTATTCGGTTGTCGTTTTTTTAGAGCAAATGGATATGTGTATACTCTTTGAAATTTTTGTACGATGTAAATTAACTCAATGTTTTGTACGACTGTATTTTGTGTACATGAATTGTAACAATTTGTAAGATCTTACTACCTTGAAGCAGGTGCATGGGTGCATCGAAACGTTGGTATAGTAAGAAATTACCCACAATTAAATAGACAAAGTTGATTTTATGAGAAAATTGTTAGGTGACTTTAACCCTACGTTAGTCGCGCGGGTGGAATACCTCACGTACTCTATTTTAATAAACCGCTTTATAAAGTGTTGCGTGTTTTTTCTTCGAAAAACCAACTCTAATTAAAATTAAGACTTTTCATTCTGATGCAATATTATCAATTAAAGAACAAATATATTTTTTCTTTTTACTTTTTTTTGCAGCTTCTTCATTATATCGAAGAACAATTCTGTCGAGAAGGTACTTTAAAATCGTCTTTGGTGTAATAAATATGATTTTAACGAGAATATATCGTTATTGTATTGTTTTTCAAGGCCTTTTCAATTCGCATATTGATCTAGTGAATCTCATCCTCTATCCTATTACCGCTAGATAAAACGGTGAATTAGCCGGGCGGCTAACAAACCAAGACCAAGTGCATTCCCGCAATAAAAAGCCCAATTAGGTTCGGTCAACACTATACTCAATTACGCCGGCTCCAAGCTACATCAATTACTCTACGGCTGCTTCTCAGGCCCTCTATCAATTTACCCAACTCTTCCAGACAGGTAGCCAATTAAAAGAAACAAACCAAAGGGAGTTCTATCTCTACACACACCTCCGACTATACAAATTAGGTGGGGAATGATATCAAGTTCACTGGAACAATGTCGTCATCTTAAGAAGCTGTATTTTTACAAATCTTGGGACCGATAATTTTCTAAGATTTTTATTTAGAGCAATTACAAAAACATTGATAGAGGCTTTACATAAATTAAAAATCTGTCATATCTCTGTATTTTATATAAATTCCACACAGAAAGTTTTTTGTATTTTCTGTAAAATTATCTCACAGACATATTACGAGGGTGATTATGAAACGTCTTTTGAAATTGACCGGATTTTTCTTGAACAACTCTAAATTTTCGGTTGAAGTTCGGGCTCGAATGCGCTTTTGCTCCGAACTAAGCAATTGCATCACCAACTTGGTTCACATATTTCTCATTGTGTAAAATATAAACTACACTTTCATAAGAGATCCCTATGGATTCCCTAATCTCACGCATTTTCATTTGTCGATCTTCCAGACCCATATCGTGGACTTTATACACAATTTCCAGTGTGGTAGCCTATTTTGGGCGACCTGAACACGGTTCGTCACAGGTGTGTGTCCAGCCAGTGTAATATTGTACCCATGTTCCATCCATGGTTATGAAATTTTGAAATTAACCGAATTTTTCTTAAACAACCTAAAATTTTCGGCTTAAGTTCGGGCTCGAATGCTCTTTTGCTCCGAACTGAGCAATTGCGGCACCATTATGTAAAATGTGAACTACACTTTCATAGAGATGCCTATGGCTTCCTTAATTTAACGCACTTTCATTTGGCGATTTTCCAGAACCATATCCACAATTTCCGGTGTGGTAGGCGATTTTGGTCGACCTGAACGTGGTTCGTCACAGGTGTGTCCAGCCACTCTTAAATTCCGAAACCTAGAAACTCACAGTGGAAAAGGAAGGTGAAGCATTCCTAAGGACAGCATCCAACTTGGTTATGATCTCCGTTACCGTCTCTCGTTTCAAATGAAAAATCTTGATCACCGCACGAACGATTGTTACGATTAGACCGATTGACAGATTGTATTGAAATTTATTGATAGTTCATATTAAGAGTTAAATAAAAGAAGGCCTTCACCATAATTTCGCTAATTTTTCAATTCACCCTCGTATGTAAGTACAGTAAAATTTTTGAAAGATGTCTGATCAAGGTTGTCTACAAATTGTATGAATTCAGATATTTGCTCCGCCCATCATGACAAATTCAGTAGTGTCGTTTGCTTAGTTTTTATGAGGGTATGTAAGATACTACTGTTATTTTATTATTATAAAAATATATATTACAGGAAAAGCATTCAAAATTAAAAAATAAGTCAACTAGTAAGTTTATAAGCAAATGTAAAACCAAATATGTTAAAAATAAGATACTGACACAATGTCAGTGTTAGTGACTCTGACAGAATATAACGTTATACGTACGGCTATGAATCCAGGTAATGTATCTGAACTAATAAATAAACTTACGTTACAGAGAAAGTATTATCAACAACGAGCATGGTTTATAAATGGAATGTCCTAACTTAGTCGAAACAATATGAATTTTTGAAAGACAAGCGTGTTATATCCATCCTTATCACACACTCTTACAGCCTTTGCAAAAGAAAGAGATAAATGTATGCCTATTTGTTAATTCGTTCGTGATACAGGTGCCCTTGATCGGACATCTTTCAAAATTTTTACTGTAGTTGCCAATTAATAATATTGAATTATTTAAACTGATCCCATGGTCATGTACATACAGAGATATCATTGTAAAAATAGAAAATACATATTTTAAGGATTCCAAAACGTGTTTATTCATTAAAAACTCACTATTCGATTTTTTGACCAAAGACAATACCCTCCTTACCTAAAGGTGACGGAAGGTAAAACACACTTATGAAAACTTATGCCATAATAGCTAACCCATCCGTATAATTATTCGCACGGTGTACCATTACGGGAGCAAATTTCATTGATTACCTTTCGTCCCATTGATTCCTGCTAGGGTTCAACCCTTCAGTGGCGTGCTTTAGGGAGCTAATTGAAGATATATGCCCCATTACCCAAATACCTTACACTCCACAAAAACTATTCTTTTCATTGTTGTGATTTTGAAAGATTCTTTGCCAGTGTTTCTATTTCAATTCTCAATAGTCGAATAGATGGTTGGCATGTTCTTGATCAATGTCAATGCGTTGTCTTTGTGCTAATAGAGAAATTTTCAAAGTGAATCGACGTGTGTAGAGTGTTTGGAGATAATTGTTAGAGTTAATGTCACAAAAGACAGATTTATCAGGGAGGTTCAACATCAAAGGGAGCGGAGCAGACGTATTAGTTAATGGTTAACTTGTAGAGGTAATCGCGATGTAAACTGATAGGCGACTAAACACAGAAACGGAAAGAACTGCCGAATATTGAAATTAGAAAGACTTCTTCACGATATTTAGAGTCGTGGTAGAAAAGAACTGGGAATACAATTATCAGAGAAAACAGAGAAACATTTATAAAATTCATAGTCCGCGGTGGTTGTTTCTCCCGCCGTTCTGCATAATTATGCCACTTCCGGTTGCGATATTCAATTTTCTTGCCATGTAATCTTCCTCCGCACAGCCCAGACTATATCACGATATAGCCTTTATTGGATTAATTTAATTTGATCTGTGTTTCGAGTCGGCTGTGGATTCGATTAAAACGCTTACCAACCTTCCTCTGTTCTCCCTCTCTGTCTCTCTTCTACATATTCCGCCATTTGCATCTGTCCTCTCGCTCTCACTTATGTAAATATGAAATTATTTTGTATTTGCAAGATAAAAATTAAATGAAAATATTTTGGTAGTCGACTGTATTTGATTATTTTTGTACGTTACAATAATATTGTTGGCACAAATCCGATCAATGTTAAAAGTTAAATTCTAAAGCTAAATAACGCACAATTTTCAATTTGCTGCACCAAACAAAACTAAATTTTTATCACCCTCGAACTGCGTTCGGAAACTGAATGCTGTTTTCACTGGCCGATATTAGATAGACGAGTTTTAATTTCAAATTCAAATGCTGACTCAAAAACTATTAGCTAGTAGGTCGGCACAATATATTATAATGTCTTTTGGATTGATTCAGAATAAACGTTGATCTGCGGATCAACTCATGATTAAGGAATGGCGGATTCGGCCATTAGAGTTCTTAATCCATGCGACAACTTTTTGATTATCATATAAAAAATATACTGCTCGTCGATGCTGTAAATCTGTACGAACTTTATTGAATAGTAAACCTTGCCCTCTTTATTTCTGACATTTCCACTGTGATATTTAAAAGATATTTGATTTTATAATGCCAAATAAAATCCACCCTATTGGCCATATCCCAGGGGAGTAGGTAATCTGACATTTTGTGCAAATTTAGATGGATGCCGTTGTATCAATGACCTGGTGATATTTCACCTAGAAGCCAAAATCTTCAGGTCGGTGTGAATGTCAGTGCGTGCTCCTGGCATCCACGGCAATCTTGATTAGCTGGTTTTTCTCGCGCTGGAGAAATTAAGTGGTTAGCCGCGATTGATGGCTTCCGATTCGGAATTAATAGGTCGAGTTTTTCTTCTGACTTCAAGCAGATCAAACGTCAGTCAGGAACAACAATCGCAACTTCATCAAGGAGAGAGAGTTTTGAGCGCCCGAAAAGTGATTTCTAATCTTGTAACTAATATTTGTAGCTGTCCAATAGGACGTTGATAATATATACGATGGTCTATAACTTTGTTCAACATCTGTGGCTTTTGATGAAATATCATAACAAATCAAAATAAATATTTATTACGGAAATTTGATGGAAAATGAAAGAAGAATGAATTAATTACAAAGTTAGTTTTGTTAATAAAAGTTGCTTTATGAATAAGAATATGTTTTAATTATACACTTGGATGGCACTTTATGCAAATTTACTTGGACTTTTTTGCAAAAAGTTAACGCGAAACGTAATACCTAGCAAATTAATTAAATAAATTGTATTTTCTCTGTTTGTTTTGTCAGCCACGCGCTTCATTATAAGTGGAAATAAATTTTTATTTTGCGCACATGATATATTCCTCTGCTATGCTCTCATGCGTGCTCACTATACATTTCTGACTCGTTATGCTCATTCCAGGAAACGCCAACGGTTACTAATTACGAGAATGTTAGTATCATTTTGGTTTAGAAACTAACTTTTAAAATTGCCTTAATATTTTATTCACAATTTTTAAGAGGTTCAGAAACACATCATTCCTATAGCTGCCGTCAAAAAGTATGGACTGACGTTCAACTTTTATCCTTCTCTGCATCCTGACTCTTGTCCTGCGGTGTTGACGATTCTTCTTAACTTAGCATTTTCAACATGGCTACTGAATTGACAACAGTGTAGAAATCTGCAGGTCACACTTATTTGGGAAATGAAAGATCATGTTTCCAAATAATTATGTGGGGTTACCTAGCGACATTGCTAGCGTTCAGCCGGGATAGTGTTAACCTAGGAATTTTTTTCGCTATTTTTTAGCGCTAGACGCGTATTCATTTATTAAATTTAGCACATAAACGCTGTTTAAAGTAAGAGAATAACTGATAGTTATAGTATTGAAAGCTCGCAGACTTCATTTGGCGCTATTTTGTCTAGTGGTATCATCTATATCAGCACTAGGTTCTAGCGAACCGTACAATTATTATGTTAGTTTAGAGAGCATTGTCATAAATAAAATAAATATATCATCACGGCATTTTACCCATTGCTGGGTGTGCCAATCTGCTTTGTACCCAGATATCGGTAATGATGTAGACATATTTCTATCGTGCGGGCGTTTATCAGGCGTCAATCAAGAGGACTCATTGCTGGCGTGGAGAATGCACACTGGGATCACTTAGAATTCGAAATACTTATTTTGGGGTAAGTCGGGATTGAACTCGGTTCCTTAGATTTGAACCAGACACTCAGACACGAGGCCACGAAACCCCAAAGAATGAATATAGTCAATATTCGAATGTGTGGCGAATTTATTATAGTGCACCACAGGGATAAATTTTGTGCCATTTAAAATTCGAAATATTTGGCGTTGATCGGGATCGAACCCGGGTCCCCAGATTCGCGACTAAACACTCAGGCATTGTCATAAATCTCTACAATACAGTAAGTTAAACAAATTTTAAGAGAGTTGTCAAATATTAAAATTAATCGTTATAACATAATAATTATTTATTTTGATAATTATTGATATAAAAAAGGATTCTTCACCTTTCGATTTAATACATAACCCACCCTAGATATAATTTACAAATATGCAACTCCAGGTAAATATATTTGACCAGTCTCAGAATTAATTGCCAGCCCTTGCATTTTCTCGGTAATCTTTTAAACTTTAATCAAAACAAACATTTTGAAAGAATAATTTGTGGTGCTGCATGTGTTTTTACTGACTGAGCCTCGTTCTTTATTTTATATCACATTGTTAGTTTTATTTTCGTAATGTGCTTATTCGCTCATCTTGTCGATGATGATATTTAGTGTACGGACAATAATTACACCCTTGCAGTAGTGTATATATCGTCGGTAGTGAAGTCTGCAGCTAGGCAAGCTACGGCACGCCGCAATCCTCTCGACTATTGGAAATCCATCAGACGGCGCGGACAGGCGATCTCGATCCGTTCTCCGACTGGGCTCTCCAGTGACTCCTCATGATAAACGGAGCCGGCAACTTTATCATCCCGGACTCTGGCAAGCCAACGCTGATGCTGAGAAATGATACGCGACTGCAGCCAGCAGATATAGAAACAGAACTTGCTAATGCAGCCATACCTACCGAGATTAAATTCACCAGCGGACAACTTGGCTGCTTCAAGGAGCAAAGATAGGAATGAGAAGGTTGAAGTGGCGGTTTTTGTTGGTACTTAAGACGGTTTAGATTTGTCATTTGGTTCCAGTGTATATAAGATTTGTGAATAAAATAAATCAATGTGACAACTTGATGATAGTTTAACAAAGTATTATTGATCATTATTCTTGTAGTAATTGTTTTCCTACAAATATTATTCATAATCTAATGTAAATGTTATAAAATTGATGCATATAATACAGAAAAAAGTTGTACTATAGGTATTGGAAATATTTATTAAACTGTCATTTTGATAATTGTGTTATTTCCATGACCGCTCGATTCTTGATGAAATTGTCTTATTTTATATATTAAATATTTCGTGCTGCAGATGTAAAATTTAATTTCTAAACATTTTTTTATTTTTGTAGTTAAGAGGGACGAATATCGGCACTTATTAAAATACTATGTTAAATTCTTATATTCTATATATATATATATATATATATATATATATATATATATATATATATATATATATATATATATCTTTAGTATTTAAAAAAAAAAGGTGTCCACCTTTCTAATTTTTTTTATTGTGCCCACCCTACATTTACATTCTTGCGCCGCTCCTGTATGGTTCGTTTTAAAGCTAGAATACTTAATAAACATCTTTTTACCTTCCGTCACCTATAGGTAAGGAAGGTATTGTCTTTGGTCAAAAACATCGATGGTGAGTTTTTAGGAATAAGCACGTTTTAGGGTCTCTAGTATATGAATGTACTGTTTTTTACGATGATGTGTGTATGTGTGTGTGTGTTTGTGTGTGTTTGTGTGTGTGTGTGTGTGACAAACATTTCACCTTCGATAACTCCAATACCACAATTCCAAAATATTTTTTTTTTCGTTTTTCTCTTCTGTATATCCGTATGGAGAGTTGATTAGATTTTGGTTATAATTGGTCAACCGGAAGTACTCTTAAATGAAATTCTTAACTGTTTTTCTTGAAAAAACGCAGTTAAATATCATATTTTGTCAATTTACGTTATTATAAATATTAAAGAATATTTAATATTTTAAATGGAACAAAATTGATAATTGTGGTGCATTCTCCACGCCAGAAATGAGTGCCCGTGAGGTGATGCCTGATAAACGCCCGCACGGTACAAATATGTTATCATCATTACCGAAATCTGTGTACAAAGCAAATTGGCACACCTTACAATGAATAATATGCCATGATGATATATTTATTATTATTTTTATAAAAAATATTTTATTCTCTATATGGTTTGATTGAATTTTTTTCCTTCATGTTCAATGCATTAAATTTCATAAATCAGCTAGCTATACTATAACCATGGAAACTACTATGTGATAGATGCCAGTGTCAAGTGTAATTGACATAGTTTTACTGGAAATTTAGAATCTTTTGTAAGAAAATTTCGGTATGGAATGTGTACAAAATTGACGGAAGGTATTATGTAAGCCAAATCAAATTTTTTTCCTTTAATTCAAGGTTTCGCAAGTAGTCACGGCACGGACTAGACACACAACAAAATAATAAATCGTTGAGTGCGTCATATATTTTCATTTTGACACCACCTCAGGACAAAATCCATCCACTACCTTTCGGGGACAATTATCCGCGTTTTATTGCTTCGACATCAATCGCATCAAATCTGGCATTTAGTAAAAACATACAAACTCTTGTCTAATATATCTGAGGAATCTAATTGCTAGTGGGGTTGGTTGCGGAGCGTTGCCTGCCGCCGCTGTTCTCGCTCAAGGCGTTTCGACGTTCGGAACCGAGACGTCTCTTTGAAGGCGGAGAGGTAAACTCGCTTTAAACAAACACCCGACTCGTGTTTACCGTTCAGCAATCAGCTTGGAAAGAACCACCATCCACGAGGTGAGATTGCGACCAGAAAAAGGTAGAAAGGAAGTTTGCGAACAGTGGGGTAATAGTTTTAGATTTTCTTGGGAAAATGGAACACTTGGGAAGAATATACAACAACACTCCAATACTTTATAGTTTTGGTTCGCCAGTGTTGAGTGTGTTTGTGAATTAAATCAGGACGATTCCTCAAATACAATAATATTATTATTGTTGGAATAAGATAATCGACTGAAAGTTGGTTGGGGGAAGAAAAAATAGTCAAAGTTGTTTAATTTTGATTTTAAACCAACGTTTCGATCATACAATGATCACCTTCAGTTTCATAAAATTGTTTTCTAAAATTGTATTTCACTTCTGTTCCGTTATAATTATTATGTTTTAACGTTGTGTTTTTCACATAAAATATTCATCCATGTTTGTTAACGTTTTATTACTACACCATTTTTATTTCTGACTTGATTTAACCCTGAAAATCATCATTGTATGATCGAAACGTTGGTTTGAAATCAAAATTAAACAACTTTAGACTGTGTTCCGACTATTTTTTCTTCCCTCTATATTACTATTGTTTCCTGAAATATTTGGAAATACTAATACAAACTGTTATGACCTCAATTGTGTGGTGACCTTGGTTTACAATGATTCCTTGATTCAGAAATCAAGTTGGTGAATTAGAACAAACTTTGGTCTACAGATCAGCTTGATTCCTTAATCAACTAATTATTAATCAACGGATTAATGGTGAATTCGGCCGTAAGTAACATTAAGAAATTCAAAATCAACCGAAATTAAAAACTTTGAGCCTAATGATGAGTGATAGTTTGACCGCCGTTTAAAGAATCATCTTCTAGTCCAAATTTGACTTCTATCGATGTCTATAATAATAACGATTGCGTAAAAATCTAGTGTTAGGGCTTGAAGGTACAATGCCTCATTGAATTAAAGCTATTATTATTGAAAAACGCGATGTAATTCAATACTAAATGGCGGAATATTTGGATAATATATATATATATATATATATATATATATATATATATATATATATATATATATATATATATATATATATTACTATTGAGTTTAGGCTCGTAAACTCAAAAATTATTTAAATTCCGCGTAAATGGAGTAGTTTCCATGACTGTACGTTTCACATGCGTATTAGAGGAACATAAACTAAAACACAAAATAAAACGCTAAAAAGAATTGACTCTTTGATCGTGAAATTCGAATACTTTACAAAAGATGTTTCAATTTCATAAAGTGCACTACATAAACCCAAAGAAAATTCTATGAGTTGGAGATGAAAGAAAAGCGGAAAACTCAATCGGAAAATTAAAAACATACCGAGAAATATAAGTCACCGGCATTTCCATCCAATTCGCTAGATACTATAGTTAAGAACATATTTTCTATTTTCACTAAGATACAGGATGGATGTGTTTACAACGCGCGGAAGAACTAGGAAATAAATTAGGGTGAGTCACCCTCAACGACTAGTGAACTATTTCTCCTAGATATTTAACTATGAATCCCTTATAGGGGAGCAAGATTTATAGCTAATTTCTTGCTTTATTGCTATATACACTCACACAAAGAATAACAGAATTGCATCAGAGTAATACATAAATATAAATCGTTTTATATCACTCAAGATCTGCGCCGAATGGACCATGGAGACGTTAACATAATAATTTAATAAGATACGAAGCTATAAATATGAACTTATCGTCAATAAATTTGTATCCTTTCAGTATAATTACAAAAAATGATTATGAACTGCGAAGAAATTGTTTCTTCAGTGTATAGTCTTCTGGGTACCTTTCTATACACATTTATACGCCCATTCTTTCGACTGCTTTAAATATAAATTAAAAACTTACTAAAAGTGACCACGTCAAACAGCGCTTACGAAAAAAATCACAAACCCCATTGACGGCTTAGATGTTTCTCTAAGGATGACGCTTGGACAAAAGATCCAAAAGGAAGTCTAGCAAAGCAAAGTGGCAGAAGTCTTAATTAGCGTTCTGTTACCAACCAGAAAGCAATTTTCGTTATTTTTAGGTAAAAAGAAACACAGACACATCTATTCGCCCTCAAAATCCATAACAATCTGTTTAGTAAGAAAAATACTGTGTGACTGTGACCTTACTACACCAATAGATTAGTTCCTGTATTTTTAAATCATAACTAAGGACAAGTAAGAAAAGGTTGACCACTGCATCTTGATATATTTTGAAGAAGCGTATTACGACAACCTTAGTATATTCTGGTTTGTTGCGCATAGTATGTACATGGCATAAGAGTTAGAAATGTAGTCGTACTCGTAGACATCACATATACTTTCCTAAAATCAATTACGTTGCAAGTCGCTCCACAGAAATTTGCAGGAAAGCCACAAAATGTAATAACACATACGGGCCACATCCACATCACATCTCTCCAGGGATGTTCCGGAGGTCCGGAGTAGTACGCTACGCAGCTCTTCAAAGGGAATAAGGAAAAAACCAGCGACTTCACTCTCTTTGTGAACACAGGCCCGGGCACATGGGACTCACACACATTTTCCTATACAACTATCAAACGGACAAACGGCTAGACAACCAAACCAGCAAAAATGAACATCTACAAATGGACACAATTTAATAACCAGCGCAAAAAACACACTACAAGTAAAAGAATTTATAAAAATACATATTTAATCATCTACTGAGTAATTTTGTGATTTAGAAATGGTAAAAGTCTTTAATTTTATATTAAGGTTTCCATGTTATTATTTTATTTTCATAATATAATTTTATTATGAAAGTTTTTAATTGAACGTTTCAACTTTCAGAAAACTAGTTTAAGTAACATTACTATTTGAAGAAGTTTTAATAATCTTTTAATTAAATAATTAAAAATTATAAGAGAAGATGCACGCAGTAATATTTGAACAAAATTGCCAAAAATATGAGAAAAGGAAATTACCAAATTTTAATATTTTTTAAATTATTAAATCTTGACATTACTTTTGCATGAAGCAACCGATTTATTTGGACTAATAACTGCCATTTCAATAAAAATTAAACATTTGAACATCCTATGAACTTAGTATTTATATTTACATTACAATAAATCTAGAAAACGGGACTTTAAACATTTTTTTTATCTATCGCTGAGAGGTATTGGATTGGATGATTAAGCACGTTTTAAGGTCCCTACAATACGATTTTAATATTTTTACGATGATATGTGTGTGTGTGTGTGTGGATTTGTGTGTGTATGTGTATGGGGAGGTTGGAAGCAGATATGGAGGCCCGTGCCAGAATGGTAGCTAGTAATTATGTATATAAATGTCAAATATTATAATTTTTCATTCTAAATTTAGTGATGTTCCAATTCCATAAGGAGAAGTAAATTCCACACTCCTGGTAATTATCTTGAAATTTTTATTGAAAAATTACTAATTATCATTCCGAAACTGGCTCCCATATCTGCTTGTCAAGGCCAACAATGTCACATGACTGCTCGCGCCTTTTACTTAATATAAAATAAATGTAATATGGAAATATTAATTCAGAAATGATCACTACATCGTATCAAAATTACGAAATTTTAAATAATATTATGTATGAGTAATGTTCTTGTGCAACATTAATTCATAATTACATATAAATAACATAAAAATATGAATATACTTTCTATTTGTTATGAATATGTAAAGCAATATTTATTTCTGTTACATTTGGTGTAAGTGGTGTGTATAAATTTTCCGCTGTATGCTAAAACACATAAAGCAAATATAATAAAATTCGCCCGCGCCATTTAACGTTAGAGATGTCGGGTAAGAGCTGCATACATGCGGAGTTTTTACCCCGAACCATTGCCCGACGCTATGGCGTGTATGAAACTGATTTATTTCACTTTTCAGGACGCATTGTTTCAAATTACGCCGCTAATTCGGACTAATGTAGTCGAAGAGGGTTGTCTTTTTGCCAGAGAGAGATATTCAGTAATTTTTTACAACTTTGCGTACAATACAACAGAATGATGATAATAAAATGAGAATGGTTTTATTAAACAGATATATCATCACGGCATATTACTCCTGTGGTTTAATAGAACAACCAATGAAACGATGTATAACCATCAAAATAAATAAATATAGCAAAACAATTTGCTTCTTATCCATTTATAAACTTTATTTCGTGTAAACCAAAGTCACAACACATTTGAGGCCCGTGTTGTTATTTACTAAACAGTACTTAATATTATTGCTTCATAATTAGTTTATACCTCAATGTTTATTGTCTTGCTTTATAGTAATATAAAACATCTACCCACAATAGTAAATACGAAAATCCTATAATAGTGTAGCGTGCGTGCACCCATGCCACTGGTTCGACCGGTCGAGAGTTAATGCGAGCAGCTGTATAAATACACCGCCGAAATAAGTTTAATTACATGCGCCTGACCTGTTGTTCTTTTGTTTTGTACGATGTGTAAATCTGAATATTAAGAACGAATGTATTTTGTGCACATGATATGTAATATTTTGTAAGATGTGAAGAAGGTGCAAGTGTTCGTTGAAATGTCGGTGTTGTAAGAATAAATCCTGTTTGACTGCGATTTCGAGTAATTGTTAAACATTATTGTAACACATGATATTATTTGTAGTTTCATTAAATAAAAAATTAAAATAAAAAACGCCCCAAACTTAACTTCCTTATGTTTCTGAATATAAATTATTCTTGTCGCCGAGTTGGCAATATCGCCGCATCTGTTCCTGCTATATACCTCGCAGGAATAACGCTTTAAGCAGGAATAGATAGCCACGCAGTGTTATTCTGATAGCATCTCCTGATTCTTCTTTTGCGTGAGGCAGGAACGTGTACGCCTTATCAGGTTATTCATGATACAGATAAAGGTTGTACATTTGAATAAGACTAATGAAACAATGATAATATAGGATTAAAAATAGGGATGTAAATGCTAATATACGATAAACTTAAAATGATATCGAAAAAGAAATTTATTTCATGGAAATATCCATTGTAAAAGTTACATCTGTAACTCGAAACAAAAAAAAAAAAACTTCTGTGCATCTTATTGGTTATTTGTTATTTTGATATGTAATAACTATTGTATTGTTATTTTCTTACAATAATAGGACCTTACATTACACTTTACTCATTATATTTTGTACAGTGTTTTCTAAAACTAGCTTGGATTTTTTAATTTTTCGATTATCAATTGCCCAATAAGTTACTATCGCGCTTGATTTTCTGTACTTTTGGGGATTGTTAGAATGATTTGGGTTCCCTACCACTGCAAAATAGATTTTTCAAAATGATATGAAACCAGAACACGCTAAAACACCATAGAAATCTAGTTATTGACAATAAAAGGGAACAAACGTTTTGGAAGATACTCTATCAAGTAAATATTTTGATTTGTAATGAAAATAAGACCTTGCACAGTCTTTATTATTGTAGTAAGAACATAATCAGTTTTAAACAAGAATCAAATTGTGTTTAATTAAAAGTAACTTTTCCTGGAAAGTGTATTAGCTTCATATTATTCTTTTATTGATCACACAGAACCGGCACTTATGTTTTTTATACGTTTACTCGTATATTCTTTCTAGGTAGCCTTGTAATGTAATTAGTCTCATTTCTGCGAACTTAATGTGCTCCTGGGAAAATATAATTTCAATTTTGAGAGAAGCGCACGTGCTGCTCCTGCTAAGCTATGCAGTGTCGACTGTCGAGTGCGCAAGACTCGCGACTACATTTCAAAGGATTTGGGGGATTGCGAAAGATTAGAAGGTTCTGGAGATATTTCACGGCTTCGCGCGTTGAGTAGCTGAGTTACTGAGCACCGTGAGTAACAACCCGTGCCTGCATTGCGAATTTATACCTACATACATGTTTTATACGTAAGGCGTCGTCAACGAAGAATAGGAAACGCAAAGGTAACGCGCACACCCACAAGACGCGTATCAGAAATTCGAAAGCTAGAACTGTTTCGGAAAATGCACCGCTAGTGTTATAGTGACGGATTTAATGTTGCACGATTTTTTTCTTTGGTTTAATCGAAAGAAAAAAAATTACCCGTATTTTCTAATTTCTAAATCATGGGGAGATTGTCTCTGAAATGCATTATTTAAATTGCCGCCACTTCTGTCGCCTTATACTAGTTCTATCCATATTACTGATTTTTATATTTTGTAGACTCACACACGGTTGTAGAAAAGAGTTTTATGCTAGTGTGCCCAAATAGAAGTAATCCGAATGAGCGAATATCGCAGATCAACACAGAACAATACGGCAAACAAATATGCTCTGGCTAAATATTCCAATACACTGAAACACACTTTTGATCTGGATAACTTCAATATACAGATTTTGAACAGAAAATCATATTTACTGATACTATAGAAGATAAAAAGATGTTAAATTTTGTGCCAACAACTAAATAAATTCTGCTGTATCAAAGAAAAAACTCCAAGTTGGCAGAAAAATTCCGAACACCTTTTCACTATCTCTGTCATTGTGAAAGTGTATCTCTTTCTATGGGAGAGTATCAGGCTATCTGGTTGGTCGTTAGAGCGGAGGGTTAGCAGGAAATAGAAGTGGCAGTTCCGGTTTGGCGCTGATATCATAGGCTATTAGAGGATTAGCGCTCCACGTCAGGTCCTGGCGTCGCGACGGCAAAAACCGACCAGCCACTCATCCAGGAAAAACTTACCAACACACCGGGGTAGATAAACGCTTTATAGAAAGGGTGTTGCTTACCTGTAACAAAAGGAAACACAAATAAATACATTGAAGAAATTATTATCAATTAGTTTGGGGTTTCAATATTCTTTCAATAAACCAATACTAAAAATTATCAAAAAAAAATATTCACTATTGTATTATGGATTTACCTTCCTGTAGAAGGAAGGTACATTAACTCTAACGCAAAGTTCCTATGTGCAGAGTTGTGATAATGATACTAGGCCTCCTGAAACATTCCTGAAATTGTTTTCAGGACAAATAATTTTAATTTCACCCCTTTTGCGCAGGAGTTTATCAGGAAAGTTTATAGAAGGTTTTACAGTATGAGACAGCAGGAATACGGCCTATTTGCGAAATCTGCGAATATAAGCCAAAAATACTGAAGATTCGTCCAAAAACTGAAAGTATGAAAATAGTAAAATTTTGATAAATGATTATAGTCTAAACTATAATACAGAGGGTGTATCAAGGAAAGTGAAACATAGGCGTTGTACATGAAAAAACGACAAACAGTTTCAAATGGAAGTTGTAAAGCATAAATTTCTACATCCGAATCAATATTGGTCATGGAATTAGAAACAAAAGACGAACAATAGCGTAACGTTTTATACGTCAAATTATTAGTATTTATTTTGACAATCATTATTCTGACGCTGACGTAATAAAACATTACGCTTTTGTTATTGATTCGGATGTAGAAATTTTTGCTTTACAACATCCATTTGAAACTTTTTGTCTAAAATAATTAGGGGAGCATGCGCACGAAAAACTGATTTCCCATATTAAACGCGTATGTTTCACTTTCCGTGATACACCCTGTATGTATATCAGGGTTGTAAATGTGATCAATGTTGGCCAAATTCGAAGTTTGCAGCCGGGGCTAAAAAGGAACTTTTGACAGTTAAGATGGCATACAATTGTTCGTAATTTTGTTTGAGTTCCATGGCTACTGCTATAAATCAGCTATCTCCAGAAAAAATTAAAATTGATTTTCTCGATTATGAAATGTCAAAAATAATATATATATATATATATATATATATATATATATATATATATATATATATATATAGGAAACTATCAATAAATAAATAAATATATCATCACAGCTTTGTACCGGTAATGATGAAATATCTAGTATGATATCAGTAATAATTGATAAGTAACTATGTTTTTAATTTTGTCTTTGTAAGGTAATTTTACGAAAACAGCTCGTTTATTAAACGCCATCAATAATAATTAAAACCGTTTAAGGTGTTTTATTCAAATCAGGTAAAAGTGATTAAACATTATTATAATTCATCTGGGGAAATGGCAGTAAATGATTAAACAAAAATACATTTTATACCCTGTAATAAAAGCCGATCCCTTTTGGCAAGATACCCATAGCGTGTTTTATTCTCGCAATTAAGCCTACAGGTCTCCACTCCGCTGGAATTTTATTTAGAAGGACAATCCGGAGAAATTAAAAGCATTTAACGTTTTCTTGCACTGGTGCTTTATTATCCTGCTCCTGCAACAGGTTGTCCTGCGAACAGCAGGACTCCGCCTTGCAGATGACAAAAAGCAGAGCTTGTTGCCATGCCAACCCACACACACACACATTCACCCACGCACACACAAGAGTATATCTCCTCATGAAAGATGCTTTTTACGCGAATGACGCGAAAAGTACATTTCATTAAAAACCCTGTAGTGCAGACTATGAGGGTTTTTGTTCTCAACATCAAGGGAAAAAGTGTTTAAATTGAGTTTCACTGCTTCTTACTTCATCTAGCCAACAAAACAAATCATTTATACATACAATATGACGCACAAACTACCCACCACGTAATTACTAATACGAAAAACATGAATTTATAGGTCTGTATTCTCATGAATTAATGAATAAATATGATACATTATGATTCTGCAAATTTTAAATGAAACCAATAATATTTTAATAATGTAAACTAGACGCTCATGGAAAAATACTCATTAGAATTAGATATAAACCATAGTTAATAAAATAAAATCTTTTTTCTACAAACATTATTAAAAGTAGGCTTTTTAGCATTTGTTTCTATTGTTAAAAATGTCATTTTATAGTATATTAATTATCAAGAACGGTAATTCCTTAACGTTCGTGATGCTTATAACATTTTTTGCGCGATTGGAGTTCGCTAAAATTTTCATTTTTTATTTCATTTATAATTTTTTTCATTATAAGTATTATTGAAACTGAATATAGTACGTAACTTTACAGTATGCTATGACTTTATTGTTTTGTTATGGTTTCATTGTTTGTTTATGCGATTGAATGTCAAGGTGTTATTTAAACTTAATTTAAACTATTCAAGAAAGAAAAATAATTAAAATGAGTGACTCTGAGAGTGAAAATTTAAATATAGAAGAATCTTGGAATATCGGATGTTCGGCAGTAATAACAGAAAAATCCAAACTGCGATATGAAAATACTTACAAAATTTTCGAAGAATGGTGCAGTGCAAAGAATGTTGGTATAAACGAAAAAGTTATGCTAGCATATATGTTTCAGAAATCTAAGCAACTAAAAGCACATGGAAGCTTATGGGCTGAGTATTCAATGTTATATACACATACACACACACACACACGCACACACATACAGATCGTAAAAATGGTAAAAACTCATCATTAATTTTTTTGATCAAAGACAATACCTTCCTGACCTAAAGGTGACGGAAGGTAAAAATTCTTGAAAGGATCTAATTATGATTGCCGAAAATATAATAAAAAGCACAAAATAAAAATAAATTTTGCAAACCTTGACTCTGTAAAGAGATTAAACAACTCCTCAAATATTTACTGTTTCAATATTTACCCCTAAGATAAGACAAAATAATATTTACGAAATGAAATCACAATTCCATTTAAATTTCTTTTCTTTCACAACAAAAAATATTTAACATTTCCCTGTGTACATCCCGGAACTGCTCAATTACATTAGTCCGGAGCGGACAAATTCCGGTAAGACGTATTGCGGCTCCGACCCGGCGCCAGTCCGGAGTTCCCGGAACGACGCGCGGCGCCCGGAAAGCGACGGAAGGCGTAAAACTTGCGACAGGACGGGATTATATTTATAAATATACCGCCTTTTGCACCCAGCGTAAAATATTACACCAAGAATGCTGTCATTATAATCTTTATATACTTGGAATATAAATGCGTTTCACCAAATTTTACTATCACTCTGAAATTTTCAAGTATTATTTTCTGATTTCGATTTCTCCCGCTAGATATCTTTACTAGACACATTTTTGAATTTGTTGTCGAAGCGTCATCTTTGGGGTAACATTTGAATGGTAATTGTGATTTTTTTCGACGTGTTCAGGGTTTTACAATAGCAGACATTAAAGTTTTGTTTCCTGTTACGGAAATCAGCAGCGTAAACTGTCGTAATGCTTCGGAGGGATTACGTAGATTTTTCATTTGAAAGGAGAGACGGCAACGGAGATCAAAACCAGGTTGGATGCTGTCCTTAGGAATGCTTCACCTTCCTTTCCCACTGTGAGTTTCTGGGTTTAGGAATTTAAGAGTGGCTGGATACACACCTGTGACGAACCACGTTCAGGTCGACCAAAATCACCTACCATACCGGAAATTGTGGATATGGTTTTGGAAGATCGCCAAATGAAAGTGCGTGAGATTAAGGAAGCCATAAGAATCTCTTGAAAGTGTAGTTAACATTTTACAGAATGAGCTAGGCATGAGAAAAATGTGCACCAGATGGCGCCGCAATTGCTCAGTTCGGAACAAAATCGCATTCGAGCCTGAACTTCAGCCGAAAATTCGGTTAATTTCAAAATACGTTTCATATGAGTACACTATTACACTTCCGAAACGAAACTTCAGTCGAAAGCGTGTATTGGATATGGTAAGTCGGCCTCGAAGAAAGCGAAGTTAATTCAGTTGGCAGGAAAGGTGATGGCGTCAGTCTATTGGGACGTCAAAGGAATTATGCTAATTGATTATCTTGGTAAAAGAAAAACTGTGATTGAACAATATTACGCCACACTTTTAGACCAGCTGAAAGCAATTCAAGAAAAACTCTTGAGACTGGCAATGTAAAAGATTTTGTTTCACCACGACACTGCGCCAGCTCATTCAAGTCGAATTGTTCAACAAAAATTGAACGAACTGAGGAACTCGACCGATTTGGCTTCCTCCGTTTTCCATCTTTTCCCAAAACTTAAAACGTTCAACGCTGGAAAAAGATTATGATCCAACGAAGAAGCCATCGATGCAGTAAATGCTTATTTTGAAGATCTCAAAGAAATCCATTTTCGGGAGGGAATAGAAAAGTTGGAAGAACGCTGGACTAAGTTTGTTGACATCAGAGGGGACTATGTAGTAAAATAAAATGTAGCCCATGTTAAATATTTTTTTTTTCATGTCATTTTTCAATCCATCCTCGTATGTTGGAACACGGTGTAGAGCCTCCATTTCTCGCACGTGTGTAAAATAAACTAAACTCGGTATTGCGGATAAATGTTTTATATTTTTATTCCGCATGTCCAACTTGCCATATATTACCGTGTACCGCAATGCAACAAATTTTAATTGAAGTGCATGGTATTTGTAAACATTTTATATGGACGTAACGTATTTACATTTGAAATGAACTGACCACTCATAAATCAAACGCTGAAATTAAAATCCACCTACAAGTAATATTAATATTTATTATCCCAATCATATCGGGATAAAAAGCCAAAACATTCACCCGGCTAAATTCGTGTGGCGTCGCTTTACAAACTTACGCTTTTAGTTCCTGCTGCGACCGCAAGAAGCGTCGAGACGCCTGATCGAGCACTCGGCAGGAAGGAGAGCCGCCGAGGGAGAGGAGAGGGTTAGCAGGAGAGAATGTGGAAAGTTCCTTGATGTAATTAAAGTTAGAGTTTTTGATCGGTGACTTGGGTTGCGTGAGATTCCTGCATATGAATTTAATTGGGGCAGCAGAATATATTACAAAACGATTTTACACTGTACGAGTCCATACTAGTAAATATATGAAGATTATGTGTTTTGATCTAGCCCATCTCAAGAAATAGTCAATCATGATCCGATGTATCCTATTAGGGTTCCCAAAACCAACTGGACAATAGTATGTTGTTTTTAATTTATCCTGGATACACCAGCATTTGAAAATTTCAACGTTCCCAATGATGATGTCCTAGTCCGATCCTGGTTGTCCTGGTCATTCCCGGGTCAAGCAATCAGACTATAGACAGGTAAACGGGTCTCGCTGGACATCCTGCACGTAGCTAAGTCATGACTCCCTCGGGAATGCCACACAGGGCAAACATCACATCACACGGAACTGAAACGTAAACGCACACTAGCCTCAACTGATTTATCTAACGGGAACTGGGACACCAATAGCATTAGATCAGATAGACTACGATAGAGCAGAGCGCAATGCTTGAAAAAAATCTGTGTGCCCATCACAATACCTCTCGGCCTTGTAGGATATATGTATAAGTACATATTGTACACGTAAATAATTATAATTATAGAAAATTGTACAATGTACAAATGCGACACTAGGTGAACTGCTCTAAATAATATTTAAATTACACTTGGCAAAGTTTACAAATTTCAGTCTCTGAATCAACCTCTCGGTCATTTATCAGAGACTGGCCCACTCAACTAGAACCACAGACGATTATATTTAGATATTTTTTATAATTTTAAATTCATTGTATGAGCAAGTTTTCTCTTACTCTTCTAAATGTACGAGGTTCTTCCAAATCATTAACGGGATTGGCGGTATTTCTGAGGGGTGTATATAATTAATATACCTACGTAAATATACCTAAATATTTAATTACTAGTACGATAAGAAATATTAAATATCGTTCCCAGAAAAAGCCTTCAATACTATCTTTGAGTTTTTGACACTGACATTAGTGGTTACCATGGAGTTGTTTGGGTTGTGAGATTTACTACAACATATTATTTTATAGATTATATTTTTAAATCTATAGACAATATAATAATTTTTTTAAATGTATCAGATACAGAATTTTATGTATGTTTTAAAAATAATATTTAAGAGATTTCTGTTACTACTACTTCCGGTTGTCCAATTGTTACCAGAATCTATTCACCTCTTCCCATTAATGTTAGATTGAGAAATCCGTAGTCACACAAGTCTTTAGTTTTATAGAATTTGAGAAATCGTACCTCCAGATAAAAAAAGAACTATTGGGATTGTTACAATTCCATAAATTGTTTGTTTTTCGTTTCTTCCATATTCTGTATTTTTCTATCAACATAAGGCTGAGGTTGGAATTATGAGAAATACTAACAATATCACTCTAAAAGCTTGTGGTAAACGGCTTAGTTGTTTTTATTTTTAAAAACACCTATGTGGAAAATCTGTATATAAATAAATATTTTCACTGAATTCGGACGCGACTAATCCAGGGAAAATTGCTCTGTCAAAATGGATTATGAAAATAATTTTGTTGATCTCGATTTTTAATTTTTCTAAACGTGAGATTAATTTTAAATTAATCCTTCAGTTTCATGACAAATTCAGCGATATACATTATATTAAATTATGGTCAGTATTCATACTCAATTATATACAAACTTTGGTTTTTATCATACACAATTATATTGTCAATCACATTATTAATTAAAATGAATAACAAGAAATTTTCATAAACATGTTTCCTGAAAATTTAATAATACCTATATATATATATATATATATATATATATATATATATATATATATATATATATATATATATATATAAATCTTTTGCCTTTTGCGAAAAATTCCATGATTTTGCAACTAAACACATAAATAACTGTTAATCGTTTATTGTTAGATATTTTTTAAAAATATCCCCCGTTCGATTGTGTATTTTTTTCCATGTGTTTAAAAATAATCGTGGACATTAGGCCGATAGAGAATGATAAGAACATAGCAAACATGAGCGACAATAACCGGGGATCAGCAGGCGGGATATGATTAAAACATTAAAACACGGCGAACGGCGAACGGCGACGTCGGGCTCATTTCCATTCCGGGGCAATAAACGCTCAGTGGGTAAATTCACACCGAAATACGCGTTAAAAACGAAACAAATATCGCATAAATAGCACAGGGGTCGACTCGCCCTGATCATATCGGCAAATATGTGCATGATACCATTCCGCTAGATGCGCCAATTACACCAAACGATCGCGGAAAAACACGCAGGGTTGGGATACACAATTACACAACACATACGGGATATTTCTAACTCATTCTTTTTTCTACGACCCTTTTGAAATTCTCAGTTTAGAATAATATACCGAGCGAATTAACAGTTTAGATTTAGAAGAAGATTTAAATAGAAAAAATGTTTTTCTATGGTCTACATAGAAAGTAGGCATTTACGCTTTCTTTTGTCAACGCAAAATGTCACTTTGCCGCTCTAGCGCGACAAAGTAGAAAAAACGCTCGCTGTCCATATTTCTAACTATAAAATGTTGAGAAATATCACTTGTCTACGTTATTAATGGAAACGTTTAGTCAGGAACTAATGGCACTGTAGTGACACATTTACCACCTTTACAAATAAATCTGACATAACTGCTTTGTCGGTATATTACATAACCAAAAAAAAAATGCCGCACTATTGTGAAAAGAAAATAAGGCATTCGTTTGCAAAAACGAAAGTATAAAATGTTTAGGTTAGATTGAAGCAATAGGTCAAGAAGAATGGGAAATAACGGTAAATTAAAATTAAACATAAAAGACGTTTTTTCTTTATATTAATCCTTATTAATTGAGTAGTAGTGTAAGTACAAAGTGTACATTTTATTATTTTTTATTATGGTGGAGGACCCCACTGTGGCGACTGTAGAAAAAATCTTGTGTGTGTTTCGAGCGCAAATCGACAATGTCCTATTTTGCCTCTTAATACACAAATAGCTATTTTTTTTCGCATTTTGTCCAGAAAATGAGATGTATCGCAAACTACAAGTATAATATTTCAGCTATGCGAACATGAAACATATGTGCTCTCTGGAACTAACAGTTTGTTGACCACTGGTGAAGATCTGCTACGTTACGCACCATTCTTAACTTTAAACAATCATATCTCGCTTATTACGTAAAACTTTTAAATCGCGTTTCCACTAAAATTCTTTGTTTTAGTAATATGACTTGACGATATATGAACAATAAATTGAACCCAATAATATTAAAGAAAAGTATCTATACATGCATGATACAAAATTTCAAAAATATTTTAATTTTGAAAGTTCTTAAAAAAAATTAAATCCCTAAAATAAACCAAGATACAGTTTCTTCGTGAAGTCTATTATCCTAAACATAAAGAAATTCTCCTCCTTGGTTATGGTTTTCTATCAGCTATGTTTTCTTTGTTCCCGTGCATGTATTTACATTCCAGCATAGTATTCTCGTAGTGAGCCATGTCCGTTGATGCTGATGTATTCCAACCAATTCACAATTTGTAGTTGGGAGGTGTGTGTGTATGTGTGTATGTGTTGGGTAATATACGCGAGGTGCGGGCCGGCTCTCTAGGGAGAGATACGCGGACGATGTATGGTTATTGGGTATCTATCGGATCGAATCCTATCGTACCGTGCTAACATTGCACGGTAGATCGATCAGTGGGCTCTGTTAAGTAAGAATCGGAAAATTTTGCGCTAATACATATTCCTCAACGGCTATGCAAGTCATCAAAATGAAATATCGAAACGTTTTTGAGGTCTTTCTGGGGTAGACAAACAGGTTAGTTACTGTTTGCGAAAACTGCATTTTTATGGTCGTAGGATTTTGAAGTATCGTCTTTTGCTGAAGATGTCACCATCTGAAACTCTTCAGATGCTAAAGAAAGCATACGGAAATGTGGCGATAAAAAAATCAACTGTGTACGACCGGCATAAGTAAAAAATTCGCTTGGACAAACGCAAGGAGTAAGTGATTAGGAGTTTTTTTGATTACCAAGGCGTGATTCACTACGAATTCATTCCTCAAGACCAAACTGGAAACAAGGAACTTTAGTGGAGATACTTCAACGCCTACGAGACGCAATCAGACAAAAATGTCCTGACATTTTGACAATGATTCGGTATCGCTCCCTGATGGTAAAAATTACTCCGTTAAGAACAATGTCACCACTCCCAACAATCTTATTTTTACCTCCCGCTATCCTTGGTAAAGGAGGTAGAGGGTGTGAATGTATGTGTATGTGCGTGTGTGTATGTGTGCGTATATGTGTGTATGTGTTTGTGTGGATCTTCTGGACACTCTACCTCAAGTACTATCAATCGGAAAATTTTGAAACCTTGTATTTCGATCTTACTCTAATATGGAAAAAATGTGTTATATTTTGAAATAAATCGGATAACCGCAAATCGCACTTTACTAGAAGCTCAAAATAGTTTTCTAAAAATACCTTTAAAAGTCATTTTTTCGCGATTATGTTATTATAAAAATTAAAGATTATTGAATTTTCTACAGACATGCATTAATAATTTTTCTATATATTTTATAGATAAATTAATAAAATAATGAATTTTTTAAATCCCGGAGTCTATGTTTTAAAGATAAACACAATTTCAAATTAATAATAGTAACATTTTAAAAAGAAAATTGTAAATAGAACAATAGTTATATGGAAAGGAACTTAATATACATAGTTTCAGCATTAATGAATATACAGGTATGTATTTATATAAAAATAATAATAAATATCATCACGGCATATTACCCATTGGCATACCCAGTATGCCAATCTGCTTTGTACACAGATTTCGGTAATGATGATGCCATATTTGTTCTCATTTCCGGCGTGAACAGTGCACGACGCAGGGGTCAATTTTGTGCCATTTAAAATTCGGAATATTTGGTGTTGGTAGGGACAGAATCCGGTTCACCAGATTTATCATACAATTGTGAAAGATGCTATTTTGGATTCGAAGAAAAGCAACGAAGCCTAGTTACATAAAGAATTTCCCCTTGAAAGTAGTCAAGTCGCGTGGGCTTGCATATTAAAAATAGATTTTTCTTGGCGCGTTTAAAATTGACACATACACTTACTTATTTGCTCTCGAAAGAGAAGAAAAAATCTGTAAGTAATATTGATTGAAGGGTACGCCAGAGCTTTACACTTTAAATGACAAAATGCTTCTTAGAGTTGTCGACAGGGGTGACGAAGTTTCGCGAAGGCAGCCGAACAACGCCGATTGCCACAAGCCATTAGCCACACTTCATCAGTGCGTTATTTGAGGCTGAACACCTCTAGAAGAGAGCCAACTTTTTGTAGGGACTTGGTGCTTTTCTTTTGCAAATTTCCCAGTTTTTCCTGGGATTTCTGGCGCAGTTTTGTTGGTTATTTTCTCCTGTTGTTATTATTGACATCAGGTTTAAAGCTACCTGATGTTTTCCAGCAAACTTGCTTGGTTTTTGATGTTTTGTTTTAAGGAAAGTTTTGTAAGTTAACAAGGAAAATGTTCCGCTATTTACTATATCAGATTATTTACCGCTCTTACACTCTTCAAGAAAGGTCTTTAACCGTGCGACAACTTTTCATTGCTATTGTTAAGTAAAACCGGAGAAGAGATACTCTTTCGTGCGCACAGAATTTTGGAGCGCTGTAAAAAAACAAACCTTCTAGATAAGAAGCTGTCCCAGTGTACATTCTTTCTCTAAAATTGTAATCTTTCAGAGCCCAAATTCGCCATCCTCTAGTCCAGATTTATATTCTACCGAAAACCCTTTATTTTGGTAAAGTATAAAAAAAAATCTGTTGTGGCCAGCACAATACCTTCCGTCATTCTCGTGTATAATGTATAAATTCCATAATTTTTCTTATAAAAGATTCTAAATTTCCAGTAAAATTATTTCATAAACAAACTATTCAAATTGCACTTGACACTGGCATCTTCTTCTTCTTTAGCTTTTCCCATTCGTTAGGGGTAGCTATTTTTGCATGTCGTTCTCATTCAGTTCCTTCTCTCTCAAATCTGCCGCAATACAGTCCTTCCATCTTATCTTTGGTGTTCCTCTGTTTCATTAACGTCCTATTACTAAACTATTCATTCTTGTTCCAATATAATTCTTCATTTCTCCTCATGACATGTTCAAACCAATGTAATCGTCTTTCTTGTATCTTTCTAAAAACTTGTAACAAGTTATTTTCTTACCGTATCTTTCCGTGTATTCCCCAATATCTACTTCAACATCCTCATTATCTGCCACATTAATTTACTTTTTATTGATACTGACATCTGTCAATTTGAATTATATGAATATATTACTAGTTCCCAAATTTGGCATAGCTGGCTGAATTATAAAATTAAATTTCTTTAAAATTCTTTAACTCTGTATCTATTGAATATGAAGTATAAATTGTAATCAAATCGTACAGAGAATAATATATTCTTTAAGTTATAATAACGTTAAATGTCAATAAATCAAATTTAACTGTTAAATCTTCAAATGAGACTACTTCCGGTTGACCAATTATAACCAAAATCTAATCAGTTGTTCTTCTGGATGTAAACTTGAGGAATACGAAAAAATTATAATTTTTGGAATCGTGGTATTGAAGTTATGGAATCCGGACGTTTTGTCACACATACACAGACACACATACATACAGACATCATCGTAAAAATGGTAAAATCGTATTATATGGACCCTAAAACGTGCTTATTCAGTAAAAACTCATCACTGAATTTTTTGACCAAAGACAATACCTTCCTTACCTAAAGGTGACGGAAGGTAAAAAACTGATGTGGCCAGCAAAATACCTTCCGTCAATCCTGTATATTATGTATAAATTCCATATATAAATTTTCTTGCAAAATATTCTAAATTTTAGTGTTCTCTCATCATTTATTATTTGTTGTAGATATAAAATTACCAATAGATTTTTTAATGATGAAAAGAATATTTAACCATTTATATAGGTTTTATAATTTGTTGTTTAAAATATTATGAGCCTAGACTTGTAGATTCACATTCAAATGAAACGTTGGTGTGTGTTTCAAAACAAATTCTTGGTTAAATCTTATTTCATGTCGTAAGAATTATACTAAAATATTCTCTTTTTTATTTGAGAGCGGTGCATAGAAATGACAGAATATGTCCACATTTACTCCCATTTAAAAATTCAGTCTCCTCAAATTATTGCGTATTTAATTTCCCGTCTTTATCGCCGCTGCCTTCGCTTCTTCTGCGCGAACTTAAATTAATTTTCATGAATTTTTCATGCGCTGTTTTCTACCAGTTTTTCTGCGGCTAAGAAAACGTATTTGTGTGAAAACACACCAGTTTTCATTATTAATTTGAAGTTAATTTAAGTTGGAGCGGTGTCCTCCAGTGTTAATAACTTCTTTTTGTTTTTATGACAGAGTGGCAAGAAGATGGCGGCTGCTCCGGTTTTGCTCTAATGAATATTGTAGTTGCTTGGCATTCCTTGCATAGATTCACTTTTTGCTGCTATATTGTCGCAAGATTTACGACAGATACACAAAGAACATAGATTTTATCCACGATTTATGCACGGGACCGTTGTTCAAGGCACTAATTTTGACAAGGCACTTACGGACAATAATCATAACACAAAAAACGTAACGATAATGTTTCATTTAGAAGAAATGGAAAATAATTATTAAAAAATCTTTCAGAACTCATATTTCAAACATTTTATTGAAATTATAAAGAACATATATATCTCATCAGAAAATCTTCTAGTGAGCTTTGATGTTACGTCATTATTTGCGAAGATCCCCATCAGAGACACCCTGAAGCTGCTTGAAAATAATTTTTCAGAAGATATTGTGAAACTTTTTCGACATTGTTTAACGTCAAGCTTCTTCATTTTTAACAACGAATTCTACAAACAAGTTGATGGTGTCGCAATGGGCAATCCTCTGTCTCCTTCCATAGCTAATTATTATATGGAGTCCTTTGAAGAATTAGCTTTGGATTCTACTTCGATGAAACCTTCATTATGCTCACGTTATGTTGATGATGTCTTCGCTATTTGGCCCCATGGACGTCAAAACTTATCAATTTTCTTAAACCATTTAAATAACATCCATGAAAATATTAAGTTCACCGTAGAAGTTGAAGAAAATGGCATTATTCCCTTCCTGGATGTGTTACTAGAGAGAAAAGAAGATGGTTCTTTACTACATTCAGTCTACAGGAAGCCTACGCACACTAATCAATATATTAATGCCAATTCACATCATCATCCTTCTCAGAAATACGGTACAATTAAATGCCTAATGAGAAGAGCTTCAGAAATTTGTCATTCAGAGAAATTGGAAGAAGAAATGAAAGAATTAAAAATATTTTTATGAAGAATGGTTTTTCTAAATCATCTATCGAAAAATGCCTGAAACCGAAAAGACCTATAAACAATGCTAATGAAAAAGACGTATTGTTTGCTTCACTCAAAAATGCCACGGAGAAGATTGGTAGAATTCTTCGTAAGAAGAACATGAAGATTTCGTTTTCTCCATATATTAAAATTCGACATATGTTGAGTGAAGTTAAAGTCGTCATCCCTCTTCAGTCATCACGGATTTACCAGATTCCATGTGTCTGCGGGAAAGTTTACATTGGCCAGACTGGTAGAACCATTTCTACAAGATTGAATGAACATCAGCGTTCGATCAGATTGAACCAGCCAGAAAAATCTTCAGTTGCAGAGCATGCCCTGGAAGAATTCCACCGTATAAAATTTGAAGATACAAAAGTACTGGCGAGACCAACACACCTAAACAACAGGTTAATTAGAGACGCCATTGAGATTTTTAAGAGTAATAATCTCAATCATTGTGACGGTCTAGATCTTAGTCGTGCATGGCTTCCTATATTAAATATGTTGTAATTGTCACCTTGGTTACCTGTTGCTAATATTTTGTTATTATTTATTTGTATTTGTTGATTTGTTGTTCTTTCCTGAAGAAGGCAATAGTTTATATTGCCGAAACGTCGTTATATACAGAATTTAAACTAAAAAAGATTGTATCATTCTTATGGAAAATAATTATTAAAAATCTAATGTGACCAACACAATACCTCCCGCCATTTAATTTTTATTAATTGCTGCATTTTTTGTTTTAACTGACAGATAAACTAACAGACAGTTTAATAGAGGTAAAAAATACCGGACCTTAGTCATGGAAAAAATGTAAATTAAGCGTTGTTATTATTCTGAAGTACTTTTAAAACAAGTAAATTAAGAGGAAAAGAAAGAGTATTAAAAAGAGCAGAGTCTTTTGTGCGAATTGTCTGATAATTCATCATCATCATCATCATTGTGATTGTAGCGAACTCCTGGCCGGTTTGTGTATCGTTGCTTTGCGTTCATTTGGTAAATAAGGCAGGCTCGTCCTCTTTTTGTCTCATTTATCTGCGGCCGTTGTTGGGCTGGCGGTTTCTCTGATTGCACTTTGGAAACCATTCCGACCAACCCTCGCCTTCGCCTCTCGAAGGTAAGTGCTCGGCGAGTAAGTGTCGGAAAATTGCTTTTCCAATCATTTTAACTTGATTTCCCTGGCCACTGGCCATTTCTACATTTCCATCTGAGGAACAAGTGACGAGAAAATTCCACCATGAATTTTCATGAAGAGAATCCAAGTTGAAGTGAAAAATTCCGGCAAACAGCTGCGCTACTCTGCCAATTGCCTTTCTTAGTTACCATAAAGAAAGCATTACATGCGATAGCGTGCTACACCGAGCGCATTATGGACCAAATAATATCCATTCGAGATGTGCAAAGAATTGCATCTTGTAACAATATTGAGGTAACTGCCTCTGCTCTGCTATCAATAAATGAATTCCTATCTACCTCTACGTTAGTTACTTTTCTTTATTTATTTATTTAGATGTTCATTATACAGGGATTTCCCTAATTATTATTTTATACATAATTTTTAAAGATGTATGATCAGTAGTATCGTTTACTTAGTTTTTATTGAGGTATATAAGATACTACTGTAAATTGGTTATAAAAATCTGCTGAGGCCAACACATGACCTCTCGCCGTTTCCATTTTGTTAAATAAATAATAAATAAATATATCATTACGGCATATTACCCATTGCTGGGTGCGCCAATCTGCTTTGTACGTAGATAACGGTAAATGATGAAATATTTGTACCGTGCGGGCACTTACCAAGAGTCACCTCGCGGGCACTCATTACTGACGTGGAAAGTCAATTTTGTGTCGGGCGGATCGAACCCGGGTCATAATTAACAAATTTAACATATCTTGTACATATAAATAATTCAAATTGTATCTATACTTTCGTTCTATGAGGAATTTTCTCCTACTCTTCTAATACATTTAAAATTCTTTATATTCACTGACGGTATTAGCGGTATTTCTTAAGGATATATGTAATATTTAATATACCTATAATTTTAAATATTTAATTAATAATACAATTACAATAATAGGAGGAGTCTAAGGTTAAAAATATATATAAAACTAAAACAATTACCCCTTAACCTTAAATAATAATATAAGCTAAAAGCTAAAATAATGATAGATATTTAGATGCATACGAGAGCTTAATAATAAATAAATTTAAAAATAACTTGATGAACGCAGATTTCGGTCCCATACCAAATTCTAAATTATTCGATTTAATAGAAACTTAAATTTAATAGGACATTTTAAATCTTAAATTTCATTGGACGTTAAATCTTAGTTTTAATTGGTATTCATTCACCTGTGACTCCTATCCCTATATAATCCCAGTTCTCTCCCTTGTTTGCTCAGAGTTGTTAGACCTCTGACATGGTTTACATGTTGAGTAATCTTAACTTCTCTGCTTAAACTTTTGTTTTGTTCTACTGATGATGAGAACTTAGTTCTCGAAATACGTATTTAGCTTTTAGCTTATATTATTATTTAAGGTTAAGGGGTAATTGTTTTAGTTTTATATAATAATACAATGAGAAATTTTAAATGTACTTCCCAGGAAAAGCTTTCTGTAATGTTAATAAAACTGTTGATTCTTGACACTGATATTTTGCATTTATCTGTCAATTATAAACATTTAAATATCTCAACTGGTTTCCATGGAATAGTTTGGGCATCGAGATTTATTACAACATATTATTCTATATGAGTATATATCTCTAAATATATAGAAGATATAATAATTTTTTTAAATGTATCAGATTGAGAATTAAAAGATCTTTATTATTGTATTAACATAAATTTTCAAAAAAATATTTAGAAGTTTTTTTTTTTAAGAAACTACCACTTCCGTTGTCCAATTGTTAGTAAAATCTATTCAACTCTTCCCATTAATGTTAGATTGACGAATCCGTAGTTAAACAGGTATTGAATTTTAGAAATCGTACCTACAATACTTTAACATACACCCACACACACATATACAGACATCATCGTAAAACCCGATGGATGGAAGTGAAATTTGTTATTTCCAACCCAAGAGATTGTCATTAAAGTTAGAAATGATGTATTTCCCAACCTCTAAAAGGTTAGGAATCGACATATTACTATAATGATTGTGAATAAAGTACTATTACTGCTTTGGAAACCTTATCGGTAAACATTAAAAAAAAACCGATCGTGCAAAAATTAACTTACATTACAACGACAGTATTATCAATAATGAGCATCATTTTAAAAATGCATATCGCAACTTAATCGAAACAATATGAATTTTTGAAAGGCAAGCGTGTTATATCCATCGTTATAGCGCGTCAGAAAAAAAGAGAGCTTTCGAAAAAAGGTTACAAAGAAATATTGTTGATTTTAGTCATTTAATGTAATTATTTAATGAGTTTTAACATTAACATATTGAAAGTCCCTTTTATATGGTATATGGTGTAATGTGCGTGTGTCTGGTATGGGAATAGAAAGTTAATTTCATTTTTAGTTTGAGATTAATTTAGTTTTCATTTCTCCCAGGTTACAAAGTTGAGGAAAATGCAAACAAGCCGTTGAAGAATGGCGCAAGTTGAGTGATATAAGTTGGAAAGTGAATCAGCTGCCGAGCTGTGCAACGATACACTCGTATTTATTAAAATTAAAACAGCATCACGGTAGAAACAAATTTTAATTTAACAAATTTCGCAAAGTTTTAAATATATACAAACTCGGTAACTTGTCTAATAAATATTAATACAGCCGTGTTGTGTGTCTAGACGAGACGTCGACGTTGAGAGTCGAGAGTCTCGGTCTCGAGAGTTGCAGGCAGCGCACTCTGCGTTTAGCGGTGAGATAATAACGCGCAAATTGTCGCGTTTCGAGATGTCACGATTTGCGCTTCATCATAATTATGGTAATACGTTCGGTGGTTCGTTATTTTCAATGGCTCTTGCCGTACGTTTGTTACTCGCAATTTGCGGAATAGCGTATTATTCTTATTCTCCTTTCCAGGAACTTCGTAAGGATTCCATACTCATTTCCGACAAGCCAAAGACGGAATTTTTCTAAGGAAAGTAGGAGGGTCAACTTTTAATTATTATACAGCATTATTTTTGAATCATTTAAATTTAAAAAAGTTTAAGCAATATTTAAGTTTTTGACAAGAAACATGCTGAACACTTACGATCTTTCAACCGGAGGGACGCAGTCAAAAGAACTTGTACGATTTCCAAACAAAATAAAATTTGTTTTCAAAACTGACGCCCAGGAGCTGGGAGTTTTTGACCGTCTACCATTTTTACCGCTCATCAGATACGGCTTTATAAAACAATAGCATATTGTGTTATTAGGAGTAAAAGTGATACTTCAGCCGTATTCTTTCGCTGCGTTGGATTAGATCCATGTTACATGGATCAGTAAATTGCATGTTCTTTCGAATCTGATCAGTATCCCCACCCCAAGACCAAGTAATTCAGATGAGTGCCATCTACTCCAACAAAAACTTGGATTAGAAAGATCACATCACTTAAGGTTCAAAAATGGCGGAAGCGGCGGAAGAATCTGTCATATTTTATAAGTCAATCAGGACAAGAGGTTACAGTTAGGGTACCAAAAGAACCCAGCGAAAGAATACGGATTTTGTGTGGCGAGCGTGGAAGTTTGCACGACGAGGGAAGCGAGTCGGACAATTGCACACGAGGCACACAAAGACACTTTTACTCCGAATTTCTTCAAACGTAGATATTTAGAAAAATATTTACTATTGACATTACATTTTACGTAAATTACGTTTGCGATTTCAATTGCCCTGTAGCTATCGATACTTATTTGTTCACTTTTGTTATAAACATTGAAGTGTAAATTTTCACGTTTTGACATTTAAATAAAAACTGTGTGATTTTATATCCTCCTTGTGTGCAATTATGTCGGCATTTGGAGTATTATAATGTACGCGGCTTAAAGTTGTTCAATTGGATGGAAATCTAACAGTGTGGCTGAAAGATATGTTCAGGAACCACTGCAAAACAATATAAACTGTTCTTATTACTTTAATTCTAAGTATTCTTATGTTCATTATCGTCCCTGTTATTGTAATCTGTAAGTCTGCAATTCTTTAATATGTTATTTCCTCAAAAGTAAACTCTGTTTATATTTCAATTCATAGGTTATTTATTTAAATTTAACAGCTATTGATGGTATTTAGTAACTTTATTCATAGGTTACCTAGTGTGTTATAGTGATATTCAGGGCGATATTACAGATTTCTTTTATACAAGTTACTTCTTATTCGTTGATTCTGTATAGTTTCTATGGATATTTATTTAATTTATTTCTACCTTGTGAATCAAGTAACAAAATATGCTACTTTTCTGACGGAAGAAAATAGGTTTTTGCTCAGTTTTTCTTTTTTTTGCTACAGCAAATTTATTAAAAAAGAAAAAATGTTCCATATAAACATAAACTGACCCTCATAAATGAGAACAAGTGTCCTTATCCATAGTTTAAATTGTTCTGGCAGTTGTTTATCCTCAAACAACCCTAGTCTATCACTTG
Source organism: Harpalus rufipes (assembly GCA_951394225.1). Classification (NCBI taxonomy): domain Eukaryota; kingdom Metazoa; phylum Arthropoda; class Insecta; order Coleoptera; family Carabidae; genus Harpalus; species Harpalus rufipes. The sequence continues at coordinate 825,065 of OX596280.1, forward strand.
ACGTATTAATATGATTTGAATGAAGACAAACAGTGTTGCCATTCGGGGTCTCTGTAACTTGTTCTGATCCCAGGATTCATAAAGCGGGATTAGCGATTGTTGGTGGTGTGTGTATTTGTTTAGTCGCCGGCTAACCCCGCGTTATTTTCGCTGCAATCCGGCCAACCGTCCGCTCGACACGTACTGGAGATTTCCTACCTTTTATCGCAAGCCATTTCGAGTATACAGGTAATGGAATATATACCGGAATGGTTCTTCTATTGCGGAAAGTTTACCGGTGTTAATAAGAGAATTCACCACGCAAAACATATTATTAGAATTCCTGGATAGAAAGAAACATTATTGCAGATAATGTTGATGAATAAAATTTAAGACTAGGCATTTTTTAAGACCGAATCTATGAAGCGTTAGAAACATTGATTTTTATTTGACATTTTGAAACACAGTAATACTACTTTTCGGACTAGTACCCTAGTATTAAAAAAATATACTCGTACATCATATTAGGATATTATTTTGAAATGGTTCTTCTACTGTCATGTACGGTTGACATTCGTTGTTATAAAATAGTAATATAGAGAGTGTGCAGTATGTGTGTGTTTGTGTCTGGTGTGACAGAGAATGTGACAAGACGTGTCCGTCGGGTCCGGCGATGCTTCTGTTTTCGAATCGATACGGACGCCCGGAGCACTGCCGTACGCCATCCTAGTTGCCATGGAGACACACTGGACGCGCAAACTACCATACCATCACACAGGATAACGTTGGCATATAAATACACAATATACTATTAGGCGAAAATATAATGTAATTTGAATAGAATGTAAACAAAAACTTTATATTTTTACAGATTATAGAATAGTATATTCTACAACAAGTAATAGAATGGCCCATATTCTACACGAGCAAAAAGTTTGTGGCTCGAGCCGAAGGAGAGGACTACGGTTTGCGAGTGTGGATTATGCCATTCTAAATGTGTTGTAGACTATACTTTCTCTAACAAGAGTTTAGAAATTATACATAAAATGTTGATTGACGCCAATCCATAAATTGCTTATAATAACTTCATTCATAATTTTCTTTTGATTTATTTAGTAATAACTGACTCCCTGTATCATTAGCAAGTTCCCTTATTTCTGGTGACGTACATTCCATAGCTATATCTTCATTTCCACTTTATATGTTTTTCTACAAAATGTCTTCAGTTAATTTTCTAAGTAATATATTATTATTTAGATAAACTTATTACTCTGGACAACTCCAAAAACCTGTAAAAGTTAACAAAAAACTCTACAAATGTTCAAAACTTTAAAACGTCAAACGCGAATAGAGAAATAAATAAATATAAAACACTCACACATACACACACACACACACTCACACATAACACAAATACTAAACGTAAATGTAATTGTCAAAGTTTTAAATAATTCATATTTCCCGAAAACATTTCAAACGTTTGGGAATTTTCATTTTTTCATATTTTTCGGAAGTTGATGTCGTAAATCGGTTACGTCGTGGAACGACCATAGGTAAACCGAAAGTGTCACTGCTTTGAAAATATTTTAATTAAAATATTAAATAATTTTTAATATAAAGATTGTGATAAAAAATCATATAGGTCTGTGCGTTTTATGCAACGGCAAAGGTCTATTAAGAAGTACCTAATGATGACGGTTCGGTTCTCTTTCTGGGTGGTAAGTTGTCTTGGCGATATTAATTCCGCGTTTAATCTCTCCACTGGCTCTTTGAACATATCCTTTGCCAATTTAAGAATGAATTGAAATCGTTTCTTGAGAAAAAGCTTCGGATTTTAATAACTGGAAATGATCAGCAGCGACCGAAGAGCGAATAGCGAAGAGCTTCGCTCCCGGGTTCGATCAGATTTAAATATGGTCTTTAGCAATCGGCGAACAGGCATTCAATTAACTGGCGCTGCTCGCAGTGAAAAGCGAAAAATCGAACGAAGAGCAGGGAAGGGAATGTAATCTCGCGAGACGGACGCGGGATGGAGTATTATTGCCCGGTATTACCGTAATCACCACCCAGACAGTACACAATCGCATAGACTTCTTCATTCCTATACCAAACGAATACGAGGTACACTGAAGTTCACACAGCGACATATAGCACGAAGTCAAATACTTCTGTATTTCAATATGGATTAGTCTCAAGTCCTGTACTTCAATTTATCATCGTATTGAAAATATAATTGAGGAGTTTATGGCAAAAACAACCATTGCCCAAATATTGTAAATATGTATAATTTATATGGATTTTTGATTAAATTGTAAACTTTTATAGATCTCATAAAATACTTATATTAGACTCACCACTGTAGAAAATTCTTGAACAATGAAAGAAGACGTTTCAACATACCTGCAACAAAAGAAAACAATAATTATTACATTATTGCAAATAAAATCCAGCGAGTAATAAAAGTCCAACGATATTCCCCATAATTATAATTTTTAATATTTCTCTTTTCCTTCCAATAATTCCGCAATAAAAATGTTATGCACCATAATTTCAAAATTGATTTAATTTTTGTTATAATTAAATTTTTCGCCAGTTGGAAAATTCCCAACAACAGTGCCGGGCAGATATCATCTCCGTTGCAATGACGTCGCGTTCGATTCGTTTTATAGCATTTTAATGAGAGAAGATTTTAGCCGTTACAGATAGGGACGTAGAGGTCGTTACCGGGTAAAAACGATTGGTGATGTGCACGATATCAAAACCGAAAGGCCTAATGAGAAACTAGAGACTTGGTGATAGAAATCATGAAGAATGTGTGGACGTAATTGCCTCATGGGAAAGCATCACTACATAACAAATATGTTACAATGTTATCTACGGGATAATGCTATCTAATTTCATATACTATATGATATCTGTTTCACTATTACGAGTAAATTTTGCAATATTGCTTTTGATATCTGATGCAATATATATTTACAATACTTTTTTCCTAAATTATTAAAAAATCTTCCAGAACTCTAATTCAATTAAAATGATACAACCTTTTTAGTTTTAGTTTGGTTTATTGTTTCGGCAGCATGAACTGCTGCCTTCTTCAGGGAATAAATAACAAATATACCGACAGTTTTTGATCAATAAAATCATCTAATTTCAAAGTTATATACAGCCTACATGAATTTTAGTTTGGGGCATGATATATCCCCAACACTAACCGTGTATTTTTTTTTCACAATACATATTTAATCAGCATAATGTATTCCTGGAGCACCAAAAAATATAGGTCGAAGCTAATTTTAGTAAAGTAAAATGTGTTTGTACAACGGATTCGTTTATTTGTGATCTGTTGGATACAGAGATAATTACACATGACAACGGTATATTTTTGACGGACATGTAGATTTGAATGGGGTTTGTGTCAAGTGAATCAATAGCACATATTCAGGCAATAATCAATCGTTATCAGAGCTTGAGCTTTGGGCAGCGTGAAGCTGTAAAGCTCGCGGTGGCAGGCGGAAGCAGCCAGCGCCAAAAACTAAAAGCTCGCGTCAAATCAACTACTGACACATTCGGAAATTAAATCCAGAGAGAGTCAGCGATGCTGGGGACGCCGACGGCGAATTTAAAACTAAAGCTCCGAGTGGACGCTAACGCTTCGGATGGCGATTAAAGCGCTGACCACAGCCTACGAAAATCCGGACAGAGAGAGGGAAAAAATAGAGAAAAAAATAGTTAAATTCTACCACCATTCTTCCTGCAGTTAAATTGGGTTGGATAAAATGCTAGCAAACTAAATAAAAATCTTTTTTTAAAAATATTTATGCCTACTTTTCAAAATTGTGTACTTACTCTTTACTTTGATTGAAAAATATTTTATCCCTTTTATTTTCTTTCATATTACTCTTTTATTCCCGAGAAAATTGTCTCTGAAAATACAATATTTAAATTGCCGCCTTTTCTGTCGCCTAATGACATCAGAAAATTATTCACCAATGAGGGAGTGCCTTACATTTGCCGCCGACAAAATTTAAACGAGTGACAGCTGTAGTTTTGGAATTATCGAGGCTGAAACGATCGTCATACACACGCACACACATACAGACATCATCGTAAAAATAGTTAATTCGTATTGTAAGGACACAAAACGCGCATATTCATTAAAAAAAACAATACCTTCTTTACGTAAAGGTTATGGAAGACAAAAAGAAATATTACATTTTTTTGTAACACCTACTGGAATTGGCATCCATTGATCCAATGTCATTTCATAAAACTTATTGCAATAATTACAAATATAGACATGTCAGTAAAAATTTGAAGGGCTGTAGTGTTAAAGAACTGGGTACATTTATAATCCATATTAATAGTGCAATATTTTAAGTTGGACAGAAAGCTATACTATCGCTATTATTACCCTTAAAAGATTCTTATTGATTTTCAATCACTCATTCCCAAAATTACAAAATGTATTCTTTAGCTATTTATGCATTAAACCACAGAAATAAAATAACGCATTTTATAATGAATTTAAGCTTAAAGCCCTCAATTAAATAATAATATAATAATAGCGGTTGACACTCAGCAATGAATGATATATTTATTGTTATTATTATTAATAAAAATAGCTTTCTATTTGAAATAATTTGCAAAGAACAACATATTTACGTTCTTACATTAGACACACATATCAGGATATCTTTATTAAAGTACGTCCTACACACAAATTTAATTATTTAATAAGTTAATGTATATCACAAACCTTGACCCATCCTAGTTGAATTTATCAAATGCAGGACCCCTCCAAGCCACAGAATCCAATAAAGTCTACATACACTTATATACACTAAATACAAAGTCAATCACATTTAAATTCATAGTTTACTAAAATCAACACTAATACATTGTCAAAGTATAACAAACACAAAAACGACGAATTTTTAATGTTTTTTATAGAGACGCGACGCGAAACTCAACCTTCATAGGTGGAGCAAGAACCGATACTAGTTGTTTAGACAAGTTTTGACATAGAATATAGCGCGATAAACAAATATAATATAAAGCATTTAAATTATTATAAGTGGGGAAATGTATTTTTAAATAAATAAAAATATTATTTTTGTGTCAATGCAAGAATAACCAATGTCAACGTTATGTAATTTTGAAAATGAGTGATTTATAATCAATAAAAAATTATCAGTGTTAATAACATCGAACAATAAATCATTGATTTGAATGTGGGAAAATAGTTAGAGTATTTTTTTTAAAGATGTCTGATCATCTACTAATTGTATCAATTAAGATTTTAGCTCCCCCATTCAGTAGTGTTGTTTTCTTAGTTTTTATAAGGGTACATACGATACTACTATTATTTTATTATTATAAAAATATATGTTACAGTAAAAACATTCAAAATTCAAAAATAAGACAACTGGTAAGTTTATTAGCAAATATAAAACCGTATATGTAAAAAATCTGATGTGGCCAGCACAATACCTACCGTCAATCCTGTGTATTATTTAATAAATTCCGACTACTATAGGTTCCGTTACAATTCTTACATTAAAGTCACATTTATTGAGTTTACAAATTACAATGTACCACATTTTGACAGACGACAGATAAATATTTAAACGTAAAATAAATTTTATTTACTTTGCTAGCGTTTAAACTAGAAAAAGAATAGTGCTACCGATAGACATTGGTTGTTATTGAATAGACACATATACCTATTTTTAAATAAACAGAAATATATAATCATGGTTTTACTTCTAATATATTTCTTCTTCTCTATCAATACAACAATACTTTCTATGATTTCATTGTGCAGTTTTGATATTTTGGTATGCATCTCCACGTACAATTTCGCATTGAATGCCTGTGTGAATCAATAGCAAGAGGAACTGTCCTGGTTCTAGTTCTATCTTCGATTTCCTTAATGGGGAAAAGTGCCGCGAGGCTACTTTAGACTCCGCGATGGAAAAGGGTTGCAGTACGGACAATAAAACCAAAACCAACCATAGGGACGCAGCTTTTTATTCCCAGGAAGATACCTTATACGAGTACATTACGGACAAATTCAATAAAAATGAGGGATAGCATTTGGGAGGAAAAAAGAAATTTCTTATTACTGTTTCATTACTTTTTATAAATAATCGTATATAGTGGTGCAAAAAGCGATCGAAGTATAAGACAAAATTTAAATTTATATAAATAATAAATAAATATAGAGGGTCAAATTGTCCAAGTTTTAAAAATGCAATATCTAAGTATAATATTTATTCACAATTATAGTAATTTACAAGTTGGGAAATATGTTATTTCCAACTGTAATTACAATCTTTTCTTTTCCATCCCATGAGTTGGAAATGTTTCTGTAGATCCCTTTAATAAAGTAGGCTAAACATATTTTAATAGAACTGTCAAAAATATTAATAAAATGAAATGTTAACTCATTGATTTATTTCGAAAATTATTGATTTAAAAGAAGGATGATTGTGAATAAAATAGTATGCATGCCTGGGTGGCAGTTTAATCATAGCCTCGCACTGTATCTCACCTCGAGACTCCGCCCCTTCCGAGCCCTCGAGTGTAATGAAACATATCCCACCTCGGATGTAATATAATATAATGTTAACAATTAATCGAAAGTTCAGTCAAACAGCATTTATTCTTACTATACCAACGTTTCGGTGCACCCTTGCACCTTCTTCAGGGTAGTAAGATCTTACAAATTGTTACAATTCATGTACACAAAATACATTCGTACAAAACATTCAGTTCATTTATTAAACATCGTACAAAAATTCAAAGAGCATACACACATGTGTTTGTCATTCATTGAAACTGATGCTGGCCAATTAAAATAAATAAGAAATATACAATTAATATTTGCAAAAAAATAGGTGCAAAACTTATGCTTAATTTTATTGTACGGTCGATTTCTTCTCTTCCCTCTTTAAAACTGCCCGAAAACTTGATGCTCATCACCATAAACTTTCTTCAACAAATCGTACAATTCCGTAGCGGATTTTTTAAGTTTCAAACATAATTTAATATTAATGTTACCATGATTTTGACGCAGTACAAGCGGTCCATTACAATCAAAAGATACTGCCGACCGGTTTGTCTAATTATTTTGAAATTTTAACCGTTCAATATTTCCAAGTTTTATTGCGACAATGCGTATTAAACAATGCTCTCCAGAATTTAATTATTTTTAATTTTTTTGTTTATTTAGAGAATTTGAACCGTCAAATAACTTTCTGGTAAAAAATGTGGAATTGGAGTGAATAAATCTAGTTTGAGTAATTTAGCACCGGAGTGTCTAAGCCTTAGTGACACTTCTCTCTTCTTGTTTATATCAACAATTACACATCCAGCATTTGTCGACAAATTTAGCCGGCAGTAAATTTAAAGTTGGCGCCATAAATAACGGGAAATCCCGCAATTGTTTTTGGTAGCGTCACCGACAACGCACATAGCTATAGCATAGCGGAGCCGACGTACCGTATTGAATTATCGACTGGGGTTTTTGCTAGCTGGCAAAATCGCCAAACCGAGCTCTAATTTTGTAATTGGTGAATTAGAACGCGCCATGCAAAATAGCTACGTTTGCCCTGAGCTTTGTTAGAATAGCAACGAAACGCGAGCCTTCCAGCCAGATTCGTTTAAGCTACTAAGTAGAAGTAGTGCGCCGAAGTTTTCATTCAAATATGACTGGAAAGTGGCGCTGCCCGACCGTCAATTGTTTACGCGGGAAAATTGAAGTTCAGTTTTTAGACAGATATCCTACAGTTGCATCCAATGAACCACTTAAAATAGGTAACTGTTACATATCTGTTTGCTGTTAAATTCGACAAAAGTATAAATCGGAAAATAGTCGGAAATATTTTGTGGAAGGATTCTGGTGACAATCAATACGGACTCCTATCGGCCGTCTGTATACAATCATTGGTGTGCAGACGGCGTTAATAAAGGAAGTTTTCTGTTCCTATCCAAAAGTTAAATGTTTCCCTCCTAAGAAGAAAGACAAAAAATCTCCGGGAGAAAGTTGAAAGAAGTATGTAGTATAATATTGTGTAATTAAGTGGCTCTAAATTAGTTGACTTAAGTTTTTAAACTTTGTAAGATGATTGATTATCGCTTAAAGTCTGTGGTGAAAACTTTGTACATTTGTCGGAAATAATTAATGACTTATAGTTAATTAATAAACTGAAACGATTAGTCACAAATAAGTACAAAATTACAGTGGTTTCTATTTCTTAAGTTTACACACAAACACAAACGAATAGTGCTTCTCTATGAGACCAAGATCAAAATTGTTCGACTGGTTTACATTTTCAAACAAACAAATTATAAAACCTACACAAATGATGAGAAATTTCTTTAAATTTCTACTAGACTAGATGATCCTTTAAATACCGGTCGTACTATTGTCACCCGTCATTTGGCCTACGGTTTTTATAAGTTTTAATCAAACGAGGGAAGGATGATAAGAAGTTAGCTTTTAGGTAGTTGGCTTTGATAGGTAAAATATTTTATTTTCATTTGTAATTTCTATCTTTTAGTAGTCAATACTGAAAATATGACAGAGATCTATCCAATAGTTTGGTATGGTGCATGTCTGGTCGTGAATCTGGGGAACCGGGACCAATCCCGATAATGCATAATAATAACAACTTATTTATTTCTGTAGAGACAGCACAAGTGTATTGAAAAAGTCAACAAGGAAAAAAGACTAAAAATTAAAAGACTGTGTTGCAATAGAAACATTAATATTTTTTTGTCGCATTATGTTAGAAGAATCTTTAGCAATATTTATATGGGATCTAGGAACGTAGAAATTATTTGTATGCAGAGTATTACATTCATGCAAATCAGAAATCATGGTAAATGATGTTTTATTCTTATGGATAAAAAGACAGATTTCAAGAATATTAGTGGTAAAATATTTATTTTTTTAAAAGTAGCTCTGCAGGATATCCATATTCATTATAGAACGTATAATTCTCTTTTGAGGAACAAAAACGGTATTCGCACCCCAGAAAAAAATACCATATCTTATACGAGACTCGACACAACCAAAATAAAACATCAAAAGTTGTTTATTGATTAAGTATTCTCTTAAATGACGTACCTGATAGCATGTAATTTAATTTTGTAACAAGTTCTTCACAATGAGGCATCCAGTTTAAATTGTTAGTGAACAACATTCCCAGAAAACGTGCTGAATCATTATTGCTCTTAATATTATCTTCAAAACATATTTTGATTACATTTGTCAATCAGAGTTAGGTTAACTGCAGTTCATCCCGCCTTCGTATATTTAAAGTAGTTGAAAGAATTGTGTAGAAATATCTCACCATTTATGTAGGTTTTATAATTCGTTGAAAACGTAAGCCGGCCGAACTATTATGACCCTGGGCTCGTAGACGACTTTAGCTGCAAAGTTGTTCTTATTGGGCTTGCAACAAAGTAACGTGAGAAATAAAACCCTCCAAGCATTGTATAATTTTTTTCGCATTTATTAGCATTGTTCTTCGATGAAGATATCACCGCCCACATGTTCAATTGTTTAGCCCAATGGATAGGATTTTATTTTGTCTGTTAACAATGGAACAGGTTTAAGAGTCGCTCCTCCTTCGAGTATTTATAGCGTTGGATCAATGCTGATGGTAATATATTCCACATTGTATCTTTGGGGTAATATAAGTGTGCTTGGAACGGCCTACCACCATGTATCGATTGCTATAAACCCGAATGGTGTGATGTGCTATAATATATAGGGCGTATCACTGAGAAATACCTGCAGTTAATGCCACTTCGATGTCGAGATGTAAGTGATCGATTATTATTGGAGAGGCGGGATAACGCAATGCTTATTATTTATTGACATTCATGATATATAATATACTAGCCTTTTTATACAAGTCAGCCAAATATTATTTTCACAAAATTTCTACATTTTACTTCAACAAATGTTCTTGCTATCTCTCAAGATTGAAACAACCTTCTAAAGTACAGAAAAAATAGTTTTTCTTTGTCAATTGATTACTCTGCTTAAATTTGTACTATTGATGATTAAAAACAGGGCATTGAGTTTCCTAATGTTGATGATTACGTCTCGAATTATAAATATTATTTTTCGCTCCGTGCATTGGAATAAAAGGCAATGAAAGTTTAGATGGGTATTATTTCGTATGGCTCATAAATCTGGAAAGTTAATCAAGTCCCGGAATGTTTTATATGGAAAAGAAGTGAAAAAGTGGCATTTTTTCCAGGGAACACACTAATGAAGTCGGTATATCCTCCCTACTGTTCCAGCGGAGATCACTTCGCATATAATGCCTGAATCATTTAGTTTCAAAACTTCTCCTTTTATAAGTTTTTCTTCTTACTAAATCACCCGCTTTTCATCTGCAACTTTCTCAGTTATTATCATTTAAACGGTTTGAACAAACTTGATTATCTTCCAGCGGAGTCTACAATTCACCAAGCCGGGCGGTTTCTTTCAAATCTTGCCGCATACTTCTCACAACCAAAAATGCATGGCCCTACAAGCATTTATAACATTGCTGGAAAGTTGCTGCAACTTCTACTGTGTCCAGAGAATCAAATGTCACTGATTTTGTGGTTTAAATTATCTACAGGCTCTACGAGATTTTACTGACATGTTTAGATATAATATTACTTATTCATTAATCGTACGGTATTTAAAGTGTACAGCTAAACGACCCACCTAAAATAATTTCTGTATTATTAAAGATACAATAAAATACTATCAGACATTCATTTTTGAAGACCAAGGGGCACAACTATTTCAGGTTGTTCAATTGATACAAAAAACCTTATCAACTATTTCCATTAATGTTAGATTGAGGAAGTCTCAAGTCTTGTACATATACACACACACACACACACACACACACACACAAACACACATATGGAGTTGTTTGAGCAGCGAGATTTATTACAACAGATTATTTTATATTATTATATAATAATATATCTCTAAGTCTATAGAAGATATAATAATTTCTTTACATGTATCAGATTGAGAATTTAAATACCATTAATGTTGTACTCACATAAATTTTCAAAAATAATACTTAGAAGATTTTTTTTAAGAAACTACCACTTCCGGTTGTCCAATTGTTTCCAAAACCTATTCAACTCTTCCCATTTATGTTAGATTAAGGAATCCGTAGTTAAACAGGTGGAATAGAATTTGAGAAATCGTACTACCAACATCCTAACACACACACACGCACACGGATTCAAGGGAACTTAAAACGTGTTTATTCGCTAAAATCTCGATATGCGATTTTTAACATGAATTCAATACCTCTCCTAGCGAGAGGTAAAAAAGAATATTATTTATTTTAATCTTACAGAAAGGTCTCTTCCTCGTCTCCAATCCGGTATTACATTCATATAATATTGGATTTTTCGCTTGTAATACTATAATCTTATCGATCTAATCATGTTCACGTCTTCCGTGGGTAGCAAGTGGCAAGGACCCTTCTTAACCCCGCTGTCAAGCGAAACATATCGCTGCGCCAAGGTTAACGTGGGTATCGATTCTCACGTGTGACCAGCATACGACTTTACACTCTGCCATGCCAATTACACCAAAAGACCATAGAGATAGAGATATGAAGAAAGAGGATTATTATACGAGAAGAAGGCGAAAGAGAGAGGGAATAAGTAGACATTATAATAACAAACGTCGCCCGGAAACCATTGCTATTTTATTTGATTCGGCTTTTAAGACTGACCTATTTTCGCCAAGAGATTTAGGAATCTGTATGAATTTTTCGAATAATCATAAGACAGGCATTACAGAAAAGAACACAGAAACCATTTATTTATTCTCGAAAACTAAAAATATTCAAGTATACATAACGGTGTCCCCCTAGGAAACCGACAAACTTTCATCATGTATTCTAGGAGTCATTCTAAGTAAAAATCTGATGTGACCAACACAATACCTCCCGCCATTTACCTATGGGGTCTCGTTGTCGCGTGCCTGATGTCTGGTCGCGAATCTGGGGAATCCGATTCGATCCCGATCAACGCCAAATAACTCGAATTTTAAATGGCATAAAATTAACCCTTGTGGTAATCGCCCGCAAAATACAAATATGTCATTATCATTACCGAAATGTGTGTACAAATCAGATTAGTACACTCAACAATGGATAATATGCCGTGATAATATATTTATTTATTTCGTTATTTAATACATACCTGCATATTTACTAATGCTAGAAATTATATATATATATATATATATATATATATATATATATATATATATATATATATATATATATATATATATATATACATATATATATAAAGTTCCTTTCCATAAAACTATTGTTCTATTTACAATTTTCCTTTTAAAACGTTACTATTATTAATTTGAAATGATTATTTTTTTGACAGTGACATTTATCTGTCAGTTACATACATTTGAGCTGAACTATGTAAACATGGAGATGTGTTTAAAGCATAAGCTCCGAGATATAATTTTTATATTACTTTATAAATTTATCCATAAAATGTACAGAAAAGTATTAAAGCACACCTGTAGAAAATGGAATAATCTTTAATTTTTATTATAACAAATTGCAAAAAAATTACATTTAAAAATATTTTTTGAAAAAAAAACTATCTTGAGCTTCAAGTAAACTGCCACTTCCGGTTATGCGATTGCCACCAAAATCTAATGGCTTCTTTACATATTAAAGGTAAAATACATGGTTTCAAAACTTTCTGAATAATAGTATTTGAGTTAGAGCGTAAACAGGATCAAACGTGGTCATTTACCAAAATCTCGATATGCGATTTTTAGCACGATCCCTATACCTCCCTTACCAAGGGTAGCGGGAGGTAAAAAATGAAAATGTAATTAGAGAAACAATATAATAGTCTACAAAGTACCTATTTGTTAGACCGTTACTATAAGCAACGGTCTGCAAAGAGCATTGATCTAAAATCATTCAGTTTCTGTAAGTGATGAGCTTCGAAAATCATGCTTTTTTATCAATAGTACAAAAAAAATTGAAAAGCATTGTAGGTAATTGTATGAGCTTTGACCAAGATGAATCTTAAAAGTACCTAGGTGATCTTTACCGATTTATCAAACTGAAAGTATAGTTTGGCCGTAGCAAACCGTTTGCCAAAGTTCATTTGGCAAGATGGATGTGCGAGTAGAAATAGTAATAATAGTTTTACAATGTTATAAATGTTGGAATCCTCCTCCGATATTCTGGATTGGGATTTGGATAGGCTAAAGCCTAGCCGTACCCTTTTCCGTATAATAAATGTGAGTGCAGCGTTCATATCTCACGTTAAGCATGTACGGAGGCAATTAATTTTCCGGTTGGAAAACTCGCCCGCTCCGATAACTTATCGCTTTTCTCTGCTCTGTTCGTCTCAAACACTTGTTCCATAGGAAAACTCTAAGTGAAAGTTTACCCAACTAACGTTCGCAGGACGTATTTATCGATGTGCGGCAACTTCTAGCGAAATATGCCCTTCATAAACTTTGCACCAACACCACATATAAAACGAAACTCAAATGTGGAGGAGGAGGAATTAGCCATGATGCAAACGAAGAATTAAAAACAGAAGGTCAAAGGAAACAATAGAAAAAAAATTAAATGGGAAATTTATTTTTACAACACCGACGTTTCGGTGCATACAACAGAATAATACATATAATAATACATACAAAATAACATGGACATTATCACACAAACAGTACGATGGTACAGATTATTATATGTCTTGTCGTTTGCTCTCAATATCGACAACAAAAAAAAGGTTTTTAACGACTTATAACAAATGAAATATGGGTTTATTTGTTATTTTTATGTTAAAATATGAACAAATGGTCTGTAAAGTAAGATTAGAAAATAAAACAAATGTAGCAAACACTTTATTTTTTAAGAAAATTAAAGAAAACAAAATTATTTGTTTTTAAAAATTCAATCATATGTATAAATTCTTCAATTATCGTAGGATAATGACTCTTGGTGTGTAGTATATTGCACTTTTAGTAATTACTGAATGTGAATAAATTTGTTACACTTCAATCGGAAAATACAACCTGAACAGAAATTTCAGGTGAAGATGATCATATTGCCTTGATTATTCTCAGAAGTACTACCCGAAATGTAACTGGGCGTTTTATCAAATAGGAGAATATTTCAGATGACGAGTATCAGGAACATCGATTTATAGCAACATTTGTACTACAAGAATGAGTCGTAAAATCAACTATTGTCTTTTGCCAAGTGGCAGATGTTCGTGAAATTGAAATTACTGCAGGATCCGTTCGCAGAAGGTTATGTAAGGTCTAGGATGTCCGTTGTTTCTCAGCTTTGCTTGTAGCACGTCGAGTATAGCGGCTACGTTTTGCGCGAGAACATAGAGACTAGACAATGTAGCACTGGAGCTCCTTATTGTTCATGTATGAATCCCATTTCTGTCAGTGTTCATTAAAACATTAAATGAACAAGAATGCGCGTGGTGAATGTCAGGAGAACACCATTTGCCAGTGCTAGTAAAATGGCATGGGCTGTTATTTCGATGTATTGAAATATTAAGCTAGTTTTGGTTAAATATAGTGCTTTGGCGGAAGTTCTGTAAATTAGAAAATGCGTAGCTAAATTCGTAGTATTCTTTGCTCGATTTGTTCTCGAGAATTTCATCTTAAAAGTTGACACCATTTCTCCTAACTTTGCATACATAACAAAGCAGTATTTAAAATAAGACAATATTCGATTATTACTATGGTCAGAGTGCATCCCTAACTTAAATTCATGCGAAAAGAATGTGATTACGTTGAGGAAAAGTGTTCAGCATCGATAATCCGTACCAAAAACTATTCAATATCTAACAGGACCTCTTAACACAAATTAAACACCCATATTTAACAAAACTAAAGACCAAGCTATATTTAATACCTGGACAAATGACATTCAATCTTTAAGTAGGTGGCTATATTTACGTGTTATACCGTCATTTCTTATTTGTTTTAGATGTAGAATTACCAACACTAATATGAAAGACAGATAGGTTCAAACTTTTTGAAATACATAGTTATTTTCTAATTTGACGGTGCGTGTAGTTTAAGATATAGTAAGATATAATTAAGAACCATGTATGAAAGTATTTGGAAAGAGAACGAAAGGTATAACATAATAAAATAACATATTTATTTAGCTCTTAAATCCCTTTGAAAGTAAATTCTTGAATTATGGATGCATAAGTAAATTAATATTACTATTTTAAACCGTCTAATGAATTTAGCCGCAGCTGCAGCAGAATATCTGTATAAATGAATCTATCCTATTCCGTTGATTTTGCTTGCCTCGGGTGTACATTTTTGTCCGTGTCGCTTTGCCTGTCGCCCTCTGGCCGTATTACCGTTTGAGCTGAGCTAATGAGCAACTTGTCGGTAATTGCATATTCTGTCGTGTAATAAACATAATCGTTACCCGCCTTCGCCTTGGAGTAGAGAACACGAGCACCAACCCCTTCTCAAATTCAATATCCACCATTATAAATAATACAACGCAGAAGGGAGGAAAATGCACGATGCAAGATGACTGGAAATAGTGGTTTCAGGATGGAGTTTACTGTTTCCTGATCAAGTGGCATTAGGATTAATGTAATTGTGTAGGATGGGCTCTGTTCGATTAATTTTGAATTTAGGAGTTTGGTTGTTACTTTAAATTAAACGGTATATATTGCTGTCGTGTAAAATGCACCACAGGGGTCAATTTTATGCCATTAAAATTCGAAGTAAGTTTTGGTGTTGGTCGGTATTGTATCTATTGTTTCGTTCTATGAGGAATTTTATCCTACTCTTCTAATATATTTAAAATTCTTTATATTCACTGACAGTATTAGCGGTATTTCTTAAGGAACCTATAATAATAAATATTTAATTAATAATACAATAAGAAATTTTAAATATACTTCCAGAAAAAGCTTTCAGTATTGTTCATAAAACTGTTGATTCTTGACACTGACATTTTGTATTTATCTGTCAATTATAAACATTTAAATATCTCAAGTGACTTCTATGGAGTTGTTTGGGCAGCAAGATTTATTACAACAGATTATTTTATATTATTATATAATATATCCCTAAATCTATAGAATATATATATTTTTTTAAATGTATCACATTGAGAATTTGAGAATTCAAAAAATAATATTTAGAAGATTTTTTTTTAAGTTGTCCAATTGTTACGTGTTCAACTCTTCCCATTAATGTTATATTGAGGAATCCGTAATTAAACAGGTCTTTAGTTGTATAGAATTTGAGAAGTCGTACCTACAACATCCTAACACACACACACACACACACATACACACACGCACACACGCACACACATACGAGTACACATCCATACACACAGACATCATCGTAAAAATGTTAATATCGTGTTCTAGGGACCTTAAAATGTGCTTATTCAATAAAATGCAGATATACGATTTTTAGCATGAATCCCATACATCTCTTAGCGAGAGGTAAAAAGCTTTTAGGGTGTACGCTTTTACATTATTTTCTTAGAAGGAGTATCCTCTATAAAAGCTCTTTTATTATAAAAATGCGTTCGTAATACGAGCTAAGATTATTGCAATGTCTATGTTTGAAATATTAAAATGAATCTACTTGTAGTTTGTATAATTCTTGTTTTAGCCATCAGTCGCAGAATTTATAGAGATCTGATAACAGAAATTCGTAAGTACGACCACGTTTCAAATTATTAAATTACAATTATCTGCAATCTAATTTTACTTATTAAATAAGTTTGTAATTTAGTTGCTTTGCCACCAAATATCTCTATTTTGAAATTAGTTTTGTTCTGATGACAACGGAACTTCTTTGCGTCCCACTCACTTTATCAAATAAGGAATATATTTGACTTTATCTAAATAAACACAAAATCATTATGACACTTATCAACATTCACATCAAAATTTATCATCCTTGATTAGCATTTTAAATCCTGTTTGGTAATGACTGCTCTCTCCCATCCACGTTATCCTGTCCTGGTTATCCTGCTTATCTAGTGTTTAACCTCATCGCCTTGTGAAGTAGACGCTGTAGCAGAGTCCTGCTGTCCTTGCAGAGTCCTAGATTGGTGGAAGGGCCATCACGAATCAATACCGCCGAATATAGCCGTGATATCGGAGTGTTTGGCCAGAAAGCGATAGCCGGCATATCGAGCGAACTCGCGCGAAAGACGCACGTACATTCTTCATTACAAAAGATGGAAAAGTGATAGCAGTCTAAAATGTCAATCATTTCATTATGCTTGTCGGCGATTTTTCCTTCCAAAGATATAAATAGTATTAGTTTTAACGCTAAAGTCACCGATGATTTTGTGAAGATATAAAATAAAAAGCCTGGTAGTATGAAGCGATTTTAAACCTAGACTTGAAATTTGTTTCTACAAGCCCAGGATCACAAGGCGTTTTCGTAAAGTCAATCGCAACTATCCAACAGATCCATCCGATTGTTGTAGCTTTTATAAACACGTCAGGTCTGTATATGATTTTGACGTTTGAATCTGAGGGTACAGAAGAAGTTTAACGTATTAAAATGAATTAGAAAATATTGTTTGTTTATGTAGTTGTACATATACGGCGGCTCAAGTAAGATTGAAAGACCACTTGAATAATTTATTTAGATTATTTCAATCTTCATCTCAGCAGCTTTAACCAAAGTATGTCGAGGAATGTATTTCTCATCAATTATATTGAAAATTAATTTGAACTAAAAGAAATCCTTTAAATGCCGGCCCGTTATTTGGCCCATAGTTTTTGTAAGTCTTGAACCCGAACCGTCAGCAATACAATCAGTTACTTGACACACTCTTGTAAAGTATGTACAATATTATGTCTGTATTGAGCATGGCATGTTTGAATAAATGCATTTCCTTGTGAATTGAGCCTTCAGCCTTGAATCTGTAAGATATCAGTTAATTTAAACTGCTGGGAAGTATTCGTTCACTATCGGTAGTAAGTTTGAAAAGTTCAATAGAGATAAACACGTTTTGATTTACAGTAAAACTTACAAACTTCCACTCAAAACATGTGAATGTATCTCCTTATCAGACGTATTAAGTTTGCAGAAGTTTATTCAAACACTGCGAATTCCGAAAACTCTAAAGCGAACGTTCTTACGCGCTTTCATTAAATCTTGATCAAGAATGATTATACATTTGTTTAAACCAAATAACTTCATAAGTAAACGTTTGCGATAAGTCTATAAAATACTAATTTCACGACAAATAATTAATTAAATTATTTTGTTAAATCGTCATATTTTCATGTGTAATCTAATATATTTTTATTAAATATATTTATATATAAATCCATTACATATTTCACATATATGGAAAATATTTTTTGTAATTAACTTGTTTTTCTATTTTATTATGAATAATGTTATTTACATTTTTTGTGTAAACATCCATACAAAAAAACAATATAACAAAATTTCAATCTTTCCATGTCTGTAATCTAGTGTGCATTGACAGTCCAGTGTCGGGTGTTGTGGGGTGGGTAGAAAGGGCGCCTGCCCCTAGAGGAGAAGTTGGAAGAAGTGGATATTGAAAAAGTTTCCGCACACGAGATATGAGATAAGAATATTCGATACAACGCGAGCTGTACTGGAATTTTACAAAAACCTATAAATTTTTTGCACGTGCGCTGAAATGTATGTGGGGGTATTTATAAAGCGCGGTATATGTGTCAGGGAAATGAAGCAGGTTAAAGAACTTAGTATTTTTAACTCGTAAATCTTTCCTTTATTCACTGGAATGTGTAACATTCTTACAAAGCCGTTACACGAAAGCGCAAAAACACAAACTCATTTTCAATCTCAGCCAGGGTTTCTTAGGGTTTATTCGTGTTGGTATACACACAGTTTTGCGGAAAAAGGTTGCTTAGGTTTTTATAAGGTATATTTCAATGAACCGGTTTTACATTTTTTGAAACTTATTTTAAATGAGTGTATGAAATATATTTTTTTTACATTTATATTTTCTTGGACAGTTAATTATGACACGGATTCGATCCCGACCCCTGTGGTGCACTTTCCACGACAGCAATGTGTGCCAGTGAGGCGACGCATAATAAGCGCCTACATGATAAAAATATCATTTACCGATATCTGCGTACAAAGCAGATTGGCACACCCAGCAATGGGTAATATGCCGTGATGATATATTTATTTATTATTTATTTATGTAACAAAATGGAAATGGCGATAGGTCATTTCTTGGCCACATCAGATTTTTAATTATATTTTGTAAACATAATTACAATTTCTAAGTATAATTTCAGTGCTATGAATGAGCCTTTATTTATAAAGTTTGCATGTGTAATATTTACAACTTATACTAATAATATCGACGTTATAATTTCGTTTTAACTGACACCTATCAGGTAGTATAACCAGAAATGAAAACACCAGGCTTTAATTGGTCATTTTTGGATCTTCTTTTACATTTTCGAAGATTATCCGCAACGAATCTTTGAAAGCATCAATAAACATCTAATGGTCTATTTTTTACCAAGTACACCTTCTCTCTATTCCATGTTGTGAATCTACGTATATCTCTATTACGGAATAAAAGGCTATAACCTCTTCGTAGTTGGAAGTTTGGTAGGTGCAACGCAACACATTTTATGATTAGATTGAAAGTCTCATTACAGGTCCAGCTTGGTGGAAACTCCGGACTATTACCGGCTCCGGGAGCGTGGATCGCAGTGTCCGGAACTCCGGAATCGCTGGTAATTTTCTAACGTTTACTCTGATGTTCTTTGCTCACTCGACTGGCAACATGTCGCCAATATGGCCAGATATTACATCGAATACGATAAGAGTGTTTGGACGATTTTATAGAACCGAAGTCAATCATTTTGTTTACTTTTAAACTAATAAAACTCTGCTTCACAATTGAATGTTAGGATAATATATAATTAAGATTATGGAAAAAACAATCAAAACAATCTTTAGAAACCAGTATAACATAAAATGTTTTTGCCGTCAAATTAGGAGAGCAGGAAATTGCATAAAAATATCTCATGTTAAATCCCTATATTCAACCTTAGTCACCAGCATCCTATATAATTCCACTATTAATTAAAAATATTCCCGATAGCTTAATTCTTCTTGAGATGTGGTAATATTTCGTAAGACCATCCTACTTATAGAAAAAAGTAACTTCTCCTGAATTTCATATGCATTAGTGCCCAAAACATTGGAATAAAAAAAAACCTAATAAACCAAAATGACTGGAAATGGCATTCGCTTGAGAGAAATAGAGCAACGAGAAATGCAGATATCGCGAGAACTGCCTCGGCGAATCGATGAAAAATTCATGGTATTCCTTCGTCGTATTGTCCTCGGAACAGCAGTGGCGTAGAAGCAGGGTGGACTGCCCCCGAGACAAATAAAACTAACCCCTACCAAGCTCTGATAGTGATGACGTGGACAGAATTGAAACTTGGGAAAAATTACTAGAAATTCGGTTAACTTGCAAAAATCCTCTGCCCCATTGATACGTTTACAACAAAACGTTAATAGTATATTGTGTTATCAGGAGTAAAAGTGATACTATGTGCGGCGAGTGTGGAAATATCACGCGAGGCACACAAAGACACTTTTACTCCGAATGTAAATAAAAACTGTGCAATTTTATATCCTGCTTGTGCGCAATTATGTCGGAATTTGAAGTATTATAATGTACGCCCCTTGAAGTTGTTCAATTGGATGGAAATCTAACAGTGTGGTTGAAAGATGTCCAGCAATCACTGCAAAACAATATAAACTTTTCTTATAACTTTAATATGTTATTTCCTCAAAAGTAAACTCTGATTATATTTCAATTCATAGGATATTTATTTAAATTTGACAGCTATTGATAGTATTTAGTAACGTTATTCTTAGGTTATCTACTGTGTTATAGTGACATTTAGGGCGATAATACAGATTTCTTTTATACAAGTTACTTCTCGTTCGTTGATTCTGTATAGTTTCTATGGATATTTATTTATTTTATTTCTACGCCGCCGGAGTAGAAGTAGCTAATTTCTACCTTGTGAATCAAGTCACAAAAGGTGCTACTTTTATGACGTTTGAGGAAAAACATTTTTACGCAATGCTCTTAGTTCTAGATGTAGTTTTTACACATTGGGACAGTCGGTGAAATTGAAACTTCGGTAGTTCTGAAATCAAGAGATGTATGACTGAAAATTTGATGAGTTACGAACTCTCCCGCATTTTCAAACTTTTCTTCTTCGAATGTCACCTTCATTATTATCGCTATCTTCTTGTTTTATTTGCGTCTGGTGTTTTCGTTGAATCCGTCGCAAACTTTGTATTTGATAAATCAATTCCAGAGCAGTTTGACTCGTTACGTCCGAAGATGACCGTGCACGTGATTCGGTTACCTTCGGGAATCTCCGTGAGGACGCCAGACGTCGGGACGCAATCCCTAGCGCACTGTGTGTGTCCAGTCGTGCGGCGCTAAGTGTGTCTCTTGCTTTATGATTTTAGTGATTGCACCGGAATTGAAAATTTTTGTTGCAATATTTGAAATGATTACAAAGGGTTGTTTTCCTTTTGGAAGGAGAAAATTGGATACTGGAAAGACGGAGTGACGGGATGCTCTTTTCCAGGACTTCATACATTGACATTTGCAGACAACGAAATTCAAACGCTACAGTGCCAAGTTTACAATATTTTTTTGATTTCAAAGTTTTCTACATAAATAAGAGGTGATGCTTAAAATTTGAGACAAGTTTTGAATCCTTTTAACTAAATTTTTAAACCTATATATAGTTTTGGTTTATGATGAGAAATAAACACATTACTAAATAATTCCAATCATCTTTTAACAAGGCTAAAATAAAGTATTTAATGCAATTCTGTAGCTCAGTCTCAATTTTTACTTGTCCATACAATTCGGGCACACATGATAGATTATCGTTGGGCGCAACTTATTGAAAAGCGTATCTATATTTAAAATAGTCCATAATTAATTCGTCCAACGTGCAGATTAGGTAGTAAGAGATATTTTTAGGCATTCAGGCAATATGTAATGTTTGTAGTAACACGTAGCAGGGCAATTCCGAAAAAAATCAATTCCCAGTTGTAGAGTGTATTTAAAGGTGTTTCATTTAATAAATAACGAAGAATAACTAATAGATTCCGCTGGACAATTTCGATAAAAGCAGTGTTAATTCATTAATGAATTCCCGGTGA
Organism: Harpalus rufipes; assembly: GCA_951394225.1. Lineage (NCBI taxonomy): Eukaryota > Metazoa > Arthropoda > Insecta > Coleoptera > Carabidae > Harpalus > Harpalus rufipes. Next base: position 847,350 of record OX596280.1, read on the forward strand.
TTGTTTGCTGACTTTCGCATTCTAGCGTTGATTAATTGTAAAACGTCGATGTTCTGGGTGAGTTATATGTCTACGTGACATATTTACTTGTAGTGGAGAGTGGACAGTTATTAGTGCAGGAACAAAGCCTGACTTCCAGCGTCTGTCCAGCGAGCAATGCCAGGCGGGGAATTATTGAAGTACCATCACGTTTTATATTGGTTTCCAAGCCGAGATATCGACCCCAGGACAATATACAGCGCCCGCAACTATTCTCGGCATTCCCATCGCAGATTATTGCGCATTTCTTACATTCTCGACACTTCATACGCCACTAAATAAATATATCATACAACGAACAGTTCTTAATAACTCTGGTTTTACAAAACAATAACATCAAGGAGCAATTGTAATTATTATACTCAGCGGGTAACCTATGTAACAAAAGTCTTCATCAAATAGAAAGAATTTTTATTGGCACATTGACTGATAGGAGATCATTATCTTCAATGCGACGCAGTTTTTTAATACCTTGTCTCATTTGTTTCTGGATCCCAAATCCTTAGTAATATTCTTGCCTGTAACAGTTATTCGGTATGGTATTCCCAACGATTATTGTATATTTTTTTGCTGAGAAATGTCCATGTCTTCAAGCATTTGGGGAAATATACTCTATGTGTTTTCTATAAAATATTGGCTCATTAATGCTCTGGAGGATCTGGAGATTCGTTCAAGCTGGACCGCTAGCTATTTGGTTACATTATTTCTTTTTTGAAATTTTAAATTATATCTGACCAAAGTTTTGTTAACAATCATCTTTACATTGTGGGTAATTTCTCGACTGTGTTGTGAATTAGGTGTTAACAATTACTCGAAAGTTAAATCAAACAGCATTTATTTTTACTATACCAACGTTTCGGTGCACCCTTGCACCTTCTTCAGGGTCTACAACAATTATACAACAAACATGTAATACATACAAAATAACATGGACATAATCACACAGGAAGATCTTACAAATTGTTACAATTCATGTACACAAAATACATTCGTACAAAACATTCAGTTAATTTATTTCGTACAAAAAATTCAAAGAGCATACACACATCTTCTCTAATAAACCACAACCGAATAATATGGAAAATAACCGGAAATATCCTCTGGTCGTCTGTACACCAATAATAATGTAGCAAGTTGTAGGAATTTAAATGTAAGAAAATTAATGAAACTCAGTTTGGCCTGAAATTTGCCTTTTCCTTTTTAAACTTCTCCAATACACCAAAATATACGCTGTTAAGTCCTTGAATTTCAGTTATTAACATCAATGCAAGAACTTGATTGATTGATAAATTAATGCTCACCACATTTATTTTTAGAAATGTACCTGTTTGTTCTAACAAAGTACTGTAGCTGTGGAACTTAACAAAATCTTGTTAAATTTACGTTAGATAAGATAGCGTAGTGCAGCAGATATGAGAATCTTGTCTCGGCAGAATTAGCTCGAAGCAATTCCAAGTTGAACTAATTTCGATGATATCAGCTTTACCCAAACTAGATTAGGTCCAGTACTGGATTTGCTTCCAGGCCAAATGTTGGTCATGGTCGCTCTTAGTAAAATACATAATTACAACGACATTTTCGATTTTAGTGACTCATTATTATCCAAGATGTAGTAGGTAAGTTGGCATTTTGCGTTGTTTGTGTCTTTTGCGTGGCAACGTAATGTTTCCCCTCGTTCGGTCGTCGTCCTTCAGGCCTATAAACAAGGGGCAGCCTGCGCAGCGCCCTGCCCTGCATTAGGGCCTCTGCGACGTGGTTAGAATACACTCTCAACTCACAGCAGTCACAAAGAACTACCCGCTACCGTGTCTGTGCCTGTGCCTGTCCTATGGAAATGCAATAATCAAATCAGCAAAATGCAAACTTACTCAAATGCGGACAACTTCCAAAGAAAAACGCCAGCTCCACGCGCTAACTTCATTCCCGAGTTTTTCTCTCCTGACAGAGACAAGTAGAGGATTACTCAGGTGCGAAGACAAAGACAGAGTAAGGAAAATGAATTATTTTCGCTGGGAACACTAGTTGAATAAAGGATAGTGTAATTCAAGCACTATTTAATCAAATGAGCTGCATGCTTTATACAGAAATAAAATATAACTAATGCGCCAGGTTTCAACGGAATTTAATTTTTATTAACGCTATTACACGGAATGAATTTCACGGCAACGTTGTAACAAATATACAATTGTTGTAGAACAATTTTTAATTTAAAGAAGTAAATATATCATCACGAATTGGTGTCCTGGTAACTTTGAGGAGATTAATTTACTGTAACAATAATATGATAGTACACTCAATAGTTATTTATGTATTTAGGGCGGTAAGTGCTGTTTACCGTTAGAGGATAATGTTTATACAAAAGCGGTATAATGCACTTAACATCCGTGATGCTTATTATATTTTTTTCCTATTTCGCGTTCGCAAAGTAAATTTTGGTTAATTGTTTTGGAATATTCTTTACCTTCCGTCACCTTTAGGTAAAAAAGGTATTGTCTTTGGTCAAAAAATTTAATGATGAGTTTTTAATGTATGTATGTGGTGTGTGTGTATGTTTCGGATCGCATAAATTCAATACCACGGTTCCAAAAATTATTATTTTTCCGAATTCCTCAAGTTTACATCCAGAAGAAGAGGTGATTAGATTTTGGTTATAACTGGTTAACCTCATCTGAAGATTTTCAGTTTTTCTTGAAAATTTGATTAATAAATATACCATTCATAACGTGACAATGATAATGATACTCATATGTGTGGAATAAATGTGTGCTATCCGATGTAGTGACAAAGTCTCTCCCTTATATCGCTGTGAGGAAACACAAAGACACGATTCTCCTTTCCAAAAAGGCTTTAACTTGTGTCAGCTTTCCAAACTTTTCTGGAAACATATGGCGCAGTCTTCCAGACTTATTAGCGGTACAAGCACGTTTTACACCGCTCAAACTTTGGCCCGTTTCACACTGGGACATAATACCCGCTCCGCCATCCTAGATTGAGCCATCAAAACTTTTTACGAAACGCTAACGACATTTGTGGTATTGGTCAATTATGGGGGATCAGTGAAAAAGTTTCACAATCTCTGGTAGAGGACAGACGGAGAAAAGTTTTACTACCTCACCAGAATATGATAATGTGCGACATACTACCCACACTAATACTAGAAATATGTTACCGAACATGTAACTACTTCCTCAACTAAAAACTACAATGAAAAGCTCGGGAAAAGTTCATTTTTCACTGAACATTTTCAAACTTTTCTTTCTAAAAGTGGAAATTCTTTTGCAAACATATTAAAAATCATATACTTTAATATATATTAGAGAAATCAATTTTCATTTTGGTCAATCTATAGTTAAACATTCGGTTAAAATTTATTCTATTGATAACTGCAGTTTGCGTTGTACCACTTATGGTTAAAAGTTACCAGTAAGATAAATTTTCGTTAACGTCAAGATAACTAACAGTCAGTTAAACTACCAGTTAAGAGTTGTAACCAAAGAATATCGTAACAAGTGCATACGAATGGAAATACGAACTGAAGAGACACATATGGTATGAAACGTTTGTGTTGTTTTTGATGACCTGTTTGTTAATATTAATAATTATTATAATAAATCAGTACACCAATGGTGATGAAGTATTGGATTTCATTTTTGATAATATTAATTTTCAAAAACAGTATACAGTACGAGAAAGATGTAATCATTTTGAAAAATGGGATGATTCAGAATTTTTTGAGGTTTCGAATGTCTAAGAATACAGTTGTTTATTTGTTAGATAATATTGAAGATGAAATATTGCTCTTATCTATTAGGTAAGTTTAAAGAAAGCATAATTTGACAAACACTTATTTGTCTACAATTGTTTTTCTGAATCACGAATCACGCAGTTGAAAGCTTATACGATTTTATGCAACAGGATGTATCGTGGATATTGGTCACAACTAAAACTAAAATAATTTTTTAATTGATTCTTTTTTCTTTCCAAGAAACGGAATCTGTCTTCCTGGACTCAATTATATTTTCATATTTGTCGACTAATTTAATTTAAACTGTGGTTTAAACTACAACTGCACCAAAACACAGACAAGCGAAAAAGTAACCAAATTTCTATTAAAATTGTTACAGCCAAGTTGCCAACTTGTCAAAAATAACTCTACTCTAACACAATTTTAATCTTTCTGATAGCAATCTGTTAGTTAGCTATCCGGAGAATAAAACATCATGGAGCAACCCAAAAATCTTATTCTCTAGTTAAGACGGTAGAAGTAAACTGCTACTTTATCTGAACTTGGAACAACCGGGCCTAAATAAATAGGATAAAATGTATTTGTAAAAACTTTTGTGGAAATTTACTTTGTAATATTTCTCGTGAAATTGTTGCAAAAATATTATCCCAAATGATAGTCAGTTAACAAAACGTCTCATTATAGCTGAGTAGAACAAAAAGATCAACATCACGTCAAAGTTCGTCCGTCCCGTTCCGTGCCACTATTTACTCTCGTGTTTTTATTTGCTGCATTCAGACTTGATAAAGTGACAAACTTCTTTTTTGCAATTAAGTGCAGAAATTTTTTAAAACTTACGGACAAGTTTTATATAATAGTAATTGTTAGACTCTTTGTTGACTCACCGAGTTGATGCAATCTGTTGAGTTAGGAACTATTCGTTTAGATAGACATGGAAAGCTTACCTGCAAAAGAAGAAAAGAGTTAGAAACATTGAATTCGTCAACAGACAAGGAAAATGGAATTAAAATGTAACAAGAAATTCAACATTTATACAAATAAATCGGATACATGAAATATTTATTTATTTATTAATCAATCGATCCAACAGGACTCCCAATTACAGGACGATCATATGACATACAAATACAGAAACGAATGAGTTAGAAACTTAACAAGTGACTTATTACAAAAAATATTTTGTTAATATATTCTTAAATTTAGATAAGGAGTCGCCAAAAATATATCAATGTCAATAGTACATACATTGTTATATGCTACACAGAGTTGTCTTATTGGAGATTTCAATTCGTAATTAGTCCAAGTTGCTTTACAATGAAATGGTACTTTATTTCTTGAAGTGACGCGTGGAACGTGAAATGGTATTAGCTCAAGACTACATGGGTCATCAATACAATTATTAATTAATTTGTATAAATAGAGATAATTGTAAATTGCTTCTGCTATTTAATGGCACCAAGTTCACTTCAGGCAATTAAACAGAATAATCATGGGTAAAGATAGGATATTGTCCATGTATTTAAAAAAAAAAATATTTGATAAATTTATGCTGGATAGACTCAATCTTAGATATATATTTATGATGGATTCCCGACTTGTAGACAATATTCTAGCTTAGAGCGGACAAATGCATAATACAAGCTTTTGAGTGTAGTTTTACAGAAAGACCGACAATTTCTAATTACAAATCCAAGATTTTTGTAGGATGATCTTACGGTAGTCTCAATGTGTACATTAAATGTTAATTTTGTGTCAAATATAATCCCAAGATCCTTAAACTGAGTTACTTTCTCAAGCGAATTAGTTTCCATGTGATATGCATAAGTGTAAACGTTTTTTTTTTAACAAACTAACTCATTATTTTACATTTGCTGTAATTAAAGAACAATTTTGAGTTGTGGGACCAAATATGTGTTGCATATCCCCTATATTTATTTATTTATGTATTAAGATTGGCTCCTCCACCAAATTTGTCGTCTCCTCCTCTGCCGGAAATCTTCCTGATCTTCGTAAAATAATAGCATTTAACCATCTACATCAAACCGTTTGCGTTGCACAAACGTCAATCTGTTAACCTGTAGACAGAGAAGAGTGTATCTAATTTTGTATGTGTGGGACAGAGATCAGACCCTTGCCCCAGGGAGGCTGAACGCGTGAGAACGCTTGTGTCAGGTAACGTACAGCAGGAGTTCGCAGGCGTTGCAGGAATCACGATAGCGCGGATGACAAGTATTTGTACTGAAGACGATAAGGGGATCACGTTAAGAATAAATTGGGGGTAATAGTGTTTTGTAAGCTAATTAACCAAGAAATTGTATAAACTTCAGCGTTGTTAATAATTTGAATTCAAATTTTGGCTTTCTACGGAGCATATGACAAGATTTAAAAAAAGAGTTCTAAGATGAATGGCAGATGTTTAAAATTTTAGAAGCATTTCATATAAGTATAAGTTGTTAGTAACTAGTGAATTGCTGATCAAATGAATGAAGGAAATCTTAAATTTTTCGTCAGAGTTTCAAGCTAAACAACATACATTAATATAAGAACTACCGCGCCTTTTCCGGGTAAAAACCTCTACTAACTAGACTATATTAAATGTTGAGTATATTTCCCCTTATTAGGATAAATTTATCCGTAATCTGTTCGATGTATCCGTCAGATGAAACATCGCTTCGCAAGTATTTAAAATTTAAATATTCCTAATAATAGTCAAACAAAATTTATAGCAGGTAGTCGACTCTCGATCGTTACTCAAAAGTTATAAATATTGCATGTGCAGTGAACGCGACCGGTTCAAATGCTGACCGGTAAAATTACCGCTTTAAATAAATCAGAACCGGGGGAGGATTCCGTAAGCTGCATACGCACACAATATTCCGCTATGATGGTAACAGAATAATACAGAAAGAAAATACTAAAAACTGGATGTGGCCAGCACATTACCTTTCGTCAGTTATATGTATTGTTTCTAAATTCTTTACAGAAAGTTTCTTACAAAAGATTATATTCCCAGTAAAATTATAATCTATAATATATACATCTGCCAATTAGAATTATCTGAATATAGTGGCTGTTTCCATGGTTATAGCATAGTTGGCTGATTTATAAAATTTTATTTCTTTATAATATTTTAACTCTATATCCATTAAATATGAAGTATAAAATATAGTCAAACTGTATAGAAAATCTAATATTCTTTAATATTTATAACATAAGTTACGCGATCTAAAAGGATCGTGACACACACACACACACACACATACACACACACACACACACACACACACACACATACATCACTGTAAAAATAGTAAAATCATATTCTAGAGATTTTAAAATGTACTTATTCATTAAAAACTCCGCCGAATTTTTTGACCAAAGACAATACCTTCCTTCCCTTTGTGGCAATTGTCTTTATAGTTCGTCCTAAAACCTAAATCCTAAATGCCAAACATCTGACCCAGCTTATGTATGCGAATTATGGAGCACAAAATATTACCTATAGTGCAAATAAATATCTCTTAACTTTTCTCTTTCGTTTTTGATCGATTGGCGTGTAGTCTATACCCATGTGAACGTACAATTAAGCGGTGTATTGTGCGCCGCGATCCTTAGGTGCGATCGGCGAGCGGTTTCCCAGAATGAATTTTCGTTTGAAATGGAAATGAAAAGCCGACGAGACGATGCAGCTGATTTCCCAGCGCTCGACTCCAATTCAATCAAGTTTTTCTCGTCTATTCATTGAAATTAGGAAATTGTCAGATATAAATATATTGTAAAAAGCTTAATAGAGTACTTGCTGTAATTTATGGTTGGTAGCGAACTAATGTAAATTTTTTCTCTAGTTCGGCTTAATTACGGGTATGTAATTATGGTAGTTAATGCTTTTTAATTAACATTGTTATTTGTACAAGTGGTATGTACACGTAGAGCTGAACACTGCCAGTTTTTTTTTTTCAGATATTAAAGTAAAACGCAAATCTACATTATGGTATACTAACATTTACTACTAATGTCCTATAAATCTTTTTCTACTTCTTAATTTCCCTAATATGGGACTAATAAATATACAGTACTGTTCACAAAAGATTTGTAATTAGAAATACAAAAATTATTAATAATTCTTACACTCTCAGAACTTTAAGGCTACTTTTGCTGCGAGGCAAATTAAAATATCTGTTGTGGCCATCACATTGGATATTTTCTTTAATTTTAAATTCATTCTATCCGCAAGTTTTCTCCAACTATTCTAAATGTTCGAGGTTTTTCCAGTTCATATATACCTATAATTTTAAATATTTAATTAATAATACAATAAGAAATATTAAATATTGTTCCCAGAAAAACCCTTCAATACTATCTCTAAATTTTTAATATCTCAACTGGTTACCATGGAAATATTTGGGCTGTGAGATTTACTACAACAGATTATTTTATAGTTTATATTTCTATATCTTTAAATCTATAGAAGATGAAGACACACACACACACACACACACATACACACACACACAAAGCCATAGACATTATCATAAAAATGTTATAATCGGATTCTTTGAACCTTAAAACATGCTTATTCACTAAAATCTGGATATGCGATTTTTAGCATAAATCCAATATCTCTCTTAGCGAACGGTAAAAACTGTACTACTTAAGTTACACTATATATGAACCCTATTGCAATCTACAAAGTAGCAGCTGCAATACAGTTGCAAGCAGTATTTAGAATGGAGAAAGAAATAAGCAGCAATGTACTCAATATATAAAATTTATTCAGTCAAAAGCCGACGTTTCGTTTCCGTATTGTATTATGTTATACCTATATTTATTGATATACCTACTCAAATTAGAGCATTTAAAACATTAGAAAATTGAAGTTAAATATTTTGTTATACAGGTCCTACAAAATAAAGAAACTTACTTTAACGAGACAAGCTCTTTATTTATTTAGAAAATCTTGCCTAATTGTGTAAATTAATTTTTGAGCTGTTTAAAGTGAATTAGTGGACCAGTCCTTACAACAACCAGTCTGTCAAGACAACTGAAGAACTTTCCAACAAGAATACAATTGTTATTGAAGTAAAACTTCACTAATCAAATGAATTTGCTTTGTTAACAGACTTTACTGTACGCACTGTACGCTATTTTGCTATTCATTGTTATCTCAGACAGTACCCAGTAACTTATAAAATATTCCTGTGATGATGGACAATTCTGGAGAGTGTACCATTAAAATACAATAAATTGTAAGCGAGGAACGCTTGTTACCTACATTAGTTATAAATCACGGTGTAAATGGAAAGAGATAAAGAAAATATGAAACGAATCGATTGATATTGAGTAAAAGTAGTATATCACTATCTACTTCGTCCTTTTGGTGTTTTAAATATGAATGGAGTAATCATTGTCATAAAAAGTAACATATAGGGGTAAAAAGCTGTCAGCAGCTGCACCCCGACGCCCGGCGTCGTTCTCCCGGCAGGTGCAGCCGACGCCGTCACAAATAACCCCCACCACCCGCCAGATAACTTCTAGCGACGCGAAATTTAATTTAAAAGCGACGCAGTTTCGCCGCTGCGATTATTTGATTTGTGTGTCTTTGCGTTGTAAGTTTCAGTACCGTTTCATTAACTGCTAAATCTTATTTGTGTTAATTAGTCGGTCTGTGTTTTAAATAAATAATTGTTAGCGACTTGCACAAAACTTGTGTTTGTGCTTTTTTACTACAGGGAGAGACGCTAACATTGCTAATTTAATTAAAACTAAATTTTTCTTTAAATTCTTTATAGCAAGAACATTTTTCATCTGCTTCTCTGTAACCTTATGAATCACATCCTCGATCACTGGCTTTTGGTTTGGTGTATTGACATCCCCTGATAGCGAGTCCTGCAGAGATTACCCGTGACGGGACGCAGCCAAGCGACGCCAAGGCGTCCGCGTCGATATCTCCCCTAGAACTTTGACCATGACAAGCAATCCTCTTACCTGGACGTACACAATCGAGCTAGAGAGATGATAATGATGGAGAATATACTGATCCAATAAAGAGTAGCAAGTACATTGTGTTGTTCGTATGTAAGATTAGAACTGGTAGACTTGGGTCTAATATTTTCATATCTGGATAAACTGTTTGATGATTGCGGAAACAAAACAAATAATCAACGAACTATGATAAACTCAGGAGAATTATAGAGAGAATACATGTAGTTGGAAGAAGTATGAATCTGATGTTGAAACTGGAGCAGGTAAATGAGTTTGTATATTTGGGTAGCATGATGTCGAGGGATGGTCGAATTGATCGAGAGATAGAAAGGAGAGTGAGTGCGGGATGTAAGGTAATGGGTGCTCTGGGTACGTTTGCACAAAACGTTAACGTATCAAGGGATGCTCGGTTAAGTGTATATAATGGAGTCCTAGTGCCTGCTTTGATGTATGGAAGCAAATGCTGGGCATGAACGGGGAAGCATAAAAGATAGTGACTGCCGTGGAAATGAGGTATTTATGTGGTGTATGTGGGTATGTAAGACGGGGTCGCGTGAGGAATAATTTGGTGTATGAAGAATGTATGGTGTTTAAGAGAGTTAGTGTGTCAGTTGAGATGGTTTGGGCATGTGGAGAGAATGGCGAGTGAACGGCTTGTTAAGTGTATATATCTTGGTGAAGTTGAGGGTTTTCGATTGCGTGGCCGACAAGTGTGTAAGTGGATGGATGTGGTTGGTAGGGTGCTTAAATAGAGAGAGTTTCCAAGTATGAAGAGAAGATGAGCATGTATGAATGCGATTATGTGTGTGGCCGAGGCGAAAGAACTCTGCTTAGATAGGAATATGTGGCGAAAGATGATTGTTTCCTAACTGTTATTGTGATCCAGATGCGGTATTTTGCTACCAAAAATCGGCCACTTTAATATGTTGAAGAGTAAGGATTTGTTATTGTTATCGGGTTTGTGCAAACCCACTAAGTGGGACACGCGTGATTTTATATATGTATGTATGTATGATAAAATAGTTGGAGACTGCTTAGTAAACCAGTTTATTATTTATTTTATTTCAAGTACACAACAGACTAAAATATTAAAAGGATATGAAGTTATTAAAGTTGAGCACATCCTGAAAAGGGATTAAACTAACATTAATTATAACTATTATTCGCTTATCAAATAAAGAGGCTAAAATTTCAAAGCAAAATGTAACTTTGAATTAATAAACCTATCCTCCTCATATGGAGTCCTGTTCTTCCAGTGGATCAGTGTGCAAGTGTGCACTATGCATCCTTTTCTCTCTAGCTAAAGCTATCTCGTATTGCTTTGTCTTTCTCAGCCGTTCCCAGTAATTAATAGCGTTTTAAAATACGCCCAACGTATTCATTTCGTGTAATTGGTTCTCAAAATGAATTTTGTTCGCCGTTCCTACACTTGTAAATTATGAGGGTGTGAGAGAAGATTTAGAGCGCTGGCCTTGAGGAACATGATAACGCGTTAGAGGCGACCTACTCGTTATGTTACAATGCAAAAGAAGACAAGATTGTTGATGGTTGTAGACATCTTTCTTTGTTATATTTATTCTGTCGTTGAAAAGAATTAGCTGGCAGATATTTTATATTCTATCATTATTTAGCAATCTTTTGTGGCAAGGTATAAACTTATTTCCATTGTTTATGTGTAGGTTTGAACCCTAATATGCTAGGTTCAAATCTACGATGGGGGATTTTTGTCTATAAACTTTTGTTTTAAATCTTACTTTAGCTTCGTTCCTTTATATAGGCCACGTCAAAAATTACCCAGAATCGTTGCTTAGCAACAAGCAGGTCATTGCTGGAGGAAATTTCTTTTCTCTGGGTGGCATCCACCATTAGGGCAAGCGTCGAGCCGTTCGGTACCCCTTTTAGTTACTGTCTGCAAAAACTGCAGGTTGTTTCGTACAATTTGCTTTTTTCATTCGTCGGCTTTTGAAATGACGCCTTCGGAGCAACGTGCAAATATCAAATTCTAAGTTGTTGGATAAATCACCACCAGAAAACCTTCAGATGCTAAACAAAGTATACGGAAATATGAGCCAATAAAAATTCGACTGTATACGTGTGGCACAAGCAAAAATATCGCTTGAACAAGTTTCCACCTTCTCCAGAAGTTTGTTCCTTAGCCTTTTTTGAATTCTCTCCATCTGAGTGGCGGCCCTCTTATCCTTCATTTCGAACCATCCCCGTCTCTACTCGAGTCATCCTTTGTGTTTTTGATTGAATTGTCCATCAAGCAGTGACCACCGTCATCGGTAAAGAAGTGTCAGCATGTTCATTGTTAGAAATTAAAATACTAGGATGATAAATGTGCAAATTCGGTCACAGACTAAACCCAAAACAGTAACTTTCCATCGTGAAAGGGCGAGTGTTCCCGTTCATAACCAGGAAAACATCTTTCCAATTCATATCCTCTTATTATCCCCCATATTATTAGTGCAGGAATTTCCACGGCAGGTTGCACTAAACACAAACTTTATTCATCGCCCAACTTCAGCCATTCAACCTCTAGACGTGCTGGACAAGGACGCCACTATCCTCCCTTTTGTGTGATAGACAAAGATAGCACCGCCAGTGAAATACTACTGAAGGGGATAATGTGTGGGAGCGAAAGCAGGAGACGCAGGACGCAGTAGGAGAAAGAGAGAAAGCGGAGGAGAAAGTTGAAGGAATGAAATGGAAGTATGGGAAACAGAGATAGGGTTGTGAAATATATCGGGGGAAGTTTATGCAAAATTTGGAATTACTGAGCGTGTTGTATTTTTCTTTGCAAGGCTGACGCAGCAGGAACTTACACAGGAATTTTCAAAGATTCAAAACACCACGCGGGGACGAAGTATCATCTAAAGAATAATACAACAATAATCCACGAATGAATTTGCAGCACGAAAAGAAGACACTCGAACTCAAACATGGCTATGATATGTAACAGCATTTATTCTTACTATACCAACGTTTCGGTGCACCCCTGCACCTTCTTCAGGGTTGTAAGATCTTACAGATTATTACAATTCATGTACACAAAATACATTCATTAAGAACTAATATTCAAGGACTTAAAAGCGTATATTTTGGTGTATTGGAAAAGTTCAAAAAGGAAAAGGCATATTTCAGGCCAAACTGAGTTTCATTAATTTTGTTACATTTTATTAAAATTCCTACAACTTGCTACATTATTATTGGTGTACAGACGATCAATAGGAGTCCGTATCAATGATGTCACCAGAATTCTTACATAGGATATTTCCGGCTATTTTCTGTATTAATAAATTAACTGAGTGTTTTGTACGAATGCATTTTGTGTACAAGAATTGTAACAATTTGTAAGATCTTACTGTAAGTGTAATAATGTCTATGTTATTTTGTATGTATTATATTTGTTGTATAATTGTTGTAGACCCTGAAGAAGGTGCAAGGGCACACCGAAACGTTGGTATAGTAAGAATACATGCTGTTTGACTGAACTTTCGAGTAATTGTTAACACCTAATCCACATCACAGTCGAGAAATTACCCACAATTAAATTCAACTGCCTAAACACAGGTACAACCTATAACAAAATACAGAATGACAAATCGTAGCCATTCGTTATGTACAGAGAGAATACGATGTTGCCAGGCGACACAGTAAAACTATTTTTTTCTATTTTTCCAATATTAAAGTTAGAGTCTATTTCACGTTTGATTTTTCTCTCATAAAAATAGCAATGGTTTCCTTTTGATGAGCGTCTATCCGTTGATGGAAGCACTCCTCATTAGTGTAGTGCCGGCATGAGTTAGTCGCAGGACATTATCCTGCTGAGCTCGCTACAAGTCGCCGGATCTGGCCGCGCAACTGTAAAATTGCTTTGCATTGTTCCCAACTTATCTGCCGGCCGGCAGCCCAGAATATTTCATCTTCTCCCTATCTCTCTCACACTCAGATACTGCTATCCTTGTTCCTCATCCTCTACCAAGACCTCTAAGATGCGGAGAAGAAAGATGGGCACTGTTAACATTTGTAGCATCATCTACGCTACACAAAATAAATTTAAAATTTTGTACTTCTACAAGGTAAAAGATATATTGCTAACTGAATGATTTGAACGGTACACTATTCTGTGAGTATCAGAACTGTTGTTTTGTAATGATGATGATATATTTGTATTGTGAGGCACAAGGATCACTTTTGTCGGATGATATTTCCAACACTAAAATGTTCAGTAAATTAATAATAAAGGTTTATTTAAAATCAAAATAATTGTCTTCAAAATTTGTCACTGTTTAATTAAACCTACACAAAAAACATCTAAAAGTATCATTCATCTAGCCATATATTTAATATATAGGTCTTGTACTAAAGATAAAATCCCAATCTGTGTTTAAATATATCGTAATAACCAATGTACTATGCATGCCCTGATTTCTTTTGGTTTGCAATAAATACATAACGAGACGTTATATTTCCTGTTTGTTCCAAAATGAGATTCTACTCCTACCTGGGTTATAACAAATATTCGGTACGGCACCAGGGAAGGATTAAGTTGAAATTAGTGTGTGTGTGTGCTAGCGAGAAGGGTGGGATCAACAAAACAGGAGTTATGAGCGTATGGGGAGCACTGTATTATTTCTTAGCGTTCGGAAAGCGCGCGAATATCCCGCACTCATAAAACTTCCCAAATGTGGGAATGGAAAGAGGGACAACCCGCCACATAGGGTGAAAAATCACCCCAATATGTTCTGCTTTAGTAGAGAACGTCATTATTATTTTTAGGGTTCGTTACAAGAAAAAACACAAAAACTACTAGCAGCCAAATTCATACTACTTCAAATTGGCATGACTCAAACTTCGAAAGGATAAAAGGCTTTAAAATTTCTATAGGAATTGATAATAATTATTTGCGACCAACTGTAACATAGTTAAACATAGAAATAGGCCATAGGGTCGAGGAAATATTTAAGTAAACGAAGAAAGAATTTGTGAAAAAATAATGGACCTCGCAGGGATTTGAATCCTGGACTTTCTCATATCTAGTGAGACGTTCTAACCAACTGAGCAACAAGATCCCCCCCACTGGTCAATAAATCCTTCACAAGTCTTTTACAATTTTCGTAGGTGAATACACTATCCTAACGGTATAGATGTATACTCAGCGTGCAAATGTGCTCAGTTGGTTAGAGCGTCTTACTAGATTTGAGAAGGTCTAAGGTTCAAATCCCTGCGAGGTCCATGAATTTTCACAAATTCTTTCTTCGTTTAATTAAATTTTTCCTCGAGCCTATGGCCTATTTAAATATAGGAATTGATAATCGACTTGGTTTGTTAGCGTTTAATTTCTATCAACCATCTGAGCATTTTTCATATTTCCATGAGGCAGTACGGATAAGAGACAATAATTTCCAGTCTGATAGGAATTCGCATTGTATCGCAGTCCGGGCCGTGTTGTGGGGTGGAAATAAAACGCAGTCGAGTGCGAAATAGGCGCCCAGCCACTCACACCAAATGAGATGTAAATTGACACCAGATAAAAATAAAGTGCAGACGATAAGAGCTGATAGCAAGCACATTCTACATACACTGCGTTGCTTGACGTTCCGATCAAGACAAGCATTTACTTACAATTCTTACAATATTTCGTTCTCGTAGCACATGCGTTTCTTCCACTTCTATGGACATATTTAAAAGCAAAATCTTTCGAACGGATGAAAACTCGGAATGTACCAGGAGATTTCATCAGCATCACATAGAGTTCTTAATTCTAGAAATAAACATTTGGCGAAATCGTCAGATTTCCGTAGTATTCATACAAATCCAACTGACAGTATATAGTATAACTTATACCGTGTGAATAACAGATTAACCGAAAAATTATGATGTATTGTCAAAACTGACAGTATTATAATAAATATAACCTATATTGTGTCAGTTTTGTTATTCACCAAAATTCGTATTAATAGTTATTTCGCAGTAATAAACGAAATAAACGTCTATGCAATAGAAAAATACACAATAAAATACCAAGAATTAACAAAACTACTAACACACAACGAAACACAAATTATCGATAGTTAAATCATCTTTATCGTATGACTGAGAGAATGACAAATATTCAAATATTTGAAAATGACATTTGTTACTGCGATTACAATACAGTTTCTTTTTCATTTTTTACCGTCGGTTGGACGGAGATAGCGTATACCTCTCTGAAACATCGACGATAATGAGATAGCGAATAAAAGTCTCATATATATGTGTACGACAAAGTTGCTAGATAATAGTAATTCTTGCATCAGAAATTGGTGACGTGGATCAACTCGGAGTTAAATTTCGTGAACTAAAATAAAATACAACGCTACGCGTCGAGCTTTATACATTTTGTATACCCTGAAAATACTCTATTTCATGCATAGTACAACTGTTGCAAAGAGAAAATATTTAGAGTACTCGTATATAAGATAAGATAAAAAGTTTAAAAGTAGAAAGTCTTCTTCGATTGAGGAGGGCGGTAAAAAATGTTGGTATGAGTTTAAAGAAGTTTGCGGATCTTGAGCTAATATTGGGTAATGAAAGCTCGTTGGCGTTTTTGCAAAGGAAGCGTTTTGAAAGAATTATGGAGTTATCTAATTAGTTCTGTGGCTGGCTGTGCAATTATGACGTTTGGAGGAGGACGAAACCGGAAATCGATGGCACTTCCGCTAGGGCGCGTGGTTTGAAACAGAGGCAAGAGAAGAGATACCGCTCATGCTATACCGCCTGGTTATTGCTGCCCGGAGAAATGAAATAATTTATAATTAATTTTGCAGCAGGCGCTGTTTGTAATGGAGCGCGGTCTTGTTTCATTTTTGCAAGGCTTATCAATGAAAAACGGCAAACGGCGGCGAAAATGGAACTAAACTAGAATTACATTCGTCCACAACGGATAAAATATTACCCAATGCTAATTAATTAATTTCTGGATGCAAGGGCTGCAAGTTTGCTACCATATTCACCTATTCTCTCTCCACAAATTTTATAAGAATGTTGTTATGTCTCAGCAACTTTCACTATTTTTTTACTAATTTCTTTTAATTCGACTGTCCTGTATTCTTATATTTCTGACGTTTCTGCAGTTATGTTTTAATCTGTAAAGTTTCATTCCTGTACTTCAGAGACAGTTAAGTATACACAATAGAAAAGTCAGCGATAAATAGCTAGAGGAAATGAAACCGATTCCATTTCATCTGACAACAGGATCGCTGACTTCCCTGTACTTTGTGATAAGGCGAGTAATAATAAATAAATAACTTTTTATAATGTTTTCTAAATTACAGTTTTAAGAATATTTCAACATGTTATCTTTGTTAGTCAAAATTTTGTTTAGAAACTGACTGTTTAGTCTAGCTGTCATAAACGCTGGACAATTATTTGTTGACAATTAAGTCTAGAAGTTATTGAAAGCCTATGTGCAGGGTTGATATTTTGATATGGATGCCACATGGTACCCTCTTCAACCCCTCAGAGATAATCCTGTCTCGAAGTTAACGCTTTGTTTTTAGTTTTTTAGATAGTCGGTCTTAGATACTCTTGTCGACGAGACATGTAGTCTGGGTTTTAGATATTTGGCGCGGGCTAAACGCCTGCCTACTAAGTTATAATATAACTAGTTAGTTTTATTTAGTTATGTTTAGTTTAGTTATCAATAATAATAAGTATAATAGTTAATAATTGATTAGTGTTAGTGTAAATATGTGTAAATAAAGAATTTAGTAATATTAATAATGTCTGTGTCCAGAATGTAAGTCATTATCATCGGTCATCCAAGTTAAATGTAAGTGTGTTTGTCTTTCGGTTAATCAAGTCGTGGTCATCGTTGGTAAAAGAAATCTAAGACCACCATCATAAAAGCCTCTGTAACACACCCCTCGTGTTACAACTGCATTGAAGTAAGTCACCGTGATAACTTACTATTTCTAGTGTTATAAAGTTTTAAGATTTAACAACTTCCTTACAAAATAAGGCTGATTTATTTCCTTCGCTGATCGACTTGACCAGCGTTAATATTATCGCTTCGCTATGAAACGTCATGAATAATTAAGTATGCTGTCAAAATTTCGGTTTAATTATGTTTATCTATATGTTGAGGATGAAGCGTCTTCCTTCTTTTTAGATATAAATAATATCTTGTACGTGTTTTAAGATTTTAAGTCTCTGTATGGCATTTCTTATTTTATTTAGTCGTAAATCTTCCTCCCGGTAGCGTATCTGGCTTCCAGGCTCTTTTCCAGGATGATTTTCCTGGAAAGAAAGCGTCATTTCGTCGGCTAATTAGTGCACTCACGACTCACGTCTCCAGATACAGCCAGGGTTCCTGCGAGCACCAGCCATTACCAGCAGGAATACGTGATTCGATGCAGATTTCAGCAGGAGAGCGTTTTTGTTTCACTTTTATCCTGATAGTTTTACCTAATGAAGCCTATTACATTTTTTCGCTCTAATGCAGGCATAATGAGACAGGCTTTTAAAAGGTGCCGGGTTTTTTTAAAAAGTTTATGTTGGAGTGTAAATGCGCACATTTTGAGTGTAGCAGATATCATTATGGAATATAATAGGTGAAATGTTTTTGATTTGGAAAATTTAGTAGACGGTATTTTAAAGAAGAAAATTCAGATAACAAATAACAATGAAGAAATATATATATATATATATATATATATATATATATATATATATATATATATATATATATATATATATACCGTGAGTATTTTTTAACATGAAACATGGGATTTGTCATATCCATGGTTACGATTTAATTGACAGCAATGTATTTGCCTGTCTCATTTAAAATGAAACATAGGGGACAATTTTGACATTTGTCTACTCTGTCAGTGTCAAAAAACTAATTTGAAATACAATGGTTTATACTGTGGAAGAGAAGGTGCAGATTATTAAGTGGTATTATTCGAATTTTAATCCAAGTTTAAGGCAAGTGTCGGACTTGTTCCGCGCCTTCATTTCCTGACAGACCTACACCAAGTGCAGCAAATTTTTTAAGAATAGTGAATACCTTTAGAGGAAATGGTTGCATCGAGCCTGCACATAACAGTAGGAATAAATCCTGTAATATATTAACTGCGCAGAAAATACATGAAATTCTGATTTTAATACAAAATAAGAACAGATTAACACTAAAAGAGATTGGACAAGCTACTGCTGTAAACAAAGCTACTGTACACAGACTATTTAAAAAGGATCATTACAGATCATACCATTTCCAAAATCACCAGGAGTTAGTTATGGACGATACGAAACGAAGAATAAATTTTTGTGAAAGAATGTTTGAAAACGTTAATAACAATCCAGATTTGCTGCAAAATATACTTTTTACGGACGAAGCAACTTTTTATTTTCATGGCGAGGTAAATTCACAAAATTGTCGGTATTGGTCCAGGGAAAATCTACATTTGTATCATAGTACGAGGACTCAACGACCCTAGAAAGATAACGTTTGGGCTGGCATAATAGGAATCCACATTATTGGGCCATTTTTTATTAACGGTAATATTACTGCTCAATATTTAAATATAATACTTCTATCAAATTCATCCCCTATGTTTCATTTTAAATGAGACAGGCAAATACATTGCTGTCAATCAAATGTCAAGTCGTAACCATGGATATGACAAATCCCATGTTTCATGTTAAAAAATACTCACGGTATATATATATATACGTAGTAGAAAATAGAATATCTGTAAGTACGTTAAAGGATATATGCCACATTGACAAAGCTACAGCATATTTTTATATTTGAAAATGCGTAGTACATGTGTATCTTTAAAATTTATAGCACTGCATCATTTTTTGCGTAAAATGCGGTGTTGTAGATCCGCGTAACAATAAATCCAGTATCAGTACAAGTGTTTACATGAACCAAAGAGATCGTTACAAATCCCGTTTATGAAACATTTCCTCCCTGTTTTCCACCGAGCGCAAAAATCGCCGACGGCTGCACAACAACAAGCGCGCAATTCACTCCGACTCCAGTCTCCAACATTCGACCCAAAAGCTTAGCTAGAAAATCTTTCGCAATAATTAAACACCCAAAGTGAGAACAAGACAATATAGCACATTTTATTGAATAATACATTACTGCCTCTTGGCGTTTTCCAATTTTGCCAGCGGTGGGCTCAAATAAAGACAGGGAATTTCACCAAGAGGGTAGGAAGGAACTTTGACAATTCTGGAAATATTTTAACCGACAACCATTTGCCTGTTGATCAATATACATGACATATGGCACGTCAAAGAAATAAAATAAATGAAATACAAATTTGTAAACAATCAATAAGAAGATTCGTCAATACTATGATTTAAGTTTAAAGATTTCTTATAATTTATGCTTTTTATTTCCTGTGGAAATTTATTATACATTTTAATTCCGATTATTTTTGGATGTATGTAACATAATTGTAATTTATGTTTTGGAACTATCAATTTAGTTTTATTTTTTGTATTATATGTATGTACTTCTATATGTTTCAATAGATGATCCAAATTATCTCTTATGAATATTAATACCGAAAACATATATAGAGGCAAGACAGTGTTAATATATTTTGTTGCTTAAATGTGTCTCTACAGGAGGCCAGTTACCCCAATTTAAACATATTATTGTTAATTTTTGTAGCTTAAAGACTATTAAGGCAGCAGAAGTATATCCCCAAAAGATGATGCCATAACTTAAAACTGATTTAAATTCAGCAAAATAAAATGTTTTAGCCGGTATAATACCCAAAAACTTTAACAATTTCATGTGGAGGTTTTTATTGCAACTAATTAGCATGCTACTATATCTTTCACGGGTAGAAAAATGATTACAGCAGATTTTGAGACATTCAAAACGAGTTTCAAATAAGAAAACCATTGTGATACCTCAGTTACCAGACGTGATAGTGTGCCTGCTCGATCCTCATTTGTATCTGTAGTAGGAAGTAAAATATTAACATCGTCGGCATATTCTACAAATTTCTTTTCTTTTAAAACATTTTTTATATTATTCATGTATAAAATAAATGGGACCAAGGATACTTCCTTGAGGCACCCCATTCTTTTTTAACAAGCTGCTTTAAGTTTTTGAGGTAAGATGTTAGCCATTGCTCTGCTATATTCCAGTCAATAGATGTTTTGCAAAAGGTGATTTTAATCGGGTTAGAGTGATGGATGAATTTGTATGAAAGCGTTGACAAAAAATATTTAAAAATCATCGATAATTTACTTCTTTTAATGCCATGATGAATATAAACTGTTATAAATAGCAAAACCTGTTAGATAGATCATCCTAGGTAAAAAAAACATAAGAACCCTTGTACTTTTCATTAGAGTTTCGTCCTAAACAACATATATTAAAATCAGAACTACCTTTTCTTTTACAAAGTAAATATCTCTACTGATTGGACTATAAATAATTTGTTAAAAGAGTATGACAAAACCCTCTTCATTTTGAGAATAGAGTCCTCTATGTCTTCGTCCAATAATGAGCGTTCTCTGGTTCTTTTTCCATCGATTGATGTTAGTAAGTTTGTTCGCACCTCGTGGGATATTTACTTTTGCTCGAGCTCTCGGATGGGAAGGTATATCAATGTCAGAGAGGATAATAACGCGCTTTGAATACCGGTTGATGGTTCAATATGTGCCAGGCAATTTTATGACTTTTCGTTCGCGACGTCGTTTGATGACTAAGGTCTGTCGCGACGCCTGACGTAAGCCTTTCATTTTCCTCCCAAGCGGCGGTTTGGGAAATTTGTGTTTGTAAACAGTAAACACAAACAAAACGGGGGTTTATGACATATCAAATTCAATATTCCATTTAGACATTCTTCAGATGACGACAAATTCGTGCTTTGCAAATACGGGAGGACTCGTTAATTTCCGTTATAAAAAACAAATTATTAAACTTAAGATAAATATAAATGCCATGATTACGACTCTTGTAGCGTTTTGAAATTGAGCCTGGGTCATTAATCGTTAGAATCCTTTGAATTTAAGTGCCAGTTGTTGAAAATACGAGAAATGCGTGCGTATTATCAATAAAGTTCCATTATCTACTCCTTGTAATGAATAAATGCGCCCCCTGAAATATGCAAATGGTGATGAGTCAAAACAATCCGGAATACATGAATGTTGAGCTGTTGAAATCGGGCGTTGAACCAGTGCGGTAAGGAGTAAAATATTCAGCAATAATTTACGATATCGCGAGTGAGAGTATACAATATCAGCGTTTCTGCGGCCGGGACCAAGTAAACCGCAAGATACAGGCCCAAGCCCAAGCCCAGTGAGTTATGGCTCCCGCTATGACATTACTGTAAAATGTAATTTATACTCCCTGCTGTACCAGGATTTACTATGTCACACCGAGACACTCCTGATAACCAGAAATAAGAATTCAAACGAGATATACTTGCCAAAAACTACACCTATGAAAGAATCTTCATCTTTTACAAAAGAATTATGGACGTGAATGTGATGTTAGACTTATATTTTGCCGTTGTTAAGTAAATTCCTTCGAATATTTAAGAAGCTTAGGGCCGGTTTATCAATGCAAGGTTAAATAATTTAATTGGCCGATAAAACATAGAAATAGGCAAAAAAAATCCGTCAGTTTAAATGAGAAATTTAGTTGATAACATAGTATTTCAATCCAGTACACTTTATTAATACATAAAATAAAAACATGCCCAAAAATAGTCTTAACTATTGTAATCTAAAAATTTATTTCATCTTGCTGTTAATATATTTTTTTCAGAGGATACGAATACATTTGGGGTTGGGCTTTTTTATTTTAAGCTTGGATCAGCAGCTGAAGTACTCGGTGAGTCAGTTTTTGGAAGACCAATCAAAATAATATTGAAAATAGGGGTTGATTCTTGGCTGGAAAGTAATGAAATGAGAAGAGTTTCTGGTTTCAGCTACTTTATTCAATCTTTTCATTTCGACCTCTCATGGGTCTTCTTCAGGAGTTATACAATAATTTAACAATTACGAACAGTAATAATTAAAAACTTGTTTAAATAAGAAATCGCGCCAAAAGTTTATTTTAAATGTGATGAAGGTTATTCAGTTTTGTTCTTTGTTAAACTGTACACATTGTTTCTGTTCGTAATTGTATGCTGCTGAAGAAGACCTATGGGGGGCGAAACGTAGAGATTGAATAAATAAAATGGCTTCTCATTTCAAAATAATATTATTTAGATGCTATTAAAATGTTGGGTTCCGAAATGGTTCATTGTCAAAACCAGTTAAAATACATTCCCTAACTTTGTCACATTAGAGCAAGAGATAAAACGCCAAGTTGATATATTTATTTCTTTATAATGTCATATCAATGCCAAGTCAAATAAACTAAGTTGTCTTGTACAAAGTTTAAACACTCGAATCCGTAATAAAAGTCGGCGATCCAAGTATGCGTTGCTTTCATTTCATTCAGCTGTTGTCACGCCAAACGCTCATTTGTTTTCCGTTTGTCGTTTCGACTAAATTAAACCGATAACATAGAGATTTCGTTTGGAGATTTTGTCTGATTGTTATTCAATTATTTTTCGAGGTTTTCATTTTCATAAGTTCGAGTGGGGGATTTGATCAAGCGAGAGTTTTATCTAGAAACAACTTATTGCATCAGTTAGTTTTAACTACTTTCTCAGAATTATAATTAAGATACTATATTCATGAATAGGGGAGCTAATAAAAACTTTGGCTCTAAATATAAATAAGACGCTTCATTACACTAAAAACAACGATGGTTAAAACTTTATATGTAGAACACGAAAATACAGCATACCAACAAAATAAAGATGTTCTTTATGTAATTACTTTGAAATTAATAGCAAATAAAAAATTATAATTACTTACATCTAAGCTTAAAACGTATTCTTAATTATAACTAACACTTTACTTAGCTTTAAAATTTGTAAACATTTTGCTAATTTTTGTTATTCAAAACAATCAAAAATTGACGACAGGGGTCACTTTTGTGTCATTTAAAGATCAAAATAATTTTGGCGTCGGGATCGAACATATATAAAATTAGTTTTAAAACGACTTGAAGAAAATGTCCATTTCTGTAGTGATGCAATTTTGGTCTCCTGGGTTAACTCTGTTAACCGAGAAATAAACAATCTTTTCTGGCATTATCAATTAGATGAAAATTTGGCGGCGCGGCAATTAAGTCATAATGAATTTAGCATTTATTTAATCATCAATATTTTATTCATTAAATTTCCGTGACAAAGGCGCACAATTACTTAAGTCCGCATTCCGGGAAGAATTGAAAATCCTTTGGAGAATTCCGGGGTTGAAAATTCCAAAACGAGATAAATTCATAAGTTGTTCGACCCCAGTGTACTGTACTGTACAAGTCTAGAGTGCTGTGTTTCCTACGTAGCTCTAGCACAGCGTGGCGTGGTATGGCATACCTGGGCGAAAATGACCCGTGCAAATGAACGGGTGGGATTTGAACCGTGTTTTATGCGGGGAGTTTTTCCTATCTATTTGTTGGGGAATGCGGCTATTTCCCGGCCCGCCCGACTGTGTGATTTGGGATGGAATGCAAGGGAAATGGACTGGCAGAAACCCCTACATATAATATTTTTTATGTGATTTGTTTTCTTTTTACACCGGGTGATAAGAACGACGAAGGGAATTGTGTAGGGTCATCATATTTTTCAAAAGGAATCACCAGAAGAATGGATGAATATTTTGACTTGGGCCAGGCGAAAGGTGTTTGTTTATTGTTTAGTATGTTGTTTTCTGTTTAATACAATTTACAATAACATTGATCGTTTGAATGACCGAAATGTTGGTGTAATCTGCGGAGAAAATGCGTATCAGGACGAGAGTAGACGCCTTGGACCGAGACAAATTAAGCAGACTATGCAAATATGCGGAACCTACAGTAAAAGTTGATGTTTAAAATTGTGAATGACCATAAAGAGTAAACACCTAGTTAAATACAAACAATTTTAGCTAACTTTTTAAACCTATAATTGTGGTTCAATAAACACAATTACTAAATAATTCTAAGGATAAAATCAAATTTTATGATAAAATATTTCATGCGATTCTGAAGCTTGGTCTCAATTTTTGTTTGTCAACCTTGTATATCCTGATCGGAATGTTGATCTAAATTCGCTTCTTGACCGCCATTCTTTGCCATCCTTAAGTTCCAGGCGAAAGATCTCTAGCGCACGTCTCCTATGGTTACTTCTCCACAACAGTATTGATACACCATATTCACTCTCTCGTGTACCATTTCATGTACCCATGATTGCTTCAAGACATGGTCGAACTTTCCATCTCCCTACTGCTCGTACTGATGTTTTGGAGAGCTCACCAATCCAGTTCATGTGTCTGAATGCCGATTTAATTTACGAAGATGTATTTGTATAAATTTACTTTTTTTGTACCTTATGAACCTCGTATATTTAATTTTATTTAGTATTATGTTATTATTATTATTGATATTGTTATTACTTTTTCATATTTTTTTACCCTGCAACTGGAATACTGTTGGGTAATAAAGTTATTATTATTATATAAACCATTCTCTTAAGTATTGACCAAAAATTTCCCATTGGCACAATTCGGGCCACAAGATGGATTATTGTTGTTTGCAACAAAAATGACGATTTCAATAACAAATACACTTACCACAGATTTGGCTTAATGATATGAACTAACTCTGTCCTACTGTACTAACATAATACCTTTGCACTTATTTAAAAAAGCATACTGGTTGATTTCCAGCAGTCAAGGACAAATAATGGTTGGGAGATCCCTAAAAGTGAAATTGCCAACCATACGAAAATATCTTTTCGAATTTTTTCTTGGTTTTTGCTTAAAACAGATTTGCGTATTTCAAGTTTGCGTAACATCTTTTAAACTTTTTCTGATAATTTTAACATGGTATATTTTTATGTATGTGTGACAACTATATTGGACCACATTTAGTAATAAAACTAGGAGCGTAATTTTTTTCTGAAAACTTGTTACTTACGTTATTTAAATCAATTCGGAAACTTGTGTATCTGTAATCATGCTATCCACCTGGTTTGAATATCTCATGCCTGCTAAAGCATTTCCTCTGGTATCTATTTGTGCTAAGTAGGTCGACGCACTACGCCTACATCATGCGTCGGGGCGCCTGACGCCACGACGCCGATGTTACCGCTATAAACCAGCTAGCCTTATGGAGTTTAGACATGCAACACCCTTGGAGTATACAATCGATGGTGGTGGATCATCAACATTAATTTAAATGATTTCTTTTAATAAAAGGGAAAAATGAAAATGAGCACATTTTCTGACAATTTGAAATATCTTTTCTTATCATTATTATTATAGTTGTGTTGCTTTACTTATGAGTTACATTGGATAATATAATATGTTCTGTATGGCCAAAAAATGATTGGAATGTCTAAAGAATTGGTCAAACATAAAGAGACCAAAAGTAAATCTAATTCTTTTGAAATTGAAAGATCGCCCTTGAGTTCCCGCGCAAGGAAGCCCCTACAAAGTCCAGGAAGTGAGTGACATCCTTCCATATTGCTGCATGCAAATCTATGCAAATGCCCGCCCGCATATGCAGTGTTCCTGGTGCCTTGTATTCTGCTCCGCTGTAATGACACAGCCCTCGCTGTTTGCTCCACTCCAGAGCCGAGTAAATAAATGCATCGTAAAACCTCAATACACGACGAGGTTATACCATATCATAAAGTCCCGGATAGTAAACAAACTATTATGCCGCATGGGATTCAAATATGACCTGTTTCTATCAATCATATAAGGAATATAAAATGTTTATAGATGTTTCATATGTTTACGAGTTATACCAACACGAATCATTTTTCCCAAGAAGTATTAATTTTAAAAGACTTACATATACTGCGGCGAAACCAATAAGAAGAGATATTTGAAATTACCTGCAATCAAAAGAATAAAATTAGTTTTTTATTATCAGTGCCTGTGATATACTCTAAGATCAACCACAGGAAGGTGTAAGGAAATGAGTACGGGTTCCAAAATGTAAACAATTAAGGAGCAGGATTTTTTAAATAAATTTTAAAATCCGCCAAAGACTCTTGAGACAAGGCAGAACTATACTTCGTCGTATAAAGAAAACAGGCCATTACTCATTAACTCTTTTAAATATTTTATCCTTAATTGCAGGCGACTGTGATAAACCTTAACGGCCGGCGGCCGTTATGAACACCTTTTCGCTTTTGTTTTTCGTTCATGCGTTCGTTGTAATCCTTAACGTCCGAAGTCCGTTATTGATCCCTTTTCACTTACGTGTTTAGTTCGGTTAAATCATAGTAACGATATGGTATTACAAAAAGCTTAAGCTATGTTAATAGTAATAAGTAATAAGCAAATTCAATAAGTTTTCCTTAAATAATAGTATCGCCCATTCAAACTTTTCCCGAAAACTTATGTAACATATGGTATAGTATATCTTATGTCGAGTCCAGTTAGTCATTATCTGCAAAGAGATCTTAGTTACACCACACTAATAAACCCCAATACGAGCGAAACGCGTCTATGGTTACTAATTGGCTTCGGCTAGCACAATACCTTCCGTCAATACTACGTTTTTGTACAAATTCCACACAGAATTTCTTTGCAAACTATTCTATGGGCGTTTTCTTTTTACGCGAGAAATGAACTGATTTTATCTCGTATTAGACTGAATTGAACTACTCCTAAAAAGAAAAGTATGTTTTTAAAAATAAGAAGTAGAAAAGAAAAACATATTTAGCATTATATTTATAACATAATAATTTGCTAAATTTGTTTGTAGCCAACTTGATCCAGTTGTATCGTGGTACTTTGCAGGGGCAGGGAGAAAAAAAAATAATAGTAAAAGATCATTTAACCCCCATTTAAAAAGAACGCGCCGTTCTATTTCGGAGTTGATATTCTTGGTAAAAAGAAAGTGGCTGTAGACAAAATAAGTTGAATTATGGGTATATTATTTGACAGTTGCTGATAAACAAAATAAATTTTAAAACCCGCCAAAGAATCATAGGGCAAATCAGGACTAAAATTGGTCGTCTAGACGAAAATGGGCCACTAACTCTATATTAAACAAGAATGTAAAGCTTAAGCTATGATTGTAGTAATAAGCAGATTCTCTAGTTCGCGTCTTGTCCTGAACAAGGCCGGTTGCTAATGTGTGTGTCCATAAAACCTCTGGTTGAGTAGGCCTGTCGTATTCAAATCAAGTAAATTACCCTAGAGTAGAAACGATTTCTTTGTCATCATTTGATAAAATGATTCTGTATCTCACCAGCGTGTCTTTGTTACTTTCGAAAGATTGTCAATTTATTTTGTCGCCTGCATGATACTAGCTATTGTTTCACACTACGAGTATTATTTTCTACATTGCTTTCTGTTTGGCACTATGTAATATGTAGTAAAGTGAAGAATTAGGTCAGTTGTTGTGTCAATATTGAATCGCGCTTTATATTGTGATTGCGTGGTGCACGCAACTCAACCGGACTTGGGTATTACTCATATCACGGGACACCAACAGTCAGCTCGCAACTGCTGAAAAGTCACTCACTTTAATCACGAGTCGTGTCAAAATGCAGACACAACAGAAAAGAAATGCTGGCTCTTTGTAAGCCATTGTTTCTAGATAGAAAAGAAAAAATGGAGATTTTAAATATATCAGGACTACTTATAACCGTTTGAACCGTTACTAATTAAGTTGCACTTGGTAATAAGTGGCGCTTAAATTACTAAAAATCTTTGCTCAACTGCATTAAGTGACACATATCCATTATGACATTTCGTGCTGTCACACATATAAAATGTTTTAAACGATATTGAATATGAATATAATGCTACTGAGAAGGATGAATTAAATACATTTAATTTAATAAACTATCAAATACCAAGGAGAGTGAATAGTAGATCAATTTTTTTTCACAAAATGAATGACTTGAGATTGTAGCAAATATTTCGATGTGACATGCGGCAGATTTTACAAGAATGCTTTATTTGATAATGTCGCGAATAATTGTGAGACTGCAGAAGCTATGGCATCACTTTTAGAATATAATTCATTAGTCACGTGACATGATTTCCGCCAATCCACGTTCAGAATCTCCCTAGTTACAGATCTATTACAGCGATGATAAAAAAACAAAGAAATTATCACCGTATTTATAGTCGTTACTAAGGGATTTGTTTTTTTTTTATTTACGACATTGAATAAGTAATAATTCAAACTCCGAACTATTAAATAATTATTATAAGAATAACGGTTTGTATAAAATTCTTGGAACATAACTTTTACCTGAAATTCCTTATTCGGATCTAAATTCATCATCCATGTTGTTCAGTTGTCTGTATATTTGTCTTCAGTTTTAATTATATATAAACACATTCAAAGTTTTGCATCCAATTGTAATACAGTGACTAATTAATCTTATTCTAGTTGATTTTAAAAAACCAACCACATACTTTTTCTTCTTTTTAAATAAATTTCTTGTCGCTTACACATTTTCCCGTCGTGCATTTCTTTCTCGAATTATATATTCCCTTTCTTTTTTGGGTTTTCAGCATTGAAGTTCCGCAACATGCAAAGTAGAGATTATGCGAGAAAAACTGTGCGGGGTAATAATGAAAAGTCCGCTCATAATCAACACGAAATTCCTGATTTGCCAGCCAATAATCATTGCCGGGCGAACAAAGAAACGCCAGGCTTGGAGCCTCGTTTCGTGCAGGAGTTACACAGCGTTTTATACTCGTATTCGCAGGAATCAGATAGGAATGTTTATTTTGCAAAAATGTTGCAGTATTATAAATTATTACACAATGACGGTATTATAATTCACAGATAGAAAAATTGTAATAAGAATATTTTTCGAAGAGGGTTGATCTTTTACTAAATACCCGCCTCTGTGAAGTTTTTTCATCGAGTTCTGTTCTGTGCTATGTGTTTAACTTGGATCCAACATTACCCTTCTTTGTAGTACCTTCCTTTTAAGGGCATGCTTATAAATCATTATTTATATACCCCATAAAATCCTCTTCCGTTTATAGTTAATTCTTAAGCGACTTCGAGGTCCTATTCCAAGCTTTACGTCTTGAATAAATTTCCCCAAATTCTAAATTAAATCCCACTAGATAATATTTGAAGAAAAAATATATTTTTATGGTAGGAAGCAAAAGTTATGATCCCGAGTACATAACATTTTGTAGTGAAATTTTGAGACAAATGGCCCATAATTTATCTCATTTGTTTGAACGATATTCTCGGAGGAATTTTATTAAATCCGACACTGTGTATAGAGGCAAGCGGACGACTTTTTCATATTGCGTATGCATATTTTATAAGTTATCTTGTGGATGACGGCAAAAATATCTGGCGAGATTTTCCCAAAAAGGAGACGAACACGTATTAGTGGATTACAGGAAGAAAATCTGCACTTTTAAGGGATCAAATAATAAATAATAAAGGGACCTGAGATTTGTTATTCACTTCATACTCTTTAAAAATTGTAAAAAGTTGTGATTCATTGTTCATGGTTCTCAATCCGTTTTGCGGAGATGACTTCTTCGGTTGTATTAGATTTATCTGGTGGTTGAGAGAGCAACAGCATCGTGCATGTTGTTTGCGATTTACGACCCCTCGGTCTGAAATTACAGCGTGCACTCAGGGCAAAGTTTGTAACCCGGGCCTCGGGTTCTCTACTACTCAGACCGTAGCCTAAATCATACACCACGGAGTGTAATAAAAGTTTCATGGCGGTTTCCTCTTAGCAACTTCGGCGAGGTGTCAATGGCCCAACTGTCTTACGCTAATTGGATTAGCTCGAGCTGCTGACCGAGACCGACAATTACTAGATTGCCTACAACTTCAAACTTTGCTCGATAGATACGTCATAAGTTATAGAGATATTGGATTACTACCAAATCAAAAATCGATGCTTTGCTAAGCTCAGCAGAAAGAGAATAACCCTGTATGTATCTGCTATCTATGATGCAGCAATCGTGTGCTTGGTGAGCAGGGTTATTATCCTATGGCCATGCACCATGTTAATCTGCAGGCAGGCACAATGAGTTCATCTGGCTGCGATTAGCGCTAAACGCTGCTTAATCCTCGATCCACGACCCTCGGCACGGCACGGCATCTGCTGACCTTGTGACCCGACGGGGTCAAGCATGCAGATAGAGCAGAGCTCATAGAGGATGATCATGGCATAGACCAGGAAGACAAAATTACTCGCTGAATACAAGTTTACATTGCTGTCTTCAATAGTTCCCTCCAATCAGATTTTTTCTCTGAATAATATATGTAACAAGTTTTGACAAAAAATTGTCATTGGACATAATAAACACGTAACAGTTGTTAAATGTTAAATTTGCCAGAAAAGTTTGGAAAGATACGTAAACTTGAAATACGCAAATCTATATATAATTTAGTTGGATAGATGGCTGAACTATACGCGAATGTGAAGAATGGTGATGCGCAAAGCAATATTATATGTTTTACAAATTTGTTTGTAGGCTTAATTCTTGTCTTGTTAGCATCTTAGTACCGCCGTTCAATACTTGCAGTATCTGCAATGAAGACCACTTTAATTCTGGTCAGATATTTAATCAAACCAAACACGAAATAATTTCTTGCACATCAGGACGGAGACAAGAACCTACGGATTATTTCAGCTCTAGAAAAAACAAATATTGTTGAGTGGCGGAGGAACCTTGATCGTACGTAAAATGGAGGACATTAATGAGATGTCGCAACTTCGGTTTCATCAAAAGACTGTTTTCAAAAACATCAATTAGAAAACACTGATATCGGTTAATTCTGAATCAACCTTTACTGTGCTTAAATTCATGGAACACTGTGAGCGATATAAAGTCTTTTTGGCTTTGAATTTGTAAGATAATGATTCGTTATTAAATTAAACTGATTTCTAGACTTCCATTATCTTTATTGTTCTTACATATACACATATTAAACATATTTCAGTAACTATATATCTGCTACCGTCATCAGGTCAACTGAAATGCCACAATTAATTCCTTAAAATACGAGCCTTATATCTAGTGAAGTGAGGGTGAGCAAGTGTGGTTGGGTGTTCAAGCGTATTAGATGGTACGGCAATGATTGTTTCTGGTTGTTCACTCGGCTGTAACAGAACGACACAACTGCCACAGAATGTGTAGTATGCATTCATTTACCAAAAAGTGAGCGATTCGATTGGAAATTTATACATGACTGTTAGTAGAACTTTGGTCAGAAATGAGAGAGCGAATCTCCAGCTGGGAAGCCCAAAATATTCAAAAGAGTTTGAGCAGAAATGGAAACACCAGCCTTAAGACTTCAAATGGACTGCAAATTTTGCTCGTAAGGGTATATTTGTATCAATGAAAGTGTGTACCAACATCACTTCACGGCGTAATGAAGATTTTATGTAGCTTATTTATTTAGACAAATTGTTTCCCATTGGTGTGAGATGGCGTGAAAGATCTCCATCAAAAAGACAAATTACGAAATCTGTTAATCTAATTAAACTGAAAACTAAACAATAACGAAGAAAATTTCAGACAATGCCTGCAGAAAATTTAATTACATAACAAGCATTTCACACCTGCAACTTTCCCTCTCAACAAAATACGAAATCTTCTAAAGCGAAAGACAAACAACATAACGGAACGAAAACGAAACATAAAGCGATAGCAGGAGCAGCAGTGCATCCGAACAAAGCGAAGAGCACATCACGAGATTCAATATACGGAAATTCCAGGAAAGAGTGGCTTTGATTTCTTAAAATATTTTCTAATAAAAGTTGAATGCATAGACACAGAATACCAATAGGAGGAATTTTATAAACATGAATATCAAAATATAAATATAAATAAATATATCACGGCTTATTATCTATTATTCACAGATTTCAATAATGCCGAATTATTTCAATTTATTTTTTTGCACGATTTAAAACCCGATAGAGTTTCCAAGGCAGTAGGTTTTATTTATAATTTACTGAATTAGTAATTCATGAAGTAGAAGTAGTAAGTAGAAAAACAACGATCAAAGCTACTTTACGAATGATAACTGAAAACTTTTAATATGTCAAATTAAATTTCCAATAGTTTTTACCTTCCGTCATCTATAGGTAAGGAAGGTATTATCTTTGCTCAAAATATTCAATAGTGAGTTTTTATGAATAAGCACGTTTTAGAGTCCCTAGAATACAAATTTATTGTTTTTACGATGCCTGTATGTGTGTTGTGTGTGTGTGTGTGTGTTTGTGTGTGTATGTGTCAGTGTGTGTGTATGTGATGATCGTTCCGAATCGCATAACTCCAACAATACAATTGTAAATATTATAATTCTTTCATATTCCTCTTTTGTACGTCCATATGAAGAGTTAATTAGATTTTGGTTACGATTGGTTAACCGAAAGTATGCTAATTTGAAGATTTTAACAGTTTTTCTTGAAAAAACGTTGTTAAATATAATTTATCTATGACAGTGTGCTAATATGTAATTAGTTGTTCCATTGTTATTTGCTAGAATATTCATCTAAATTCCTTATTTCGGGCAGGTATTTAATAATTCCTCATTGACTTCTACTTTTTTACTAAATATTAAAAGAGTGTTGTGTGCGCATTTGCCTAGAATGATAGCAAAATTCTAAGCAATTTTGCGGTAGTAAATTTTCTTGATGGAACGGTAAACATATGCTAAAAGAATAACGCATTTAAACACAAAAGAAGATGATCTGGTTAAAACCCCGTTGTTCCGGAGTTAATGCATTCCGGAGCCGTCCCGGAAACGCTCGGAACTTTGTTCCACTCCGGGTTAGGGAAATTACTACTATACACAGCAATATATTTGTAGGTATTTTCGCGAGGCCGGTGCGCTATGTTGGTATTACTGTTTTACATACAGTGTTGCAAATTTTTGGCAGTTGGTAATTGGATAATTTAGCTTTATTTATTTTAAACATGTTTTGCTCGCAATTAAAATGTAAATTCATGATAAGTAGATAGGCAAATTGGGTCTGTTAATGATTTCTGGCTCTGGCTTATATTATTATTAATGAGCGTTATGGCTTCAATTCTCTACATACTATCGCACTACTGAAAATTTATAACACCAAGAATTATGCACATTATTCCATTTAGGAAAGATAGTTTTAGTATCATTTTATGTTCATAATACTCTCTTGAAAATGTTCTTTGCATTTATTTATTTACTAAGATACTTATAAATAATAAAACTTAATAACAAATACATTAGAACGGCTTTTTTAGGAATAACACAAAACAAAATTCGAACTCAAAACTAATTTATTTCGCGCGAATCTATGCAATTCACGCCCGAAGTTTAAGTTTCAGCGAAAGCTCCTCTCGTCGTCTATTTTTGGTGTTCCGTACAAAATTCCTCTCATTCCTGAGGCAATACATCTCAAACACCGCTGAAATTTTAAAACCGAAAATCCTTTCTTTAACAAGAAAACGTAATCACAAATGTACTCCAAGTGGAATAAAAAAGACACGGACACCCTTTCCTTTGTGTGCGAGTGAGATCGGTACAGGAAGGCGTCAAGATTGAAAAGGATAGCTCCATAGAGCATAGAGTGAGAGCAACAGAGAAGGAAAGAGATTTATACTAACTTGCCAGCAATATTTCTTTTTTCTCATTTCGCCCGCCTTTAATTGCATCTTAATGTAATTAACTGGTACCGCTCGCTCGAAATATCGATCCAGGGAGAAGGTCATTTGAGAAAGACTATATTTTTTTAGATAATGCTATTTATTGCTGCAAATTGTAAGCTCAACCTTACAGAAAAAATCAGGAGGAATACTGAGGCGAATTTAATGTGTTTCACTCGCCTTACCTTACACAGGTCTCCAAGAGTCCAGTAGTTAGTGAGCGTTTCTCGTTCTTCATACGGTCTCAGATTCGATTCCTGGCCGCTGTAACTCCCAGTGTCTAAGGCAAGGCCTGCCTTACAGTGTTACTGACGAGTCCACGTAAAAATGTCTAATAACTTGGCACGTTTCCGATTCCTTCATAGCTATCACGAGTCGCCAAAGTGGTGACCCAGACGTGATTTGAACATGCAACTTCGTCCCTCTAGTCACCGCCGTCAAACCATCAAATAACCAGCAATGTTCTTTTATGTTTTAAATAAGTCGAAAGAAATTTGTAGAAATTCCCACCATTTGTTAAAAATATAAATTATTATAGGTTTGGGCTCGTTGGTCTGGTAAATTTAAAAGTATCTACTATAATATATACATTTTTTTGTCTATTTGACGAGTTAAAATCCTCCACATCTTTCTCATCCATCAATCCAGTGTGCATGTAATCCAGTGCTGGATGTGAAAAGTGGCATAAGTGTGTGTTACTCCCTATGCACATCACGTGCCGGTGTCCAAAGCGTCAGGACGGGCGTCTCTAATACCCGGCTCGGCGTGTAAAGCCGCTCTGATGGCCTGACGCCTTGCCGACGTGCACCCGGACGCCCACAGACGCCGAGTATGCACCGCACGAACTAAAGAAGATGAAGAATTATAGGAGATACCACCAATTTGTGCATTTACAAGTATAGACTGAAGAATTCTACACTGTTGTCAATTCAGTATGGCAATATTGAAAATGATAAGATATGAAAAGCGGCAGGGCAAGGGACAGGGTGCGAAGAAGGGTTGAGCATTATTCCATACCGGGAGTTTATTTTATCAGTTAATATAGGTTATAATATCATTACCATAGTTACAGTATAAAATGATTGACAGCAATGTATTAAAGCGTTTATTTTATAAATAAACATAGGGATAATTAACATAGACTAAAATAAATATTAAGTTATGAATTAAAGAAACGAGAAATTATTTATTTATGTTTATACACTTAAGAACTACATTAAACTAATCAGAAATTTTTATTTTATCTTAATCAAATGCTCACAATTGGCATCACTAACTTCTACAAAATACACAATATCCTAAACGATTATAAAAATAATTAATAGTATTCGGTATTTGCTGGGGAGTAATATTTTGTGAAGCTGCACTAATTCTGTTTTTAATTGTTCAATGTTCATTCTCTCACCCACCATTGTACAGTAAAATTTTTGAAAGATGTCCGATCAAGGTCGTCTACGAATTGTATGAATTCAGATTTTTGCTCCGCCCATTATGACAAATTCAGTAGAGTCGTTTGCTTAGTTTTTATGAGGGTACGTAAGATACTACTGTTATTTTATTATTATA
This sequence comes from Harpalus rufipes, assembly GCA_951394225.1. Classification (NCBI taxonomy): domain Eukaryota; kingdom Metazoa; phylum Arthropoda; class Insecta; order Coleoptera; family Carabidae; genus Harpalus; species Harpalus rufipes. The sequence continues at coordinate 883,408 of OX596280.1, forward strand.
AAAATATATAATACAGTAAAAGCATTCAAAATTCAAAAATATGTTAACTGGTAAGTTTATAAGCATATGTACAACAAAATATGTTCAAAATAAGATAATGACACAATGTCAGTGACACTGATAGAAAATAACATTAGTCGGACGGCAATGAATCAAGGTAATGTAACTGAAATAATAAATAAACTTACGTTACAGAGAAAGTTTTATCAACAACGAGCATCGTTTTAAAGGGGAATGTCGTAACTTAGTCGAAACAATATGAATTTTTGAAAGACAAGCATGTTATATCCATCCTTATCGCACATACTTATAGCCTTTGCAAAGGACAGAGATAAATGTATGCCTCTTTGTTAATTCGTTCATGATACAGATAACCTTGATCGGACATCTTTCAAAAATTTTACTGTACACATTTTGTAAGTGTCCTAAAAGAAAAAAAAATTGGTGCTATAATTATTATAGAATTTTTCGAATTGTTGCTTTAATTTAAATGAATTTAAATTATACCATGTTATAATCTGTAATTTTTCTTCAGTTTTATAAAAAAAAAAACATTTTAAAATGTTATGGTTTAACGAGTCTGACAGCTATTCCCTATGTTTACTTATAAAATAAACGCTTCAATACATTGTTGTCATTTTGTAACTATGGTAATGAAACTGCTCTATGTTTACTGATAAAATAAACTCTCTGTATTTCTTTGACGGCGATTAAAGTAATCATTAAACCACCAATATCTTTCAAGCGTAAAAACCATTGTAAAGTATACAATTTTGTTACAGTTATTACACAATAATTATTTCCTTCATCTGCGTCTTTCCGTCTATTGATAAATATATCTAATGTCCAAATTTCAATGTCCCTCTTCTGTTAATTTCCTTCCCCTATATTTATCCAGCATCCTCATCACTTGATCCTTGCTAGAGCATGTAACATCACAATCACGGCTCGGAGTCCTGGTCCCGGTGTCCTGTCAGGCTGTATACAAGGGACAGGACTAGTAAGGAATGCCGGTGCGGTAATGCCGCGTCAGCCCTGAGTGACACTTGGTCGAGGTATGCGGTCGCCACTTCACTCCAGACGGAGACTATTGTGCGAGTGGACACCGGCAAAGCTGAAAGGGTGATTACAGGAGGAAATGGCAGTAGGGAAGGGTAGATCTACCTTGATTTACTCACAATTGTTACTAACTCAAATATTTAAGCTTGCGATATATTACTGTAATTATTTTAGAAATGCCCCACTGTTGGTGTGTTTTTAACTTGTATTGTAATTATGCATTTCATCCATAGTTACTGCAATTTCTTTGCGACAGAAGCTAAGAAATAAATAATAATACAAAATTCTTTCTGCTACTTTTGAACAAACTTAAAAACAACTGTGGACCAAATGGACCGGCATTTTAAGCGTCATCTTCTAGTCGAGATTTAACTATATTCATAACTGATTACATAAATAATTATTATTACATAATTGTATTTATTTATTTACAAAAGTGGCCATACAACAGGACAAGGTCCCAATAACAGTACAGCACAGTTATAATAAATAATACATTTTTTTTCTTGTTACAGACAACAAATATGGCGAAAATTAGCTAACACGGAAAAAGAGAAATAAATTCATAAAGCGATAGATAAATAAATGAAGATATTTTTTATAAACTTCTTAAATAAATACAAAGTGCAACTAAATATATCGGGTATATTGGAGAAGCATAATAAATTATTATAACAACACTATAGGTGATTTAACGGGGAAAACATTGCAAAATTAGTCCTATACATTTTTACAGAAAAATATCAGATGAACGAGTAGAATATGAGGGTACACGTAAAGATATTATACTCAAGAGAGTTGGACTATCAATATGACCATTTATAATTTAAAAAAAAAAATTAAGTTCAGCATGAATACCCTCAACTCTATTCACATATATTCGATAATGTGGAGACCCAACATACAACAGCAAATTTCAGTTGAGATATGACTAAGTCGAACGAGAGTGGTAGGATTTTTAAGATTTGATCCAACTTGCAATATAAATCCAAGCATTTTATATGCCTTTATAACTACGCTGTCAATATGTACATCATAAATTAATTTCTTATATGATCCCACGATCTTTGACTTGAGATACACGACTGATACTATTTCCATCAATATTGTAATTAAATTCAAATACATTTCTACTACGTGAAATAGAGATAATGGAACATTTACTCTAGTTGATGCATAAGTCATTCTGCTTAAGATAAATATTTAGTCTACCAAGATCTTCTTGAAGACTCAAACAATCAGTCAAAGAAACATTAACATATAAACATATATTGTGATTCGCCGAAAGCCGTGCGGAATTATTCCAAACGGCGTACGGAATTATTCCACACGGCTTGTTGGAATATTAATTCCTTCATTTAGTTGTGGAATGTGTAGTTTTCAAAATAGTGCTGGAGAAAAATATTTATAATAATTCTACATTGTTTCTTGCTTTACGTTGTGAATAGTGCACGCGGTATTCATTGATTTACAAACAGTGAGACCAATGCGTCCATGTAAGTAATTAAGAAAGTACATTTACTTCAATCGTAGTGTATCGTTGTCGTTTTCCCTGATGTAAATTACATACTTTTTTATATAAAAACACTACTCCACTTTATTAACTGACAACCGCGCTGAATATTGACTACCTCTAACAATATCTTAAAAAAACTCCTATGCACTAATTAATAATTGAATGACAATATTATCAAAGTGACCCAGATACCTCACTGATATCTAATTCCAATGCTCCCTCGTTTTTTCTTCGCTCTCATCCTGATGACGTCAAAACCAATCACAACCCGAAACATCTTGGCCTATTTTCCTGCAGTATATATGCTAGTCAGCAGAGTAGCCTTCAAGCGTCGAACAATGCATTGTTTGCGAATTGTGTGAATGGATAATTATGGGTATTAGGTTTTAATGTTGGCGCACCTACGCGTTGGGATACATGGCGTGACAGTTAAACAAATATAGACATAATCAACGTGTATGTTGATGATATTGTCGTTAATAATACTAATAGAAAATTTAGACGTAAATAGAATACCAAATTAATTGTGCATTTCATGACAATAAATGTCACCTTGACACGAATTTGGCTGTCGGATACATTTTTGGTGGCAGCGCGGTAGAATTTCGGAGGTAATTTTTAAATAAATTAAGTCAAATTCGGGAAAAATAATTTATAGACAAACAATCCAATAGTAACATATGTCCTACAAGTTTTGGCACAAATTTCAAGAATTTTTACCTTCCGTCACCTCTAGTATGGTCGGAATCAAACCTGGCCCGTCAGAATCACAACCAGCCACATAACTCTCATAGCCCTCGATAAAGCTAATGCATACCAAAATGTTTATCCAATTGGTGTTTCAATTACCCTTGACCACTGGTAAGGTCTCGTTGTTATAACATCCATCCACCATCCCCTTCGTTCTCTTGTAATTCTTCCCGGGCATCGCAAGCAGCTCACCCAAAGATATAAAAATAAAATCGGACAGCTTCACTGAACCGCCTCAATTCACATCCTCGGACACAATAACTTACCTCCCATCTCTCTCTCCTTGTGTCACTCTCTCGCTCACTCTCATACACGACAGACAGCCAATTTACGAGCTAGCAATTGTCAACCACTCGCTATCTCCCTCACACCCCCACGGAAGAGGGTGATGGTGTCTCTCTCTCGCTCGTGCAAGAGATGGAGATGGACGTCATATTTTTATTTTGGTTTTATTGTCTGGGTAATATGTTTTGATAGGGAATGAATGTTTATTGAAATCTGTGATCTGTTTGTATGAGATGATGTTAAAAGAGGACAAATTTACTCGGTATAAAATTTATGTAGTCATATTCGTAAAATTATAAATGGCTTTCATAAAATTTTTGTTAGTGATACCCCTATTATTTGGCGATAAATTTTTGATGCGCCATATATTAAACTATTAGAACAAGAAAGATTGGACGGTAAATTTTATTTACATATATTGATAATAATTCCTTTGGCCACTAAGGCATAATAGTCCGCGAGCCAGCAACAGATTTTCATGACCAAGTTTCTCTCGGGCGATAACTTGTAAAATGCTTCAGAGAGTTGTATCATGAAGCTCCGTGAACGTCAGCTGCGGTTCGGTGGGTGGGTTAAGCAGCGGTAGCCTCCCACGCACGTTGAAAAAAAATAAATTTTAATCATTTCCTCCCGATTGAAAATTTATCAAATTATAGCTAATCCAATATCTTAAAGAAAAAAAAAGTCAGCTGCCTATAAAGTGGTGGATAATACGTAAGCTGGTCACACAAACATGATAAAAAAATACATATATGTTCAGTCATTTCTTCTCAATTGAAAACTTATCAGATGACAGGTTATATGATATTGTAAATAAGCTCTATTGTTTAAAAAAATATATATCAAATTTATTTTATAATGGGTAATTTTTATTTCAGATATTCTTCTACGAACCTTGTCTAAAAAAATAAGATATGTAAGATTCACTTTTCGGTGGTACGCGATTGGGTTATAGGCGCAGGCAAAAACACTTGACATTCCTTAAAGACAAGACACCCCGATTCTTGGATGGGCAATTTATCTAATAGTGCCATGCGGATGTGTGTGATATAGTGTCCATAAGAAAAGACAAGCAGTTTACTGTAATCAAAGTTGAGTGGTAAAACTCACGGTCATCCCAATTGTTGTACAGGTATCCTATACATCATTTGAAAACATATCCTTTTCTTTCATACTCGTAGATTATACGGTGCATTAAAATAAACATCAACATCATTCCTAAATCTTAACAATTTTCTTCCTCACAGGAAACACCATTTACTTCTCCCATCATCTGGATCAACTGTTGATGACTGACTTAAGACGATGTGTAGGTTATGTGTGTGAGCGAATAATAAAGTGATGCGTTTAAAGGTTGTATTTGAGTGAGTTAAGTGTACGTTGAGTGAGGTAAATACCAACATTGCGTGTTACGTTTACGATAAAATTACATGTTTTGTTGTGCGAATGCCTTCGGGCTACTGCATCCCAAGTAGCGGAGTCTCTTTCATTACCGATGCCTTCCTTATTCGAACAGGATTGCTATTTGCGTTTTATACAAGTGTTTATAGGCTATAAATTATAGATTCGATATCATGCAAATGACTGTGAATCAACAAAAGTTTTAGAGGATTCGTTTGTGATTCAAAATAAAGTTTGACTTTTTTGCTAGTAAATAAAAACATTGACTCACCAAATGTGTACGAAAACGATCTGCGATGACTAAATTATCTTTCTTACCTGCAACAAAATAAATAGATATTACTAATATTTTGAAATATTATGACAATAATAATACTAACAATAACGAGAATAATATCACAAAATAATTTAATTTATATAAAACTAGACGAAAACAGAACACTTTAGATATTTTCATATCTGGTTGAACTGTTTATTATCCGTTTATATAAACCCTGTATTTTACTTATGGCGTGACACATAGATATTGTGAGCGTTAGATTTGGGACACCAAAAAATTCAAAAAAAAAATTCAGTTCACCTATTCGTGGTAGGGACCCTACAATACGATTTTACTATTTTTACGATGATGACTGTATGTGTGGCTATAATTTCGGCCGCGATATCTCCAATACTAGAATTCCAAAAATTACAATTTTTTACATATTGCTTTTCCATACATACATATGCAGACTTGATTAGATTTTGGTTATAATTGGTCAACCGGAAGTACCCCCATTTAAATTTTTAACAGTTATTCTTTTTTTTACATTTAATGTTATTATAAATATTAAAGAATATTCCTATCTATATGAATTGATTGCATTTTATATTTCATATTCAATGGATATATAGTTAAAATTACATTAATATATAGGTGCCCAGAATTTATCGTGCACGCTGTAGGTTACTTTAGGTATTTTATTGGTTAGTATTCTGGTCCCATAAGTAGGACAATAGACAATCTGATATCTTCCCGAAGTCATCAGTTTTAAAATTTCATTCTAGAACCAATAACCATCCCGGAGTGTAGTAAATCATGGTAATGCTTGTAATATTCGTTCTGAAAGTTAAAATTCCCGGCATCTGCTGAAGGCTGAAGCATCAGGCGTCGCGGCGGACTCACGTACTCGCAATCCATAGCATCTTATCCTGCGCGCTCGTAAATCCTTATGCATAATCCCGAGGTAGGCGTTAGCAACCAGAAAACATTGTGCGGAAAGGAACGGTCCAAAGAAATCGCAAGGAGCAGGATTCTAACCAATATCTATGCGAAACAGACGAGAATAGATGTTCTTGGAAATATACAGGCTGTACCGCAACTCGACTGCCATAGATTAAGGGCATATTAGGCAATTTTATTCGAAATGATTGACGTGTTGAGCAAAGATGCTGCATCAAGATTTGTCAAAAGATTATTAATGTGGTGACTGGAGATGAGTCATGGGTAGGAAACAAAAGCGCAGTCATCGCAATGGAAACATCCCTCGTCCACAAGGTCGGAAAAAGAGCGACAGGTGTGAAATGCAAAATCAATGTGATACTGACCCTCTTCTTTGGTAACAGTGGACCAGACGGACAAACAGTGAAGAAAGATACTATCAAAAAGTTCTCCGTCGTTTGACACAAAAAACCAGACATTTCGACGGCGAAAAACTGGCAGGTCCTCATAACAATAAGCCTGCTCATTCATTGCACCTGATCCAGACTTTCTTGGCGAAAAATGCCAGTCGTTTGTCTAGCTCCCTACTTTCCAGACATGGCGCCTTGCGACTTCTGGTTGTTTCCGAAATTAAAGAGGACACTGAATGGACCCCGTTTTGAGAGTAGAGAAGAGATAATGTGAAACGCGACGACAGAGTTGCAGACTATTCCAAAAGAAGGCTTTCAGAGGTCAGAAACTCAATATTAATTTATGAGTAATATTAAATTTAACAGAGCAGGTTATGATTACATTTTTTGTTGATTCATTGTAGCAATTGTTTCTTCTTTGACGTTTCATTATGTATTCTTTACTTAGGGGACAATCTTGGACAGCCTATATATCAGGCAACCAAATAAGTTCTTGCGGTTTTTTATAGTAAAATATAAATATTTATTAAGAAACAATAATACACTATTATTCATCACACTCAATGACCTTTTGCCAACGTGACACCAATTTTTGTATGCCGCTCTTGTAGAACTCTATGGATTTAGAATCAAAAAATTGATGGACTTGCATTCATTACATCAACTCGAGTTTTGAACTGTCTATATCTCATATAGTTGTTAAGAGACAACAAAAGGCGGTAATCACTTGGCGAAATGTCAGGAGAATATGAAGGATGCGGTAACGTTTCCCAGCCAAGTTCATATTTTTTTCCCGCGTCAATCTTGGGGTATGCGGTCTGGCGTTATCCTGTAAGAATACCACTTTCTTTCGATTGACTAAAGAAGGCTATTTTTGGATAAGTGCTGCTTGTTCTCGCTGAAGCTGTTCACAATACAAGTTCCAAAAACTCATAATAGACTATTCCGGTTGCTGTCCACCAAACACACAATAAAATCTTGTTTGGGTGCAAGAAAGCCTTGGGAATGTGTGGTACCAAATCAGTAAGCGACAACCAATGATACGAACGCTTAGAATTTGAGTACAATATCCACATTTCGACGCAAGTTAACAATCAATCAAGAAAATGTTTGCCGAATAAATGCTTAACTTCCACGTCTTTCCTAGCTGATGAAGGTGCAAACGAATTTCATCACTCACATTGAACCTTTCTGCGAGCTTTAGGCACATTGTATTGAAATTTACCTCCACGACCTGATAAAGATCTTCGTTGTTAATGATGTCAAGCTGAGATCTCCCGAAAGAAATTTCTTGAACCACTTCTGTACTGTTCGATCACTTACGGCATGGAATGCGGTACATATTTTTCACGCCGTAATGCAGCTTTGGTACCAAGTTTATACTCAGAGTAAACAACCTCGAATTAAAGTTATATTCGTTGTCATTTTCAACTATTCAAATTAGTAATTAAACAATTGTCACAAAATAAGGATTCATATTAAAGTAGATGACAGATAACAAACAAGTGCTATCGATCAACAACTTAAAAAATATTCATGGCACTCTGCTGCATACAAAAACCGCACAAACTTATTTGGTTGTTTTTATGAAAAATATATGAATTTCATCTAAAGGTTAATAGTTTTGTGTATCAAGAATAATGCTCGTAGGAAAAACTTATGCATATGTTATTTAGCTTGATGTGTATATAAGACTCCTGGTTGTCCTGTTTTATGGATAGAGTAAGAAAAATAGAGCGCACAGGTATATATTTTACTAGTGTAGTTTCCTCCAAATATTTGCACGGGCTCCGTGAATTCTTCCATAAATTCCGTGGCATGGAGGATAAAATTTTGTCGTCTCCCTCATGAATATTTGTCCAAATAAATGTTTGATATGATACGTAACGTAGCAAGCAAGCATGCATGCGCCATTTTGTTGTCTGGCAGTAACACTAGCAGTAACCAGAGACACATAAGTCGGGGGTGTTTTACAGCGGCACCAAACATGTTTTCCCACGGGCGGCTATAAATTTTTAAGCACCGGAACAGTTCCGGGCTGGTCGTTTGTTTGCCGGAAACACCGGACTCGAGACTCTAACGTTGTTTTCTTCCGCGGGAATATTTTATGTATTGATACTTGTGAGGGTTCCCAACAATTTTTATTTTCTTTTCGGGAAAAAGAAAAATTAGTGGTTTCTTTTAAACCCCACTTAAATTTTGTTTTACATTTTCTTCAGCATTCGCCAATACCTTGTTAGGGTTAGACTGTTCAGCTTTTTATATTTCGGGAACATCGAACTTTCAATTTTATTGGAGCATAAAGACAGATAAGTACACCATTTTGCCTTCTACTCACTCATGTCTAAAGTACATCCCGATACGAAAAATGAAGGAAACAGTAAGTACAGTAGTAATGGCTCAAATTTAAGATCTATTGAGAACTTAAGCTGAAAATTATTGATATTTAAAACTTCTTTACAACAGAGATATATTTTGATATAGGCTATAAGTACACATTGGTATTTATTATAGATTGGACTCCAAACTTGCTGACAATATTCCAGCTTTGTTCTCACAAACGAGAAATATAGTTCTTTAAAGTAGAAATATTAGTGAAGAACTGAGTAATTCGGATTATAAAGCCCAGACTTCTGTATGAAAATTTGGTAATATCGTGTATGTGAATAGCAAAATTTAGGGTTTCATTAAACATGACTCCGAGATCCTTGAATTGAGTGATTCTTTCAAGAACATGGTTATCCATTTTATAATCAATAGTGTGAATAGACTTTTTAAACAAAGCTAAAATGTTATTGATTTCAGTCTGTAATAGTTTGGAATCTTCAATGAAATTAATAGTTTTATACACATATATCTTTATGTCATCTGCATATAACAAAATATGAGAGTGTTGGGCTTAATAGAAAACTGTATAAGTAAGGAAGCTAGAACGTTTTTTTTTATTATCACAAAATCATTCAAATGTTATTGTTGTGCCTGTGTACTGTTTGAATAGAGTATTTAGAAATACGTAGTACATTATAAAATGCCAAGTCAAAATGATTACAGATATCCAAAATTGATTAAACTCGCGTTTCGTTTTTCGCAACGAGGAAAAGCGATTTCGCAATGAGTAAGTACTTCTGGAATGAATCCGTTAATTAAGTTTGATTCCATGTTTTCCTCATCAATAACTACGCGAGGTGTAAACGCTACTCTTGGAATATGGTCACGCGAGAAAATTTCTCAGTTGAGTAAACGCGCACACATTTTAATCCATTTAAATGGAACCAATTACTCCAAACTTAGTCGAAAACTACAGGTATTCGCAATAGTTTCTTCGATTTCCCCAAGTAATCTTATTAAGTGCACAATAATTTCAAGTAAAACTCCAATGTTAGTTACTGAGCTACACCTAAACTGCTCTGTTACACAAACATGCACGGAGTGAGAGTAACTCACTGCAAGACCACTATCTCTGTTTCCCACACAAGGGGTGATATCCCGTCCTTGTTCCTGCAAAAATGCCCGGTCTTTCTCTCGCTGAAGAAGCCCGGGTATGACTCTCCTTATCTTTTCAGTAACTAAGGCAGGAGGAATGTTCCTATCTTTGTTTGCTGTGCAGAGTTTACGATAGTTCTATCTTTGTTTGGCGGTGGCAGATGTATTAGATGCCTTGGAATAACTTCGTCGGAATCTAATTTGGTTTTCGCTTCAGCTATGCAATAATGGTGCCGAGGATAACGTATGTCTTTACTTGAGACTCTGGGTGTAATTTATTGTGTAATTAGGAAAAATTAATTTAGCAAGAGATGGCGCCAAAACACAGATGGCTTTCAGGCAATTTATAGGGATTTTCAAATTAATATTCGTTGTATGGGAGTCTGTTGGAACAAGATCTCGGCGATGGATACTTTTTGACTTGTAATGCGGCTACGTTTATTTAACTACTTGGCAGACTACAGCTAGATCATTCAACGATGCTCATATTTTATCGCACCAATCTACGGAAGGACTTCAGAATTGCTTTATATAAATTCTATAGACTATTTTTAATAAGGATGTTAATAAATTATGAAGAGGACTTGCACATGACACAATACATAATTTCAATCGCATAAAAATAGACCCTAAATCTAACAAAGTTACTAACTCTTAGCAACATTACTTTAACAAATAACCAATAATATTGAATAGCATTAAGCAAAAAAAAAAACCTTTTTACCTCTCGCTACGAGAGATACTGGATTAATGCTAAAAATCGCATATCCAGATTTTATTGATTAAGCACAATCCGATTTCTCAAAAACTATAATATTTAATATCTATTAAACTACGTTTTTCTCAATAGGACATTACTGGGAAGAGCTGAAAATATTTTGGTAATAATTGGACAACCGGAAGTAGCAGATTCTTAAAAAAAATCGTCTAAATATAATTTTTGGAATTTTTTGTTCTTGATAGTATTAAAGAAGAGTAAATTCTTTATCTGATACATATAAATATTTTACTATATCTTTAATAGATTTAGAGATAAAGAAATATAAGGTATATAATAATCTGTTATATTAGATCTCACAGCCCAAATAATGTCATGAAAACCAATTGTAAATTAAAATGTTTGTAAATGACAGATAAATGTCAGTGTCAAAAATCCAGAGACATTACTGAAGATTTTTTCTGGGAAGTATATTACGTATACCTTTCAAAAATACTGTCAATTCCGACAATGAATTGCAAACATTTCGAAAAATTAGAAGAGTAGGACAAAAAAATTCATAGAATGCATTTAAAATAAAAAAATCGAAATATAAAGTATAGAATTTTTGGTGTAGATTGTAGGTATACAAGAAATGTTAAACACAATAGGGCGCGAGCAGTCATGTGACTTTGTTGGCTTCGGCAAGCAGATATGGGGACAAATATCATAATTTTTCATTCAAAATTTAGTGATTTTCCGATTCCATGTAGTTTATTTTCCTCGACAAGTAAATTCCACACTCCTGGTGACAAATTAACTACGTAAATTTAGAAAATCTTGAACTTTTAATGAAAAATTCTAACATTTTACATCTATGTACATAATTATCATTATGACACAGCTCCCATATGTTTGTCAAGACCAACAATGTAACACCAATAACTGGAGTTGCGGAGGTATTGTGCTGGCCACAACAGACTTTTTAATTTGAGATAATCACAGGAAAAATCTTTCAGCTTGCTTATTTGCTTAATTATTTATTTGCTTGTAGATTTCTGTAATTTAATTTAACTCCGGATCATATTTAACTAATGTATGTCCCACAAGTTTTAGCACAAAGTTCAATATATTTTTTTTTTATTATAAAAAATACATTTACTTAAAAGTATTGTATTCCATATTCAAATCTTAGTCTTCCATTGACGATGATGATTCAGAACTCATTTATGTTCCAACAATCTGTACTATTAAAGCGCATTTATAGGTTGTCACAACCAGATTTAATTACTTCAAGTAATTCTTTGAATCGTATCACAAATTGTTATTCCAATTAACATGGGAACTATTATACCAGCTCTTTGTAGTTCCATGAAATATGTTCGGTATTGTTTTATAAGTATCGACCATTTCGTTCATTTCCTTCGATTTGTTCCATCCATTCTAATACCTGAATCGAATTCCTTTCCCTTGGTGAAGTCACGCATTGACTCCGGTCATCAGAGCTCCCCATAAAACTCCGAATTCAATTTGTGTGAGGTAGTAATATAATATTTTACGTCCGCAGCACGTATATCAAAGCCAGGTTCTTTGTGACGCGGTGTAGGTAGTTTAATTGGTTTGCAATGGACTGCCCATGCTGAGAAAGAGCTGCAAGTCGTTATGTTATTCATTGCAGTTCTTCAGAAAGGTTAGGGTTCAAGAATGGTATTACGAGAAAGGAGACTGCAATAACAATTAGTTTGTGATCATGTTTCTGGAGTATAATGGCCACTGCCTTTCTAAAAGTCCTGCACAATGAGGGAACTAGGATATTACTTTATGGACAAGGTATTTAAGAAGTAATTCAATAAGTCGTTATGTCTGGTATTCACATTTTATTTGTCTATCACAAATACTACTTTACCAGTCGACATAGAAATGAACTTATCTGTAATTCAAAAACCTGCATCCAACATAATTTCATACTAGCTTAAAATTTTAACTATTTATAACGGAAATTCTGACCCATCGCACTTTGGGTTTGGATTACAAGTTTCACTTCAAGTCGAGAGTGAAATCGCAATATCGTCGTAGAGTAAGATTTTGGTTATAATTAGTCAACCGGAAGTACCGTCATTTGAAGGTTTTAACAGTTTTTCTTGAAAAAACTCTGTTAAATATTATTATAACTTAAAGAATATATTATTCTCTATACGATTTGATTGCATACTTCATATTCAACACATATAGAGTTAAAGAATTATAAAAATATTAATTTTCTTAAATCAGCCAGCTATGCTAACCATGGAAAGATACGAGAGACGATTACATTGGTTTGAAAATGTCATGAGGAGAGATGAAGAATATATTGGAAGAATGAATACCTTAGTAATAGAAAGTTGAAGAAACACAGGAAAACCAGAAATACAATGAAAGGACTGTATTACAGAAGACTTGAGAGAAAAACTGAATGAGAACGACACGCAAAACAGAAATGAGCGAAAGAAGAAAATAAAAAATAGCGACCCCTAACGAATGGGAAAAGCTAAAGAAGAAGATGTCAGTGTCAAGTGCAATTTGCATAGTTTATGAAATAATTTTACTGGAAATTTACAAGAATTTTTTTGTATGGAATTTATACATAATACACAGGATTGATGGAAGGTATTGTAATGGCCACATCAGATTTTTCTTATAACTTTTATATTTATTACGAATGTATTTCAAAAATAATATAAATTCTTTGAACTGTATACTTTAAAAGAATAACAAAATTATTGCTAGAGAGGTACCATATTTTTACAAAAAAATAAATAACAACGTTTGGAAAATGCGTACTGTTGCATGTACGCAGATAATATAAGTGTACGCACATATTAAAGGAATAATTTTCATAAATGCTTTGCAAGTTAAAACCTGAGGCTCACGCTATAATAACTAAATTATGTCGTTTACAGAACATTTGCATCCACCATTTGCCAATAAGTTTTATTTCTGTATTAAAAGATATCTTTAACAGTAAGACCGAAAAATGAACTATCCAATTTTTTATAAGCTCTATATTTTTTATCAACATAGGTATGAACCTTCCGAGTGAAGTAGGTAAGTACGAAGACAGTCTCTTTCGTAATGTAGCCTCGTGAATTCCAATGGATGACGCTATATTGCGTTTTGATTTGCCATTAAACTAATCGAGTTCTGATTTGTATTAATAAATCTGAAGTGAATATTAATTCCTGATTACTTTTCTTTTATCTAAATTTATTTTACAAATAAAGCGTGGTTGTGAATGGTATAATTTTATAAGCGCAACAATTACTATTTCACGTGTAAAACAAGTTGGTCTTTTGTTTCTTGGCTAGGTAAATAAGATTCCAAATCACCTTGGACTAATTTTAAGTAAGTTCTCAAACTACAAAGATTGATCATTGTAAAAAAGACATATTCGTCTGAAAAAGCTTTGTTCATTTTGTAGAGTTTGTAGTACACCCATAGAGTTAGAAATGTGTCGTGCCATAATGAAAAGAAAGCATTTAATCTATTTGAGTAATGATAGTCGATTTGTTTGAAAAGACCTTCCGAATATGAGTTTAATTAATCACTCTTTAACAATTAAAAGCACGGTTGAAAACCCCAAAACGCCATTCTGAAGCATCCTTGATCTCATGACTACATGTGACGTGTGCTGTCACTCACACAAACACACACACACTCCCTCACATCAGAGAAAGCTTTTACCGATGCCCTTTGATAGCTGGCAACCGCGCCTCTGCTTGTCTCTTTGCATTAGGTCGTACACAGTTGCCAAATTGCATTCGACTACACAACCCTTAGGATTTTATTGACAGTGATACGCCGTTGCGATGCGCGGTGTTTTCACAACAACTCGACTGGACTGATGAAGTGGGGATTTGATTTCCGCTATTTTAACACCGTTGATGACGTCACGAATTCACAAACGAAAGCCTGTAAAGCAGTGACAAGTGGATAACAGTTTTTATAAATATAATATAGACAATGAAACTTTGCAAAATAGAATTATTGATATAGAAGGATAGTGCAACATATCCTACCGACTGCGCCAAAACAAAAACATCACTTCAAACCCTGCTTTACTTTCTCTTTTACAACCATCCTTCACTTGTTCTAGAAATTTTGGTGAGACATTTATGAGTAATATAATATCATACCAAAGTCGATAGAATGTTGGACTATTTTATTGGCTTCATTCATCCACTTTGCGCTTATTAAACTAAGCTGGTATTAAAATACTTCAAATACATTTCCCCGAAAACAAACAAATGTCTAGTAGTCAAATTCAAAACAGTGTACAGTGCTTCTGTTAGAAAAAATATGGCGATCACACTGTGCACGAGAATTAATTCTTGGCTTGAAATGAAAGCTTGGACCTATCAAGGTTTAAGCCAAACCCGAAGTACAATGGGTCAAAATTATCGTTGTGAATAACTACATGAAAATACCTTATTTTAAGCTGGCGTAAACGTGCTCAGGTATTGTTAGGCAAATTATTGCTATATGGTTTTGGTTTAAACTTAAAATGAACCTATTAGAGGGCCTTTTTAAAAAAAATAATCTTAAAGTTTAGTACATCAAATGCATATGAGATGTTGTATAAATTCAGTATACCCATATATTGATAGATATTACGAAAATTACTACTGCCCTGCGCTATAGTCTTGTGTGGCTAATAGGTGTAAATTTTTTACGAAAATGTACCGTAAAAGTTCTGTATAAAATAGCTTAGAAAAATCACGCGTCACGATACGTTGCAATACGCCACAGCACGGTACGTCACGTTACGGCTTCCGCTGTATAAATCCACCATTATATCAATTCAGTATGTAGAGAATAGAGCATAGTTTTATACTCTTTGATTGAATGAAGTTTATGTAATATAATTTCAGACTAGTGTCAGTGTACATACAATGACATCTCGACCAATGTTAAGTATCATCTTTATGTGGTTTGGAAAGCAAGTAGATAATACACTTACTGATTAGAATATATAAAGTTTCGATGGCATATGATACCTTTTTAATATTTTAATAAAATGTGAAATGACAGCAATTGAATATCCCCATTGTTTAAAACTGGAGCTGATGTTAGGCACCATCTACTGAATTGGTTAAGTGGACAAGAGTATAGTACGTTTTGGAAAATCACTCTTCAATTGTGTAGGGTTCAAATTTGATTCCTTTAGAACCATTATGGTTTTCACCTAATAAGGTATTATTGGCAGATTTCTGTACTATCAAAATTAATGTATAAAACAGCCTAATTAGCTAATATAACACTATTGCAAATGACTCTATTTATTTTATAAATATTTGCTATTTGAATCCCATCTCATTATCAATTTAAATAATGGTCCAATTTAGTCAAAACCACAACATGTAGCATCAACAACAATAAAACAATTACCACCATCATTTGATCTCTTTAAAATGTGTGCATTTTAAATGGTATGACTCGATGACTAATCGAACAGTGAGTTACCGTTTGCCAGTTCACGTTCACGATTCCCGGTTCTGGCTACGTTACCGCTCATTAAATATCCCACGTGTCAGCTTGAATTAACACGCGGACGAACACGTGCTAATTCGCCTAATCAGTTATCCACGTGACTGGAGCATATTAGCGTCGACGATATGAGTGCGTGGGTGCGAGTTCTCATGTGCTGTGGTTGGACATGCGGCTGCGGTTGGGGTAGGTTACGGGTGGTTTTTGATGGAATTTACCAACAGAGATAATTGATAATCAGATGATTGCAGGGATGAGATAATCAGGAAGGATGGACAATATTTTTGGGTTTGGGAGATAATTCTGTTACAGTCAAGGCTATTTTCAAAATCGTTAAACAATACGATAGCACTGGACCCGAGCAAACAATAGTTACAGAATGCCCAAAAAAGACTTTGAAGTATTCCGATTCAATAATCACATGGTATTATATTATTAAGGGTGGTTTTCACCAACGACAGCTAAATCTATGGTTACCTACCAATATTATAATAGATATGTTAAATCACGAGACGTTGAGCCGAGTGTTTTAATCACGCAAGTTTCATTATGAGGCTATATCTAATGTGTATCCTTCAATATTTTATCTACGACAGTTTAAATTGATCTTAAAATACATTTTTCATTTAATTTTTGACATAATGAGAAACATTGAAATGTTCATTCGTAGCCTACGTTATTAAATACGTATGAGTGATTTAATGACACTCAGTGTCATTATGAGTATAATAATGATATTCTAATTGGTGTATTAATTATCTATTAGCGCACTGTCATAGATAAATTAAATAATGTAATTTCACCAATAGTACCAGTTAGCTATCAGCCGAATGTCAAATTTTAAAATTCGATTTTGAATGAGCTACTTATTGATAGATGGATCTACTGATATTTTTGAATTTTATCAATTTACCATAAATTTTGAAAATAAATAAATAAATATATTATCGCATACTACCTTTTATTATATATCGGTAATGATGAAATATTTGTACCGTGCGCGTGCTTACCAGGTGTCATCTCACTGGCACTCATTGCCAGTGTGGAGAGTGCACCACAGGGGTCATTTTTGTGCCATTAAAATTCGAAGTAATTTTTGGCGTCGGTCGAGATCGAAGCCGGTCCCCAAAATCGCGACCAAACACTGGGGCACAGGGCCACGAGACCTTATTTGAAAATAAATTATTGTTTTAATTATTCTTGACAAATATTGCATCTGCAATTGACATTATCAGTCAACTCATTCTAATAAAATATTAAAAAAAAGTAAAAAGGGATGAGCAAAAGAACAGCAAAAAGACGGAAAGATATACGAACTAAACCAACGATAAAAAGAAGATTTTTAAATATTATGGAGAGGTATTTCAACATTATAGAAAGTAGTGGACGAAAAGAAAATTGATTTAGAAACGAAGCAGAATAATCTTTTAATTTAATTTAAATATAAAACACATTGTTAAAATAAATAGTATTTCTTACACCTGGGGAACTTGTATATTTTCCATTAATGTTTTGATTAATATTTGGTTCATGAACAGTATCAAGCGCATTCTGGAGTCAATATCATCACAAATTAATAAAGGATTATTTCTCCATTTCTCAACATCGTGGACGTTTAGAAAAAAGACAAAGAAAATGACGGATTTGATGAAGAAGACGACGATGAACTCGTCAAAAACTAAATTATTATTATTTTCTAGATTGCCCTTATAACTAGCGAAACAGATAACGGCCCGATAAATGTTTAACCCCAGATATTTCGTCGGTTACGTTAACAAATGATTTACTGTAGTTGATGAAAATGAAATATATAGTTTAGCAGTTTGTTAAATTTAACAAGAGAATAAATTGTTTTACTGTCTTTGGTGAAAGCTACCCTAAATATGAATGACGAAGCGGTGACAGAATAAGGTCAATTGCTAAATAGCTAAATTCGTGACACATCAGTCAAGTCTTATATTATTTGTATCCTCTTGCATTAAATATCTCCAGGCATCTGAAATTACCAGCCTCTAAATTTAAACCGGTCACAATTTAATACATGAAAACCCGAAAATTAGCGTCTCAATTCAAACCTCAGTCACGTCTGTACGGGGCGCGGATACGACCACTTCGGGTGCTTCCGCCTGGTGTTCGAGTCCGGTCGGGAGTGTGTTTCACCCCTGCTTGCACCCCCACTGATGTGCTGTTAATTGAAGTTTGTTTATTCCTATTTTCCGCGCGGCCCTTGCATGCTAATGCCGCGAGAACGTGGTGCACATTCTAAGCGATTGGTAATTACAGCGAATGACGGGCTTATAGACTAGACGGTGCCGTGAAGGGAATTTTGATGACATTAGAGGGAGCTTTTTTTCCTTACAATCTCTAGAATTTTTTAATGCCATCCCGGGAAGAAGTATTTAGTAAGAAGGGTTAGGTCGGACGTGACTTCTATAGTAAATACACAAGTTTTAATAGAGCAACGCTTGACATTTACGTTCTGGCGGATTTATTACTAATCGATAGGATGCTGACCTATGAGAAACCTTTCAAAAACATAAACTGCAAGTAATAGAATAATTTTCTTTTATCAATTTCGAAATACACGATAGGCAAAAACTATAAAATGAACAAGACATTCCCTTGATACAAGGCGCATACAATAATGGAGATTTTGATTACTATAAAAGCAAGGAAGACTGTTAAATTAACAAAAAGCTATAAATTATTGTTGCTTTCTAATGGGGCACCTTTGTCTAATTAACTTACTTATGCCACGTATTTTCATCTCTGGTTAAACTGGTTGATAACTGTCAATTAAAATAAAAAAATATAGCCACGATATATTGCTACCCGTCCTCCTTTCGGTAGGACGTCTTCTTTTACCCAAAATTTTCCTCCGTTCTCTTTTAAATTCACCATTACTTAATCATGAGTTGATTCACAGATCAACTATACTGATCAAATTTAATGATCAATTGATTCCATGAATCAAGGACTGATTACATCTTTGAAACCTAATTTTAACATTTATAGCTATGTCAGGATTCTGGCTGTTGCACTCATTTGTAACTTTGTCGCATACTTCTTTATCTTTATTATTATAGGAAAATATATTTTATAAATAAATTAAAAACGTGCGTATTAATACTTTTTTTAACGGAAAGTACAATTAACACGAATAGAATTGCATGACAATTATATCAACTGCCAAAAACCAAAACAAAACTGTGAATCTGTTGATCATGAATCACGATTTCTTTATTCAGAAATCAACTTGGTGAATTAGAACATATGTTGAGCTACATCATATAATAATATAGAATAATCTGTTGTAATAAATTTCGCTGCCCATACAACTCCATGGTAACCAGTTGATATATTTAAATGTTTTTAATTGACAGATAAATGCAACATGTCAGTGTCAAGAATCAACAGTTTTTTAAACATTACAGAACCATTTTTCTGGGAAATAAGTACATTTAAAATCTTTATTACCTATAAAATTATAGGTATATTAATATTACATATATCCTTAAGAAATACCGCTAATACCGTCAGTGAATATAAATAATTTTAAATATATTAGAAGAGTAGGAGAAAATTCCTTATAGAACGAAAGAATTATTTTATGTAAAAGAAATGTTAAATTCATTAATTATAACCCGAGTTCGATCCCGACTAACGCCAAACATTATTTCGAATATTAATGGCACAAAATTGACCCCTGTAGTGCACTTTTCACGGCAGCAATGAGTGCCTGTGAAGTGGGTAATCGCCCACAAAGTACAAAGATTTCATCATTTACCGATATCTGCGTACAAAGCAGATTGGTACATCCAGCAATGGGAAATATGCAGTGATGATATATTTATGTAACATAAAATGGAAATGGCGAGAGGTCACGTGTCGGCTCCATCAGTTTTTTTCTTAAACAACAAAGTATTACTTTCCACATACTAAAATAATTGTTTCTGAAACAAATAACATATTATAGTTATCTGGTATTAGTAGTATATTTATACCGGTCATCAAAATACTGTATATTCTGGATGAATAGATAGATATACAATTTTTAGGTTTACAGACATATATTTTAAATCCAAAATAAATTCTATCTTCAGTGTCATCTTTTTATCAAATACACATCCCTGGTGAAATATCTATATTGTATTCTTTTCTTTGTTGATTATCATTGTTGTATTTTTGACTAATTCTCCCCTTGTTACGGCTTCCGGGTCCGTTACAATCACGTTTTTCTTTCCGAGGTTAATGACGTGTACACAATAGCGAGCTCCACTCCACTTCGCGAAGGGAAGAATCTGATTTGAACCGAATCTGTTATGATTTTGAATTGATTTAGGTAACTTGGTAACCGCCGTAATGCGCCAAGGAGATAGAGAATTGGTATTGAGTTGTTTTATAACCGATTTGTGTGGTTCGCTGGATGCAGGTTTCCACGAATAAGGAACTTATCAAAGGGATGTCTTTCGTCTTCTATTTCTAATAATTGTTTGCACATGACTCATGTTTGATGCTCGATATAATTAGTATTTGCAACGTGTAGTTGGATTAGTAACAACATCTCGCTGTTTATTGAGTCTGGAATTAGTACATTTATTGTTTATTTAGGCATGTCGGCGCCTCGAGAAATTAATACGGCTTAACACTGCCGCACAAGACACAAGCTTTCAAGAACGAGCTACTCCACCAAATTTCGCACTATGATCCTGTATACAACTTCGTGGAAGCGTGTAAAGTTTATAATACATTCAACGGAGAACACGGAATATTAAGAAAATATTAATAAATAAGTGTTTTAACAAAAAAATCTGTATAAACTTTATTATTTAGTTCATAAAAGGCAACAAACTAAAATAATGTTATACTCATATAACAGTACTGCAATAACAAATAAATAACTATTTATAATCTTTTCTAAATTATAGTTTCAAAAATAATATTTCAACTTGTTATTTTTGTTAGTCAAAATTCTGTTTAGAAATAGTTATCATCTTTTATTAACTGACTGTTTAGTCTAGCTGTCAGAGACATTGGACAGTTATAAAGTCTAGAAATTATTGCAAGCCTATGTGCATGGTTGATATTTTGATATGGAAGTCATATGATACCCTCTTCAACCCGGCAGAGATAATCTTCTCACGGAGGTAACGCTCTGCTTTAGATAATCGATCTTAGACACTCATGTCGACGAGACATGTAGTCTGCGTTTTAGTTTCTGGCGCAGGCTAAACGCCTGCCTGCTGAGTTACAATGTAACTATTTAGTTTATTTGATGTAGTTATGTTTAGTTTAGCAATCAATAATAATAATAATAATAATAAGATTAATAGTTTATAATTGATTATTGTTAGTGTAAATATGTATAAATAAAGAAGTTAGTAATATTAATATTGTCTGTGTCCATAATGTAAGTCATCATCATCGGTCATCAAAGTTAAGTGTAAGTGTATGTGTGTTCGTCCTTCAGTTAATCAAGTCGTGGTCATCATTAGAGCTTCTGTAACACCCCCTCGTTTTACAGTACCTATTTTATGTATCTAGGACGAAAAGTGACTCTGCCGAAGAAAATGGGTAGTACATAATCATTTATCCCTTTTTAAAAACATGGATGGTTTAAACAACCACTAAAAAACCGAGCATAAGTTACATCTAGTTTAAACCTGTCTATACGTAGACCAAGTGTAAACTAGATCGGCTGTAAGTATTTTTCTCCATCTTTAAATTCATACATATTCATCTCTCTTCCCTCGTTTGTCGTTGTGTCTGAAGTGACGTGACACGACATGACGTGATGAGAGCACACGTCACTAGGGTTCTGGTGAGGCACAACATCACGGTGCTAGAGAAGGGCGCGGAAAGAGGTGTCTCCTGGTTAATTAATGTCGAGAATATCATCTTACAACTCTGATAAATGGTGTGAATTGTACGCTGTGGCTTGTTGAGAGCTATAGGGTAGAAGGGATGGAAATCAGTGCGTGATTCTTTCAGGAAGAGGAGGATGAAGAAGTTAAAATTATTGTAAAAAATATAAGATTTGAAATAAATCAGAAATTTCGCTATTGTGTAATGAATGTGTTCAAAGCTGATACAAAGTGTAATGCCGCCATAAAGATGGCGAAGAAATCAATAAGAATTAAGTCCATTCGTTCTCTCGCAGTTGGCAGTGGCGAGTATATCAGCCCTCTATTCATTTTACACCCCCAATAAATTTAACCGATGTTCAATTATTTTTATCGGCGTGTCTTTGTGTAGTATATGAGAGTCGGACCGCAGTTTACTGCGCTTGAAATGGAGCCGTTGTAAAGACTGGTTCACACGTGCGTTTTATAACAGTGAACACATGTTGAGCAGAGCTTAACGTCTACCGGTCACATTAACCAGAAAACACGGAAGATCCACTGGATTATTGCCTACATTTTCTCGCTAGGAGATGAAAATTCGAAGAGAAGATAGAAATATTTTTACACCAACGTGCCAAATATCAAATTTAAAGTTAATGCCGCGCTTTTACATCATATTCTTTCTCTAAATTCATTAAATATGAGTACGAGGGAAGACCAGTTCATTTTCCCCTGAAAAACAAAAGCACGTCTAGTTTAAACTAGGGGTAAACGTCCTCTAAATTTTAGACTAGATTTAAACTAGGTTTAAGTCAACCGCTACTACGAATAAGAAAAAACTTTAGTCCTAAGATAGACCTGGTTTAAACCAGGTCAGAAATATTATGATACGGTTGTTTCGATTAAAACTGAGTAAGAAGAAATATCAAGAAAGGTTGAATTAATTATCCTAATGCCTGTTAACATATTGCCACATGATAGCTCAAGGCCCTGTGTCAATCAAACACCTACACACCTCTGGTATTGTAGGTGTGACAATGATATATCTTATGAATATGGCGTGTGTGTTTAGCGAGTGTGACACTCGTTGTAGTTTTGGTGGTTTCCGGCGGGGCTTTGTGCCACTTCCGGTTGATTTACGGCGCGAGATGCTTTTGTTTACGCGCTGGTTAGCCGGACAGCTAGAACCCAGACACTAGTGTGCGTTTGTGGCGTTGTAT
Organism: Harpalus rufipes; assembly: GCA_951394225.1. NCBI lineage: Eukaryota > Metazoa > Arthropoda > Insecta > Coleoptera > Carabidae > Harpalus > Harpalus rufipes. Next base: position 906,796 of record OX596280.1, read on the forward strand.
ACCAAGGATTTGTACGAAGTAAGAATAAATGTCCAATACACATATTAGCGGCGATATTGATACAATTTATAAAACCGTTATTTTCCTAGTAAACTACTATCATAAAAACATAAGCCACCTAAACATAATTCTATCGTAGGTTTTCTAACACCATGGCATTTTCCTATGAGGTCATAGCATGACTTCATAGTGACTATCTATCCTTTTCGCACCATTATGAGATTGAATACATTTTGTCAGATTAATGTGTCTCGTTAAATAATTCTATATCTAAGTAGGAGCGAACTGGTGATATGTTGTTGTATTTTTATCTACTTACGCAAGAAGTGTACCAAGCGTGAAGGCCGTTAAGTTTTATTTAGATTTTATGTGAATTTTTGCTCAACAATAAGAAAGAAAAATTGCTTTAGGAAAAGTAAAAATGTACGAGCTCAAGCTTATAATAGGTAGGCCGGTTTACATTTTCAACATATTATTCATAAAACGCAAATGGTGACAAATTTCTACAAATTCGACTAGTTTAAAGCATAAATTTTTACAAAAAAGGTAGGTTTCATTGTACGCATTGGATGCCGATCGAAATACGAGCATGAACCAAATATAAACGAGACTAATTTTTTTTTTAATTCTGGGTTTATTTTAAAAAGTATTTTTTCTACATATTGGGAGCTTTTTACTCCCTTCATCGTAGAAAATAGCGGGGCCTTCACATATCCATTGGAGCATAAAATCCTCCACCGCACGGTCGTCGTCGAATCGATGGCCTCCCATCGCTTCTTTGAGGGGCCCAAGTCACATGGTGACAAGTCGGGATTGTAGCGTGGATGTTCCAACGTTTCCCAGCCAATTCTGTTCCATTTTTGCTTCGTAATGTTTGCTTGAAGCTAAATGACATTTTTGACAGTTTGCGTTTTTCTTTTCCTTCGATAGGACAATTTTGCGGCATCCAGTAAGTTGCAATAATATTGCGCATTAAATGTGCGTTGATCATTATGCGTTTATCTGTCTTCATGAGATTCCGAACCGTCTCGATGTTAACTTCGGTAATGCTCATCCTTTGGCGACAATCGTGGCTCTGATTCTCACCCTTCAGAGAACTCCTTATGCCAAGCAAAGACACGGGTCTTTAAAAACGTGTTGTCCCCGCACCGGACCTTTAACCTCCGCAAAATTTCGGTTGGACTTACGCCTTCCTTGGCCAAAAACTTGATAATAATCCGTTACTCCACGGAGATATGCCCTTTTTGTTCGCTCATGGTTTTATTTAATATTAAAGAGACCTAAGCGAATAGGGGTCATGTCTACCCCCTTCCTAACAGCCCAAGCTACCTGCTAATCACCCATCATTTGGCCCACAGTTTTTTTTTTAAGTTTTAAGTCTATATTTAAAGTAGCCGAAAGAATTTTGTAGAAATTTCTCATATTATAAGCCCTACATTTGCGGATGCTGTTTGTAGAATATAACAAAAAAAATTCGCAATATATATTTTTGTCTTCGTGTGAAATCTGCCATTCTCTTGGTATGTTTACTTATATTCCATATTTACTGAGCGTATATATGACAGGTACAGAAATAAATTAAACTCAATCAATATTTGTAGAACACTCTACATCCGACTTCGACAAGTATCAAAATCAATAAAGAATTTTTGTTCAGTCTTTGTAATTGAAATTGAGACAATGACTGGAATCGACGATTGAAGTTATTAATTACAAGGAAACAAACTTACGAATATAGATTACTTTTCACGGTTCATAGTTTCATAATATGAATGCTATAAATTTGACAAGAAATGTGTTATATTCTGTGCTATTTTGAAGCATAAAACAATACAAAATATGTGATTTTGACATTTGTTTTTGATCATTAATAAAAACATCATATTCTCCATAAATTTCTGTGATATCGAGTGTCGTTAACCAATTTTAACGATGTGATTTAAAGAAAAACAATTTCAATTGCAATCCATCATTAACACGTGATAAATAATTGATAAATATTACAGATTATCATATGAAATCAATAAAAATTAGGCTATTTTACCAACCTTGCAATCTGCTGACTTGTAGACAAAATTCTTTGATTATTATTATAGTTCTGAAAGTTTGTATAGTTTTTCACAACACTATTACAGTTTATCACGAGCTATAAACAAATATTAAACACTAAAACACTATAAAATTTGTTGCTGTCATTAGAAACACTAGTACACTATTCAATATTTATTTAACAACTGCCTGATTTATTAATGCATATCAAGCGCGGCGTTTAAACTGAAATGAACTTGTTTAAACAATAAGTGAAAACATGAAAAATGTTTTGTTTTGTAAAATATAAGTCAACATTATGTATTTATGTAATAAATAATAATGTTATATTATAAATATATTTGTTTATGCAAAGTCTGTACGTAAACGAAGCAAATACTATTTTTTTTTTTGTAGAAATTTATGATAATTGTATTATCTGGAATTCTTTATTGTATATTCCCTTTTTTATGAATAGATTTTGCCCGTAGGGCTTCCATTATTAAATAAATAAAATTTTATATAGAATATTGTCAATATAAATAGTATTTTTAATTAAATATTGCACCAATTAAATTTGTAAATAATGGAATGATATATAAATTTGATTTTATATTTAATATTAACGACTGGTTTACTTTTGTAATAAACTGAAATATCCGTATGAATATAACATTTTTTTTATTGATTAATTAAAGTGGTTGAATAGCGCTTTTATATATAGTTATGAAGAGCTTCATAAAAGCGCTTTTATTATAAAAGTGTGCTGGTAATACGGGCCATTGTATTTAGAATGTTACGGCTCAAATAAATGAGCATCAAAATGAATACGAGGGAGTAACACGCACTATTGGTAAACGAATCAAAAAATCTATTCTGGCCAGCATAATACCTCTCGCCACTTCCGTTTTTGGTTAGTGTAAGTCTTTTATTTAAATTATTTTCTTACCTTAATATTTTTGTGTCTCTAAAATTGAATTTATGTATGTACATTTGGTAATATTTGTATTCTTGTTTGAATTTCTTGTATGTTCCGATAATCGGGTCTTTAAATATCTTCGGATTTGTCCAATGTATAATTTATCACAGTCTAAACATGGGATTTTGTAAACAACATTTGATCTATTCATCGTTTCGATAGGATGTTTGGTATTATTGTATAAATCTCCTACTGTTTTGTATTGTTTGAAAGTAATATTTGGCAGTTATTGTGTTATTGTCTTTTTAATTGTGTATGTAAGGGATTGTGTAGTGTTTCTCGTTGTTTAATACAGGGTTGTTGGTATAAATCTGATTGTTGTTAGGTATTCTGTTGATGAGGGTCTTGGGATAGTTGTTCTCTTGTTGTTGTTGTATTACTTATTTTTTACATATTCATGTAGGCATGGAGTTGTAAGTTTGAGGGCTCTATTTTTTAGGTTAGTTGCTACATTTACTAACTGATGAGGCGAATGGTTGGACGTATAATTTAAAATTCTTATGGTCAATGTTATTTTTTTGTACCATTGTGTGTGAATCGATTCATCCCCGTTTCTTAGGCCCGTTGAAAACTGGTCTCAAATTTTAAGCATCATTCCGTGTACTCCATATACATGAAAATGTGTCAAATTATGGGTTTGGGTCAACCCACATTTAAGTATGTAGGTATCAAATATAATCACCCATATATTTCCTAAATATTCATCATGGTTGTAGCAATAAATGTACACTTTCTACCGCTTCCTACCCTTATAGTATGGTCGTAGTACATTCCCTTAAGTGTAAATCGAAAGAGTCCCTCACAATTCGTGGAATGCATCGCCGTACCGGCAGTAAACATTTACAGCCTCTAATTCCGGACGGCAATAACATGGACAGCCGGCTCAGGCTCGGCTCCGGTATACCGACTCCGGGTAGATAAAATACTAGATATTAAAGGTAATAATAATTCCCTCGCCTGTTCGCCTGCGGTCTACCGTTTACCCGACATGCCTACACGATATGGCCTCATTAAACACAACAAGGGCGAAGAAATGAATTCGCATTATTAATATTAACATCCAAAGGAAATATCATAGAAATTTAATAATTCATATTTATATCCACCATTCTTTCCTTCCTCCAATATTTTTAAATATTGTTTAATTAAGACTAAAACTAATACAATTACCCTTTAACCTTAAAATAATAAAATAAGCTAATTACGTATTTCGAGAACTAAGTTCTCATCGTCAGTATTACAAATTTAAGCAGAGTAGTTAAGATTATTCAACATGTAAACCATGCCAGAGGCCTAATAACTCTGAACAAACAAGAGAGAGAGAGAACTGGCATCATATAGGGATGGGAGTCACAGGTGAATGAATACCAATTATAAATTAAGATTTAGCGTCCAATTTAAACGTCCTATAAAATTTAAGTTAATATTAAATCGAATAGTTTAGAATTTGGTATGGGACCGAGATCCGCGTTCATCAAATTATTTTTAAATTTATTTATTATTAGCTCTCATATGCATCTAAATATCTATCATTATTAATATGTTTTAAAAGTTTAATATAAGAATTGTTAATTTTGTGATTATTAATGAACATGTTGAGCCACGCTAGATTTATCGGGATTACCGCTTTTTAGATGATAAAAATGTTCTTTAAACCGAGTGTCAAATTGTCTTTTAGTTTGCCCGATGTAAACTTTATTACAATCATTGCAGTTAATTTTATAAATACTGGATTTTTTGTTAGTATCTATTTTATCTTTAGGATTATCTAATAAAGATTTAATGGTATTACTTGATTTGTAAGTTACGGTTAAATTTTGATTTTGAAAAATTTTATTTAAATTTTTAGAAGCGTTATCGTACGGTAGTGCTATGCATTTATTATTATTTTTATTATTAAATGGTGTTAATGTTGTAAAATTAAAAACGGATTGGCGATGTTTAAATTTATGAAACCGTTATATTTAGCTATTTCTTTAATATAGTTTCAATATTAAATCGTTTTTTGTTTAAAGGAAACTTTGTTAATCTGTTTATTAAAAAATTGAACGATGCTAATTTATGTTGCCAGAAATGATTGGAGTCAGCAGTTATAAATCTGTTAGTGTTAGTGAATTTCCTGTAAATATCAAACTCTAGTTTATTTTTGTTTCGCATAACCAGTACGTCCAGAAATGGTAGTTGTTTTTTGGTTTCGTTTTCAATAGTAAATTTAATTGATAAGGAAACTGAATTTAAACTGTCTAGAAACATTTTCAAATCGCAATTTTTGGTATTAACTATGGCTATTAGCTTATTTTATTATTTTAAGGTTAAGGGGTAATTGTATTAGTTTTAGTTATAATTTAACCTTAAACTCCTCCGATTATTATGATTAATTAAGGTCGAACAAACATTCGCAATATAATTTCAAAAGATAGATAGATCAATTAAAAATTTTCATATTCGAAATAAATCTACCGTGATCTTCGTATATAACAGAATTTTCCGTATGTGCCTCCATGTATACTTTGTGCTTACAATGTAAGGCATTAAGAATAAATTAATCCCCGAACAGATCAGATATCCGTTAATCCTTGTACGAATAACGCTTAATTTATTTGTGTGATAACAACACATATCTGGGGTGCTAATCCAAGTGCCGGAGTTTTTACTAGGTCGGCTCCGGTGTTCCTGCGTTCCGGGCCAGGGCTCCGGCTGCGGACTCCGTGCCGAAAAAGCGATAAGGTGAAATGTGGTATTATCTTACACTTGGCAGAACTGAAATATTTAACAGGGACATTTATCACGGTGAGGGTTTAATGTTGGCAACGCCACATAAATTCAGGAGCTCCGCTTTTCCAGCGATACCCCACCACGATAGTTTTTATGCAATGCAAATCATATTTATTTGTAACAGGGAAAGATCTTTTCTACAGGGGAATTTTCGGCCAAAATATATCACACATAAAAAAAACAGTTTATCCACTGATATTTCATAAAATAATTTAAAACTTAGCACTAAGGACAGTTCATTTAACCTTACAAAAAGTATTTGTAAGTTTAGTGACCTCTGTGGTGCACTTTGCATGCCAGCAATGAGTGCCCGTAAGGTAACGTGTGGTAAACGCCCACACGGAACAAATGTCATCATCATTACCGAAATCTGTATACAATGCAGAATGACACACCCAGCAATGGGTCAACAGGAGTGTGGAATTTACTTGTTGAGGAAAATAAACCACATGGAATTGGAAAATCACTAAATTTAAAATGAAAAATTGTGATATTTGACGTCTATGTATATAATTACAAGCTATCATTCTGACACGGGCCCCCATATCTGCTTGTCAAGGCCAACAAAGTTACATGACTGTTCGCGCCCTATTGTATTTAACATTTCTATTATACCTACACTCTACACCAAAAATTATACATATATCTATTCTTTATATTCAGATTTTTAACTTTAAATTCATTGTATGAAGAAATTTTCTCCTATTCTTCAAATATTTCGAAATGTTTCCAATTCATTGTCAGGATTGACAGTATTTTTGAAGGGTATATGTAATATACCTATAATTTTAAATATTTAACTATTCATAAGAAATAATATAATGTATGTACTTTTCAGAAAAAAATCTTTAGTAATGTCTCTGGATTTTTGACACTGACATTTATATGTAATCAGATAGAGAATTTACTCTTCTTTTACCAGAAAGAACAAAAAATTTCATAAAATAATATTTAGAACATATTTTTTTTAAGAATCTGCTACTTCTGGTTGTCCAATTATTACCAAAACCTTTTCAACTCTTCCCAATTGAGAAATACATAGTTAAATAGAGAGACATCATTGTGAAAATATTAAAATCGGATTGTAGGGATCTTAAAAAGTACTTCTCTTAGCGAGAGGTAATAAAAAGTGGTTCAAACATTCTAAATGACCAAGTAGATTTACTTCATTGTCATGAATTATATGACGGACTGAGGAGGTGCCAAATATCAACATAGATGATTTGGTGGTACTTATTTTGAGACCGTTTTCATTTACCGGCGTAACGAGTTCATCAAGATCATTGTTAATTTTTTCACAACTTTCATGGAGCTCAGATGGATCGATGGTTGCCATAAATTATCACCAGCATACGAGTTCACTGAATAAAAATTAAGAATTGATGGCATAGAAAAAGTGGTCCTTTTAAAATGCTGATTGTGCTTGTTTATTGTTGTGTTTTGACTAAGAAAATCGTTTTGCGTTTTGTGGATTGATTCGGCAATGAGCAATTTCCCGCTAATTTTCCGAGTAAGGGCGTGTGTTTTCGATTTCCCTGTTTCGACATCGTTTAATAATGACGAGAGCCTGTGATTAATGGCAGCGAGACGCCGAGAACCAGAACCAGCCACTGCGAAATAAAGAAGGATGATGTGGCTGTATCGTTATGAATATTTTGATTTATGGACTCCCAACACACCGCAAATTTTAAATTTCCCATTCGATATTTTGTGCCTCAATGCCCATTACGAGTATTTATTTACAGGTTTTATTAGTCAAGGCTTATAAGAATTTGTACTAATAAAATACAATTATGTACCCTGTTCTCGTCAACAAAGGAAAGAATATGTTTAATATTCTATTGTACCATTAAAGGAATAATCATTTATCACATCATTTGCATTACAAAGCTTTCAATAAATAACATGCATTCATACAATTCAAGTACATTTCTTTACAATATGACCAATAATAAATCAATATGCTATGCTTATTTATATATAATAGAAATAATATACAACATTATCGACTTTGCAGTATAAATTTGAAAATCATGTTTATAAACCAGAGGTTGCAAAGTTTAAAATGACATCATACGAATTTATATTCGTTTTATTTACATTACTAATGTATGCGTTCATATCCTTAGTAGCTGTTTATTATAAATTTATCTACTGTTACAATTTCGTTCCTTCTTATGTTCTATGAAATCTTGGCAAAATGCTACGAGAAGTTACTTTTAAAGTTTCTAGGAATTTTGCATGCTGACACTTGTACGACCAAAACCTGTACACCAGCATTTACACGATGAAACATTTCTACGTGTTAAAATTTCAAAACCAAATACTTTAATGGGCTTCTTTTATCTTAATATTTTTACGATGATGGCTGTATGTGTGTGTGTGGATGTTTGTGCGGATGTATATATATATATATATATATATATATATATATATATATATATATATATATATATATATATATATATAAATATGTGTGTGTATGTGTAAGGGGGATGACGATTTCTCAAAAACTATAATATCTGTTTAACTATGTATTTCTCACTCGGGAAGAGCTGTAAAGGTTTTGGTAATAATTAGACAACCAGAAGTAGCAGATTCTTAAGTAAATTCCACACTCCTGGTGATAAATTAACTACGTGAATTTAGAATATCTTGAATTTTTTAATGAAAAAATCTGATATTTGACATCTATGTACATAATTACTAATTGTCATTCGGACACGGGCCCTCATATCTGCTTGTGAAGTAGCGAGAGGTATTTTGCTGGCCACAACGCTACAACTGATTTTTCTAGAAGCACACGAGATACAAAAGGCTATTAAAAATGGTTCAAACGTCCCAAATGACCTAGTAAATTTAGTTCATTCTGATGGCTGACAAATTCTAATTGATTTTTTTTTTCATCTAATCTTGTTACGATTAACAGATGTTAATGTAGTATGTACATCTTCCGAAGAAGGCCTAAGAACCCGAAATCGATTAAGTTTAATAAATCCTATTTGTGAAACTTACATCAAGTGTTTCTTTAATTATTTTTCATTTTTATTACAACAAAATAATATTTCATAATTTTCCTTCTAAATTTAATTTATAATTATTGAAGTTTACTATTTCTTTGTCATGATAGAGCTTCTATATTCTCGAAAATTTTGGGTAGCACCTCGAATATCATAATTGTTAAAATATGCATAAAATGATTGACAAGCCCACCATTGGGTAACAAACCATGATGTTCCATTTTTATTATTAGCTAATAATGTTACATTTTTGTGTTAAACTTGTCCATCAAATCTTTGGCACGCATTTCTATGCATCTCAAGCTTTCCGGTCCACTTGCCGCGAAAAAGATACTATCTCCTGATTTTTAACTCCACACATCAAATTACCATGCGTATGAATCGTAAAATAAAATTAGAAATCTATTTTCTCTGTTGGCGAGAACGCAATATAAACTATAGAATTTAATTTTAACATTCTGGTGTAGAAAGATTCGCATCAGGTTGATAAACAATGTTATTACTTTATTTACATAATTAACATATTCTTCCCTTCATAAATGTCGAGGGAAGTTATTACTATCATGTTTATTATAAGGATTAGAAACTGTTTATGTAGAGTTAAATAAATTTAAACTTACGTTTACTGGCCTTTGAACTTGGGTAGTGTTTCAATAGTACGTACCTGAAATAAACGAAAATAAATAAAATTTGTATATATATATATACTTAAAACATAAAAACGGCAGATACATTACACTGTATATAGAACATGTCGCAAATAATTGAAGACATACATTATTATTAGCGTATAAAAATTGTTTTAACTTAGTTTTAAATTGTTTGCAGGATTTCGAGTTTTATTGCTCTCTGGTAGTTTATTGAAAAATGATAGACCAACCCTATCTGGAGAATATTTGACGACTTTAACTCTAGATTTAGGATTACGGAAGTCATTTTTATTTCTAGTTTGGTACTCATGAATATCTGAGTTGAGTTTGAATTTAATTCTATTTTGAAATATATAAAGACAAATGTCGAGTATATAGACACTTAATACCGTAGTTTATTATTGACTCTACAGATGCAAGGTAGAATATTAGTAATTGTTTAAGTTCAAATGTTCCTTCAAATGCCATATATGATAGCATATGGCGTTTAATTTACTAATTAGATTATCGTTGTCAACTTTTGTAGTTCACACACGTAAAAGTTTCCATTCTTTGGCAAAATAAATAGAAATAATTTATAATGTTTGTTGCAGCGGTAAAATTCTTCTCATAAAATTTCATTCGTGTGTATAATAACCTCAGCATTTCGCCATAAACTGTACTATCAAACTTTTGTAATATTCCGTCTGCAACTTCTGTATTGACAACTTTTTACTCTCTACATTTATTGTGAAATCAATTCTTGTAGGTCCGCAACACACCGCTAAAATCCAAACCGCCATCACATACGCAAACATATTAATATTCATATGTCGCTTCGTATATCACATTTGTAACTAAATACAAGGGATTTGGAGTGTGCTATCTCCGTCTTGGATGCAGGATAGGTGTATGTCTGTCGCACTAATCAAGGGATCATTATTAAGGGATTTGCAGGATTGAGTAACGTGGCCTTGAACCCGGTAGGATGTTACTGCAGGAATTTGCATATGTACACAGAGCAAGATTAACTAAGTTAAAAATCATTCCAGAGATGAATAATTTTATTTAAGCTAACCACATTTCAAATAAAATTTTGCAAATTGCATTTTCTAATTTTGTTTTACATACACTAGCAGTTGTTATAAACCAAAACATAATACGACGTTTCGGCAGCATGAACAAATGCCTTCTTCAGGGAATAAACAACAAATATATAAATAAATAATAACAAAAACATTAGCAACATTTAATATAAGAAGCCAGATTGAGAATTTAATTACCTTTATTATTTATAGTATGTAACAAATTTTCAAAATATAATATTTAGAATTTTTTTTAGAAACTACCACTTCCGGTTGTCCAATTGTTACCAGAACCTATTCAACTCTTCCCATTACTGTTAGATTGAGGAATCCGTAGTTACACAGGTCTTTAGTCTTATAGAATTTGACAAATCGTACCTTCAACGACCTCACACACACACACACACACATCCCCCCACACACACACACACACACACACACACACACACACACACACACACAGAGAGAGAGAAAGACATCATCGTAAAAATGTTATAATTGGATTCGGGGGACCTTAAAACGTGCTTATTCGCTAAAATCTGGGTATGAGATTTTTAACAGAGAGGTAAAAATATTGTAACACGTCGTCCAAAACGATGTATTATTGGAAATAATATAACTAGTTATATATCGTTTCTGCTTTCAAGATTTACCGCAAGCCATTTCCATGCAATGTAATGTTTTTGAATCTTTTATTTAAGGAATATTGCTGGAGATAATGTATTTTGTAATGCAAATGGTATTGTAAAACAGGGTGTATTCCAATCTCAATAAATAGTTGTTGAATAAGGCTCAAGTGTCGTAGGAAGTAGGTGTAATAAAAACTGTCTGTATAGGGGTAAGGCAATTACACGGCTAATTCCACCCTTAGACCTTTACGCATTCCTTCCTTGCAAACCTCAAAGCTGACGTTAGGCTCTACTTGCTCTGCAGAAAAATTCCATACGCAGCCCCGGACCAAACAAAGACACGAAAACAGAAAACGTAAGCGAAATAAAAATACTAGAGAACAGATAAAGAGGACAACAGAGCTCCGCAAGACAAAGAAAATACGAGAGAACGCAAAAAGACACAGAATATCCCAGACGTGATCCGGGTACGAACACCTACAGGGAGGCATTACCAGCCAACGGATAAAGAATTCACGGGAACGAGAACGAGGGTCCTGAGACGACACCGACTCACCAAATGAAAAAATCAAATATTGAAACGTATAGCCCGAGATTAATATGTAAACACACAACAACTGGCGCCATTTTACAACCAATTACTTTTTCATCATCAGAGGGTGAAGTAAGACAGGCACTGACATTCAAAAGTGATCACAATCCATTAGAAAACGTCCGCACTGGTTGGAAAAGTCATTTGCATTAAAACTAACCCGTCATGCTGAAGAAATTAGCAACACAAACTCTACGTCTGTCAACATCTTCCAAAGAATATTTAATCGTTAAAGTCTCGACGGATTAGGAATTGCGAATCCCAAAAATAAAATTAGTATATATTTATATAATTAAAAAACCAACATCAGGCGATTGTATTCTTCAGTTTGAAAAATATTGGGACTCACAGTATAACATACGACTTATTTAAAATACAGGTGTACATTTTAAATGGGCCACTATTCCTATCTCGAGAACTATAAGAGCTACAAAGAATGGTTAAATGGGCAAACAATTTCTATTTCACAAAATACGTTAGCTAACTTTTTTATTTTAAATGAGAATATATAGTATATTGTGTTATTAGGAGTAAAAATGATACACATAATATTTTTTCTTCAAACGTAGATATTTAAAGAAAAATATCTACTATAGTCGTTACATTTTACGTAAATTACGTTTGCGATTTCAATTGCCCTGTAGCTAGGGATACTTATTTGTTCACTTTTTGTTATAAATATTAATATATATATAAATAAAAACTGTGCAATTTTATATCCTTGTGTGCAATTATGTCGAAATTTGAAGTATTATAATATACGCCCCCTGAAGTTGTTTATTTGGATGGAAATCTAACAGTGTGGCTCAAAGGTATGTCCAGGAATCACTACAAAACAATATAAACTTTTCTTATCACTTGAATTCTAAGTATTCTTATGTTCATTACCGTCCCTGTAATTGTAATCTGTAAGTCTATCTCACAAGAATCCTTCCAGAAATGTATCCAACAATGGCGGGACCCACTTCGTATATTGAGTCCTCAAATATGATACAAAGAATCGCGGAAATACGGTTTGTATTCTGAAGATTCACCAGTATTAAACCCTTAATAAATTCACAACCTTCCTATGTCTTTACTGTATATTCTTCCTTCTGGTCATGACCTACACCCAGGAGGAGTTTATTTACACGCCTCCAGGCCTTAGGGCGACCCCAATTCGTACACCTGTCCATGTACTGTCCGCCTAGTCTAACCCTGTCCCTCGTTCAATCTGATTAACCTAATAAGATCAATACCATAGGCAGCTCGTGCAACTCCAACACAGTGCCGAATACAGACACAGGGGTGACCATAACTGACAGAAGAGGTGGTGACTTTATCAGGTTGAGGTGATTCGAATGTGCTGGATGATGACTTAAACAGTTGTCGACCAGTGCAACTGCATTAATGCAAAGTGGTTATCAAACGAAAATCTACAAGGATTGATGTATCACTGATAATTAAATTGATTATTTCTAAAAGGACACTAGTCATAATTCCTAACTGGGCATTGCTTTATTTGGAGAAATCTAAAATGAATAATTATCAGTTTAGGCATTTCTCAAATTTAACGGTTTAGTAAATAATATTCTCTATTTTATTTTTCTCTATATATTTATTTATTTAACCAAGTCATGGAGAGAGAAGAGAAGAGTTAATAGCAAATAAATGAAGCAGGGTAATTAATGGCGCAAAAACCACTTCGTGGAGATGGAGACGAAGTGCTAAGTGGTGCTCGAGTAAAAATCTTTGTGGAAAAAGTAAAAGCGACGGGTTATCGACCCTTGTCATATTGTGGTTTTTATCTCAACTACATTAATTGTTACTTTCATATTGGAAGATAAATTACACGCTAAAACGAAACGGACGGAGAGAAGCCGACATTTCATTACACATATCATAGATGAACAAGGATAAATAATAATTTATAAGTTGCTTACTACATTTGGTTATTATTTTCAAATTTTGCGACAAATAGAATATACTGGTATGCGAAGAGTGTCGCAAGGATTCAAAATATCCAAAATATTACTTTAATCGAGCAAATGTTAGAATATATTAATTATATTTAAAAACGTTATATATATATATATATATATATATATATATATATATATATATATATATATATATATATATATATGTATTATGCTTCACGTAATTTGTAAATACGAGGGCAATTTATAAATAAATCTATCTAGCTATTAAAGAAGACACATTGAACTTGAACAATACTTAATTTTTCAACACCTTCAACACTAACACACTTTTCCTAACGTTTCTACAACTATGCTATTCCAAAAACAAAATATTTTCTTGGAAGATCTGCAAAATAACTGTCAACAGCATGCATAAACTCCTCGACTGATTCAAATCTTCATCTTTATTCATATTTTTAAATGAAAAATAAGTCACTAGGTGCTAAATCGCAGTCCCTGATGTTTTCAACTTCACGCGCTTTGTGAACCTTGCAATTGTCATGCAACAACAATTTTTTTTGTTTGTATGAATTCGCACGATTTTCTTCCAGGGCAATAATATATAATAACTTTTCCCTGAAGATTGTGTCTTAGCCTTTTTGGGCGGAAGGGAGCCCATATGAACCTCGTCATGGATTCTTTTTTGGTAGGCGGGTTCCAGTGATATATCAATGTTTCATCTCCAGTCATAATCTTCGAGAAAAAGTCGCTGTCATCTTCCAAAACAGTAAAATTTTCTTACGAAATTTGTTTCCTTGTCTGTTTCTGCTCCGGTGTAAGCAGTCTGGATATCCTCTGTGAAGACACCTTCCTCATACCCAAATTATCATGCAAAATTACCAAACACTGGTTTCAGATAAATATATTTCCTACCATTCTAAATTACATTTAATGAATGCTGTAATACACTTGATTATTTCTGAATAAAGACAATTTTGAATGAAGGCCATATATGGAAAATATATTATCTTAAATTTTGCGATTACAGTGCCATGTATATTTAATTAAAACCCTATATGAGACAAGAGACAATAGTCCATTCCAGCTATAAAGAAATCCAATTAAGCTGCATCGATGAAAAGTTTTATTTCTATATTCCTAGTCCGGAGTCCACATATGTAGCTGGAGCAATGTGAGATATGCTTTAATTGCTTGGCATTCCAGACACCGGTATGTCCGTGGACGCCTGGATCATTTCAGGAACGCCGGGAGACGTCGGGACAATGAGTGTCCTGCCACACACGATGTATTCATATCAGGATCATAGTCACATGTTGATGCTCATTCTAATTTGTACACTGGATACTAGATGCTGAATACATTGTAAGGTACGAATAGAAGATAAATGATGGTATTAGAGACTATAGGTTTGCAACTTGTGGGAACAATTCGTTGCACCTGATACCAATGAGTTAATAGCCTAGATATTTCAGAAATTATAAACAATTGAATATCCTTTCTTCTTTATTCATAGTAAGGGTGAATTAAGTCAACAATCTTGGTGGTTCTTTGGTTTGTTGTTGATGGAACGCTTGTGTTTTTGCGGACGGAGTAATCTGTATGTAGGGGTGGTGGACTCAGCGTTTTTAGAATTCCCTTTGGGGTGCTTGGCCTTGTGCTTGCGATGCAAGTCAGCGCTGCTGGTGTAATTATCACGAATTGGATCCAATAGTCGTGGATCGTGCGCTGCATAGGACACCGCATACCCACTGCATACGCCAATGGGTAATTGTGTCGCCATATAACGCAAACTACCCATTAACTACCTTTCTTCACAAGCTGTAACCACTATATGCAGTTAAGACAGGCATTAGTGTAGTACAACACCTACTAACAAGATATCATAAAATGAGATGAGACGGTTTTTAAATGTTTTTGTACTTATATCTGTTATTGGGCCTTCTATACTACTTTTTTTTCTTCCACAACACTATTAATAACAAATATGATAATTCTTTTGGGTTTAGGAAATGTTATTTATGTCAAAAAATCAAGTACTAACTTCATACTTGTATAGATTACAATACCATAAACTATTCTGTTTTTAATATTGTATAGGAAACAATATTGTTTTCAATATTTTACGCAGCTTCTTTTAGATTTTGTAAAGAACTTTATAACGCAAAACCGCATAAACATCTCGAGTCGTACAGTGCAAATCTACAGGTATGACTCTTGGTACATAAATAGTTATTTATCTATCAGTATTTTGGTCATTTTTAATGGATGTGTGCATGTCAAAAGCGTAAAATGTCTCTGTTACTTTCGAAAGATGGCCGCAAAGTATCACTTCCCACTCTAGTTCAAAAAATGACATAAACGCGGTTTCGGTAGAAATTGGAAGCATGTAGTGCGTGTCATTTTCCGGTATAATTGCAGTACGCTTTCATTTTGTAAGCAATCCTGCAACGATAGCCGTATTGGATTTCGAGGCCATATAAATCCGAGCCGCCATTCTGCAGGTACAGTTTCCAATCCTGGTATCATTCTTACAGTTCTTGAATTACATCAACATCAACAATGACTCCAAACTCTGTCGCTTTATTCATTATGGTGTGAGCTACGACAAACCAACAGTTCAATTAACGAGAGACACTGAGGAAATCATGTTTTATTGAACCAGCGGGGCTTAATTCGAAAAATAAACACGGGCATTTGTTTAGATTAAAAGCAAGGACAGAGAAGAGGTAATCAGGATTACATTACGTGAGTACGACAAAGACGAATGAAAAAATATTCACTTATATTAAACGCGCTCGGCAGATTAAACCAATTTGGAATGATGGCGTGTAATTTTCGAGCTCAGCAATAATAAATTTGCTCAAAGTAATATTCTGAATCCGCGCAGAATCTTAGCCGCCTACACTGTAGGTCAAACAAATAAGACCCAGTATTTTAATCTCTGGTTAATTTAAATGATAGTTAAAACAAAGAATAGAGTAGCGACTTAAATTACAAAATTATCGTATATGTACAGTATTTTTTTTAAAGAAGTCCGATCAAGGTTATCTGTATTATGAATGAATTAACAAATTGGCATACATTTATCTCTCTCATGTACAAAGACTACAAGCGCGTGTGATAAGGATAGATATAACACGTTTGTCTTTCAAAAAATTCATATTATTTCGACTAAGTTAGGACATTCCATTTTAAAACGATGCTCGTTGTTGATAATACTTTCGCTATAACGTACGTTCAGGTATATTACCTTGATTCATAGCCCTTCGAATAACGTTATATATAACAATTATCACACTTACAGTAATATCTTACAGATTGTTACAATTCATGTGCACAAAATACATTCGTGCAAAACATTCAGCTAATTTATTAAACATCTTACAATTCAAAGAGCATACACACATCCATTTGCTCTAAAAAACGACAACCGAATAAAACGGAAAATAGCCGGAAATATCCTGTGTAAGGATTCTGGTGACATTATTGATACGGACTTCTATTAGTCGTTTGTACACCAATACACTAATACGGTTGCTCTCCCTCCAAAATCTTGAATTATTCCAAATGTGTTTCTTGAAATGTTAAATATCAGGGATGATTGCAAGTTTACGAATGTATTTTGCGTACATGAATTGTAACAATTTGTAACATCTTACTACCCCGAAGAAGATGCAAGGGTGCACCGAAACGTTGGTATAGTAAGAATAAATGCTTTGACTGAACTTTCGAGTAATTGTTGACACCTAATCCACATCACAGTCCAGAATTACCCACAATTAATGCATAGAATTCGTAAATGAATCTGACATAAATTATTCGGAATTGTACCAGATAAATATCTGACTGAAACATGAATTAATAAAACTATATCAGTTGTCTCTGTATTTACAGTAAAAAGTGTTCTACATATCCGAAAAAAATTAGATGCAACCAGATTAATATCGAGATTCTTTTGTGACGACAATATTACATAAAACTTTGGCAATTTTTTTGTTTTCCATTTTATTTTTGCAAGTATGCTACACATAAATTAGATAAAAATTTATCACATTACGCCGAGTTAAAAATATCCCATCTCAAAGGTCATGACCAAAACTTTTATATCTCTTCACAATGATCCCATCCATATTACGTTTTAAAAGTAAAACCTTCATCTTCATTTAATACTCTGTTCTTGCAGCGTTCCTCATCCAATATTGACTCGGTAGTATGGATCCGCGTTGCACACTTGTGAGTATTTAAAACTGTGCTCGGGAGAACAGAGTGAGTTGAGTCCGTTTGCACGGCAGCCATTGTTTAAATAAGCAAATATTTGCGGCGTGGTTGCGGCGTCTTAATATTTAAAGATTCGTGGATGTTAGAGGCAATGTTCTATGTTTGCACTGGTCGTAATCCCACCGATGTGCTAACCGTAAGTGTGGACGAACGTGGACCAAGGAATAATAATACAAGGGTAACCGGTGGACACACAGGGAACACTTTGTATGTTTGCAGAGTTCGTTACAAATTTTCAAACAAGAAGACTGCGTTTGGAACATTTAAAATCGAAATGAATATGTTTATTCTAGCAAAATTTAAACATTACTTGGTGAATTTTCTATTCTTGGTAAACCTCTTCTGGTTTTGATAACGGCTTTATGTAAGTTTTTTTAATGCTGCACCCTCGAATGGTTGAATTTGGATTTACTGAAAAAGATATATTTTTATGTCTGGCATCCTCAAGTTCCTATATTGGTTCAAACTTTTTTATTTGTAATTCAATGTTTTCTTTATTTCGATAATAACTATATACGAGCCCAACCCCAAATGTATTCGTACCCTCTGAAAAAAATATATTAACAACAAGAAGAAATAAATTTATAGATTACAATAGTTAAGACTATATTTGGGCATTTTTTTATTTTATGTATTAATAAAGTCCACTGGAATTAAATATAATGTTATTATATAAATCTATCATTTTAACAATAATCTACGGACATGTGCTAATTTTTTTGCTCCATTGAGAGCACTCACCAGACGTTACTACTTTTAAAGCTGTCGCGGAGAAAGACCACTTTTGCACTCTTTGACAATTAGAAACAATTTTGAAGTTAGTAATAATAACTAATCTAAAACTCATCATTCATATTTAGATTCCTGCATGCAATTACTTAAAAAGGAAGTTTTGTTTTAAACGAAGACTAAATTAATTCTGCTCGGACCTTTTTACTTGCAAAGTGAGTGCCTCTAATGATGTCCGTGTTGGGAAGGTTGTATTCGCATTCGCATGGATTGGTTTGACCCAATAAGCGTGCGTGCCGGCGCCTCGGAGTCTAGACTTCCCGTCGCTTCGCATGCCATAACCCCAATGCACCCTCAACCCGACAAATCGATCCTCACACAAGAGATACCACCCGATGAGGACGAATTATCATCTATCCTCCACAGAAACTTGCACCGGTAATTATTATTCGAAAGAAGAAGAGTTTGAATAATGATATACTTGCAAGATTCATGATTCAAAACGGAACAACAATTGGCAATATTTTAAATTAAACATCACCTCATGAGAGGAAGAAATAACATAGTAGTGTTCGTTTTAAGGAAAAAAAAAACTGGTAAGGAAGGTATTGTCTGGTCAAAAAATTCGGTGGTGAGTTTTCAATGAACAAGCACGTTTTAGGGACCCTACAATACGATTTTACTATTTTTACGATGATGACTGTATGTGTGTTTGTGTGTGTTTGACTATAATTTCGGCCGCGATATCTCCAATACCACAATTCCAAAAATTACAATTTTTACGTATTCCTCCTTATAGATTTTGGTTATAATTGGTCAACTGGAAGTACCCTCATTTGAAGGTTTTAACAGATTTTCTTGAGAAAACATTGTTAAATATTATTTTTTGACATTTAACGTTATTATAAATATTAAAGAATATTCTTATCTATACGAATTGATTGCATTTTATATTTCATATGCAATGGGTATAGAGTTAAAGAATTATAAAGAAATTAAATTTTATAAATCAGCTAGCTATGCTATAACCATGGAAACAGCTACTATATTAAGAAAACTCTGACAGATGTCAGTGACAATGAAAATAAAATGAATGTATAGAGATGAGGATGTTGAGATACATGTTGAGGAAGACACAGAAAGATAGGATAAGGAAATTTATAAAAGGATACAAGAGAGACGCTTACAATAGTTTGAACATGTCATGAGGATATGAAGAATATATTGGAAGAAGAATGAATAGCTTAGTAGGTAGACTAAACAGACGAAGTCCACGGATAAGATGGAAGGACTGTATTGCGGAAGACTTGAGAGAAAAGGATCAAAATGAGGACACGCAAAACAGAAATGAGTGGAAGAAAAAATAAAACATAGCGAACCCGAACCAATGGCAAAAACGAAACAAGAAGAAGATGCCAGTGCCAAGTTTGTTTAAGAAATAATTTTACTGGAAATTTAGAATCTTTTGCAAGAAAATGTATGTATGGAATTTGTACATAATACACAGGGTTGACGCAAGGTAATGGTGTTGACCACATCCGATTTTTTAATAATAAGGGGATGTAATAAAACAAAATAATACGTATTGCATACCTAGCCATCATATTACACTAACTACACAAAAGAAAAAAAAATGTTTGGTAATTGTAACGCTTATAAACCATTAAACTCCAACTGGTACATAACTCATACAATTTCTTGCCCAGTCTTATTTCTTTGTTATTATCGTTGGCTTGGTGTTTCTGCTTTTGTTGGTATTGCATTGCGTGCCAAACTGGAGTCCTGGCTGCAGACAAGGAGGAAATTTTAATTTGTGAAAATTGCGGAGGTCGTCGCGATGGCGCCACTGGCAGGCGCCTGGACGCCGACTTGGCGCCAGACACGCGAGCCAAGGAAAATCATTACAACTCACCCCCACAAAGGGTACACCACATCAAAACGACTAACAAAAAGGGTAATGACCCAATCAGGAAAACATATAACTTCGGAAAATTATTATTGTTTTACTTCAACTATTTTGGCAAGACATCAACTTTCTAAGAGATAGTACAGAATTGGTAATGTAGAATAAAATTATATGCACTATAAGATGACAAGTTTTTAACCTCTCAGATCGCACGTTTGATTTTATTTTTAACATTTGACATCCTCTTTAGGCAAAGAAACAAAATTTTATTTATTACATAATAATAATAATAATTTATTCATTGCCCAACAGTTTTACAAACCAATTACTGGGCAAATTACTAGAACAACAAAAGATACGCAAATATTAACAATTACAAATGAAGATGAATTACATAAATATGTCATTATAATGCAAGTTGGCACATCGACACATGACAGTAATATGAGTCCGTTGTAGAAAATCCGTATGGGATTTGGGAAGATAAAATGTCATGGGAAACCTGGAGGCCTGACGAGGAACGTTGATCTGGACACACGAAAAAAGTCTGGTGTATCCTTCTCGCCTCGTAGTAGGAGCCACAGAAATCTGACACTGCTCAGCTCTCTCCTAGACTTCAGGGACGGCATATTGTGGCGCTCAAGAAGGGACTGATGATCTGTACCCCTAGGCGGATAGATCCTATCTAGCTTTTAAGAGAAATTTTAAGAACCTGCGATGAACGCGATCAAGTGTTAGTTGTTGATATTCATAAAGAGGGGTCCAGATTAGGTGAGCATTACATGAAGAATTGACCATGAAAGTTGAAGAATACAGATTCCAAAGATTTCAACAGCATATTGCAAGTAAAAATCTTCCATGCTGTGATCCTGGCAGGACAAAAGAACGCTATACCGCATTGGTAAAGCCACTGGGATGAAAAAACATTTGAAAAATAACCGTTGAAAGAGCGAATTTAAATAATAAATAACAGACGATTATAATGAAATCTGGTAATTGCTAGGGATTAAATTAATCGTCCTCCTCACGGCAAAACAAATACGAGGAGTAAATCGCGAACCTCCGTGAAGCATTTGTCAGGCCGAGCACAGTCGACCGCAGCCGAAAACGGGCGAGCGATAATCCTGCAACGCAAGAAAATATAAATATTTGGTGTTTTTCGAAATGATAATTGAAATGGGGGACAACTTATTAAGGAATTTATTTGAACATAACAATCAATTATACAAGCGATATTTAACGAAAACATTTCGTGATACCAACAAAATTATTGGTTTCAATATAGTTTATTTTGTATATTAGGAGGATACTTTAAAAGGTAATAGCAACAATAAATAAAACTGGTATATAATTTTTCTACATAATGATCCTACTTTTCAATATACTTCTGGTATTGCTACATCAACTTTTTTTAATTACGTGTACGCACGCTACTTCATCTATGGGGTACTGTCAATAAAGTCAGCTAGAACAGCGTTCTGAAACCTTTTTACCTCTCGCTAAGAGAGGTATTGGATTCATGCTAAAAATCGCATATCCAGATTTTAATGATTAAGCACGTTTTAAGGTCCCTACAATCCGATTTTAAGATTTTTACGAAGATGTATGTGAATCGGTTGGAAGGACGATTTCTTAAAAACTATAATACACCATTGCGTTGTTTCATATGTCTGGTTAAGTGTTTTTACATTCATTACGTTGATAATGTTAAACGCCAGTGTTCTTTCATGTGTGTAACTAAGGTTGATTTTTGTGAAAACCATTCTTTACATTCATTACATTGATAATCTTTAACTCCAGTGTGTTGTTTCATATATGTAACTATGTGTGATTTTTGTGAAAACCATTTTTTACATTCATTACATTGATAATCATTAACGCCAGTGCGCTTTACCCAGTTACGAGTATATTGTGCCAAAAGTAAACAGTTGGGGCAGAAGATAAAGTCTTATAAGTTTTAAATCTGTATTTAAAGAAATCGAAAGAAATTTTCTCCTTAAAATTACATTTCAAGATCCATTTTGACAATTTGATAATGATCAGACATACGTTTCTCTGTTCATAGCCTACTCCGAGTTAGGTTTTTATTTGAACACACCGTATCCCATCCTCTATGTTCAGTTCTCTTAGTGCGGTTGAAACGCATTGTGTATGGGTATAGTTTCCTCCGTGCAATGGAGCATAATGAAAGATTCCTGGCAGTTAATTCGGCGTATATTCTAATTGAGTTAGCAGTTGCAATAACATGATTTTATGAAGGTCTGCAACAAATCATCACTGGACAGTCCAGGATGGTAATCTGTATTAGGCTGAGTGCAGCAGCAAGGGCGTAAAGCTCGGGCCACTCCATTCCAAATGCGATTATTTAACCAATCAAATTAGTTTCACGATTTATCAGAACTTCGATAATTAATCCGGCTAATACGGCACCGATTCGATTGCTAGAACGCATGCGTCCACGCCGTTCGCAGAATCACACACATAGAAACAATTACTATCGTTGCCATTCTAAATTTTACACATGGGGTGGAGTTCAGATACATATTAATTCCTTTGTAACATACGCTCACAACAGAATTAAAAATGAACCCAAATATACCTATTTTCTGCAAAATCTTAAAAAAAATCCGGAATTGGAAATCAATCTTATGTTCTTCTTTTATTTAACTCTTCATATGAACTGTCAAGAAATTTCAATATAATCTGTCAATCGGTCTAATCGTGACAAGCGTCTGTATCGATCTACCTAGCGTTAAATCAGTAATGGATAAAAACGAAGTTCGTGCGGTGATCAAGATTTTTCATTTGACAGGAGAAACGGCAACGGAGATCATAACCAGGTTGAATGCTTCACCTTCCTTTTCCATTGTGAGTTTCTGGGTTTCGGAATTTAAGAGTGGCTGGACACACACCTGTGACGAACCACGTTCAGGTCGACCAAAATCGTTTACCACACTGGAAATTGTATATAAAGTCCTCGATATGGTTCTGGAAGATCGACAAATGAAAGTGCCTGATATTAAGGAAGTAATAGGGATCTCTTATGAAAGTATAGTTTATATTTTACACAATGAGTTGTGCATGAGAAAAATGTGCGCCAGGTGGTGCTGAAATTGTTCAGTTCGGAACAAAAGCACATTCGAGCCCGAACTTCAACCAAAAATTTGGAGAAAAATTCGGTTAATTTCAAAAGACGTTTATTTATTTAGCGTATGGCATACATTCATCACATAATTTAAATATATCAAATGATAAATAAAATAAGTTGTTGGGCGAGGTCGCATTTGGAATTGGCGCTTGTTGCAATGGGGTCGGTGGTACATTTGAAGATGCTGACTTGGTCAAGATGGTAGAAGGCGGCTTTCAATATGAGTACTATCTTGTTTGCCCAAGTGGACCGCCGGAAGGTCTAGTCGCTATCACTGTGTTTGAGCTATTGTGATGAAGATAATGACCAGGAGATCTCGACGTTTTATAATCATGGATGGACATGGGTTCACTATTACACTCCAAAGACGAAAATTCATTCAAACGTGGATTGGACATAGTCGGCCCCAAAGAAAGCTATGGCAATGTAAAAGATCTTGTTTTACCACGACAATGCGCCAGCTTATTCAAGTCGAATTACTCAACAAAAATTGAACAAACTGAGGTTTGAAATCGTCCGCTATCCACCGTACTCGACCGACTTAGCTCCGTCCGATTTCCATTTTTTCCCAAAACTCACAACGTTCATCGCTGGAAAGATATTAAGATCCAACGAAGAAGCCATCGATGCATTAAATGCTTATTTTGAAGACCTCAAAGAAATCAATTTTTGGGAGGGAATCGAAAAGTTGGAAAACGCTGGACTAAGTTTATTGACATCAGAAGGGACTATATATAAAAATAAAATGTAGTCTATGATACAAACTGATGCTTATCAGAAATTTATTTTGTGATGAAGGCTCCTCTCTCATATCGTTAAATTTATCTGTATAGATTTCTACACTCCACTACATTTATCAACTTCAGTCTATAAAATGTATTAATTATTAATAATCCTGTCTTAATCACAAGTGTGCTATGCATACTATATCTAAACCACTTTCTCGTATAGTTACTCGTATTTGTGAGACGCCGCAATGAAACCGGGTTTTGAATATAAGTTAATTAAATGGTATTGTGGATGCGTGGCTGTATGTAGTAGCTGATTGCGGGTATTAGTGCCCCCTTTCTCTTCCCGGTGCACGCCACTGGAGGCGTAATCAACCGCCGTTTGTCTCATGAATGCAGGGAAATACTACTATACATATCATGTTTACACTAAATAAGATATGAAATATATTATACAAAGATGTGGTTTGCTATTAACTATATATTCATATCATTTTCCAAAATTCAATCATCCTGCGCAAATATAATTTTTCCTACAACCGTAATGTATAAGGCCAGGTTCATTTTCAACAAACAAATTATAAAACCTACGCAAATGATGATAAATTTCTACAAAGCCTGTGTATCAACAATCATGAAATGTTTTATTTTGGGCAGCTTCTTTGTAATGATTTTAAAATTTCAACACTCAATCTGTTTAGCTATGCATAGTTAAACCCTAATGAATTTAATGCATGTATGCTAATGTTTTATTTTGTAGTAGCTAAGCTGCAGTAACAGTTGTTGTATCACATCCGGTCCATGCAACATCACCGGAAGTGAGGTAACGCCCATCCTTTATCCGTGGACTCTGGTCATCGCATCCTTGATCTTGATTAATAAACAAACCTTCACATCTCTATTCCTTTCTTTGTCTATCTCTCTTACTTCCCTATATTATCTATCTCTCCCTCACCGGTTGGTATAAAAACCCTTAAAGGGTCATGATACATAGACAAGATTATAAAAGGCTATTTATCCCACACAATACAGGCGGCGGCGGTTAATATAGATGTGCATTACACTCGAAGAGTCCGGTAGTTAATTTCGCAGTGTTGCCTGTCTCACTGACCCTTCATTTACCAGAGGGTTCTCACGATGGATTTCAAGTTTTTGGTTTGTTTTTAAGGCGTGGGTGAGAACGAAAACTTTCTCAAGAAGCAGCGGAAATGCTGGAGTATTTGTGTAGAAATGTAAGCAGTAATTAATTAGGAGTTGTAGTGCAGTTGAATTCGATGCTGTCTTCATTACAATGAGAATGGTAATCAAAAGATGTCTTACGAATAAGGCTGACCGCCATAAAAGGAATACATGAAAGACTAGACAATGACAACACACTAAACGACATCTATTGAAATCAACAGTTTCTCACATATTTTTCTACGATTTGTTAGAGAAAAGTGAATAATTACAGACCGTTTGTTGTATTTTTTCTCTAGTTACTTACATATGAAATTTTCGCTCTCAAAATGATCTGTTTTTGATTACTTTTTAGACCGGAAAATCCTTCTTTACTAAGCTAGATCGAATAATTGTGTAAATGTTTCAATGGCGTAACTACAGATTTTTATTTATTCTTTTCTGCAGGAACGCGAAAGAAAATGTACCCAACATGATCTGAAAGTGTCTTTCCTAGGCTTAGAAGTTTCCAAGACTCGCCCTGGAATATGCTTGCTCACTCAGTAAAGTGTCACTTTCATGTCTTGTTACGTAAATTATTATTAAATATCAAATAATACTTTTGATCGCAGAAAAAATGTTGTTTACACCAAAAGGTGGTTTTTTGCAACCTTCAACTAGTTGTAACTCTCGCTACTCTCGGACAGCAATCACTAATCTCCGTCTGCAAAGAGCTACTTTTAGCCCTTGGTATACAATAGTATATTATATCCAAGGTGGCATATCTATACTATTTTATTCACAATCATCTTCATTTTGAATCAATAATTTTCAAAATAAATCATTGAGTTATAACCTTTAATTTTGGGAATATTTTTTGACAACTCTATTATTATTTAGCTTACTTTATTATAAACATAAACTTTATTATTTTTGTTTTTCTCACCCGAGAGATTGTCATTGCAACCTTTTTAAAAGGTTAGGAATTGGCATATTACTATAATGATTGTGAATAAATAAGTTTGTCAACATAATCTTTATTTCTAATAGTTTCGAAAGATGTAGTTTTGACAAAAAAAAATATTAGGTGATACAAATTGACTCACCAATTCTATAGAAGACTAGAAATGGCTCTGTTTCTTACCTGCAAAAGAAGAAATATAAATTAATAACATATTATGAAATAACAAATATTAAAAATCATAAATACACCACTAGGTTGTAATAAATTATGAACGCTCTACGATAAAAATATCTATATAAGCAAACAGAATCTTTGGAACAAATAAACAATTCAAATAACATATATCGCATTTGTTTAATTATTTTCAGAATTTCTCCACCAACATAGATAACAACACAACTCTTCCTTTTTGTAATTAATCTTGTCTATTCCACACTATCCTAGCTACTGTTATAATTCCGTTGGTCCGTCCCTGCCAGGGCATTTGCGGTCTCCTCATCCCCATCTAGAGTCCTACACTTACCCCTGGCCTCTCGGCTGGTTACACCGCATACGGCTCGGTTATACCCCGTGCGGTCGCAAATTTGACATTCACGGCGCCCGCACCACTATTTATTGCCCACCACTTAAATATACCATCCGACGAACACCAGGAAGAAGAAGACGCGAGCAAGTAAGTTCAAAGGACGAAGGAGAGTAGAAAGGACAGGAATTGGAAGATGTACAAAAAATACCTAGAGATTTTCAAAAAATACAGTTTATTATTATTGATGCACAAAACAATATATTTTGTTTCTCTCTTGCAAATTTCTTGTAGGCTTAATTCTTGTCTTGCAAGCAACTCTTGCTTATTTCTTGTGATAGCGGGAGGATTGATCGAGCTCTTTAGTAGCGTTATCCAATAATTTGAACAAATTTCCTTGAACAACGAGAGGTAAAGAAAATGTTAAAGTGTTACTTATTTTTAAGCGCTACTTGCTTAAGTCTAACTTACACAGTGCAATGGTGGAAACGGGCGTTAAACAAATAATTATTTTTTTTGTATTTTATCATTTATTACTCATCTTATACTGAACGGAAGAATAATCAAATAATGTCTTAAATTACAAACAGTATATTATCATTTTGTTTTCCCAGTACCAGCAGTCTTAAATTCGGCGTATTATAACATTTATGTTTTGTGTGTCCACATGAAACAATAAGTCTTGCTTCTTGCAAATTCATTAACAAGAAATTTTGTTCTTGCTCCATGCTACTCTTGTCTTGTTTCTTGCAACCAACCTCTTGTTATTGTTCTTGCAGCAAGAACAAGATGAACAAGAAAAAGAAAACAAGAACAAGAATCACGTGAAACACCAGTTACCATATAGATTATATTACATTTTTTTTTTCAAAATATTCCTCACTAATTTTCAACACAGTGTTTTCCATATTGTTGTTTTGGCGTGCATAAATATAAGTAATTTGAATTTGTTTCACTTTGTTCAACCAAAAAGTTGAGCAAGATGGTGTTTTCACCTAGGGTTGCAATAATTTCGTTAGTTTTAACGATTCACGGCGAACACGACTCCCATCCATATTCAAATAATCGAAACATTGCAATTGTAAGAAATTATAGCTTGGAAATGCTTGTTGTTAAATTTCAAGATTTTTCAATGTGGAGTTTACTTCCAATACTATTGTCAAAAAAATCGCCTAATTTTCATTGTGTGTTGTATACGATTGACGCATGAAGTCGTATATTTATTGACACAATGTCAGTGTTCCATGTTCCCGTGTAGGCCTTCCCCGTGGGGTGTATAGGCAGTGCAGGCTGTTTCAATTTCTGCGGCGTGTGGTGCTTGCTCCTCTCATCAGTATTCCGTGCTGTGCACCGTCTAAACGGCCCGGCAACGCTCCAGCTCCGGCGCAAGGCCTCAGCACCAACATGCAATTTTTCAATGCAAATTCAGATGCTATCGCCGTCGCGAATATATCAAAATGTGCGTGGCTGGCAACGCCAACCATTGGCAGCTACACTCCTCATGAATTCATACACAAAACGAAACGAAAAAGATGGAGAAAAGATGGGAAGACGAAGATGAAGATGGTCATTAGGTGCGCAGCCAATACTGAATGCCAATAAATGAATGGTCGCTGCTTAAAGTTTATTCACAATCATTTTTGATCTTAAGACTAGGTGCGCACATGCGATTTCCCAGTCGGTTAGTCGCTGCGACAAATAAATCGTTACTCGCTGCAAAATTACATGCCAATTTTTTATCGCAGAAATATATTAGAACTAACATGAATTTCATAGAAATTTGGTTCGCCGAAAATTCAGAAAACAACCTGAAGCAGTATTGGGTACATTAGTAAAAGGACAATTCTACAAAATGATCTGAGTTTTTTTTTCTACCTCAAATATTATTCTTATATTGTTTCTGTGTCTTTGGATATTTCACCTCAGACATTTAAAAAGTAAAATTTTAAGCTGGGAAAAATAAGGCTATCACAAAAAGTATGCGAATTCATTCCTGTCTTGAACCTTGAAGTGGGTCGAATTCAAATTTTAATTTTCCTTGTAAAAAAAGCTATATGGGAATGCTCCTACTTAACTTATAATTTTAAGGCAGCATAGAATTGTGACTAGTTGTGTAAGAATTAGTTAATTTTCTTCGAATGTACAATAACTATTTGTGTATTAAAATCGCAAAATAGGACACTGTCCATTGAGAGGTTGCGCGGTATTCTCTCGAAATCGACAATGTCCATTTGTGCTCGAAACACACACAAGTTTTTTTTCTACAGTTGCCACAGTGGGGTCCTCCAGCATAACAAAAAATAATAAAATGTACACTTTGTACTTACACTACTACTCAATTAATAAGGATTAATATAAAGAAAAAACGTCTTTTATATTTAATTTTCATTTATCGTTATTTGCCATTCTTCTTGACCTATTGCTTCAATCTAATCTAAACATTTTATACTTTAGTGTTTGTAAAGGAATGCCCTATTTTATTTTCACAATAGTGTGGCATTTCTTTTTGGTTATGTAATATACCGATAGAGCAGTTATATGTCATATTTATTTGTAAAGGTGGTAAATGTGTCACTACAGTGCCATTAGTTCCTGACTAAACATTTCCATTAATAATGTAGACAAGTGACATTTTTTCTCAACATAGTATAGTTAGAAATTTGGACAGCGATCGTTTTTTCTACTTTGTCGCGCCAGAGCAGCAAAGTGACATTTTGCGTTGACAAAAGGCAAATGGCTACTTTCTATATAGACAGCGATATATAAAAAAAAAAACTGTAATATTTCGTGTTATAAATTGTTGTCCGACTTTCCTCATTACCATAGTAACACCGATAAGATCCCAACTTATTCTACTACCCCTACTTCATTTCAAACTTTTCCCGAATTTTTCCCCATTTAATCAAGGTAAGTGAACGTTTGCAGGCAGAAGTTGAACAATCTTCCAACTAAAACTAACTAATCTAATTCATAAAATGGTATGCTTCCGCCGAAGTACTCGTACCCGTATAGCGAATAATATAGTGTCTCGATAGCTTGCTGGAGTGTCGCAGCGAAACGCTAAAGAAGTTTTCCGATAAATAAATCGCGCAGGGCATTGGGAAATTTGTCACACCGCCGATATCTTTGCTGAAATATCGCAGAACATAAATTCCACGTTATATCTATTTTCCAGTCGAGTTAACTTCAACCTTCAATATTCAATATCCGGTTGGAGATGTACAGCGTAGATCGGGAATCGCTCAAGCCAACACGACAATTAGGTTTCCTTAACAAAGTTACACTGCATCTCAGACGAAAGCGTAAGATGCTACTTATAAAGCTAAATAAATTTATTACCGATAATACACCGTACGAGTACGGTATTCATACAGAGCACTCACATTTATTGGCTTTTAAATATTGATAGATGTGTCTTTAATTTTTATGGTACCACAACTCACTTTATACAATGTTCACAGAGATTATTGCTAACAAAAAATCTAAAACGTAATAATACGTGGAACATTTTTAATTTAGTTTGAAATTTACCAAAAATAATATCATCATAAAAGAAAATGAGCCAAAGGTGATTTTTATCTAAAACATAGATTATAGGAAAAATCATTCAACGTCAATCATGTTATTCTAATTGGAATGCCACGGCAAACTATGTATGATATATTTAAAAGAGTTGACAGCAGATAATCACCATAAAGAGCTAAAGATTGTTGTAGAAAACATAGGAAATTTTGGTATAATTAATAAATATTGACGTAGTATAATGCAACATTTAATTCTGAATAATTTTCTTCAAGTAAACTTTTTTTAAAAATTAATAATAAAGCCAAAAATAATGTTTTATTTATCAATAAATCCAATACAATATCAAATTGCATCAAATTATAAACAATCACTGACATTTGTTAATATTTATTTATGTATTTTCAGAAACTAATATCATAAAACGAAGGCATTAAATCGAAAAAAGTTTCAAATAAAATTTACTCAAAATAATATATTTTAGTTACTAATATATTAATTATATTTATTTAGTTTTTATCTGTAGAAATTTAAATGCATCCATAAACAAATCATTTTCTCAAAAACAAAATTTGAATAAAATAAATTATTAGCTAAAACATATGTAAAATTAAAAAATAATACAAGTTTATTTAGGAAATTTCTTTGTATAAAATTTTCCCTACATATAATAAACAAATTTTAGTTCTATTTATTATCTCTGAAACAAAAGCGAAAATAAAAAAAAGCTTCAACAAAACTCCCCTTTATTTTTAATTATAAAATAATTTCTATTTAGAAATTTTGTCGAAAAGTTGCTAGTTCAGCCAGAAAATGAGTTCTCTGGAATTTGTTGATCCAAAACGAGACTACTCCTGCAATCTATCATGATAATTATGAACTATTTTTTAATGTTTTGTTGTAAAAAAGTACGTTGTTGTATCGTGTAAATGGGAGAAAATCAATAAAATCGACAAATCGATTGACCAATCAGATTCAAAAAAGCTTGTAAATGGAAGACGCGGGATAAAAAATTGTTTAAACAAACGTCATTTGATTATTAATCAGCTGTTAAGTGTAAAAGTGTTAAATTTATTTATTTTGAGCTAATAAATTGTTGAAATATTGATTGTTATATGATTTTATGTATCAATTGAATTCAAACAGAAATATTTGTTGTAATTATTATTTATTTACCATATTATTTTGTTACAAAAATAATGAATACAATTGTATATTAGATCCGAAGTGGAATTATATTTCATTACAGCTTACAGCCCAAAAGCGGAAGCGAAAACTTCGCTCGGAACTAGTTTTGAACACATGAAAATTTCCAAATCCGAATATTTTCACTTCTACAGATATTGCTTAACCAAAATTAAACAATAAAACAATACTAGTAATGGTTAGGTTATGTTACAATTTGGTTTAAAAAATAACAAATAAATATCATTCTTCGAAAGTTTAGATAAATCCAAAACGTGGTGTGTCTGATTTTCTGGTTTGGGAATGATCAGGAGTTCTACTATTATCATCTGATATCATCATTATCGATATCATCACCTTTATTGTTCCGTGGTATTTGGGTTACTTAAGTCCTCACAGAACGACAAGATAGTTGGAAGAATTCGGTATTGGTAGGTCAAGAAAACGATTCACAGAAGCATTGAAGACTCACAACTTCTTCTACATTTGAAAGAAACACTGTTGACGTTGTTAGTTACCACGGTTGCTAAGTGTTGTGTTTATATTGTTGTTACTCTAGGGAAAAACAGTTAATTTGGCATGTAATTTTCAATTGTGAACTTGAAATAAATATTTTTTGTTTAAACCAAATTTGTTTTAATGTTTTAGGGCCAATTTTACAATTTTAACTTCCAGATAAATAAACAATATCAAATCGGATTATTGACAGCAATGAAAGATTATTCAAAATTAAATGTTCCATTATACTATGCCAATATTTATTAATTATACCAAAATTTCTGTTAATATAAAATTTTAAAATTTGGAAATTAGGGTGCCGGAGAGGTAAAAAAGATACTGTTTGTAGAAGTATCCTATCCGTATATGGAGGGTTTTAATTTGTGAAATGGTCGGTTATTTATTCTCATCGATTCGTCCTGGGAGTTTTCTGTTGATACTCGAAGGCCAATCACTCTGGTTCCCGTATAGATAGTTATATGCGCTTATCTATAATGGCCGCATAATTTACAAATGATGGCTCGTTGTAACCGATCGCAATTTTGCGGCGACCGCCAGAATTTATTCGTGCATTTAAAATGTAAAGCAGGCCCATTTTTTAATGCCAATGCGACAGTCGTCGTTCGAAACAACTTAAGCGAAATATTATCTTCCCTGTGCAGAATATATTAAACTCCAGAGAACAAGGAAGAGTTGCAAAGCAAAAATACTAACAAACGAAAAGTTAATTACAATGGAAATGGATAGCTAAGTTCTACAAAAGCATATTTTAAATGGACAAGCCAAAATTATATATTATGCAGCTCCATTAAAAAAGTGCACTTACTCAAAGACATGTTTGGTTAAAGCTGTATAAAAAATGTGTACTAAATAAATGAAAAGATGATCGGTTAATTGTGTATAATGCATAATATGTCCTTGCTTAATATGTGGTAGGTATTTGGGAAAATCTATAATAAGATAGAAAACCAGAATTAAAAATTAGATGTGGCCAGCACAATAACTTCCGTCAATCCTGTGTATTATGTATAAATTCCATATATAAATTTTATTGCTATAGATTCTAAATTTCCAGTAAAATTATTTCATATAAAAACTATGTAAATTACACTTGGCACTGACATCTTTAGCTTTTCCCATTCATTAGGGGTCACTATTTTTCATTTTCTTCTTCCACTCATTTCTATTTTACGTCTCGTTCTCATTTAGTTCTTTTTCTCTCAAATATTCTGCAATACAGACCTTCCATCATATCTTTGGTCTCCTCTGTTTCTTCCAATGTAATTGTCTCTCTTGTATCTTTCTATCAACTTCTAACACTAGAGTTATTTCCCTTATTCTTTCATTCCTTATCGCATCTTCCCGTGTCTTCTCCAACATCTATCTCAACATTCTCATTTCTGCCACATTCATTTACTTTTCATTGATACTGACATATGTTTATTTTTTTTGACCAAAGACAATACCTTCCTTACCTAAAGGTAACAGAAGGTGAAAAATGAGCAATTATTAAAAATCCATTTGGTCTTGAGTTTTGGTCCATACCAACCTGATTTTAATTTAATTATCTAGTTGGGCCGAAACTATCTTAGCCAGTCCCGAGATATATGCGACCCCATCAGTTTTTGTATGTTTAAAATCTATATTTTAAACTAGTTAAAAAATAAATTTGTAGGAATTTCTCAACATATGCGTGGGTTGTATAATTTGTTTGTTGAAAATGAACGGCCGAACTAATATGAGTTTGGGTTCATAGATATATGAATACATACAAGGATGCCAAACAATTTGGCAAAACTGTTTTCTCAAAAAGTATCTTAATCACTAGTTACTACATTACAGTTTAAGCCTTTCTACAAAACCGCTCTAGAAAAATGTTTATGTATTACCCATCGATGTTTATTTTTTAATGAACCTACGTTAAATTGAATTACAGAAATCTTTAATTATATCCAGTGAATTCAGGTCTTACAGCGATCTATTTAGTATGACCTTCGACTTACCTAGAGTACACTCCTCCGCCGGTCGCGTCTAGCTAGATTTTTCTCTAAACTTTAAGAACCTTAACAATTATGTATGCATGTGCGAATTCATGTGCAATTTATGTGTGTAGCACCTTGATCTGTATTAGTTTGTATATAATTTGGCAAATGTTTTCCGAGTTTTGTAATGCTTTTAGTGTAAGTATCTACACTAAGTGGGGTGAGTTGGCTGTGTGATGTGGACAAAGTGTAAAAGTTAGTGTAGAGATTTTTCACATCTTGAGTCGAGTCGAGGCGACACCGACACCGACACGGAGGCATAAATTAACTGCGTTAGTTCACCGCCTAAAACACTCGTACACGCGGCCATTCGTCCTGCTGTCAATTTATTCAAAACTCGTTTTGCCAGAGCGTATTTCTCTCTCGCTCGTGCAATTGCAATAACCATATATCTTCGACTTTTGCTTTCCATTTCAGAATTTCAGGTCTCGCTTGTTTTCGTCTTTCTCTCGCTTCCTCCTTGGTTTTTCTCGTCTCGCTTGTCAGAGCGATCGATTCGGCGTCTTTCTCCAAGGAGAAGCCCCATCTTCGTTCCTCTTAAGAGGTTATTCGATGTAGGAGCTGATGCCGAAGCCCGAGCCGAGATATACCTATGCAAGTCTTTGAATCTTTGGGGGAATATATACAAGTGAACAGTTCTTGAGGGTAGGGGCCGGACTATAGCCATTCCGCGGGAAGGATTAAGGAAATTTACGACCTTATTAGTATTTTCTAATTTGTTTCTTTCCTTACAGTAGTAAAACCAAACTCCCCAACACATACGACTGAGATCTAGACTTCTAGACGGAGTGTCACTGAACGATAATACTGTATTCGCATATTAAAAGAAATCTTCAAATTCCAAACATAATAATTACGACAATATTCCAAATAGATACGAAGGTATCTCTATCGTAAAGTTTAAGATTTTTCACGGTATACGTACTCAGAACATTTTGACGTACGAGCAATATTTGTGTCGGCCAAATGATGGAATTAAATCGTGATCATTTTCTTGCGATTATTTTTTACAACTTTCGACGTGGATTAACTCAACAACAGTGCATCGATGAAATTAAATCGATTTTTGGCGATAAACCACCATCGAGGACCAGTTGTTGTTCCGAAAAACATTGATGCGGTGCCTGAACTGATACTGCAAGATCATCATGTGACATCATGAGACTGAGGTATCCTTGGATATCGCTCAAAAAAAAGCTCGCGATGCTTGAAAACATGTGGATGACATCGTGACAGGTGACGAATCGTGGATCTACGCATATGGGCCCGAAAATAGCAGTCAACTGTATGGGTCAAGGCGAACCAAACTCAACAAAAATCGTTCGTGTTCGAAGCACTTCGAAGCAAATGGTCACTTGTTTTTTTCGAAAAAATGGTCATGTCTCAACCGTGCAACGTAGAACGGTCAATTCTGAATTTATAAATTTATATTGATGAAAATTAAATGATAAATACAAATAAAAATGCGTTTTGAGCCAAGGAAAAAAATTGTTGCCAAGTTGAAATCAGTATAGAATATCCTTGACTTCCCAAAAATATGCTAGTGGAGTAAGAGGAATCCCGATATATCCTCACCCCAATCCCGCGTCAAATCTTCACCATCTTATGCCCCTAACCCTCGTAAGGCTCAGCAGGGATCCACCGCGCGACTTCGTTACGAAAAAACGGCATGTCATTTCCTATAATGAGCTATAAAAATGTGTCAACACGTACTCCATACAACTAAATAATCCTTCGACCCTTCCAATGTCAGAGGAGACTGAGGAGAGTCATTCGCCCTTCGTTCTCTTCATAGCCTTCGTCGGGCTTCTGGCTTCCCAAGGGCAAGAGAATTAAGAAATTATTTCCTAATTATTTTCCTATCAACAGCTCGCACAATAAAATTTTTATAGCGGTGGTTTAATTGCGTTTTTAAACAAGTTTTCGTGAAATTAGTTTTGGTTTGTTAAGGAGCATAATTAACGTCATTAAAATTATAACTTAATTGTGGTGTACACGTCGTAAACTTGTACCAAGTAATGAAGAAGACAAGAGGGATTATTGTGAATAGTCCAATGGCACTTCAACGCAATTTGATTTTTATTCGCTTAAGTTATTATTAGAATTTTTTAATAATCTGATTGGGAAAATGTATTCGACTAGCGAAAAATTCGCTGACTTCAACCTGTATAAATGTATAAGAATTCCGGTACGTTCTTAAATAAGAGGGCAGTCCTACAATTATAGGTAACCAAAAATCGGAAACAGGGTCAATTTGATACCATTTAAAATACGAAATATTTGGCGACGGTCGGGATCAAACCAGGTTCCCCTAGATTGGCGACCAGACAATCAGGCTCATGGCCACAAGACCCCATAGGGTTTAATATTTATTTGTTTAAACAGTACATCGGCTGAACTATTATGAGCCTGGTATGTATATTTAAAAATCTGTAAGCAGTGGTGGATTTCTTATTAGGCTAAGTAGGCTGAAGCCTACGACGACAAATTTTCGACGAATACCTAATTTCGAATTTGAGGCTTTTATGAATTTTTATTTAGACGGGATTTTTTTTCTCTCGGCTGAATATCCTATGCTATTTGCACGCGCAAGTGTGTACATGTTCTCATGGACCACCACGCATGTTGCGGGTGCGATACGTTGATTTAAATTAAAATTCTATGACTCTATCTACCATAGAAGATTTCTTGACGATTTGTATTTCTTAGTTGATCAGTGGATCAAGCCTTGATTAAGGAACGGAGAATTCGGCCGTTTGTTCCTTTATTTTATTTCATATGTTATTGTCTTTTATAATTTTAATGAAGTTTAAATTTTTACTTTCTATTTGTGTTTTGTATTCAATTTTAGATTTATTTCAGATGCTTTACCTTAGTAAATATTCGTAGGTAACAGGAGAGTTACAAAGTACACGACGTCTAGAAAGGCTCAAAAATATGCCAAAATCTTATCCTTCTGACAAGAACAGGCAGGGGCGGAATTTGACCTAGGCTAAACAGGCAATTGATACATGTATTAAATATATTTTGTTTTTATGTAGGGGCCCAAAATAAAGATTTTGCCTAGGGCCCAAAAGAGTTTAAATCCGCCCAAAATATTTCAGTCAACCGGCGACAAAATCGTAATTCCGCCACTGTCTGTAAGATCTTACCCTAAAGAAGGTATCTGAATATTTTTGGATTTTTTTAAAAAACTAAATCTTTCTCTCCAAAAAATAAAACCATATTCTAAGCAAGAATATCCCTGTTCGGTTTTATCTGACAACATATCCTTTTTTCCATAAAATGCCTGCACCAAGACGAATTGATCTCCGTCTCGTTTGAATCTCCGTTGCTGGATAATGATATTTTTTCTGGTGATCCCATTGTATCATAACATTTAATCTGTCGAATCTGCCTGGGTCAAAGCGACGTGGAATATCGGTGGACAGTTGAGTTTTTTGGTGATTACGATGCCACAAGTTTGAAAATCGTTGGAAATAAATGAAAAAGTCCACGCATCACTGATTGTGCGCCCTGCATCATATCGGTATTATTTGTGATGCAACGAGAATTGGATGAGTGGAGGCAGTAGCGTGGACGGCCACTTTTTCACAGGGGGAAAAGAATTTATTCCCAATCATTATAGTAATATGACGATTCCTAACCTTTTAGAGGCTAGGAAATATGTCAGTCCTGACTGCAATGACAATATCTTGGGTGGGAAATAACATTCACATACAATGTGTTTCGAAGTTTCTTCGTCCTCTTCGCAGAGTCGACAAATATTGTTTTCAGCTATACCAATCTTGCATAGATGGTATTTCAGAGGACAATGACCAGTAAAGAGACCTATCATAGTTCTAAGGTCCTTCTTGTTGAGAGCTAATAGCTCTTTGGCGTTTGTCAACGAGGGTGAAATGAATTTCTTCGACTGACTAAGTCCCGGGATGTCTCTCCTATATGAGGCTGTCTGCTTCCTCCCAGTTTTGATTTCCTTCCTTATATGACTTTTCAAGAGTCCACAAGAAGATTCAGGCCCGTAAAACGATAGTTTAGCTCCCTTTTTAGCGAGCTCATCTGCTTTTTCATTGCCTGGAATTCCCTCATGCCCCGGTACCCAGCACAAATCGACGTGATTATCTTTGACCTGTTGTTGTAGGGTGTTCATGCAATTCCAGACTAGCTTGGACTCAGTGAAGGCACTTAGTGCCTTTAAAAGAGCTATCTGACAATATGTTAATTGTTGCTCCTTTGAGACCTTTGTTTAAGGTTTATTTGAGCACAGAGATTTATTGCGTAGATCTCTACTTGAAATATGGTAGGACTGGTGCCCATGGATTTCTTTATTTGGTAACCTGGACCAAATACACCCACTCCAGTTTCTCCTGACTCTAGTTTTGAACCATTCGTACACCAGAACAAAGAGTACTTTGGGAAATAGCTATATGGAAACGTAGTCATTTTTATAAAATTGTGTAATGTATTTTGCGCAATTTCATCTGTTGTATAGGGGGTTGATATAAATTACAATAGTAAATTCAACAGAATTTGTTTATCTTGGTGCAATTTGGAACATTAACAAATAATGTAATTTGAGTGGCGGATTTATTTCTATGTTCATTTGCGTTAATAGAATTCGCAGAGCTCGGTAGTGTTTATTTTATCGGTGCCCCCATTTCCAGCCCATTTCACGCCAATGGCCCGGTGCTTTTAATTCCGCGCGCGTCCGCACTAATAGTGGCGCCACGATCGCCCGCCGTCTGCCTCTATATTACTCCACTGACCGATGCAAAAAAAAGAAAACATCGACTTTTTCATTTCACCATTGCGCACGCTAATTTCTAAATTAAAATGGCAAAAACTTCCACACGTGACTTGGTTTTTGTTGGTACGGCTCTGGTGGACTGAAGTCGTACCGAATACTCATTTAGACGAGGACTTCATGGTCGACGAAGATTCATACACCTTCACATGAAACCAATTAAACTTCGTATAATTTGCCGGTCTATTAAGTTTACGTTTAATGTAGTCATTAGCTATTCCAATATTTGCCATACTAAATAGTACACAGTATAGGATTATATTTTATAATAAGTAAATTAAACCTATTTTCCCTTATACTAGTGAATGATTGGCGGTATTTTTGAAGAGTATATTATGTAATATATCTATATTTTTAAATATTTAATTAATAATACAATAAGAAATATTAAATGTCGTCCCCAGAAAAAGCCTTCAGTACTATCTCTGAATTTTTTACATTAGTGACATTTATCTGTCAATCACAAACATTTTAACCAACTGGTTACCAAGGAGTTGTTTGGGCTATGATATTTATTACAACAGATTATTTTATAGATTATATTTCTATATCACTAAATCTAGAGAAGATATATATTTTTTAATGTATCTCAGAGAATTTTATGTAATAACAAATTTTCAAAAAAATAACATTTAGAAGATTTTTGTTAAAATATTACTACTACCACTACTACTACTGGTTGTCCAATTGTTACCAGTACATGTTTAACTCTTCCCATTACTGTTCGATTGAGGAATCCGTAGTTACACAGATCTTTAGTCTTATAGAATTTGAGAAATCATACCTCCAACATACACATATATATATATATATATATATATATATATATATATTGGTTGACATATAATCGATTGTTTAGCTTAGCTTTTCAAAGCTTTAAGTTAAGCTAGTAGGTATGGGCCTATATATAAATCAGACTTGCCTAATATCCTGTTTCCCTAATTATTTTAGGTAAAAAAAGCTTCAAATAAAAGTTATAAAGCATAAAATTCTGCGTTGTAGTGATCTTAAAACGTGCTTATTCATTAAAATCTGGCTATGCGATTTTTAGCATGAATCCAATACACTTTGTTTAACGTTTCGGCTAACCTGTCCATATTTCACAAATATTATAAAAAAAACTATTATTTAGTAATAAAATTGAGAACGCATTTTTCTCAAAACTTTTATTACATACGTTTTTCATTTTTTATGTTTGTTGTGTCCTATTTTCCATCATTTTCCACATATTTCCCCGTGTATAACTACGATGTAGCTCTTGCTCTTGAATGACATACCATACAAGACATAAAATTTGATCGTCGCTCATGATGTGTACCGTGTGCTCATATTCTGCAAGCCGGTCGTTTGGTCGTTTGACTAAAAGATTGAATTTAATCTCCGAATCTTTAGTGCGGCATAAAGCCACGACGCTCTTGGGAGTAGACGAAAGCTTTTCCGTACATTCATATCCAACTACAAAGTACAAGGAAGAAGGAGGCTGCAGCTCTCTACTTACTATTGATTGGGGCAGGCGGAATTATTGAAAAGGTGCTACATTGCACGTGCACAAGGCTATTTTTGTTATCCTTTGTCAACAACACTCTATCATTTATAGCTAACACTCATTAGACACTCAAACTTTTAATTTTCATTTGAAAAACAATTATAAAAATTAGATCTAATTTTCATCTGTCGCCCATCAAAAAGGTAAAAACTTTCTTAAAACGAAACAAATCCTCTGAAGATGCCTAACACAAAGTTAGGCGAAACGTTAGGTTGTAAAGCATCTTTTAGACCACGGCCTAACAACCCGAAAGTGAAGCAAACTTTCATAGACCCCGACCGTGAAAGCTTAAATATTTAATTAACAATTATACAGTTGGATTCTCTACAAATCGTTTTAAATCTATAATATAAATACATGTAGATGTTGTCAATTATTCCGCTAATCCTGTGTATTATTTACAAATTATGCAAATTGCACTTAACACTGACATCTTCTTCTTTAGCTTTTCTCATTTGTTATTCACCATGTTTTATTTTCTTCTTCCACTCATTTCGATTTTGCGGGTCGTCATCATTTAGTTCCTTTTCTCTAAATTCTTCCGCAATACACCTTCAATCTTATCTTTTGTCTTCCTCTGTTTCGTCTATCTATTGTTACTAAGCTATTCTTCCAATATATTCTTCATCTCTCCTCATGACATGTTCAACTAATGTAATCGTCTCTCTTCTATCTTTCTAGAAA
This sequence comes from Harpalus rufipes, assembly GCA_951394225.1. Taxonomy (NCBI): domain Eukaryota; kingdom Metazoa; phylum Arthropoda; class Insecta; order Coleoptera; family Carabidae; genus Harpalus; species Harpalus rufipes. The sequence goes on from OX596280.1 coordinate 948,170, forward strand.
CTTATATCACTCGGGCCATTTCCTTTATTCTTTCCGTGGCTTTCCCAACTCGCTTAACATCCTCATCTCTTACACATTCATTTTCTTTTCATTGACACTAACATCTGTCAGTTAGAATTTTCTTAATATAGTAGCTGTTTCCATGGTTGTAGCATAGCAGGCTATATTCATTGAATATGAAATATAAAATGCAATCAATTCGTATAGATAAGAATATTCTTTAATATTTATAACATTAAATTTAAAAAAATAATATTTAATAGTGTTTTTTCAAGATAAACTGTTAAAATCTTCAAATAAGGGTACTTTCGGTTGACCAATTATAACCAAAATCTAATCAAGTCTGCATATGGATGTAAGGAAGAGGAATACGTAAAAACTGTAATTTTTGGAATTCTAGTATTAGTCACACACACAGATACATACATACAGACATCATGGTAAAAATAGTAAAATCGTATTGTATGGACCCTAAAACGTAATCTATTTGTGACAACGACGGATTCGAACTCCGACTGACTTTAAGAAAACGCCTAAAGTTGTAAGTGTGGGTACATCGAAGGAACACGTTTATGATGAAGAATTTAGTATGAAAAAGGTGACTGGATGTTAAGTGCTGCGATTGCTTCTTTGGTCCAAAAAATGCAGTCGGATGAACATTCCCAAGACCCTGTTGGAGCGATTTAAGTGAAACAAGCTCGATTTTTGCTTCAATTTTTAACTTTTCATGATATTTGGCTCCATCACTATACTTCTGGGGCGAAGTAACAATCAGAACACTGGATTAAGAAGGATAAATTTGCTCCGAAGTTGATTTTGTACAGCAAGACAATCAAATACTTTTTGGAAGGGTTAAAGATGTTAGAGTATCGATGGAAAATGTGTATTATTATCAATACCCCCTTATATGCATTAACAAGGAAGAGAAATGCATGTTTTTCCCAGAGATATGAAGCGCTCTTCCTGTAAAAACAGACTAAATACTAAACTTCCTAACAAATACCCTTTTGCAATATCTTTGCCTAGTTTTAATTTGCCGCAGCTGGTCGGATGACACGGAACATATTACTGTACATTCCCGACGCTTTCACGTGCATATATACAACTAATTCTACAAATGATATCCAGCATGTAGTGCAGCCAAGTGCGAGACTGGAGAGACATCAGGATCTGGATATGTTGCAGTTGTAATGATGCCGGGTTCGCCAGTCGAATTACTGTGAAAACTCGTGCTTTCTAACAGCAACAGAATGGAAGACAAGAAGAAGAAGAAGAAACAAGGAGAAAAGTTTCTTTAATAAACAGAATAGATTAGGGGCAATAATAACAAAATGAAAAACATATCTAGCAAGGACTGATTCAGTTTGAATGAAAGAACAAAACAATAAAATATCTTAGGTTTAATAATATAATAATACACACAGTGTCAGTATTTTATTTTTCACATATTTACATTTCTGGTGCTTCATTGAAAAATTTTGTCATGTCTTCTTTATTGATAAATTTCTTAGGTCTATAGCCAACATTTTTTCCTTTAAGATAAGCAAAAAGAATACCAAATTTTGAAATATCAATAGATTCATAAAGAAAAATTGTGCTCTTTAACACTGAATACCCAACCCATATGTTTCTAGGTGCTTTTAGTTGCATAGATCTCTGAACCATATATGCTAGCATAACTTTTTCGTTTATACATGCACTGCACCATTATTTGAAAATTTTGTATTTTCAATTCGCAGTTTGGATTTTTCTAGTATTACTACCGAACATCCGATATTCCACGATTCTTCTATATTTAAATTCTCACTCTCAGAGTCACTCATTTTATTTATTTTCCTTTGTTGAATAGTTTAAATTAAGTTTAAATAACACCTTCACTTCTTGACATTCAAACGCATAAACAAACAATGAAACCATAAAAAAACAATAAAGTCAGCATACTGTAAAGCTACCTACTATATTTAGTTTCAATAATACTTATAATGAAAAAAATTAAAACTTCAATCGCTCAGTCCCCAAACATTGTCTTCGATCGGTAAACTGTCCTTACGTTAATATACTATATTTAACGCATGTAAAAACGGTTGGCTCTCAGGCACTCTCTGCTATTTTCTTACGAATAGTATTAAGCCAAATATCATACCGGTCACTGAAAGAACTACATTTACTGGAAATAAAATGAATGGTTTTCTATTTTTGGAAAAAACGATTATACTCGTAGAGTTCTGATAATGAGTTATACGTTGATGGACAGAATATCAATTTCTAAAAATAGTTTTTATTGATATATGTGCGGCATTAGAGCAAAGCGCAAAATCAGATTCGTTCGTTCGCTGATGGAATGTTCGTCCATTTGACATGGAAAATACTTCGCCAATTCTCCAGTACGTTGCTCGCATATCAGAGAAAAGTTTTTTAAAAATTCAAGCTCATAAAACGTTCTCTGGCGCATGGAATATTCTCCCGTCAAATATGTTCTCATTCCGAAGTTTTAGGTAAAATTTTACGATGCCGAAAGGGCCGTAAGTTGTAGTAAAACCTCCCTAGACGCAGTCGTGGCCTACTCGATCGGAAGCAAGAGCAGTCAATATTTGCCTTGAATTTCTATATGACACATAACTTCAAATTCTCGCACGCGCCGGTCCTGTATTTGCATATACATTACTTTGGTGAACGCCGACGCATAAAGTTGTTAGTGGGACGTGACTTGCCTGGAGAACAAGGGTTCGAATCCCGAGATACGAAAGATATACGATAGTGTGGTGCAACCAGCACTTTCAACATACAAAAATGCTATACAACAAAATTGGTGTACATACTATGCCGCCAATATCACACAAGAAAAGATAACTTATGAATCAAGACAAGAAAAGCTAGAAGAGATTAAAGAGGTGAAGCTGTGGAGAGCAGAGTTAACATTAGGATGGGTGGCCACTCAAAACAATTATTTACAATATGGAGAGGTGCAATATAAATCATATTTGTTTAGTACATTGGAAAGCCTTGATGTGGCAAAGCTGGTTCGGATGATCGAAGGTTCGGTTACACAATAGTTCGACCGGTTTTCGCCATTTAATATTGGGTTTCATCAACTTTATTAGTAGTGCCAGATTTAATCTTATCAGGCATTTACTTTAAGCATTCCATTCAAAAACCTTGTATATTCTTCTGTTAGATCAGGCGTGTTCCATTTTTTGTACTAATCGAGCTACTTTTACAAAATAAGTTATTTGGAGATCAAATGGTTATAATAAAAAAAAATCTGATCAATTCAGTGTATTATGTACATATTCCATATATAAATTTTCTTGCAAAAGATTATATATTTCCAGAAAAAATAATTCATAAACAAAGTATGTAATTTGCACTTGACACTGACACCTTCTTCTTTAGCTTTTTCTACTGGTTAATTGGTCGCTATTCTTGATATTCTTCATCCACTAATTTCTATTTTGTTTGTTGTCCTCATTCAGTTCCTATTGTCTTAAGTCCTTCGCAATAAAGCATTTCCATCTTATCTTTAGCCTTCCTCTGTTTCTTCTACTTTCTACTACTAAGTTGTTCATTCTTCTTCCAATATATTCTCTTCTCAAACCAATATAATCGTCTCCCTTGTATCTTTTTAGAAACTTCTATCACTCGAGCCATTTCTCTTATCCTCTCATTCGGTATCCTATTTTTCCGTGTCTTTCCCAACATCCATTTCAACATTCTCATCTATCTGCCCCATTCATTTTCTTTTCATTGACACTGACATCTGTCAATTAGAATATTCTTAACATAGTAGCTGTTTCCATGGTTATAGCAAATTCTTTAACTCTATATCCATCGAATATGAAGTACAAAATGCAATTAAATCGTACAGATAATAGTATATTTAATATTTATAGTAATATTAAGTGTCAAAAAATAATTTAACAGCGTTTTTTCAAGAAAACTGCTAAAATCTTCAAATGAGGGTACTTCCTGCTGACCAATTATAACCAAAATCTAATCACCTCTGCCTTTGGATATAAACTTGAGGAATACGAAAAAATTATAACACATACACACACGTACGCACATACAGACATCATCATAAAAATGGTAAAATCGTATTATATGGACCCTAAAACGTGGTTATTCCTAAAAACTTATCATTGAATTTTTTGACTAAAGACAATACCTTCCTTACCTAAAGGTGACGGAAGGTAAAAAGCGTTTCACATTGGTTTTAAATTTTTTAGAAAATTTTAAAACGTGATTGGTCAGTTTTAAGGGGCTCCAGTTCTTATAAAAAGCATGGGATTAATTCTAGCATCGGTTAAGCGCTGTACACTTACTTAAATAACACCCTGTATTTCACTTCTACCCTGCCTTTAGGGGTCATTTGGTACCATTAGCTAAACTTTCCGCTTGTTGATAAAATATGCATTTCATTCTGTAACACAGACGTCATTGTACATGCACATAAACAAAATTCTAGGTATTTTTCACAAAAATTCAATGAACTATTTTCATCATCGTAGCAATAAATAACAAATTGAATTTCAGGAAATGCTGAAAATACGAATATTACATTTTCACACACATATCAATGCACCTTTGGCCCGGAATGGTATATTACTGTATTTATATTCACATCACAAACTGCATAACTGCCATTATCAAATTGAAATAGAGTACAGTGTATTAATTCATATATTCTACGTACAATGTGGGGCATTTGAGTGGGTAAAAAGTCGTCGTTACTGGAATAAATAGTGGGCTCCATATAAGGGACTGTAATCCAATAACGCTGGCTTGCTGTTTCTACGTAGTTTATCCAGAAATGATATATTTATAGTTTTCCCAAGAATCTTATTAGTTGATAATGCAACCCATCCAGACAACCATTAATGAAAAAGGCAATATTTGTTGCACAACGCAACAGTACAAATTTTTCCTGACAACTGATAAAATTCCTTGACAATTCCCTAACTCTTCCCCAAAATACTAAATTCCTTGACTTTTCCCTTATTCCTTGATTTTCCGTAAATGTTGGTCACCCTATTTTTGTAATTGTATCTTGATCATTCTACCGCTACCCTTAATAAAGGAAGTATAGGGATCGTGCTACAAATCGCATATCGAAATTTTGGTAAATGACCACGTTTAAAGATCCCTAGAATCCAATTCTAATATTTTCACGAAGATGTCTGTGTGCATGTGTGTGTGTATGTGTGGATCCTCTTTGCGCTCTGTAATTCGGCGAATACAAAATAAATAACTTTTTATAATATATTTCAACTTATCTTTGTTAGTGTTTGTGAGCGACACACAGGACACCATGGGTGCCATATGATAAGACCTCACCCTGCGCCCCTAAGATAATCCTCTCACGAAAATATCGCTTTGTTTTAGGCAGTCGATCTTAGATACTCATGTCGACGAGATATGTGTTTTAGTTTCTGGCGCGCGCTAACCGCCCGCCTGCTGAGTTACAATATAATAATGTAACAGTTTATGTTTTTATGTGCTTAGTTAGGTTTAGTGTAAATGTAAATATGTGTAAATAAAGAAGTTCGTAATATCAAGAATGTCTATGTCCATAATGTAAGCGTTCATCTGTCATCAAAAATAAGTGCAAGTGGTGATCGACCATCCAAGCGACCACAAATTAGTCGAAGTGGTCATCGTTAACTCAAATACTATCGTTCAGAAAAATTTAAAACTTTGTATTTCTGCCTTATTCTAACATTAAAAATGCCATTAGATTTTGCTGTAAATCAGATAACCAGAAATGGCACTTTACTTGCCCAAAATAGTTTTCTTGGAAAAATACCTTCAAATGTTATTTTTTCGATACTCAACAGAGAAAAGAAAAAACATCTGGCTGGACGGTATGAAACTAGAACAAGTTGGTACCTTCAAATAGAAATATTATTTCTTTTGAAATATGCGATTTTATAAACTGATGTATTTTAAATAAAAGTTTCGTTATTGGCAAGTTGTCCAAGTTGAAAGCCGATACAGTGTGCAACAGTTTAACAATAATGATTAGTGCAGAAAATTAGGTGACAATCAGTTAAGTTTGCTTTCATAATTACCTGTTTAAAGCTTTATAAACTTGGTGAGTTGAACTGAAATAACTCGATTAACGCGATCGGCATTAATGCAATTACAAATAACCGATTCATTGATACACCTAGTGTATTTCGCTTGCACCTGCATTTCATAGTATACCTACCTATGTATGTTTTTATTTTTACGGCCTACGGCTTTGATTAAATAGATTAAAATTTCAGTATCAGTAGTTCATTATAAAGTTAGTGAATACATTAACGAGGTAAATAAAATTATCGTGTCATTTTAAATTTAATTAAATTTTATTTTGTTGGTCGGAAAATGTAAAATTTATTTTTGTAAAATTTAATTATAATACCAATATTGTGCATAGTTTATTTTTCTGCAACTTGATTAAAATTTAAAACTGCATAATTTGATTTCACTTTTATTTACAACAAATCGCCAGACAAATAATGCAATTTCAAATTTGCTTCCATTTTTACCAGAAAATACGAATAAAACAACAAAAATTTAATGCCGGGAGGTATTATGCTGGCCACATCGGATTTTTTTTTTTGTAATTTTTTCGCATGTGATTCTCTCTGTGCCCGTTGGCCACCATATGTTATATAAGTGCCTTCGAAGGCGTTCAATCGTTTAATTGTCCTTTCCGGTCCATTTGGCTCGTGCTGCCACCAGGTCCTTGCGGCGACATGTGTAACTTGTATGAACTGCGGAGTGGCTATAATCCTCGGGATTCATTGTTCAAGCGGTTTTTGCAACGAGGCAGAGTTAAAGTTTCGAGATGATTAAACCTTGACCTACCTCTAATCTTAGTTCTAATTGCATTATCTTCAAACTTACTAATTGGCTTAAACAAGTGTAATCTCGGCAAAAACTACTTGTTCATTTCCACATCAATTTGCAACAAGGGAGGATACATTTTAGCGAAAAGAGCAGTACCATAATTGTACAATATTATCCAGAAATAGGGCTACACTTAACAATTATGAGAAGAACTTAAAAATACATAAATTCGAGATGAATGTTTATTTATTAAACAAAATAGAGTTGTCGACTTTTTTTGTACGGATAGCGAGTATGCAGACATAGTGCTGACCTATGCTGAAGCTCAAGGAAACGCTGCCGAAGCCCACCAAATTTATTTGGCACGTTTTCTGACTTGTCGTCTTCTAAATCTAAACGTTCGCACCTTTGTACATGTATGTAAATAAAATAAATAAATCTCCGAGATCATGAGTCATTTAAGCTTGCTGCTCAAGATTGTGGTAAAACATATCCTGATCACATAGAGAATATTGAAGAGGTTGCTGAGCGCTAAGGTCTAGAAGCACAACACGGAGTGCACATATGATAATTTGGAGGAATTGAAAGAACAACAGTGGTCAATTTGAACATTTATTGTGATTTCATTTAGTCTGCGTCACTTTTAATCATCTTTATTGTAGAGTTGTTCTTGGGGGTCTCGTGGCCGTGTACCTGAGTGTCTGGTCTCGAATCTGGGGTCCTGGGTTCGATCCCAACCGACGCCAAAAATTACATCGCATTTTAATTGACACCTGTGGTGCACTCTCCACGCCAGCTATGGGTGCCCGTGAGGTAACGCCTGGTAAGCGCCAGCACGGTACAAATATTCCATCAATACCGATATTTGTACAAAGCAGATTGGCACACTCAGCAATGGGTAATATGCCGTGATGAAATATTTATTTATTTATTTGTTCTTAGTCCACTGCACCCTATAAATATCCTCATGTTTGGATTGCCCAACCTATTGTAACAATTTGACGTATGATTTTTTTTTTTGCTACCTTAATCGAGGTATTCTATTCTATTCGTATATATTTTATCTTCCCCGATTTGTATATAGTTTCATCTTTTGGTGTATCTGTCAATTTATTCACCAGTTTCTAATCTTTCGTGTTGAAATTCATACTTTTATTGTATTCAGTCTCAGTCAGAACGGAAACCCAGGAATAGCTGTCCGTAGATGCACGCACAAAATAGATCCATTTTGAATTTTGCCAATATGCAACGCGCTCTACTTTTCCGACATTCAGGTGTTATTTTATTCGACCATAGGCAGGTACTGAAATTTGTGACAAAACTTTGAAGAATTTTAACTCAATAACTAGAAGGTTTACAAGAAAAAGTTATTAAGAAATATTGTTACATTCGATGAGTTCTATCACTGGTTAAATTTAATGTATTTATTTCTCTTTCACCCCGTTGAGAACTGACAATATTCGTGACAACAACTAATGGCAAAATTCAGAACTTATCCGGAAAAGTACTGTTTGTTGTAATAGTCTAGTATTTTCTAGTGATCGCAATTGTAACCATTACCTCTTTCGAGAAGAGATAGTGCTGCAGCTCTATCGGTAGTTTCAGTTTTCAAATGCCTTGGAATTTGTTGACAGTTGAATTATTTAGTAACAAAAATTTGTTGACAGTTTGTTGAAAAATGCTTTCAATAATTATAATTCAGTTTGAGATTCTTTCTTCAGTTCTAAAAACCCATAAGAAATAGTTTCAAACTTGTTGGCCACGAAATCGAAAGTATTAAATGTCATTACTTATATAAATATAAAAAACACTCCTCCAGGAGAATCAAACACATACGAACGACTGAAAGCTCCTACGTACGGTATGGAGTTGTTTCTACGAAATCTTTAAGAACTTTTGCACCTTTTCACAGCAGTTGATGAAAATTGGATTCACTATTACCAACACGAAGCGAAAAAACAACCGAATCAAACTCACTGTCTAAGTAAACGAAGAAACAAAGTCTCATTACGCAGAAATACTTGAAAAATCGTTGGATAAAATGTATCGACTTAAAAAAGGACTATAGCAAAAAACAAAAAAATTTAAAAAAAGTTGATGTGCGAGATTCAGGTTTGGTTTTAAATGTATTTTTAAGATGAATGACTGGGCAAAATATAACGAACCAGAGTGTCTCGAAATGCTATTTATTTTAGAATTTTACCTCCAGCTCGTCAGTTACACACGCAGAGAGCATGTGATTGTTAATCTTCCTGGTATAAACCTCTGGTAGATTTTTGCTGGCACATTGAGAGCTTAAAATGTAATCCTTTCACAAAACTTACTTATCAAACATTGCGAATCCGAATGCCAGCATCCCAGTGGAGTTTTCTCTGCGACTATATCTCGAGATTGAGTCTATTCCACTGGCTGGCTGTGGAGTCGTGTATATATAAAATACTTATAGTGTCTCGAGTGTCGGTTTTTTCGCGCTGGTGTTGTGTAGGTAGAGTCTGTCTGGTGCAACGGCCTAAACCGGTTTATTTCGCTGACGCTGCGAATATTCGATGCTATGCTCTCGTGTTCGTTGTATTCCTTGTGTTCGTTGTGCTGTGCTCGTTCCATTGGGTAAGCGATCCAATGCGGAGTTAAAGCAGTGACTTGCGGTTGAAATGTCACGGGGAAAGACTTCAACTGTTTTAATTTCAAGATTCGAAACGAGATTTGCACTGCCGAGACGTGGATGCTATCGTTTGATTCGATCGTTTCAAAACAGAAAAAAAACATTGGAGGATCGACTGATACTGTTTATTGTTCATTCTATTTATTCTTTGGTGCATTTTTACCTTCCGTCACCTCTAGGTAAGGAAGGTATTTCTTTTGCAAGAAAAATTATGTATGGAATTTGTGCATAATACACAGGATTGACGGAAGGTATTGTGCTGGCCACATCAGATTTTTTATAATAGTAAGGTGAAAATATCCACCTATTACAAAGATGAAAAAGGAAATTCTCACAATCAAAACAAAAATCTTCATTTAGAGTATTCTCTGGTGCACTCCTTCTAAAACAGTATTACATACTTTTGAGGTGTCCTTCTGAGAATGGCTTGTGTTTCTTATATCTCCTAAATATTTTATTTATTTTTTGGTGCACGTTCTGTAATAGTGAGATGGAAGTATCCACTAATTTCAATAGTTTACAGTTTTCAAGACCAAATCGTTAGAAACATTGGTTTTTATTTAACATTTCTACACAGTAATATTACTTTTAATCACCAATGATTTGAGTTTTCTAAGTTGTTCGTATCATAATTGTAAATGTACCAAAAGCTACTAAAAATCGCTTCATTAATCGTTGAGAAGAAAGTATTATCTCAAAATAGAAGCTAGGATTTGGTAGAAAACAACAAATATCTCAACGAGAATGCTGGCTAAAATATTTGACTGGACCGAGTCTCATATTGCCAGGACACTAACAAATGAATACAACACTTGATACACAATGATTGCCATCCTTGTCAGAATTCAGAATTAAAAGCAAAAAATATATTCAAGATGTTCAATAAATGAACAAGAATACCCCGAAAAGTACCATTTGACACTGGTAGTAAAATGGCGTGGGCTGGTATTTCGATGTATTGAAATATTAATCTTGTTTTGGTTAAATATTGTGCTCTGGCGGAAGTTCTGTAAATTAAAATTAGTAGAACCTTTTGCTCCATTTGTTCTCGAGAATTTCGTCTTAAAAGTTGACAACATACGTCCTAACTGTGCGCACATAACAAAGCAGCATTTAAAATAAGTCAATATTCGATTATTACAATGGTCAGAGAGCAGCCCTAACTTAAATTCCTGCGTAAAATATGGGATTACGTTAAGGGAAAGTGTTCAGCATTGATAATCCATACCAAAAACTATTCAATATCTAACGATACTTTTTTCTGAAGAGTAGAAATTACCACGAAGAATTACCAACTGTATTGAAAGCTTACCTATGTGATAGAAGTCTTTACAGTTCGGGAAGGCAATACACACTATTACTTACTCAAAATAAATCGTACCTTAGCTATAAAACCTAATTAGTAAAAAAAATATGCTATTTTTGTTCATTTTCCTGCTTCAGTAACTTTTCTTAATAAATAAAGTGTTTGCTTAATGTTTTTTTTAATTTTTTTATTTTGCTTTACAAATCAGTTATTCATATGTTAACAAAAAAAATAACAAATAATAAATTTCGTTTGTTTGCTGCATTTCTACAACTGTACAAATTTACCGGCATATTGAATGAGCTCAATTTTTCGCTGGTTCTCTTATTCCAATTTATAGTGAATCGTGTATAAATTGGGGTACAGGTCAATTCCATGACCCTTAGGTGAAATTGAATGTAAACTGATACTTCTAGTTTATTGCCTATGAATACCAGTCGTGTTGCCTCGTTGGAATTCTAAGAGGAATGAACTTTGCTAATTGACGTCAAATTGACTAATGTCTATTTTGAAATCTATTAATTTCAGCAAGATATGGAGGTCAAAAACATCTACCATTTACAGACTCATACTTTCGCGAGTATAATATTCAGCCCACAGTGATAATTATACGTTCTTCAGAGTAAACATGTTCAAAAATCTGTAATATCTTACTTACCCTGTAGGTAAAGAATACAAAATGACACTTAATTTACCGGCATTTAAAATTGTCGACCACTCTGCTTTTGGCGAAGACTGCGCAGTAAGAAGAACAAAAACTATTTAGGAAGTGACGTGATTATAAGCCATATAGTTATATACTTTTCTCTATATCTTGTGTAGTGTGTCGTTTCTGATGACATGCAGGGAGTCTTTTCGTTAGCGTTTCGGATCACGAATGCGAGTCACGACGGCTGCTGCGTGCCTGGCGGCCTCGACGCCGGAAAAGCCGGCAAAGTCGGAAAACCCTCCGGGGAAATTCCTGTCTGTTTCGCAGCTCGCACAGAAAAAATCGAATTAAAACCTGAGCGCCCGTCCGCCGTACACAGGGGCGGCATTCACACAACGCACGAGACTTTTACAGACTTCGAAGGGTTAGAATATTTTATACACTAGGTATATTGTTCATTGAGTACCTGATATTTTTATGCTGTACCAAGCTGTTTCTTCGAAGATTCTATTGAGGTATTTTGAAGCAAAACATACAACTTAAATGAAACTTGAAAAGTGTCCTTACAAGGCATATTATATATATATATATATATATATATATATATATATATATATATATATATATATATATATATATATATAAATAGTTTGTATTAGTTGATATCTCAATTGTATGCTGACTTAGCTTTACGGTAATATAAAAGACCTATCTGCAATATTGTAGTTAGTGGGTAGAAGGAACCGAACAGTGGGTACGTGTGTCGTAACTGTATACTGTATAAACAATGGTCTAGTGAATACGGAAACCCTATAATGGGTAGTGTAACATTATTTATATCTTATTACTAAATATATTTATTATTTTATATCTTCATAAACAACCATCTTTATTATTCTACCATAGTCAAGTATTTCAACCAATCAGCATCGACAGTATGTAATACTTTTATTATTATTCTTATTATTTAAAACAATACTTAATTGTATATCTCATGGCTAGCAAGAGCTCACATTAAATATTATTTGTTAACTCATCCCTTAAGGCGGGTTACAAAGTGGTTGTATTAGTTTACAATAACCTGTCTTAGGGGTGGTTACATATAAACGGTCAAGTTTTACGTGAATATATATACAGTCAAGTGTTAAATGATACCTACATAAATTGACAATGAATTTGTGCACATCAAAAACATAAACACAAATAACATTTGACAGTTACTTGATAGTCAAAACTTATAGGGACTTTTAAGAAAAAGTAGCGCATGTTCCAGTTTTTTATTAAAAGTCTATTCATCTGTCTCTCATGTACTTACAATATTGTGCGAGAGAGAAGACGTTTCAAGTCACTTCAAAAGAAAAAAATCATCGTCTAACTGGTCAAATCGAGTCGTGTCGTGTCTTTTAAAAACTGATGGCTCGGTCTCACTGATCGAGTTGTATACATCGTTTGGTGTCGAGTAAATCTAAATCTATTAAGTTAAATTAATAAATTAATTTCACTCCTCCTGCATCCTTTCCATTTTTACGAAAACTTCCGTTTGTCAATGTGAAATCAAATGAAATTTGAATTATATCTTAACCACGTTATGAGGTTATGTACATTTACGCATGCGTCAAGGCATCGAGTGGAATCGAGCATCGAGCAAAATTCAAACAAACTTGAAAATCAAACAAGTCGATGGCACTCGATAGAAAACGACGGCACACGCCATTAAAATACAAGTGTTTGAAATATACACGACAGCAGACGATTGATGGTACTCGGTCAGTTATACCGCCGCCTTAGGCAAATCATACATACACATGTCCAGATTGCTAGATTGTGAGAAAGAGCATAGGATGCTTGCGCAAGGGACTATGTGTGTCCGCCATGGGGCCACTTCTAATTCGAAAATTGGTGAGGTTTTTCACCCTGACCTTGGCTTGCCAAGTTGAGATGGTGCTCTTCAAGATGCTCGAGCTAAAGAGGACGAAAAGGGGTGAAATATGGTTTTTGCTAGATTGTCGGATGGAAGTCAGTATGAATTTGGAGTTTGACGTCTTACCAACTCCGTTAACATGTAATTATAGACAAAAATGCTATAAAGTGCGGCGCGCGCCAAGATTAGAGGTATTGCTCATGTTTTGTTTAGTTTTAATAATAGTTTTCCCTTCCAAGCAGGGTCGTCATCAACCAGCACCAAGCAGCGAGAACGTTACGAAGTCAGATAGAAGAAAATCAGCCAAATAAATATCTGCAGTCATTAAAAAACAAAAGTGGACCAATAGATATTTATCAAGGTGCTGAAGTTATACTTTTTAACTCGAATATGGAATTTAGTTGGCGAAGCCGGAGGGCCGAGGAAAATAGACCATATGAGTGATAAAAGGAACTTCAGTGTCGAGGTACATCCTAAATTTAACCTGAAATTGAAATTTTGTGAAAATAAAAGGAATATTTATATTCATGTTGCTAACTTTAAGATACAGAGGTTTTCATAAAGGTAAAAAATCATCCAGTATTCGTGCCATTGTCTTTAATTTTTCTAATCCTTCCTGAGTCCTGGCCACCTCACAACATCCGGTTCTTTTCTGCAGGATACGATACACGTTCGCTCAGCCTTCGGGAACTGGCGCACCGAGAGATAGATATCAAATAAATCACCCGTCTCTGTCTAGCCCACATGGAAGGTAACTCTGCCCATCCTGCTCCTCATGATTCACGGTGTCAGGGCACGTACACGTTAACGACGCCCGAAAACACACGAGCAGGTTCGAGGAGGGTCGAACCGCAGGAGGATTTTATAATAACATATGATTTTTTGTGTAAGACTGGAAATGGTAATTAATTTGTAAAGGAATTAAGAAAAGGAGGTTCTGCTACTGAAAAAAAATAATTTAAAGTAGGAATACACTAATTATATTTACCATAGCTTCCTTCAACGCAGTAGCATCAAGGAACAGTGTCATTTAGAAAATGTAGATTTCCACAAATTTAACCAATAGTCAACAAAGCGCCATTATCCTACGAACAGAACTTATTTTCGCTAAACATTGAATGACAATAATTATGTGTCATTATCTGTATGCATTATTTTCCTTATTTGCACCAAACACAATTCCAAGTTATACTTCATAGAATAAACATTACATCATACCGGTTTTCATATAAGGTGAGAAGGTAGAACATAAAACATCACGGCTTCAAATCATTGAAGTGAAAGGAAGAAAGGTTATTCACATTTATCATGCGTGATTTTTAATATAGAATTAATTACGACATACGATTTGCAAAGAAACATAAAAACATATGACTGCTGAACAAATAAAGCAGAGTCGTAAAAAACAGCTTTTGTAAAACGGGGAACATTAACATTAAATTATTATTGGAAGAGCCGAGAGAAAATAAATATTAAGCCACAATATATAATTATTGTACTGTTAGAGCTGTTTATGTCTCTAGACATAAGTATCGGAAAGTAATAAAGTTTGAATGAATACAGAAGCAAGTTTCATAAAGTTTTTTCAGGATGTGTATACTTTGATGTACCATTTAGTCCAGTCAATATGTACAAAAGAAACGGACTGCTTTGCAAGAGGTTAAGTATTTATAATTTTAGGATAGTTCCATGTGCATTTGCTACAACTCTTATATTTACGATTTTTCTATGAGCTATACTTATTGAACTACAGAGAAGTAAAAATGTAGTAGTTGACACATAAATCTACTAGTAGTAGACTCCTTGTAAAATATATTGTATATCTAATATTTTCCTAAATAATTTACTCCAGTATATGGTTCACACATTAGAGGCAACAAAATTATTTTACATTTTTATATTTTCAGTAGAATCATTTCACAAAGATATTATGTAAATTTTATTTAATACTGACATCTGTCTATAATTAGTAATATTTGAATATTATACCTGTTTTCATGATGCAGCTTTTAGCAGCATAGGTTGCAGGATATTTATTTATAATTATTTATCTCTAAATTCATTGAATATGAAAAAATATATATAATTAAATAATAAAGGGTCAAATTAGGGTACTTCCGGTTAACCAATCATAACCAAAATCTAATCAACATATCATATATACGAAAGAGGAATATGAAAGAATTATAATTTTTGGAATTGTAGTATTGGAGTTATCGAAGGAGAATTTTTTGTTACACACGCACACACTGACACACACACACACATAAATACACAGGACATCATCATAAAAGCAGTAAATTCGTAAAAGGTGTTTATTCATTAAAAACTCACCATCGATTTTTTTGACCAAAGACTATACCATCTTTACTTACTCGTATAGGTGACGGAAGGTAAAACAGTTAAATTTGTTTATTTTATTGTAATTTAAACTCAAAGTGTGCTATGTTACCGATAATTTTACCTTATGGTATTTCAGAAGACAATGACCAGTAAAAGTATCTGTCATAATTTTAAGTGGATAATTTAAATCGTCCATTTATGGAAAAGATAACTAAATTTTGCAAAAAATATAATTAGAAGAATATTATTTTAACCAAATAAGAGATAGCAAATGTTTAAAGTTCTTTACAATGACAATAAACGAGTAGAAACACTATTATTCTGGGCAGGTGAGGTGTATAATTTTTGACCAATCAATCAAAAATAGAAAACCATTATGGTAAAACATAACTACTGGTTGCCAAGAAGGAAGAACACTACTAAAACAGTGACTGACTGTAAAAAACACGCTAAAAATACCAAAACATTTTGTAACGCACCTATAATTATATCTAAGAATAACATCTCTTCTGTTTGAAACCTTCTCGTTGAAAGGGGTCACCGATTTACATGTCCCGGACTCTGTAGCACCTCAAAGTCTTCGGCTTTCTCTAAGCCATCGACAATATTCCGAATCTCTTACAAAGTCCTGCTGATGCGTTTTTTATCGTGTCCAGTGGACCAGCCGAAAGTGGTATTAAAAGAAAAACAAGTTTCATGACTTGCAAATGCAAAAAACTACACCCATCTCACTCTGGAGCAAGAGGTTTCTGTATGATCTGTCTTTGTTAGTTGATGGAGATTACAGGGGGAAAGTAAAGGGGGAACTGGTCGAAGAAACAAATGAATGATTGAATAGGTTGAAATGTTTAGGCGAGAGGCAGTGATCGTCAAAAGTTTGGGCAATGGAGGACGAAGATAGGATTTCAACAGTTTTGTTTTTCTCAACCAATCAAATTCACCTCTGTCTAAATCGAATTCTTAGACGCGTTCATCCTTCTCTCTAGAACGTCTACCAATACGAATTTAGAAAGACCAGAATCGAATTTAACAATATTTTCTTTTATTTTCCTTATTTAAAAATGTGTTTTGAGTGTCTTGATATATTTTTAATATTACGTTCCAAATATACAAAAAAAATATTAATAAATAAAAATAGAATATTTTAGACTTTTAGAATTGAGATAAAAATATAAAATTTTACAACAATTAAGAAGGCACAGTAGAGCACCAAATCTCTACTAAGCAAACTATGCATAAATTCCAACTTTCATAATTTCACTTCACCCGAATGTGGAACAAATCCAAATACATTTATGGGCCAAGTTTTTAAGTCAATTTTAGTAGGCACCACAGTCAGTTTCTATCCTTTTTTGTTTTTGAGCTACACGCTACAACTTCATTTATACCTAGCATTTCGCTTCTTGCGAGATATAAAGAAAAGATGTACAGATAACTTTTATATAGTTTTTTTACGTAAAATATCGACAATGTCCATTTGCGCTCGAAACACCACAAGATTTTTTCTACAGTCGGCACAGTGGGGTCCTCCACCATAACAAAAATTAATAAAATGTACACTTTGTATTTACACTATTACTCAATTAATAAAGATTAATATAAAGAAAAAACGTCTTTTATATTTAATTTCAATTTATCGTTATTTCCCATTCTTCCTTGACCTATTGCTTTAATCAAATTTAAACATTTTATACTTTCGTTTTTGTAAATGAATGCCCTATTTTATTTTCACAATAGTGCGGAATTTTTTTTTTGGTTATGTAATATATCTACAGAACAGTTATGTCAGATTGATTTGTAATGGTGGTAAATGTGTCACTACAGTGCCATTAGTTCCTGACTAAACGTTTCCATCAAGAATGTAGACAAGTGACATTTCTCAGCATTATATAGTTAGAAATTTGGACAGCGAGTGTTTGTTCTACTTTGTCGCGCTAGAGCGACAAAGTGACATTTTGCGTTGACAAAAGGGAGCGCAAATGCCTACTTTCTATGTAGAAATTCCTCGAGATATTTTGGATAAAGCTGCTAAGGTGAAGAACAAATAAAGAAAAATACATACTATTAGTAATTTAAACAAATGTCCATTTAATTTCCTTTTACTTTCTCTAGTTCGAACGATTTCAAATACCCCTTACGAATTCGATTGTACAAGCATTATTTAATAGAAACATGTTTGGTTTTTCTTTTGTACACTCCTCCAAGAAACGATTTGAGATCTTCGTGCTGCGCTTGTCCGGGTCGTCCTGTGTGTAGTGTCCTCCGTCTGCTATGCTATGTTTTCATTTCCTGGCGGACGGAC
The DNA here is from genome assembly GCA_951394225.1 of Harpalus rufipes. NCBI lineage: Eukaryota > Metazoa > Arthropoda > Insecta > Coleoptera > Carabidae > Harpalus > Harpalus rufipes. Next base: position 966,187 of record OX596280.1, read on the forward strand.
GTCTGAGACACGGTTCGTTTGCACAAACACGTTTAATTGGCAATCTGTCCATTGTGCCGGCTGCTGGCTGCCCTATGCGCCACCTACACTTACTCTCTCCTGCTTTATGTGTCCTTGTCCTGCTAATAGTCTCTCTCTGTTTTATTCATGGAGTAATGTCAATGCTTTGTGCATTAATAGGGGCACATTAGCACTAGTTAGCATTAGCTTCACACATGAGTAGAGGACAGGACTAATGTAGGGCATCATTTTTATTCTTTTATTTTAAAATCATAAACTTGGACGCAATTTAGTTTTTATTGCCCAAGGGCCTAAAAATTTGTCAAGCAACAGCTGCGGTGTTGCCGCTTCTTCATAACTTAACATTTTCTACGTTGCCCATGACTGGGCAACAGTGTAGGAATCTCCAGTCCATATTTATTTTATTTATTTATGAAATTTGGAGAACCAACAGTTTTTACAAACCAATTATAGGTTTCCACATATTAACATTAAGAATAATTACAAGGTACATAGCATAATGAAAAGATTTAAAGAAATACAAGAATGCATAAGTAAAAATACAAATTAAACATACAATACAAACATATAAGCAATATAAAAATTAAGACAAAGAAATATACACCCATATGAATAACGAAAACACTCAAATAGACGACTTCATTATTTCTTTTTTAAATGAAGTGAAAATTAAATAATAAATATCTATATGGGTGAAACTAGCATTATATTTTGACATTCTATGGACACGAGAATTTTTGTGGTTATTAGTTGCGGTTTTAGGTAAATGAAAAAGTATACTTGAACGAGTTGTTTTCTGAGGCACATATAAATTAAAAAGTTACAAAAATGCACTGCATTTAATTTTGTTATTAAATATTTTATAGAGAAGTGCCATGTCTGCAAAAATTCTTCTGTTTTCTAGACTGATCATATTGATGAAGTCTAGCTTCATAGTTATTCGCATCTACTTTAAATTTATTACAAAATATATACAGAATTTTTTTTGAATACTTTCAACAAGCGTTATGTTTTTATTATACATGGGATTCTAAATTACTGACGCGTATTCTAATTTAGAACGTACAAGCGAATTATACAAAGTAATAATTGAGAACGGATCAGTGAAGTTTTTACACTGACGTTATATGAAACCAAGCATCCTATAGGATTGTTTTACCATTTCAGATATATGATTATTATCAGTTAATTTCGGATCAAAACTTATTCCCAAAGCTCTAACAATTGACTCATTTTTATAGTAATGATATTGAGATTATATGTTAAAGGGTCTTGATTTCTGGTAAACGTAACATAATGACCTTTGTAACTTTATGCAATCATTTACGCTTGATATGGTTTTAAAGATTTTGAAACCAGCTGCATACATCAGTAATTTTGAGTACTGGAAGCAATGGGCTATATCATTAACATTTGACGGCAACTATAGTAAATGATGGATCCACAAAATATGTGAACGGTTTGTGTTTTACTGCACGAATCTTCCTCGTTCTGTAACACTGCGTCTCTTGTCACATTTATTAGCATGCGTCTGGCTGCAGAGCTTGTCTCCTCTATCATATTATCTGTCGCTCGCGGCGAGAGATTAGACGTGCGGGCTACGCGACGCTGACTGACGGAAAGTCGAAAACTTTCAGCCGATCCTGATACACTCGTATACTACCAGTCACACAACAAGCTTCAAGGAAAGCAATATATGTAGCATTCTATAATGATTTGTTGTTTCTGGCAAAAGGAAAATCAAGGGTGGGCTTCTTTCAACGCTTACACAGTTGCGAAAATAGAAGAGATGAGTCCAAATTTGAGGTACGAGAAAAGTATTTGGAACGATTAGGATTCCGACGAATAATTGAAGGTTTATGTAAAACGGTCAAAGCCAAAATATATGCTTCTACAGTAAAATTTTTGAAAGATGTCGATCAAGGTTGTCTACGAATTGTATGAATTCAGATTTTTGCTCCGCCCATCATGACAAATTCAGTAGTTTCGTTTGTTTAGTTTTTATGAGGGTACGTAAGATACTGTTATTTAATTATTATAAATATATATATTACAGGAAAAGCATTCAAAATTCAAAAATAAGTCAACTAGTAAGTTTATAAGCAAATGTAAAATAAAATATGTTAAAAATAAGATAATGACACGTCAGTGTCAGTGACTCTGACAGAATATAACGTTATACGTACGGCTATGAATCCAGGTAATGTATCTGAATTAATAAATAAACTTACGTTGCAGCGAAAGTATTATCAACAACGAGCATCGTTTATAAATGGAATGTCCTAACTTAGTCGAAACAATATGAATTTTTGAAAGACAAGCGTGTTATATCCATCCTTATCACACACTCTTACAGCCTTTGCAAAAGAAAGAGATAAATGTATGCCTATTTGTTAATTCGTTCGTGATACAGGTGCCCTTGATCGGACATCTTTCAAAATTTTTACTGTATATAAAGATATCTACCATAACGATTTATTCATATTGTTGTGACCGTTTACTGAATGTTTGGTCGCAAATCGTGGGGATCTAGATTGGATCCGGATTGACGCCAAAAATTATTTCGAATATCAATTGCAATGAATGCCGTGTGGTGGAATATGAAAAAAATATTTTTCTCTTCTTAGTTTAAAAAGGGACTACGAGTATAGTTCGGGTATGTCGCATTTTTAAGCCTATAAAAGTCTTCTTTTCACTTTTATTTTTATATAGATACAGATTGCATATGACCACAACCGCAAGTCAAGTATTTTACCCTTACTGTTAGATATCTTTGGACAAATATTTTCCTCTCGCTTAGATAAGACTCTTCTATCCTCCGTTATCTCATATTCTCCGTATGCAAACCATCGGCACTTTAGCTCCACATTATCTCGGCTGAAGGGCTAAGGGCTTTACGTCTTTTCACGCCGTGGACGATCAATCGCAAGATATGACGGGGCCATTGTGCGTAGAAGACGTCGATGCGGCGTTCAGGTGCAGCAGAGCGGTGATACCGAAATGATGTTGACCGGACAGCGAGAAAACGTTATGATAGCAACACAGTCCGTGTTTAGATTTTGTCAATATTTTTATTAGTAATGTGAAAATAAATAACATCCTGATGATGACATATAGATGAATATCAGTTAATAACATAACAAATCCATTAGGAGTAACATTATTCATTCATTATCCTAACTTTGCTCTACCTACAAATTGAACAAATCAGGAACAACGCTCGCTCCGATTTCGGTATTTATTCCACCGTTGTTCCTAGACGGGCACAATGCCTCGCAAGATTGCTGTTTATCCAGAAGCTAATCTTATTTACTCTCTACACGCTTAAATAATCACGGTAGAAAGGTAGAGACTGTTAGATAACGTTGAGTTCACGCCAAGGCTTCGCAGTTCTGTTGTTATCAATAACAATAACAGATGCAACTCAAAACATTACAGGAGTTTCAAAGTCGGATGTGAGGGGGAACTTATGGTACCTAGACATAGCAAAGTAATAAGCTTGGGTACTATAGACGGTCGTTATTAAAATAAATAAAACTAGGAGACTTCGAATATTTACTTTATAATTAATATTGTTTATGCACCTACTTATTTTTTAAGCGTTAACGATATAATTTTGAACGAAATGTACAACGTACGTTACAAAAATAAAAGAGCTTTTGCATAGCCTATGCCCAGTTGACATACGTCTACTACAACCTAGTAAGCACAGAATTTATTTTAAAACGTCAGAACCTTTTCGTTTTGCAAACAGAACTATCATAAAAATTCAGCAATTTCCTATTTATTCTTTAAATTGGGATATGTAGAGATGTGACAGATATGAAGCTTTACGAAAATTTGTCAAAGTAACTTGCATGGTGCCACACCTTGTAAATCTATTAGCAAACATCAAATAGTTCTTCCATTGACAGATATTTAAACAACTGTCATTTGAACGTCAAAATCAACATACGTGATTAAAAACGTAATGCAAAATCTAAACTTTCACAAACCCCTAATAATTGCTAAGTTTGTCGTTTACGCGATACCCTTGAAATTTTGTTTAACAAAATAGTCAATGATTTAAGGATATCTGTACTGTACGGTTAACGCTGCAGCATTGTAAACTTAATCATTTTTTATAATTGTGATTTTTACCTTCCGTCCATCTTTAGGTAAGGAAGGTATTGTCGTCCGTTATAATTTTACAGAATAAGGAAATTAAGCAATGCTAATGAATTTTCGTTTATCAACGTTATAGTTATGAGTTACAGAATAGGTATATTAGTTTGATTAAATACCTAAATAGAATGATTTTTGAGGTCAAGGTTTTAATAAAATGTTGCAGATACTGCATCATCTGTTTCTATCGTTTCTGTAGTTGTGAACGCAAGTTATTAAATATGCATTAAATGAGTTTATAGTCAGTAATTAATATAATTTGTTAAGGGAGCGCTCAAGTAGATCATTAGACAAATTAAAGTGTCTTTGTACATTTTCTGCTCTTTCTATTATCTTTATTTTATTCGAATCCTTTTGGTACTCACAATTAATTAATTACAATTAAGAATAATACTATAAGAGCATTAAGAGCTTTTCAAATATCAGAAACAAGAGTATAATTCTAATTCTCTTTATATGTTCGTTGCTTCTTTATCGCACATACACTTATAAGCTTTTCAGCAGTTTTTGTCAATAAAGTCACATGAAAAATATAATAATTCAACCTTCAGAAAAACCCTGAAAGAAAACCAGTGAGAGAAGTTACTGAAGAAGAACAACCAACATGGAGAAGAGTCAAATTTTAACTATCTTGGATAAGAATGTAAAAATATACGTAAATTAATCAGTATTAGTAAACAGCTTTTATTCTTACTACACCAACGTTTCGGTTTCAATTTTCAGGATTTCTAAAAAAAACCTTTTCTGGAACTCTTGGTGTGCTTGTTTTTTTTTTAATTTGATTATGAGTCACAATACCTTACAATTACCCGTGCAAATAGATAAAGGCGTATTCACAATTGGTATCACAAAATCGATACAAACAAGCTGTAACAACTCAAACATGGCATTGTGAACAACCCCTACTTCCTTCCGAATGATAGCTGTTAACACAATGAGTCATAACACAATAAAGGCTGGTTCACAACGCCGTAATTAACGCAAGACCCTTTCAAATTAAATTTACCCGCAGTCTACTGATTTCAAGTTTAACGGAAAATTAATAGACGTATCAGCGGACGACGAATTTGTTATTTGCATGAAACAGGGTGCGCGAGCCCTACGCTTGTTTGCCCTTAACGACGAAAGGTTAACACAAGATGCGACATTTACATGAAAGATATTTATAATAGGATTCTCTCTTTACCTTTACTCCTTCACAGAACGAGTAGTTCGATATGTACGGGTAACAAGTAGCAGATAGAAACAATTTTGTCCTTACCTATAACAAAAGAAAAATTATTAGAAATGGTATATTTTAAATTTGATACGAGTAAGTTATAAATTATAGATAAGATATATGATTTAATTTGTTCTCTTATGAGTCAAGAAGGGAAACTTAAACAAATTGTAGTATAAAAACGTAAGATTAGTGAATAATGAGTTATAGTTCTGAATATTAGTTCAGAATCCTATTATTTAATTGGCGCAGTCGGTAGGATCCGTAAACAGTGACCTTTGGTCGAAAACTCGCGAAAAGAGTTTAATTCATTTATACCAAGCCTGTTTTGTTTTTATAATTTATTACGGTCTATAAACAACAAGAACCTAAAGAGCCGCTACACGCAGTGCCCAGGTCTTTACAAAATCAGCATAGAAGTATCTTTACCACAGAGCCCGAAGAGCGGATTACCAGGTCCGTTAATTTATCATCAACTCATAGTACCCGTAAATCGAGAGCCAGAGTCAACCTCTACATAGTACCCGTAAACCGAGAGCCAGTAGATCACCAACTTCCACAGTGCCCGTATACCGAGAGCCTGGAACCAACCGCAAACTTACCATAATTCTTCTGAGTTTTGAGGATGAGAAATTTCTTTTATATAAAATTTTTGTTATTCTGCCCCATACATTTTCTATGGACTATTTGAAACCCATAGTAATGTTTCCACATTTTGAAACCAGTTTCTGGCGATATTAGCAGTATGGACCGGGCAGTTGTCCTGTTGGTAGATGAAATTATTGTTGGGATATAAATGTTTTACAGAAGGCATCATTAACATATTCTAAAATTTGTATGTAATTGTCTGCATTGTCCATCAGCTTTCCAACATACGCCCATTCCGTTATAGCTAATCCATGCCCACACATTAATACTGAATCTCCCTGACTTTCGGACTGCGCTCACATATCTTTCATCGAATCTTGAATATTGATATAAACACGAATGTGAGCATCATTTGAATACCTTCTCGTCTGTAAATATTACCCGTTCCCAAAACGAAACTCTAGGGCAGATCCTGTTTTTCTTCTAACACTTCCTTCTTGCTCTCAGCATTTCTCAATTCTGAAGACGTTGTCTTTACTAACGTTCATCAGTCGAGCGATTTGTCTTATGGAGAAACCATCTTCTATTCTAGTTATAATTTTAATCTTCGAATTACTGTCTAAATAACGCAGCATTTTGACATTAATAAGAAAAATAACAAATTTTTTTTTTTGTTGCTAGGCATCTTATCAAATCCACTTTAAACTATAAAATATTTTGTGTGCTTCATTTTATTGCACGGAAGTGTTCATTTCCGATTCCTGTATATTTAAGTTCGTTCGTATTTTGGACTTCCTATCCTCCATCGTAAACTTTTCTATATAAAAGAGCCCAAAAATATCCTATGAGACAAGGTGTGTTAGCCAATTTTGAGTTTGTCTTTCATAGTGACAGTGTAATACAAAAATGTTGTACACTAACTTAAATAACACGCTGTATAATATAAAAACTTCTGAATTAAACAACGTAAAAATTCCAGTCATATTAGACATCGCCTAAACTTATTATTTTTATGGAGAAAAGGAATACAATAGTACGGAATATTTCTTATTGTAGGGTTGGCTGAAGAAAAAAGATTGTCCTCCCCCTGTAGAGTGTAAAACTTTTCATCCTCAGCTGTCTTGCGAGAGAAAGTTAACAATTTCTCCTTTGTCCATAGCATTTGACTGAAAGTAACCTATTCTTTCAGTAGATATATAAATGAGGAAAACTTCAAATACTATGGAAAATTCTAAAAGAAAAGTATTACGCATCAGTGTACGCTCCCTCTTGCGCATTTCCATTTTCTTTGATATCTTTTCCGTCTTTCTTTGTGGCCGTCAAAATTTTCCGAGTTTTTCTGTAAATTAATATCCGAATTCGCGGGAGTCGTTTTATTATGCTGACTTCTCGATGAATATATTTAAGAAGCGCTTAAATTTCTACTTAATTCCAACTGGGTCATTTTTGGCCAATATTACTGAATTTCAATCACAATAATTTTCATAAATACTTCGAATAATTGAACTACCTAGCCTTAAAAGTGAGTTATCTACTTCAACTATATTTAACTAACAGGCCTATTCTACTAAAAAATTATGGATCGTTACGACTCATTACTAGTAACGTTACGTTAAAGTAGTAAAGTTTGATATATTTAAAAAACAAAACTAAAAATCTGTTGTGGTCATCACAATATCTCTCGCCCTTTCCAGTGTGTATAAGTATTGTATGTAACATTTCTTGTATACAAAAAATTCTAATTACACCTAATTATTTACGTATTTTCTATAATTTTAAATTCATTCTATGAGCAAGTTTTCTCCATTTCTTCTAAATGTTCGAGATTTTACCAATTCATTAACGGGATTGGCGGTATTTCTGAAGGGTTCATGAAATATACCTATAATTTTAAATATATAATTAATAATACAATAAGAAATATTAAATATCGTTCCCAGAAAGTCTTCAGTACTGCCTTTGAATTTTTAACACTGACATTAGTGACATTTATCTATCAATTACAGACATTTTAATTTCTCAAGTAGTTTACTACAACAGATTATTTTTATTTTTTTTTATATCTATATCTTTAAATCTATGGAAGGTATATTAAAAAATTTAAATGTGACAGATAGAGAATTTTGTTTTTTAATATTTGTAATAACATAAATATTAAAAAAATAATATTTAGAAGATTTTTGTTAAAATACTACTACTTCCGGTTGTCCAAATATTACCAGAATCTATTCAACTCTTCCCATTACTGTTAGATTGAGGAATCCGTAGTTACACAGGTCTTTAGTCATAGAATTTGAACATCTCACACACACACAGACATAAGCGTCAAAATGTTAGCATGATTCCAATACCTCATCTCCTGACAACAGAACAGAACTCAAAACTGCTTGGCCTTCCACGGAAAAAGCGCGTTTTTCGTTCGTCCATATTATGTTTACTATTGAATTATTTTGTAACAGCTGCCTCCACCCCTGCCCGCCAACAGCCAAAATGTTTTTGTTTCTATTTCATGTAACACTAGTATTTTAGATTATCATAACTGTAGAGGTAACATTATTACTTCCCCTATAATAATGTAAACGTATAACTTGTCAGTTGTAAGGGACATATAACCACAAGTTATTGAATTTTGACATGTAATGAGGTGGGCACACACAAAGCACAGAGATTAGGCATATAGAGAGAAGCCAATTTGTCAATATTTAGTGATCGTATCATATTTGACCTTATTGATTGTATATATACATTCGCTTCATGATGTTTATTGTGTTACAATACTGTCCACTGCAGCTAAATGCTATTTGTATATCAAGCCATGTTGACATGCTGTAGATGCACCAAATTGTATAAATTCTGACGTGAATAAGCTACTTGCTACAAGGATACCAAATTGGCAATCAGAATGGGGACATGTTTACGAAGACATGTATCAATAACAATCAATTTATTCCTGGGAATATTTTTACGTTTTTCTTTAAAATTATTGACATTTCGGTATATATCAAAAATGCGATGTTTTTTATTGATTCTGGATATTTTTATTACAATTCAACAATTTGCCCATTTAACGGAACGCGGCTCGTGTCTTATTTTTTAATTCGTGTTAGAATGAATTGTCCAACTACACTGCTCCAAGAAATCAACGCATCACATATTCATATTAAAATATATCGATAATTTTAATTAAGTTTTCAAGCACGAAATTTTGAAAGGACCTTTTGTATTATGTACATGCACGGTATAAGATCCTACTTCTTGATTGTTTTTACATAAAAATGAGAAATTTGTTGCATATTAAATTGACTTTGGAATTTTAATTTAGTGCGTGTGTTGTTACTTTTTTTCATGATTTCTGTTGTATTTATTAAAATGCCACACGAAGCAACAGTATTGGTGGAAGAAGGTTGGAGCTATCAAACAATAGAAAAGAAGAATATATCCTTAAGAAATATCGCTAATACCGTCTGTGAATATAAAGAATTTTGTATATATTAGAAGAGTAGGAGAAGATTCCTCATAGAACGAAAGAATAGATACAATTTGAATTATTTGTATGTACAAGAAATATTAAATTCATGAATTATGACCCGGGTTCAATCCTAACCGACGCCAAAAATTACTTCGAATTTTGATGGCACAAATTTTACCCCTGCGGTGCACAAAGCAAATTGGAACACCCAGAAATGGGAAATATGCCGTAATGATAAATTTATTTAATATTTATTTATGTAACATAAAATGGAAACGGCGAGAGGTCACGTGTTGGCCATATGAAATTTTTATGCTTATTCTTTTGGCAACAAAATAATCAGAATCAGTGTAATATAATATTCATAAACACTCGTAAATTTTCAATACGGCTCGTTACAATTTTTGACAAATAGAACCAAACTAAACAAATTACATTTCGATTGTTTTTTTTCAGTGTCGACTGTTTTTATTGGTTAAAAATCATAACGAACCGTTGAAACTGTTTATGAATATCAGCATAAGACTGTTGAAACTGTTTAAAAACCCTAAATCATCTTTTAAAAAATGAAGTTTCCAGCTTTAAGATCATTGAAATTTATAATGGGTGTAACACATGATGATCTAAGGTGTAAGGATGTATTTATTTACAATGATTTGTAGAAAGAGCTGCTAATAACTGTCTTTTCCAACTAGCTATGAGATTTGTAAAGGATAGGGGATATATCCGCTTAGCCGGAAGTGTATCGACGAGGTGATTGCAGAAGTGAATATCGGAAGAAGCAGATTTTTTTAACAAAAATGTGTAGGTACATTGTTGATGCGGTTGTTGATAATATTGACAGTGTAAATCGTTTGTAGATCAAAACACATTCATGTGACACAAAATGCCATTAAACGTAGTTTGTTATTGATATAATATAGAAGTGTTGGTAATAAGTATAAAGTTGGTTAATGTTGATCCCACTTCTGAGCTAATCTTGCCAATCCTGAAAATTAAATGAAACGAAATCCACATGCATCATCGTTTCAATCCAGCGTCAATAAATCTCACCAAAACATAATTACGTGACAAACACGTATGAAATTGTTAATTTACAATTACTATCGATCGAGGGTGGATTAGCACCATCCCCTATCTGTTTCGCTGACCCCTACCCTACCCTACCCGTTGCACTAGCGCCAGCCAGAGCCAGCACAGCGGACAAATGACAAACTATAAATTACCCAGCACACTACGCTACATCTGTCTGTCTGTTCGCCGCCGTTCTGCCGTTCTGCCCGGCAAGTTATTTACCGGTGAAAATATCACTCGCGTATAAATTCACTCCGGCCAATAATGCAATGACAAATTGAAAAATATCGCCAAACTTTAATAAATGAATTTTTGCTGCCGTGGTAACAGATGGGAATGAAACGAGGTTTTATCGCAAAATGTGCATATTTTACAATATCACCTCCGTGCACAACAAAAATTATAAATATGTCATCATCGATACCAAAAGTTACAACCAATACTATTTAATAAACAATTTCAATCACAATCGTTAGATATATTATGTGCTTTTCTAACCTACCACCAACACTGATCCAAGAAATTAACGCATCATTTAAAGAATCTATAAAACTATTAATATACGAGAGTCACAAACAAATTAATAACGAATAGTTTTTACTCCACTTAAAATAAGTGACCGTTTGTAATTCCTATCCAGACTTCCATAATTACACAAGTCGGCGCTCCACTTCCTCCAGGTTATTAGGTTGGGTTGGATGATCTCTTTAGCGCCCACCGAAGATATCCCAGACATTTTCAATTAGGTTGAGGTCCGAATCTGGTGTTGATTCCAACTTCTATAAGGTAACTTTGGACTAACCGTGCACTGTAAGGTCGAGCCATTACCTTGCTTTATCAAAAAATCTGATGTGGCCAGCACATAACCTCTCGCCGTATATTTTACCTGGCTGTATGCATAAAGCAAAGATTATTTTTATAAATACAAATAATATATTCATATAAATCTATGACGTATAAACTTCTTTATTATTCAATAATAGCATGTCTCAACATGAAGATATTTTACCATAAATTATGTTACAATAAATTACAAAGTAGAGTTTACCATATATAAATATTAGGCTGGTAACAGCAATTTTCAATTCGAACAACTTTGTTTACTTTCTCTTCATATTCTTCTAGTAAAAACATTAATTTTGGGCGGTCTAAAATGTATATATCTGGATTGTGCATCTATTCTTATATATCTTCTTTTACATTTTATTTTTTCATACTTGTTATATCTAAATAACCTTAATTCCCTTTAATAAAGTGACGGATAGATTGCACTCCGATTTTGTCAATATTTACAACTTACTTGAGAAGAATTTGATAGCTTTTTCGCAATTCAAAGTTACTCTAGTCTATAGTACTGGTGTATATTGTCCCATAATGTTTGAAACAAATTTAAGTCCTTCAACCTAGACTTGTCATCTCCATAATAGTCACAGATCAAGCATTAAGGGATTCTCCAAGTACATTTTTCTTTCATTACTCATTATTTCTGACACTGACATTTATCTGTCAGTTACAAATAATTTAAATTATCAACTATTTTTCATGGCATTTTTTCGGCTGTCAAATTTATTACAACAGATTATTTTATACATTATACTTCTTTTATCTCTAAATCTATGGAATATATAATAAAATATTTAAATGTATCATGAATGCAATACCTCTCTTAGCGAGAGGTAAAAAATTGGACCGATGTAGGGTTCATATGGAACGACATGCTTCATTATAATGTCTCGTATGTAGTGTTATGCATTAAAATTTCCATGATTTAGTTCCACTAATTCCGTATGATCTCTCAAAGAACTTGCACCCCCACCGAATAAAATGGTATCCGTATAAAGCATATCGCACAACCTGGATTTTATCTTTAAAGACAACTTGTTCCCAATCGGCTTCTAACTAATTCAGGTGTTTCCTAACAAAACTTAACCGGGCTTTGAGGTGATCTACGGTCAAGGCCGGACCTTGAGCAGGAATACAGAATTGTAAATCAGTTTCTCTGAGTCATTGGTGAACAGTTTTAGTATGAACATCACTTTCAGAAGCCGAGAGTGCCTGTTACAAACCGTTCTCTTAAGGTGGAAACTCTAAAAAAAATCTTGGACCAGGGTTGTACGATTTCAACTTTGTCCAGGTCTTTTGATATGGCCACCAGTCACTCTAATCTTTGCATCGTATACATGAAACCAATACCTTTCTTAGCGACAGGAAAAAATAAGTCTTATAGAATAAAACTCAAATTTTATAGTTTGAAACTCTATGAAATAGCCACTAATACAGCAATACAACTGAATTTTTTTTGTACTGAACAGAAATCAGTTGACCAAGCCACTGCTTATGCATATCGCTGTCGAATGGATATTCATTTTTTAGGCCCTGACGTTTCGTCCGTCTTTTTAATAAAAAATATACCATTTGAAATCTGTACGTAGAACCAATCATCTCAATTTTCTAGAAAATGGACATTCATCCTGGTTCCCGTTGGCTCTTCATTTATTAAAATTTAGTGTAGATCTTTCGACACAGATTCAACAGCCATAAAAACTTTTAAATTATGTATATATACCAACTTACATTACAGAAATAACTACTATCATGATAAATGATAAAAAAGGTTCAAGATAAAAACCTTGCGGAACTCCAGAGGCTAAAGGAAATAATTCAGAACGAAAACAGAAATTCACTACCGTCTGTCATTAGGATGTGATCTAAAATGCAATGAATTCAAAGCATCTCCAGGTTCGATATGGTTAATCTTATCAAACAAAGAACAATTTAAATTCCAATTTCTTTAGTGTTTATGTCAAAAGCGTTTGAATTCCACATTCAGTGCATCGTGAAAAATTCCTTGAGACAAACAGTGGATAGAAAGAAAATAATCACACCATTTGTTGTTCCGTCAACAAATCTGTTAGTTGTGGAGTGTAAACGTGTATTTTCGTCGCTTGATCGATTCGCGCTTGTTTCACAGTTGTCGAGGGACACCCTGGCGCTATTTGTATCTTTTAGGCCCGGCGCAGCCTCAAGATCTCAAGCCGGATCCATGTCAAATTTGTTTCTGCACAACACATACCCCAAACTCATTTTTCTTCTTGAAAATACATCCACGGAAAAATACAATAAGAACGTATCACGGGATGTACAGAGCGAATAAGTTGTTTTGCAAGATGTTCAACATTGTTAGATATTCGAATGCAAGAGAAATAAAATTCGTGAGATGTGTAGTCTCTAACAGCAGGCAATTAAACTACATAAAATTATTATTTAAACATAAGCTATACGATCTCAATAAAAAAATCTGATGTGGCCAGCACAATAACTTCCGTCAATCCTGTGTATATCTACAAATTCCATACATAAATTTTCGCAAACTTTTCTCATTCGTTAAGGGTCGCTATTTTTTATTTTCTTCTTCCATTCATTTCTGTTATGCGAGTGGTCCTCATTCGGTTGCTTTTCTCTGAAGCCTTCCGCAATACAGTCCTTCCATTTTATCTTTAGTCTTCCTCTGTTCCTTCCACCTTTTACTAAGTTATTCATTCTTCTTACAATATATTCTTCATCTCTCCTCATGACATGTTCAAACCAATGCAATCGTCTCTCTTGTATCTTCCTACAAACTTGTAACACTAGAGTTATTTCCTTACCGTATCTTTCCGTGTCCTTCCCCAACATCTAATTTAACATCCTCATCTCTGCCTCATTCATTTACTTTTCATTGATACTGACATCTGTTAATTTGAATTATCTGAATATATTAGCAGTTTCCATGGTTAGCATAGCTGGCTAATAATAATTCTTTAACTCTATCTATTGAATATGAAGTATAAAATGTAATCAAATCCTATAGAGAATATATATTCTTTAAGTTATAATAACGTTAAATGTCAAACCTTGGAATGTTTTGTCCAAAACTCACAGAAATTTGACGGGTAACATCCAAAATAACGGTGTTAGTTTTAGTGGTATTTTCTTTGGTGTAGTGTTTGTGTTTATGTGTTGATAATAATCATAAATCGAATGATTCCCTCCTGGTCGATACATCACCGCATTGCACGGTGGATAATGACACATAATTAACAATATTAAATGTGCAGTTGGGTGGTGGGCGGGGTGGGGGGATGTGCAGTGGACGACTGCGGTCGCAGTTGTATGAAAACCAGCCGGCGCTAATTGACTCAATTATATTTGTGCACAACGCACTGCCACTGTATGTACACGCAGCTTCACAAACGAATCATCATAAAAACCTGCAAATTTGATTGAGTGTGGAATGGCCACTATCAACGTACATAGTCACCTAACAAAACTACTATTTTCGACAATGTCCATTTATACATTGACGTATTCTTTACTACCTTGTGAATTTCTTCCTTATTGTGCGAATCTTTCCTAATATAATTCCTCCAGTCTATTCTACTCAAAACTAAAACACTATCACTTTCTTATTTTAAATGGGTACCTATTTTTATCTTCCGCTACCCTAGAGGGAGGTATAGGGATCGTGCTAAAAATTGCAAATCGAGATTTTGGTAAATTACCACGTTTTAAGGTTCCTGGAATCCATTTTTAACATTTTCACGATGATGTCTGTGTGTGTGTATACTATCATCATTCAGAAAGTTTTGAAACCATGTATTTCTACCTTATTCTAATATGGAAAGAAGCCATTAGATATTGGTGGCAATCGGATAATCGGAAATGGCAGTTTACTTGAAGCTCACGATAGTTTTTCTTCAAAAAATACCTTTAAATGTATTTTTTTCTCAATTTGTTATTATAAAAATTAAAGATTATTCCATTTTTCTATCAATAAGTTGTAAACATAGGATCGTAGCCATTTGCAGTTGATTTTTATACGGACGTTTGGCTATTGCTATCTTCTTTTTCTGTTGGGTTTAACATACATCAAAGCGGTAAGAGCAAATACCTCCGATAATTTGGTTATCGAGTTTCGTTGTGTTCTGGTATTACAACTATACAACAAGTTGTAAGTTAGCAATACGTTGATAGTTAACGTTCTCGATTTTCCAATTACCTACTCAATGTGTATTTTGCTCTAATTAGATTACATACAGCATTGTACAGTTCTCGTCCTGGCATTCGATATTATACACACTATTTGTGCAGCAGCTTACGTACATATCGTGTTGTTCGTCTTCTCTATTATATAGCCGGGGTATATAAAGCCCAGCTCGCTGAATTACATCTTTTGTATAGAATTTGTTTGTGAAAGAAGTTTGTAAATAAAATAAAACTCTGGCATATATTACCAGAGGTACGGGTTCTCAAGATTAGGAAGTTTACGAGCGAAGGCTAATCTATCGACTAAATCTTGAAAATAGGTTTTCAACTATAGTATGAAACAAGATTTACTGCGGGCGCAACGCTAAAAGAATCGAATTACTTAAATATCACAATTCAAAATTTCTGAAGACTAAAGGACAGTCAAGCAAGGCTGAGAACTGTTAGTTCTTCAATAGGTGTCAGGAAATATTTTTTTGCTTCAGAATAAACACTTTTAACGCTAGAAGGATTTATATCCTTTTGCAATATTCAATTCACAGAACACGTACATACGGTCAATTAATAGTTCGCTATCCATGATGATACAATTCTAATACAAACAACTTAGAGAACTCAAATTATGAATGATGAAAAGTACGATTAATGTGTTTATAAATATCAAATAAAAACCAATGTTTCTAACGCTTAATAGATTTGGTCTTGAAAAATACCTTGTCTCAAATTTTATGCATCCCCTTTGCGTAATGTAGATAGTCGTTCTGAGGAACAATTATTTGAGAATGACAATTTAGAAATAAGCATGTGCCATTGTAATGACCTAATTTGGTTCCCTATAATCTGCATGGGATTTCAGTGCGGTGTATTTGCGCATATCTCCACGAATGTCTACGTCCTCAATACCATCCGATCTCTCTGCCTCCGCCTATCTCATTCCTGTCCTTCCTGTAATTCCAGGATCCAGGCTGGCATTTCATTCCAGGCGGCCGCAATGTCAGGCATTGCGACGCGTCCAACGCCTGTCGACCGACGCCGCGCCACTTAGATTAAAAGTCCACGATTGCCGATAGCGGAGCCGACACACACAAACACACCGGAAAACAGGGAAAAGCCAAGGAGAAAACTGGCATAAAATTGAGCACATTATACTGAATAGTCAATTTTTAAACATTGAGAATAAAACAAAATTGAATTAAACAATAAGGGAGAGAATATTTTTCCAGAAGTGTAATTTGTAGCTAGAATTTGTTGAAAATATCTTTGTATAATTGTAATAATTTAATATAAAATTTCAAGATTTTCTGGATTCACGTAGTTAATTTGTTACCAGGAGTGTGGAATTTACTTGTCGAGGAAAATAAACCACATGGAATTGGAAAATCACTAAATTTAGAATGAAAAATTATGATATTTGATATTTATGTACATAATTACTAGCTATCATTCTAACCCGGGACAATTTTGGATTACGAACACATGAATTTCAAACGATAAATTACCCGCCGAATATGAATAATTATGAACGTGGTCTCAAATTGAAACATCAAAGAACAAGTTGCAATCTTGCCATATTAAAGGTGTATAAATATGTACACAACTCGGTCAATACATTCGTATTTTATAAGTGTAACTATGGTTAGTCTATGACGTATGTATAGAAAAGTGTTTGAGATCTGCTAGTAATCACGTTTCCATCACTACCAATACCATCTGATTCATACGATCAAACTATGACATGAAGCAGAAGTGAGAAAAATCGGTGTATATCTTTCTAGAAAATAGTCTGTTATGTTTATCGAGCTACTAGTAAATGTAGGAGACAAACAATATAAAGGAAATAGATTGTGGCTAGATAAATTGCGAAGTAGTATTATAGGGATAAATTAATTGTATACAATCACAGCAACATGTTAATTATGACATTGATTGACGTGATTAGTAGCTATTGTCTCTCTTTCAATGTTCTGATTGCCTATTATATACAAATGAAATACATTAATTAATACAAATAATATTTCATACAACTTTTGTCCACCAAAACCCAACATCACTAGCTAATAATACTTCGTATTCCCTAGGTAAGTACTTTGCATCAAAAATTTTAGTAATTTCATTAGGAATAATAGCAAATCTGATTATTTTTGCAATCGGTTTCGATCAGTTGGGAAGGGATCTATTGTTTACTTCACTTCTCAACTAGCTGGAAAAGACTTTCTTCCTACATATTCCACAACTAAAAATTATATTGGAATTAATATTATTCCGACAAACCGTGTGAAATAATTCCGTTCTCCTTTTGGAATAATTCCGCACGGCTTTCCATGAATTAGAATCTGTTTCGCTGCATATTAGCGCGATATAACAAATATAGTCGTCCGGTTGATGTTCATGACTTATTGTTTCATATATTTACTTATTTCGAATTCGCGTTTGACGTTTTGAAGGCTTTAACAGTTTTGGAGTTTTCAATTAACTTTTATAGGTTTTTTTAAAGATTTCTAGAGTAGTAAGTTTATCTAAATGAGAATATAATTCCTTAGTCACGTGAGATGTTTTCCGCCAATCAACATTCAGAATCTCCTTAGCTACAAGTTTATCACAGCGATGATAAAAAACAAAGAAATAAACACCGTATTTATAGTCGTTACTAAGGGATTTATTTTCTTTATTTATGACATTGACAGTTAATTTTGAGTATAAAAATAAATAATAACAATAATTCAAACTCCGAAATATTAAATAAAACTCGTAAGTACCATGTTTTAATACAATATGAATATGTATATCAAAAGTTAGGTTAAGTTAGATTGCAAAAATTCATTATATTCTCTCATTAAATATAAGCTCGAAGATATTGCTCGTGAAACCGGAGCAGCACATATTATCGATGATAATCATATCACTTGTTATATTACGTATGATAATATGTTACTTGAATGGTGTTATTATAAGAAATTTGTGAACTGGCGTCAAAAAATATATGTGATGATATATGATAAATTTGTATGATTAGTAATGACACGGAATTACGAATCTAAAGCAGTATATTATGTACCTTGGAACAATTTCCTTATCAGTATAATGTATGATAATTGTGTATATGACCTTAGTTTACTATTCATCTCATGATGATAGTCATCATCAAAGCAAGTATATAAGACAACAGCTCAGCTCGTGTGCATTATCGAGTGGACGCGGACGCGTGGAACACGCACATTACATTTGGCTGCAGCGTCGCCTGCATATCAATACGCATTCAATGCGAGAGAGAGGATTCCATTCCAGCTATTTAATTCAATTTACCCTCGTGCACAACATGGCATAATAGTCGCGGCCTTTCGCACATTTGCATGTGTATGTGTACAGCTCGGGTACCGAACACGCATCGTGATGAGATAGACGTACGAGGAGAATGTACTATAGAGTAGAGTGAATAGGTGTTCGACTAAAGTTGCACCCCACATTAGAATATACAACCTTACGATCAAGGGGATTGCTTACGTACAAACACAAAATTGTCTAAGGCCCGCACCTACCACTTCTAGTTAAAGTGACAGTCATAACCAATGGTTACGCTGCATAATTGATCTTATCTTGGAAGGTAAAACTGTTATTTGCACTAATTTTTAACTAATGGTTAATAAATAGTTACTTTTACTAAAGGTGGTAAGGTCGGGCCTCAGTGCTATTAGATCGCTTTGTAGTTTTGACGTCCAGGCTTCGACTCCGACTAGTGATGAACAACGAGGGCGAAATTGCAGTTTAAAATTCGAGGCGAGATCGATATAACCTCAAGAAGCGACAAATCTCGCGAGATTCTCGCGCGGGTCTCGCAATAATATAAAGCGATGGTAACTTTATATCTTTGATTGTAAATTCAATGAAAAATGGACCGGAGAACGACTTACAAGGAGTGGAGTCAACGTTAATTCGTGCATAGAATACGTGAATGCGAAAATTATATGAAACCACTATATTTTTTAACTTTATCTACAATCGATTGGTATCGGTCCAGAGTGAGTAAAGGTGGTAGGATCGGGTTTTAATGCTATCAGATCGCGTAGATGAATTATATGACTGGTTGTAGTTTTGACGTCCAGCCTTCGACTCCGATTAGTGATGGAGGACGAGGCTAGAGTACTCTCACATATCGTCTCGTCTCGTTGTTTTTTGCAAGACGAGAACGAAAGCGAGATTGTAGTTTAAAATTCGAAGCGAGATCGATATAACCCTGAGAAATCTCGCGAGTTTCTCGCGAGGGTCTCGCAATAAAAAGTGATGGTAACTTTCTAGCTTTAATTGTAAATTCAATGAAAAATGGACAGGAGAACGATTTACAAAGAGTGGAGTCAAATTATATGAAACCACTATATGTTTTAATTTTATCTAGAGTCGATTGATATCGGTCTAGAGTGAGTAAATATGGTAGGATCGGGTCTTAATGCTATTCGACTCCGAGTAATGACTACAAGGCGATAGTACTCTTGCGAAAAGCAACGAGACGAGAACGAGAGCGAGATTGCAGTTTAAAATTGATATAAAACTGCGAGAAGCAATAAATCTCGCGAGATTCTCGCGAGTGTCTCGCAATAACAAACGTTAGTTTATAGCTATGATTGTAAATTCAATGAAAAATGCACGAGAGAAAGATATACAAGGTCTGGAGTTAACACTAATTCGTGCATAAAACACGAAATTATAAAAACCCAATATATTGCTTGACAAGTCGAGCAGATTGGTACCGGTCCAGAGTGAGGAAATATAAATTAAAAGAAAAACCATAAATGAATAAACATATGTTCAAATTGAAATAATTTGGTCACCAGAATTCTATGTTTCTTCTTTTTATTATAGGTATACGACTGAAAATACACGGACAACGTATGACTGGTATGAATTTATGTTATCTCTTGTAGTTAAAATGCGACATAAATACGCAGTGCGCAAGCGCTTATTTTCCCTGACAACTTTTGCCAAATTATTTAAAAATGTTTCTAGGAAACTCTGAGTATAAATTGTACGTTGACATAACTAGTCTTCTCATTGCCAGTTATTTTGCAGAATTTAATTTAAGTGGTAATAACCCAGAATAAGGTAAAATTCTCGTTCGTTCAACGCAGGGTGAAAGCAGTGATATACACCCCAGCATCTTAAGTTAGTTTCGTTGGCTTCCAATACTTCCTGCGTGTAATTGTCGTATAGTCTAAATGATTCACGTTTGCGCGGGGTACAATTAGCCCCTTGAGTGCCATAACGCCCCTCCAACCCTTTCCCTGCTGATAAAGTTTCGGTTCCGGAGTTGCGGTTCGCCGCGGCTGGACTCGGCATCTATCACCGCCCCTGCGTCTCGGCGCACCGAGAAGAATCTCCAACAAGTTATGAGGAATAGAGAGTGCAGATGGATGTTTAGGCTACAGCAGGAATGCAAACATACGTTGTATGAAATTCGCATTAGTGTGAATGTGAAATGTGTTGATTCAAAGCTGGTGTTAACGAGGAATTAATGATGCCATTGATAGGGGTTGTTTTGCTGATATGCCGATATTGCTTTGCAATGAACACCATTGCATTTTTGATAAGAAAATTGACTCAATATGGCAAACATTTCATTTTTCAAAATGAAATCTGTCTCAAAATTTCAAAAGAAATAAATAAAAAAAAAATTAATCACGGCATATTACCCATTGCTGGGTGTGCCAATCTGCTTCATACACATATATCGGTAATGATGGAATATTTGTACCGTGCGAGCGCTTGCCGCAAAAAAATTAAGTACGCATACGCATTGAAACCAAAATTAAGATTTTGGCCTTATGTGAAAGCTCTCCATTATCAAACGGTAAAAAATTAAGGTAAATTAAGTAAATTATTTCTTATTAGACAGTAATTCCTAGTTCTGTGTATCGTATAAGGAATAAAATTTGTCATGAATTTTGAAATTTCTGTCAAGATTAGAACCACATAAACGTCCTTCTAAACTACTATTGTATGTCACTGAATGCAATGTACTATGGTTGAAGACTGAAGTTCCTGCATTAAGAATAAGTTTAGCAATTATGTGCACCTTACGTGTATCTGGAATCCTGCAGACAGAGCGTCTGATTAAATTTCGACTGTTCTTTCTAATACAATTTAATTCCTTATCCCCCTTACGGGACGCAATTTCGGGAAGCAATTCAAGGAAATATTACATTATTCTCCCGAAACTGTACATTTTTATAGCTTAATTACTGTATAACGCCCTTTAAATTTCACCCAAACGGCTGGATTAAATTGCAGTGTAGATTAAAAACCCCGGGCGTGAAAATTGCCCTTGTATTCCAGCAAAGAGAAGAGGAATACTTAGGTATTGTACTAAGAATAACTAGCAAAGCAAGACGGATTTGCAAATAGAAATACAAATGCTATTATAAATGTACATTTACAACCAATTTTAAGCTTGCTGAATTTTAACAAATATTCAAAAAACTTTTCTACTTATAATTTTGAAATTTTGTGTGACACGAGCATACATAATGTTGATAATATTAAAAGTATTACTTACAAAATAGTCCAGTTATGGAAATTCCAGGCTTACCTAAAACAAAAATACCGTACATTAGTTATATAATCAATATTTATATATAGACCGTTTTACAAGAATGTTTTACATGTATTAAATTATGGTATAGCTACACATAAACACAGTCGATGTTTGTTAGCACAAGAGACGTATGTTGTTTACATAGTAATTAAATATAATACCTGTAAAATACTGAATCTATTTATCTGTGTACTTTAGTAATTTACTTAACGGGAAGAATAACCTTCATTTTAATAAGAATACTTATGTTCATTTACATACGTTACTAATATTTTATAGTTTTTCTCAAAATTATTACATTCGTTTCTGTATGTAGGAAAATAATTACAATATACATGACTAGCATTATATATATTTAAATAATGAATACGTAATAGAAAAAAAGAATTTGTAACAGTGGCGTAACTAAGAGATTTCTTTGGCCCTAATTGTAGGGTTTTTCGAGTTCAAAATTAATCTTCTCGATTATTCAACTATAGTGTCCACAAATACGGTGTACATTTCTTAGACAGAGAACAAAATGTACAAGTAATGTGAATACAATAACTATATAATTTAATAATTTTACTGTACGTCGTACAATAGTAGTGGAAGATACTATAATATTTTACGATTATAATTTAAAGTGACAAATATACAATGTAACAAGGAGAAAAATGGATAACTTAAACAAATAAATGTAATACAGAATGGCGCAAATGTCAATATTCACTTGAAAGGTGCAGCCGTTTTTTTTTTGTTTTTAAGCATCATCTATCATTTTATTGCTCAAAAGAGTGTAGCAGAGTATTGTGAACATGAATAACTGCACACCACAAGAAATTGCGAAAATTGTAACTAAATATTTTTACTCAAAATTTTATTGAAAAATTACAATAAGTGAAAATCCAAGATATAATAATTAGGCACCTTTATATTCTGTAATGAATATGAATGTTTTATTATTTCAAACGTAATATTAAATCGTACGACTGTACTTCATTTAAACAATGGGTGTGCGTCTCACGAGATCATCGGGACGTGGTTAGTCTCCAAGACTCATTTGGTTGGGATGGGTCAAAATTTAATAAGTCTTCAAAAGTTCAACATTTTGTAAAATAAGTTACTCAAGTAAAACCGAATCCCTGTGACTAAGAATTGTCCCAGGTAGATTTCTTTCACTCGTAGAATCTACTAAAAGTAGATATACTTCTTTTGTATATTTTTACCGTTTTTATTGTTCATGTATTATTGCGTAACCTTTTGAAACATTTGTAACCATTATGTAACATTTGCAACAGTTGCAACACTTATAATATAAATGTAAGAATTTAAAATTTGAAATTTAACATCTATATTTTATTTATTGTATAATCTAACATTTTTATAAAAACATTTTTACTATTTTTGAGATAAATTTGTATTAAAATTATTTTCCTATTAGTTTTGATACCGGTCGGTCAGAATTGGATATAATTTTATTGTTGAAGGTAAAATAAAATCCTATTGCAACTACCAAGGTAGGTAAATTTTGATAATAACTTTTAGATCACTGCATTTGGTGATATCGATGGGATGATTTTACTACAATTCCACCATAGTCATTGTATGTTGTGGCATTTAGTAAGAAAGTGTGATTGGCGTGTATTTGTTTTGAAAATGAAAATGGTGGCTTAGTCCAGAGTAACGGGTGAACATTACAAAGAATTGATTCAAACATTTTTGGTTGGTACAAAATATGGTATCAGTAAGACGGACCAGTAGCATATACAATCGGGCAAATATTAGCAATTTCACAACCTCAGACGTGTTTTTATTGGGTTATTTTAAAGGGAAAATATATGTTAATAAACCACGAAACATATTCACAAAAATATTGAAAGTCTACCGGCCAAAATGTTGAGGAGAGTGATGGAAAATAAGAGAGGGTGAGCAGGAAGAATTTACTAAACGTCGAGAGTGAAAATTTAGAGAGAAAGTGCAATATTGCAATACAGCAATACACAAATGTGAATATAATTATTACAATCACAATAAAATTGTGATTGTTGCATCTGACATTTGATGCAATTTGAAAGTAAGAAATAAAGCAACTCTCACTAATTAAAAACATTTAAAGATACAAGGAGTGTAAATATCACTACAAAACGTCTAACATTGTTCACAACTTTACAATCACGTTCAGTGACACACAGTCAATAAAATTTTAATGTTTTAATGGTATTAGTTCTGAGTCGGAGCGCCCACATTAACTGAATTTATCATGGCTATCGATTGATATTCGCCCGGATACTTTTACTTTTATGCCATATTCTGAATTAATGGCCTAAAGGTCTGCTGTAGGATATTTGTATAAAGGTTAAAGATGGCGCATCATACTAACGGTTTATGGGAACGTTAATTTTTATAGTTAATTCGAGAAGAAAATATATAGATATTGATTTTTTATAACCTTTAAAAAGTTATATAGCTGGAAGGTTTATTACACGTATGACTTAATTTTGTGACAATGTAAAAATCATGAAGTGCTATTCTTGACTATTATAACCTTTAAAGATCGTTTCGGCATTATCGCCTATATATATATAATCAAATATAATAAAATCCCTGAAGGCAGCAAAGCAAATTTAATTCGTTAAGGTAGCGGCATGAAATACATTGGCTCTGTCTGAAATCAGGAAGAGGAAGAATTTTTTAAGCGGAGTAAACAGTGCGGTGTAGAAGTATCGATCTGAAACTTGTCACGAGAAACAAAATCACGCGAATACTCAATTACCCCACAGTACTGAGGGGTTAGTGTAGCCTACTCTACCCTTATAGCCATAGTACAACCTGGCTGTGGTGGCTTGATATTCCCGTACTCGCTTAAATTGCCCTGACCTCAAAATATTTGTCAGGTACGCATAATTATACCGCATGCAGATGGACTAGGATATAATATGGAAAACTAGGCTAATAGCAGGAAGGAAAAGGATCATGTAATTTAAGCCTTATTGTAAAATTATTAGAAAACAAGCCTGCTTTCATCTTATACTCCTACACTATTATTTTGATCCCTAAAATTAGGCCAAATCTATCAAGCGTTAGAAACATTGGTTTTTATTTGTGGTAATTTCTCGATTGTGAGTAGATTAGGTGTTAACAATTACTCGAAGCTGAAGTTGTTCTAAATAGTACACCACACTGATGAGCTGCAATAACAGCGAAACGCGTCTGTGGTTCTGGTTGAGTGGGCCAGTCTCTGATAAATGACCGAGAGGTTGATTCAGAGACTGAAATCTTGTGAAGTGTGCCAAGTGTTCACAAATATTTAAATATTTCAAAAATAAATTTATGTCAGATCATTTTTTAAAAGAAAATGTACCTAAAGCTACTATATATCGCTGCATTAAACATTAAGAAGAAAGTATTATTTCAAGCCACAAGCCAGTGTTTGGTAGAAAAGCCAAAAAATGATGAAAGCCAACAACCTCAACGAGAATTCTGGCTAAAATATTTAACTGGACCGAGTCCCATATTGCCAGGAAACTAGGAAATACTCGTAAATGCCACATTAGATACACAAAAAAGATTACCATTCTTGAAAGAATTGAGAATCAAAAGAAAAAAAATATATTCAAGATACATTTTGAAATAAGTGCATTAAGCAAAGGCTTACCCCTTGTATTAAAAGATATCATGTTAGCTACAATTATTTAAATTTGGACATTAACGACTGAATTCACCATTCCTCAATCATGAGTTGATCCATAGATCAACTCTTATTGTGAATCAATCCAATTCACCAGTGAAAATTAAGCTAATCTACTGATCACATCTCTGAATCCTAAGTTTAATATATATATATATATATATATATATATATATATATATATATATATATATATATATATATAGCTATATCCTGATTCTGGCTATTCAAAACTAGTCTAAAATTCCAAGCATCACCGTTTATTTTGATATTTACTTTAGTTATTGTACTTCAGACAGTCCAGGTTCGATTTTAGTAACGACACTGCAATTTTTCTCTTCTCTTTAAGTAAGTAGACATAATCTTATTCTTCCCTGTCGTCTATTAGTTGGAGGATGGAATCAAACGTCTTCGAAATTCCACCCTTGCAATTCTACGAGATATTACTAATGTTCATAAGCTGGGAAATAAGATCTCGAGATCTGCATCTCCAGGCTTCTTGGCTTCGTTTAAATTACAGCACCCGCTCACTTGAAAATTGCAAAAACAATTGCGAATTTCAGGGCCTGCTGAGCAAACAATTTTGTACAAATTTTCGTGGAGACAGGAAGAATCCTCCTCGTCGAGACTTCCGTTGAGGAACAAGGAGAAAGATAGTGAGAGAGAAAAAGATAGAGTTGGGGAAAGGGTTGTGCCGAACTTAAATGAAACATAAGACAACCGAAATACAACGAATGCGAAGCCTTATTTCTCATTATCCGTGTCAGAAATAATAAAAACTTCTCTGGGATCACTTCACATCGAAATTGATACTAAAATGGAAGGAACATTTCAGAAACTCTTATCTTTAATTAACAATAAACCCTATTACTTCGCCAAATAAATACACCTTTTCGCTAAGATAACAAAACAAACCTTTACTATATTAAATGTAGCTAGAAAATATTTTATACACGGGTGCGTCAAAGTATTTTGTTATGGAGTTAATACGTAAACTCGCGGTCGAAATGAAAAATTAAATAACTGTGTCCTCCACGCGAATTTGGCGGTATTTCGTTCCAAGCCTTTTCGACTACAGTCCATAGTTATTCTACATTTTGTATTGGCGTCTGGATACGTCGCACTGCCCTTTCTAAGACACAGATTTTCAATAGGCGACAAATATGGAGAACAGGCCAGTCATGGAAGCACTGGTACACTATGCTGATTAAAGAAGATAATTCCAAATTTTCTTCTAGCACTAACAAACCACTGTCTGGATTTCGTGTGTTTATTCCTATTATTACTGACGATACCAAGTAGAAATCACTTTATGTCATTGTGGTCGAGAACAAACGATGACCCACCTTCTTACTTGCGCCACCTTAGAAGAGGAATTCATACGACATGGGTAAAGCATTATCAGTCGCGCTGAATTGTTAAAATAAAATGTAAGTAAGCCATTTCTCTGCAAGAGTTTTGAGAACTTTTGTTCACGAAGGAGGAACTTTCGGAGAGGTTGCGTTCTTGCAGTCCTAGTATTTGACTTGTGTTTACTGCTTATAACCATCACTGCTGTATCCTGATTCAAAATTCATTTGAAACGATAGATATTAAATCCTGGTCCAAATCTCTTACTTAAAGCTCATAATCGGAGTAATTAACACTCTCAACTATTCCGTTATAATTAATATTCGAATCGGGAGTTAGTCCAAAGTTTGAAGGTTGAATAAAATAGTCAACAACTATGTTAAACTATTCTGTACATTCTCCTGTAACCATTCTGTTGCGTACTTATTTCCTCCGGATGGATCCGGGTATAAAACACCCTTACTTCATCCCTTATGCAGCACGTCCTGTAAAAGTCACGTACATCAATAAAACCTACTTCAGTATATTTGAATTATCCGCTCCATTGCCTCTGTGCACAGCTCGCATTAAATGCTGGCCCGCACTACCCTCCTCAGATAGACAGAGATGGTAAACACACCCCGAGAGAAACAGACAGAGTTAGAAACAGCAAAAGCAAATACTTCAATAATTGATTTCTTTGTTCAATTTATTGCGAATTGCATTCGCTGCCTTGAGAGTAATGCAGAATGAAGATGAGTGAAATTTATACTCGGAAGATGAAAATAGAATAAATACTTCTCAGGAAAACGTGCAAAGTTAGGTACAGCCAGGTATTTATGTAGGCGAAGCGAATGAAGCGATGCACTGCTCTAAGCCGTTTATACGCATACAGCTCGGCATATGCGCAATACTTTTTAATTTTTATCCTACATTTTTAAATTTAATCTGCAGGCTACACAACTATTTGTGTTCTTTATTTTCTTGAAACTCCAACTACAAACAAATTGATGCTTCTTTATGGGTTTAACTAATGTTCGGGAAAACTCAACGGATACTTGGTGTAGTCGATTATGAGTCGGCTTTGTTGGCCAGTACACTACAGGAGTCCATAAGACTGTGTACGCAGTGTGGATATAAAGTTTTAGGACAATATATACAGGGTCCAACAAAAATAAGTACAACAATATTTCTCAATAATTTTTTCTTGTAAACCTTCTAGATATGGAGTAAAATTTGCAAAGTTTTGCCACAAATTTCATTACCCGCCTATGGTCGAATAACATGTGAATGTCGGGAAAGTACAGCGCGCGTGCGCATGAGTCTAGGAGTACCTAAATTTGGTTTGTTTTGTTTGGTTTACTCAGGACTGCTTCGCGAAATGGAAACACCACTGGGAAAAGTGTGTGAATAGGGGAGGGGACTACTTTGAAGGGGACAAGGACCAATAATCTGTAAAATTAATAATAGTTTAAAAAAAATTAATTCCTCGTACCTAGTATATAAGATCGAAACTTCACGTGGCAGAAATCTAACAGAAATCCACAGTGCTTTAAGTGAAGTTTGCAGTGGCTTACTATGAAGTAGAGATGATTAAAATTTGGAACAAGAAATCAAGAAGAAAAGTAAAATAACAAAAAACATCTGTTGTGGCCAGCACAATACCTTCCGTCAATCCTGTGTATAATGTATAAATTCCATACATAATTTTTCTTGCAAAAGATTCTAAATTTCCAGTAAAATTATTTCATAAAAAAACTATTCAAATTGCACTTAACACTGACATCTTCTTCTTCTTCTTTAACTTTTCCCATTCGTTAGAGGTCGCTATTTTTGCGTGTCGTTATCATTCAGTTCCTTTTCTCTCAAGTCTTCCGCAATACAGTCCTTCCATCTTATCTTTGGTCTTCCTCTGTTTTTTCAGCATCCTATTACTAAACTATTTATTCTTGTTCCAATATAATTCTTCAATTCTCCTCATGATATGTTCAAACCAATGTAATCATATTTCTTGTATCTTTCTAGAAACTTGTAATACTAGAGTTATTTTCTTACCGTATCTTTCCCTGTATTCCCCAACATCTACTTCAACATTCTCATCTCTGCCACATTAATTTACTTTTTACTTATACTAACATCTGTCAATTTGAATTATATGAATATAGTAGTAGTTTCCATGTTTAGCATAGCTGGCTGAATTATAAAATTTAATTTCTTTAAAATTCTTTAACTCTGTATCTATTGAATATGAAGTATAAAATGTAATCAAATCGTATAGAGAATAATATATTCTTTATGTTATAATAACGTTAAATGTCAATAAATCAAATTTAGCTGTTAAATCTTCAAATGAGGGTACTTCCGGTTCACCAATTATAACCAAAATCTAATCACTTGTTATAATTATAATTTTTGGAATATGGTATTGAAGTTATGGGATCCGGAACTTTTGTCACACACACACAGACACACATACATACAGACATCATCGTAAAAATGGTAAAAATGCTTATACACTAAAAACTTATCATTGAATTTTTTGACCAAAGACAATACCTTCCTTACCTAAAGGTGACGGAAGGTAAATATGACTAGATTCAATTAAAAGGACACTAAAGATAAAGTAAAAAAAATGCACTATTATTTGTTATTCCAATGATATCATTTCAAGGATGGACTATAAAATATTATGCATAAAACATTTGATATTAATTTTGAAAGCAAATAATTAAATTTAATGTATGCCATATTTGGCACCATTACGCAACAAATATCATCTGCTCTTCCTTTGTGAAATGCCTTCCTGTATATCATAACTAAACAATATAGCTACCTTATAAGTAAACATCTGTCAAATATTTCTTGCGTTGACAGTTTAGAAAATCCACCATTGAAATCCATGTTGAGCAACAATGGTATTAATAAGTTGATTCACAATTTGAAAATATCAGAATGACGTTTCACGTAAAGAACCGAAACAAAATGGAAATTATAATGCATAAATTACATTGTATGCAAATGGTGCTCACTTCACTTAACGGACAGGTACAGAATTTAGCTTTCAACGATTCAGAATAACTCTCCGATCTGCATAAAACATAAACACAGAGAGAGATCTATTATTGCCACCTCTACTATGAATCAGATCCTTAATTCTATCATACATAGACTTGCAAATTTTGTTTGTTTGTGCACTACGCATACACCAGCATTTAGAATAATTGAAGATGCTTATTTTATATGTACACAATTCTGTCATAAATACTGTCGCATGGTTTAATAGACTGCTAAATCATAACGATTTTTGTTTTCGAGTAGTCTGGTTTGTGTCCTTTTGGCTAGAGTAACAAATAATTTTGTAGAAATTTCTCTATTATTTAGTGTAGTTTTTATGTGTTGAAAATATTGCACGCGATCTTTACTTAATCTAAAACTGCTGACGACCCTTCGGCTTATGCAATAACCCCGTGAGTATCAGAATGTCCACACTAATCAGATTTTCAAACAAACATCCATTCTAAACGCTGGACAAAAACAGCACTTGCTAGAAAATTGGTTTATTTAGGTTGGCATTGCAAACAGAACAAGTGAAGTGACATGAATAAATCAGCCTAGCCGTGGATCCGTAAACAATGGCGAAACGAGCACGTGACAGGATAAATACGTCATTCGCACCCACACCGCTCGGCGTAGTACATGTGTGATTACACGTGTGTGTATGTGTGTGCGAGAGCAGATATGTGAAATATGAGTGCTGCACTTGAAAACAAGAACTGACGTAGGGGTTTTATTGCAAAAAAGAACTTGGTGTTTTCTAGTTGTCGGACGGCGAATGAAGACTGGCGTTCTGTACTACACATATCTAGATATATGCCAGTGAAAAATTACGAGTACTTCGCCAAATTAACAAATAAATTAAATAAAATACTCTATATTTCACAAACTCTAGTTGTGCCTGCCAAATTTTCTACCTAAATATGTCATAACTCTTCTTTATACATGTGTTTTGTGTACAATACAATACATATTATATGTACACTGAATTTTATAATAAAGATGTAAAAATAAATACTTGCTCATGCTTTTTACGAAATTTACCGATTTACATTGCAAACTTCAATAATTATAAACTAGTATACGTTAAATTAAAAGTTTTAGTAAAAATAAAATGATGAAATATTACTTTTAGCCTGATTCTCGTGACACTTGTATTGAAAACAATATTGTTTCGTATACAATATTGAAAACAATGACAGTTTAAGATATTGTATGAATTATTAACAAATCTTTCAGACCGTCTGATTCAATTAAAATGATACCTCTTTAGTTTTAGTTCTGTTTAGAACATAATCCCGACTAAGATCTGAAGCGTCACAATGGTTGAGATTATGGTTTCTCTGTTGTTTAGATGTGTTGGTCTCGCTAGTATTTCTGTTTTTTCGCATTTTATACGGCGGAATTCTTCCAGGGCATGCTCTGAAACTGAAGATTTTTCTGGTTGGTGTTCATTCAATCTTGTTAAAATAGTTCTACCAGTCTGGCCAATGTAAACTTTCTCGCAGGCACATGGAATCTGGTAAATCCCTGATGACTGAAGAGGGATGACTCAACATATGTCGAATTTTAATATTGGAGAAAACGAAATCTTCATGTTCTTCTTAGGAAGAATTCTACCAATCTTGTTCGTGCCATTTTTGACATAAGGAAGCGAAACAATACGTCCCTTTCATTAGCATTGTTAATAGGTCTTTTCGGTTTCAGACATTTTTCGATAAAAGATTTAGAAAAACCATTCTTCATAATAATATTATTAATTTCTTTCGTCTCGTCTTAATGGCAAATTTCTGAAGCTCTTCTCATTAGGCATTTAATTGTACCATATTTCTGAGAAGGATGATGATGTGAATTGGCATTACTATATTTATTAGTGTGCGTAGTTTTCCTGTAGACTGAATGTAGGAAAGAACCATCTTATTTTAGATCTTAGTCGAGCATAGCTTCCTAAATAACATACTTACAGCTATGAATGAAGGTAATATATCTGAATAAATAAATAAACTTACGTTACAATGAAAGTATTGTCAATAACGGGCATCGTTTTAAAATGGAATGTCCTAATTTGTCGAAACAATATATTTTTTTGAAAGACAAGCGTGTTATATCTATTCTTACCGCGCACACTTCTTGTCATTGCAAATGAGAGAGATAAATGTATGCCAATTTGTTAATTTGTTCATAACACAGACGCCCTTGATCAGACATCTTTAAAGTTTTTACTGTAACTCAGGTATTTTGCAGGTAGTTGTTAAAAAAATTCACTATATGCTGATATATCAGAAAATACTGTATTTTTAATTGTCAATTAGATAATAATTTTAACTAGTTGCTAAATATTAACCTCATTATTATAGATCGCTGACTGTATCTCCTGGAGTTCCGCAGAGTACTTATTTGGGGTCTCTATTCTTTTGCTGAATGATATAAGTAATAGTTTACAGTTTTCTTGTTATTGTTTTGAGTAGATTTATGAAATGCCAACAATAAATTAATTTCTAAAAGATAAAAAAATTGCTGTACGAATTTCTTGGCGAAATCTGTATGGCCATGATAAAGAATAAGTGGACATACATTACATTGTCTTGTAAGGAGGTTAGTAGAATGTGTAGCAAATTTGTAAACCAGGAAAAACATTTCGGTCGTTTTTTCACTTTAACGACAATTTCTTTATCTTGAATCATCTTTAAAATATCTAATACCATTTCTCACAAGATATAGGACATTGGTTTTGCAAGCTATTAAAAATATTGGATCCAATGCTCATTAAAATTCAAGTAAAATAATCGTCCCGCATGTCCAAAAAAATAAACTGTTTTTGTTATAACCTTGATAAACCGTACTCATTTTTCATGATTCACTATCACAGTTAAAAATAACATGTGACTAACGAATTTCGCACACATATACAATAGTTCCAGCCACGATTTTTGTCAAGCGGCATGGCATAATAATAGAGTAAACAAATATATCATACTTTTGTTTAAATATCTATAAATTTTCTGTGAAGTTACTGAAATATGAAAGAATATTACGATAAAAATGGTATGTTTTGCATTTGCGGTTTGAACAGTTTATAAATAACATTGATGCAACTCTTCCTCGTGTTAATTTCTTCTGCAAATAGTGTTAAACCTTGGTCGGAACAAGTTAGTGGAATAGATATGTAAAATAGTTTAATCATAATTATTTTTAAGAGCTGACACTAATACCATTTTATACAGTATAAATATTTAGAATGTCATAAAGATATTAATGATAGTATTGTTCTATAAATAGTTATTATTTATGTGATAAAAAATTTATGGTCCATTGAAATGTGCTTTAGCTATAGATGAAATCATATTTAATGAAAAACATTTGATTAAAGAGCATTGAAAATATTTTTAGTTTTTGTTGCAAATAAAAAATTTAATCTGTAATGATGAATGTTATCAAATATTTCAATATGTTTTCTATCTATATTTGTACACTTTACTTTATTACCCCAATGGTATAGTGGGCAACATAGCCGACGCGCAACCCAAATGTCTCGGGTTCGAATCCCTTTCATTGTCTCATCTTCGTCAACCCAATGTATATAACGTGAACGTTTTAAAAATATGTACGAAAATTGACTCACCCCCTAAAATATCAATTGTAATAAGTGATAGGCTTGAAATACAATAATTATTATTATTAATGTAAAATAAGGGTTTCCAAACATGAAATTCTTTAAAAATACTAATCATAGTCCTCTTTCGGTATTTTAGAATCAAATGATAGTCATAAAATTAAAAAAAAATGTTTAGTTTACTTTACAAATTTATTTACCTACAGTTATAAATTTATTTAACACATAATAATAAACTATTATTATTTGAAATGCTTAATTTGTTCACAGTGACATATATCAGTTACATGCATTTGAGATCTAAACCGCGTATAGTTGGAGGAAGAAATATTTGGAACTGACTTATGCAGGGTTTACAATCTTTTATGGTCGGTTGGGTTTGTTTGTGGTCAGGACTCATAAATTATTTGAACTTGAAGGCATCAATTTTAGGGTACGAAATGGGCCGTATTTAATAATGATGTTAGAAAAAGTGGATTTTAAACGCATTGTTATTTGAATACAGATTTAAAAGTACATAATTAGTAAACATCTTATAATATTTTAATCTCTTTTTTACTTTACAAATTGACGTAAGAAGAAATACACTTAAAACGAATTATTATTTTAATACAGATTTAAAAGTACATCTTGAATGCAAATTTCTGGTACGGCCCAGGACAGAAAACTCTACCTGGCTCTGAGTACCATTACCGCAAAGTCCATAAAACTTTATAACGACCAATTGGCAGAATCTATAATGAGTTCCAATTATTTCTTCCTCCAACTATAACTATGTAGCTGCGGATAAGCGTAGGCCCCGGCATTAAAATTATAGATAGTTTTATAAATTTATCCATAAAATATATAGAAACAGTATTAATGCAAACCTGTAGAAAATTAAATAATCTTTAGTTTTTATATAATATAAATCTCGTAAAAATAACATTTAAAGGTATTTTTCGAAGAAAAACTATTTAAGCTTCCAGTAAAGTGCCATTTCCGGTTATCTGATTTACATCAAACTGTAATGGTTTCTTTCCATATTAGAACAAGGTAGAAATACAAGGTTTCAAATTTTTCTGAACGATAGTATTTGAGTTAGAACGTAAAGAGGTTCCACGCACACACAAACACACGCACACACATACATCATCGTGAAAATGTTAAAATGGATTCTAGGGACCTTAAAACGTGATCATTTTCGCACGATCCCTATACCTCCCTTACCAAGGGTAGCGGGAGGTAAAAATAAAAATTGCTTAAATTGCAAATAACATAAAAAATAAAAAAAAAATTCATCACGGCATATTACCCATTGCTGGGTGTGCCAATCTGCTTCGTACACAGATATCGGTAATGATGGAATATTTGTACCGTGCGGGCGCTTACCAGGCGTCACCTCACGGGCACTCATTGCTGGCGTGGAGAGTGCGCCACAGGGGTCAATTTTGTGCCATTAAAATGCGATGTAATTTTTGGCGTCGGTCGGGATCGAACCCGGGTCCCCAGATTCGCGACCCGACACTCAGGCACACGGCCACATTACGTTGATAAAAATCTGTTCCTATGACCAAAAGTGTCTATCAAAAAAAGAAAACAAAAAATGTGAACATTTTTGCACATCTCTGGAAACACATAATTGTTTTCCATTTAAATAAATGCACTGTTGCTTCCATCGCAATTATTAAATGAGTAACTATCCAGGGCAGTAGTGGTTATAATTCTGGTTGTAAATAACTCCTCCTAGATACTGGCCTGTGCAACCTTCTAAGCTGCCCCATATATCATTTCTAATTAACTTGAATTTTGCTTGTGTATAATTTGTTATAATTAAAATTTGACTTGCGTACATTGGTCGGGTGCTTGCGCATTTGCCTGCGCGGCGCTACTCCGCACATTCGCCTGCGCTCTCGGATGATAAATCCTCATTTGTTTCTCGTGGCCAAGCAAAGCACAGCCTTCTTATTTCGCGAGAATGAGAAGCTTATTTAAGGTAAGAAAAGAACATGGGAAGAATCTCAACGTTTACAGATTTCGGATAAAATTGGAGAAGGCATTTCTTGGAGTTTATTAAAGAAGAAATGCATAGCGAAATGTGTTGTAATGCTATTTCATTTTTCATTATTTCAAGATTTCATACTGATTCGAAACACATTCCTATATTGATGAAATATAGCTGTGACTGAATTGTTTTCATACATACGTACATGAAGAATATGAAGATTGAAATCCACAAATATGCTTACAATAATCATAAATCTTTATACCGTTAGGTGTATTGTTAGAAAAGATGTGTATAATTAATCTTAAAATATAAAATTTAATATTAAAATTTATCAGTTAATACATATTACTAACAACATACTAAACAGAATAATTAGTAAAAAACAAATTGACTTACAATATATGAATCTTCATCGATTTCAGATTGTTATTGCACTATTTTTAAATGTTACTGCCACTAACAATGAACGTTACAATATTATTTACACTTAACACAAACTAAAAACACTATTAATAACAATAGAAATAGTTAATAACATTTAGACACATTGCAAATGTTGTTTACACGGACAGGGATACCGATAAACTAAAATTAAGCAAGTTTCAAATCTGCAATAAACGAACAGACCTGTTTCAACAAAATGAGACATTCCTATTCATTTATTCTCATTAGTTTATATCGATGATTTTGACGTGTCAATTTAAACCAATTATTATTTTCTGTAAAAAACGTTACCTATTGAGTTGAAGGAAAATCTTCGGGAACATATATTTATCCTGCTATTCACACCTACGTCTAATAACCTTCTTCATTACGTTGCATTGTTACTGTATTTTAATTTAGTTTTGCTTTTAATATTTTGCCAAGTCTAAACATAAATATAATAAGATTAGTAAATAATATATCAAAACGCATCAGAAATGTATATTTCAAGCTGATTTGACATATGTCAAAACATAAGTGAATGTAGTGGTTATTTGAAATGCGAAGTTGCTAAATATAATTGTTCGTCTAAAGCGAATGCTCATATATTATACAACAAGACGATTGAAAATTCTCGATTATACGAAACGTGTTGCCTGGAAACACCACGAGACCAAAGGTCGAGTGGTATTTCCATTAGGCAACTCGATGAGTATGTCGAGAATTTTCTATTGTCGAGTTGTATACAGGTAGACTATATCATGAATAAAAAATAAATTAAAAAGTAAATAGTAAATTTAACGTAGACCTGTGGTCTATTTTATTTTGACAGAAATGTCAAACTATATACTACATAACCTGTCTTTTTAAATATAGTTGTAGTATGTAATATTACATTGAAATGCTCGTATTTCAAAATAAATGTTTGTATTTCAAATAAACTAGCAATAGTGCAGTTCCAGATTTGTGATCCAAATAATTATTTGTTTATTTGTCAAATTTTTAGTTCCATAATTCTTTTCTGTCAAACAATAGATGCGTTCAATTATTTGTTTCGGTGCACTTGGAGCAGTCAGTGTGATTTTAAATGTCTACTTAAAGCATAAAACGTACGATTTTCCTCCTCAAAGTGTAACTACAGATTCATTTATTCTCGTATACTCGATACTTTGATTGAATGAAAAAGATCATGTCCGTAAATATAATTAAAAATGACATTGCCAGTTCTGAGTACATAGAACAAAATAACCAAACGCACTTATAAGTGAATATACGAAGGTAGGTATATTCGAATATACCAAGGTTCGTATATTCGTTCACCATGGATACTCAATAATAACCGCTGTAATACGTGGTAGCTAAGGAAAATTACACATTCTTATTGGTTTATAACTTAATGAATGATATAGTCAAAAATATACACTATTCATACTATTCGTTTCCATAGTCACAATCGTTGTTTGTTTCGAAATGAATCCGAAAGAAATTCCGAAGTCTCAAAAGAATACTCGTCATATGAACTGTCAAAAAATTTCAGTACAATCTATCTATCAGTTCGTGCGGTGATCAAGTTTTTTATTTGGAAGAAAAGACGGTAACGGAGATCAAGACCAGGTTGGATGCTGTCCTTGGGAATGCTTCAACTTCGTTTCTGCTATCACACCGGAAATTGTGGATAAAGTCCATGATATGGTTCTGGAAGATCGCCGAATGAAAGTTCGTGAGATTGAGGAAACCATAGGGATCTCTTATGAACTATAGTTTATATTTTACATAATGAACTGGGCATGAGAAAAACGTGCGACAGAAGGATGCCGTATTTGCTTAGTTCGGAGCAAAAAAGCATTCGGACACGAACTTCAGCCGAAAATTTGGAGTTATTTACGAAAAATCCGGTCGATTTGAAAGACGTTTCATAACCATGGATGAAACTTGGATACACAACTACACTCCAGAGATGAAAATTCAGTCGAAAGCGTAGATTGGACGAAGAAAGCAAAGTCAGTTAAAGAAAACCATTATCGGGAGGGTATAGAAAAGTTAGAAAACGTTGAACCAAGTGTGTTGACCTAAAAAGGGACTGCAAGACATATGGGACAAAACTCACAAAAAAAAAATTGAAGGGCTTAGAGAGATACAATGTTTAATACAATCAAAGCTAGTGTTACTAACAAAAGTGATGTAATCCAATATTAAATGGCGGAATACTTGAATAAAAAATTCAGTTTTTGTAAGTTTCAAGTCTATGTTTAAAACTAATCGAAAGAAATTTGTAGAAATTTCTCGCCATTTGCGTTTGTTTTATAATTTGTTTGTTGAAAATGCAAACCGGCCGAAATATTATGGGTTTGGCTCGTATGTCAGAGTCAAGAAATTTCCCTCATTTATTTATTTATATCGTTATACACTGAGTGATGTTATGAAAAGGCATTTTAACAAAATAATCTAATAACGTGTCAACCAACCCTCTGAACAAAGCGTCCGCATTTGTCTTTCATGCATTCCGTATTGTGTTTTCCCTCACAATTATATCATTGTTTCCCGAAGCTGTTTGACATACTTCCGGTAGAGGATTGAAGTTTCCGCTGAACTAGAGTCCGTCCCTGCATCGCGACGTCAACAGGTGTTTTATATATTGCAATAAAAAAGAATGAATTTGAAATCGCTTTGAAGTTATAATGAGATTTCACCGTACACAGAGCACGATGGAGATTGTTGCTGAATTTAATTTGTTATTGAACATTTGAAAACGAATGTTTTACTGCGGTTTACGCTGCGTAAAGGATGCACGCCTCAAGAAGTTTCTGTAATCAACAACTGCACAGCGGTATAACAAATGAATTGTTTACATTTACAAGATAAAGACGTTGGCAGTAAACATTCTCTTTCTTATCAAAACAATTATTATTAAAATTGTAAGACAGAACGATGCAGTTGAATCAAAACAACTAACACTGAAAAGGCTTTTACATAAGATTCACTGAATTGGAAGAAAGATAACTTCATTTTCACTTTATTTGATAATAAACTTATTGCACATCATAGTTTACAATATATTTCTTTTAACCTTCCCGAAGAATTGTTACTCTGTCGGAACAGGCGCCCATTGTTTTATTATAATTTGAACCACCCCGTCTTAACTCAAACTGGTCGGAGCAAAGCTCACTTCAGGAACTTATTCATAGGGTTAAAGTTGGTATAGTTCTTCTATCTTATCTTTTTCTTTTATGTAACTTTTCATATGAACTGTCAAGAAATTTCAATACAATCTGTCAATTGGTCTAATAGTGACAAGCGTCTGTTTCATTCTAGAATCTTTTCGATTCGCCCTCGTAATCGGAAGAATTTTGTAGAAACTTTGTAATTTGTTAAAAATGTAAACCGTCGAAGTTTTATGAGCCTAGGCTCGCATACCAGAAATGGGTTCTACAAATCCAAGACTATTTTAGTATGTAAGTTTGTATATTTTGTCTTGTTTGTTTAACGATTCCACATTTGTCAGTATAGTCACACAATGTCCTTGGCATGTGCCGGTATGGAAGACGTGAAGAAGAAGTGTATATGTGTACGATGTGTGTTAACACTCCATGCGTGTCTATAGCACGAGTATATATAAACACACGTACACATAAAACACATATTGTATACAATACAGATGGAAGCGATACAACAAAGAAAAAGTTAATGTAGTTTGATTAAAGTATGACTCTGACTGAATAGAAAAGGATAATAGATACCGTCATAACCGTGGAAATCAAATTTTAAGTTTCCTCCTACATTTAGAGGTTACGCTCCACGATTTTAACATTCTAGGAAAGCATACTCTTTATTTATTATACTCTGCTGTAATTAGTGTGTCAATTTAATGATTCAGCTTAGATTTCAGCTCATGTGCAGACCTGCTGACCACATTTATTTTTGAAAGTTGAACGGAGGGTCTTCAGGGTACGCAAGTTTCAAACAAGCATTCTTAAAGTATTTAATCCAAACAAATAGCAGACACAACCCGGCAACTTTTCAACCTAACTTTACGTTGCAATGAGGAGACTTATTACATCATGAAATATAATGACAAAAAGGATAGTTTCCAAATGCTTGAGAAGAGAACGAACCTAGATTGAATGGTGTTAACTGGTCACAAGGCATGAATTTCAAAAGAGTGTAACAGGCCAAAAATAATCCTACCGATTGAAGGATAATTCTACTGACTGTGCCAAATGTAACAGGACAGTAATAATCCTTACTGACTGTTACCCAAATGTTACTAGGGCGGGGGATTATGTAGAAAAATGTTTTATATACTTTTTAAAATAAACTCAGAATTAAAAAAAATAGTCCCATTTATATATGTTTCATCCTCGTAATAATGCTAGAAACAGTCTGTGCTAGCATCAAACGTAGTATTGGTATTATTATTCCCAGACAAAATCATAATGTATATATACATCCCCATGGTAATTGGTGCAGAAAATGGTTCTACAATTACTAAACGTGTCCCAATGTACCCATAATGAAAGTAATTAAAACCTATTACAAATCACTAGACAATTGAGACCTCTTCATGTAGCATGTAATGTGTGTAATGCACGTTCACGTACGTGGTACGGTATATGTTCAAACTGCAGGGTCCGACAGACTCACACACACAAAAACAATTAATTCGCATTAAAATTCAAAAGGCCGCGTGCACATATGGTTTATGCATTTTAAATACGCGATAATGAGTCGCACTGTCGCCGCCGTCCACTCGGGGGACATCGGAAACAGTCGGGAAGGATCGGCACAGCAGGAGAAGGACCAGAAAGGTCCTTCCCAATTGGGAAGCAGTTGCAGGAATCTTGTAATTTATATTTACTTAGTAATAAGTGGTTACATCAACCATTTTTACCTCTCGCTGAGAGAGATATTGGATTCATGCTAAACATCGCATATCCAGATTTTATTGGATAAGCACGATTTAAGTTCCATAGAATCCGATTTTAACATTTTTACAATGATGTCTCTCACTGTGTGTGTGTGTATGTGTTAGGTTGTTGGAGGCACGATTTCTCGAATTCTATAAGACTAAAGACCTGTTTGACTACGGATTCCTCAATCTAACATTAATGGGGAGAGTTGAATAGGTTTTGGTACCAATTGGAAAACCGGAAGTTGTATCTTAAAACAATAAAAATTAAATATTATTTTTAGATTTTTTTATTATTAGTATTAAAGAACGTAAAATTCTCTATTCGATACATTTTAAAATTTTATTATATCTCCTATAGGTTTGGAGATATAGTAAGTAATAATATAAAATAATCTGTTGTATTAAATATCGTTGCTCAAAAAACTCCATGGAAACCAGTTGAAATATTTATATGTTTGTAATTGACAGATAAATTCAAAATGTCAGTGTCAAAAATCAGCATTACTGAAAGATTTTTCTGGGAGGTACGAGTACATTTAATATACATTATTGTATTATTAATTAAATATGTTTTTAAAATTATAGGTATGTTAATATTACATATATCCTTATGAAATACCGATAATACTGTCAATGAATTTGAAAATTTTTGAACATATTAGAAGAGTAGGACAAAACTCCTCATAAAACGAAAGAAGAAATACAATTTCAATTAGTTGTATGTACAAGAAATTTTAAATTCGTTACTTATAGGGCGCGAGCAGTCATGTAACCTTGTTGGCCTTGGCAAATAAATATGAGGCTAGTAGTTATTTCGAAAATCATGATGTTTTGAATGAAAAATTATGATACTTGACACCTATGTACATTATTACTATCTGCCATTCTGACTCCAGATCCCATATCTGCTTGCCAAGGCCAACAAAGTCACAGGACTGCTAGCGCCTTTGCAACATAAAATCAAAATGGCGAGAGGTATTGTGCTGGCCACAACAGATTTTTTGAGTAAATATATCACATTTGTACAAAAACATCAACTGTCATTTGTTATTTGTAGTAGCTGTAGAATTGGCGTTCCTTTAATTTTGCTGGTGTGTTTCGTGTGACATTTCGTTTGGATTTTTAAAAGAATATTAACTTCGCCAATAGTGAAAATGGTAAATGAGAAAATTTCGTAACAGATTGTCACAGAGTAAAACAGAAAAACACGAGCGACCCTCATAATCTTTGGAAACTATCGTTAACAAACCAAACAAAAAGTTGTATGAACACTTTAAACAAATATTTGTCCGTCTGCGAAACTTGTGCGTCCAGATCGCTGGCAATAAGAGACAATGTAAACTCGTCGACCATGTAATGAAAATACTACAAGCTAGAACATTATTCCCCGAGCAAGATTTTTCCAAACGGTTACATAGAGCAAATACAATTAAAACCGGCAGATGTCAACCGGCACTGCATTTAAAATTCGCGGCATTTAAAAACAAATGAATACAGAAATGCATTCGAGCCAATCACAAAAGTCTTTGACGAACAAAAGAGCACGCTGTCCTGTCATCATAGAATGAAATGAAATTCATTTTTTATTATTTTGAAAGAACTGCGCTGGTGATGTATTGTTCTCTGGGAATGTCTGTATTCTAAACTAAATGGGGATTTTTCCAACTCTTATTGGATTGTCATATGCATGTACAAATACTGAATTTAATCAAAAGGATTAAACATATACCGCTTGATTGAATTATGGACATGTGCGAGATGAAAGAATACGTTCGAGTTTAAAGTAATGATGTTCTGTTCTGTTTGACATGAGGGCGAGGGTGCGGTATTGGAATTTACCCGCTCTCCCTTACAAAGATTGACACGCCGTTCGTCAATGTTCCCACAGATTTCAATTCTAATCCCAAGTTTTCACTTTCAACGCCCGTATACTTACCTACTACGAAACCTCACTGGGGATATTGATAAGTTTAGTATTTTTTCGGTTAAATCCCAGAGTCAAGTTCTTCACTAATATTTCTACTTTAAAGAAACTATACAGTCTACATAGAAAGTAGCTATTTGCGCTCTCTTTTGTCAACGTAAAATGTCACTTTGCCGCTCTAGCGCGACAAAGTAGAAAAAACGCTCGCGGTCCAAATTTCTAACTATACACTGTTGAGAAATGTCACTTGTCTACATTATTAATGGAAACGTATAGTCAGGAACTAATGGCACTGTAGTGACACGTTTACCACCTTTACAAATAAATCTAACATAACTGCTCTGTCAGTATATTACATAACCAAAAAAAAAAAAAT
This sequence comes from Harpalus rufipes, assembly GCA_951394225.1. Classification (NCBI taxonomy): domain Eukaryota; kingdom Metazoa; phylum Arthropoda; class Insecta; order Coleoptera; family Carabidae; genus Harpalus; species Harpalus rufipes. The sequence continues at coordinate 1,009,615 of OX596280.1, forward strand.
GCCGCACTATTGTGAAAATAAAATTTACAAAAACGAAAGTATAAAATGTTTAGATTAGATTGAAGCAATAGGTCAAGAAGTATGAGAAATAACGATAAATTAAAATTAAATATAAAAGACTTTTTTCTTTATATTAATCCTTATTGAGTAGCAGTGTAAGTACAAAGTGTACATTTTATTATTTTTTTGTTATGGTGGCGACTGTAGAAAAAATCTTGTTTGTGTTTCGAGCACAAATGGACAACTCAATCGACAATGTCCTATTTTGCGCTCTTAATACACAAATAGCTATTATCGTTTGTGAGAACAAAGCTGGAATATTGTCTACAAGTTTGGAGTCCAATATATAATAAATATCAATGTATACTTGAGTCCGTTCATCGAAAATTTGTGAAATTTTGTTATTACAAACTTCATAGACGATATCCCTGTTTTGACACTGATTACAGAAGATTAAAGAAATTAACATAGTGTCTCTCAATAAGCGGAGAAAATTTCAGTCATATCTTTTCTTGTATAAGGTTTTACATTACATCGTAAATGATCCAGTTATTCTTGAGAAAATACCAATATTTGTTCCTAGGTATAATTCGCATATTAAGAGAACCTTTGATTTCAGAACAGCGCGTACTAACTACGAATTAAACACCCTGCCACATTACATCGACATCTTTTTTGGCTCATTTGTAAAGTTTAAGAACGCAGTATATTGTTACTATGAGATATAATGCTTCAATTATTTTGTTATATGTGTACTACGTAACTTATGAAACGAAATCACAAAACAGATATTGTATTAATAACGTAGGCTACGGTAAAACTAATCTATCTCACGACGGTCTAATTCTGACATATTTGACTTTAGACATTCGTTAATCTAACAATCTATTTTTCAGTTCTTCCCTTAAAAACATGGGAGGTATCCGAAATGGGAATGGCCAAAATCTTTAATAAACAACCCCTACGTTTACCACACGCCCCCAAACAGTCAAAATAAAAGACAGTCGCACGTACATGTGATCGCACCCTACATTAATACCAGCAGGCCAACAAGGATAGGGAAATAGAACAAAAAGGGTGTAAGAGAAAGATAGTAGACGGTCGACAAAAAGGACAATGAACCCAAAGGGTTTAACTAGAGGATTAGCGTTAAATGAAAGTTTAGCTTATGTGGATGCAAGGGTAGCGATGATGCTATTAACAACGTATATTATGAGGGAAGTATTACGTTCTCACTAAAGGAATGCTAAACCAGATGAATATATTCTGAATTGTATCAATCAACTTAATTTAGTATAATTTTTATGATGAAATTAACAGACAGTTAAATATCGGGCCATAAGCATCCTTATTAAATAATAATATTATAATATTTAAAATATTTGCCACGTTTAATAAGATTTCAGTCTCTGAATCAACCTCTCGGTCATTTATCAGAGACAGGCCCACTCAACCAGAACCACAGACGCGTTTCGCTTTTATTAGAGCTCTTCAGTGTGGTGTACTAACGCCTCTAGGAGGCACTGAGAAGGATGAGCGGACGGATGATAAACATTTTCACCAAGTGTCGCATAATTGTACTTTGTACAGTTTCCATTATTATCCTTATTAAAATTCAAACAGCATTTATTCTTACTATACCAACGTTTCGGTGCACCCTTGCACCTTCTTCAGGGTCTACAACGATTATACAACAAAAATGTAATACATACAAAACAACATGGACATTATCACACTTTCGAGTAATTGTTAAAACCTAATCCACATCACAGTCGAGAAATTTACCCACAATCCTTATTAATATCTAGTATGTGTAACCCTTTAAGAGATGGCATTTGCGCTGTGTATTCTTTGTGCGTGACAGTTAGATGCAGGGTGGTAGTGCATGAACATGAACCACCAGTTGCTGCTGGACCAAGTTAGGGGTGTGTCTATGTCTGTGTTTGTGAGAGTTACACCCCCTCGTTTCTCTTTTTGCCACCGGATTCACTACTCCGTAATGAGACTGCGACTACGATACAACACTGTTTATACAAATAAAACCAAACAGCATTAGGGGTTGTACTTCCAATATATTTTATCGCGGAGCACAAGTTTAAATGTATTTGAGACTGCCCAAGCTCATAACATTTGGCCGGCTTTTTTAATGTCGTAAGAACTGATTATAATTTGTTCATTTTAGTAATCCGCTAAGAGAAGAAAACTAAGATAGGGATATGTTACAACAGATCTTACAGGTCGCAGTGACAGGAGCGGTTAGCACTTAAAGCCCTCAACTTAATGAATAAATGACTACTATGTTCCAATAATTTTTGCCGTATAAAATAGTGCACCGATAATGTTATATGCAGCCCTTGAAAACTATAAACTCTAAAGAAAGGTTGCCTTATTTAAAAATGATTATTGAATGTATACGGTGTAAAATTAAATTTGATAATATGAAATTAAATATAATTATGTCGTTTTACATGTCATTTTGACATTAGAAATTTATTCTTTAAAGCAGCTATTATTCGTAACAATTATTATCAGCGTAGGAAAATCTAACACCCACTCGGGTGCCGTCGGTAATTCATTCATTTAATTACAGCAATCTCACTTATTACACACCTGTCAAACGCAGATTTAAAACTATCATAGATATAATTGCGTTTTGCTGAACACCAGACAGCTTTTTATTCCCGTCTGAGAATATTTCATCACACGGAAGACGTTCCTAGCACGAAGATTCGTAATTTAAATGTTTACTAAATATTCCGCAAAACGCAAATACATTCAAGGACTGTTTAGCAGAATTCGAAAGTATGCTTTCAATAATAAATAATTAATTTAAAGAGATTGTTAGATGTGGGACAATAGTTGACACAAATACATACAAGTGAACGTAAGATATTAAACCTTGTACATGGAATTAGGAAATAAAAACTGCAAAGGAAATATTTTTTACATTTTAAATTAAGAAATGAACTTGCAAAAATTGGGAACCAAGATATGAACCCATGCTCATTATACAGATGAAATATTTCAGTAATTAAAAATCTGATGTGGCCAGCACAACACCTTCCGTCGATCCTGTGTATTATGTACAAATTCCATACATAAATTTTCTTGCAAAAGATTCTAAATTTTTGGTATTATTTTTATTTATTTTATTTTTTTGAGAGAAACTTATTTTGCTCTTTAAACTGTCTTTTGGTCTTTTTTCTTACATTGTGTTGTAAAAAATATCAGAACATAAAAAGGTGGGGCATCTATCCCTGACTTTATTGACAAAATTTGGTTTCACAAATTTCAATTATATATTTAATAACTAAAACTAATACAATTACCCCTTAACCTTAAAATAATAAAATAAGCTATATACGTATTTCGAGAACAAGTTCTTATCATCATTAGTACAAATTTAAGCAGAGTAGTTAAGATTACTCAACCATGCCAGAGGTCTAACAACTATGGTTGGTCACAAACCTTTATCAAGCACAAATACATCTCTTCCCAGCATTGTATAACAATCGGCTATGAAATATTTATTTACAAATATATATTCCTGGAGCAATGGTAGATCAGTTTAGAGTAGTGGCTGCATGCATGTATGTTTAAAGTGCATATGAAGTCGGCACTCTCGGGAATGTGTTTCCCGTCTGACGCCTCCACGCGACGCCGGAAATTTCCCCGTGTCATCACCAGAAACCGAAAAATAAACAAGAGGTGCCAAGTGTAAACAGCCAACCCGCATTTACATTTATACGTTAGACAAAAAGAAATAGCAACCGGAATTGCACCGAATGAAAAATGGATCAGGCGAAGACGAGGCATAAGTAGGGCGCGCAGCTACAAAATACAGGAATAATACATGTTTAGAGAGAAACAAATATTATAGCCAAATTTTCTTCCAGTATATTCATACTCTTGTTGTATGTATGAATTTGCGTATTCATGAAACAATATTAGGGTGACGGTTATGGATTTTAATTGCAGACTTTAGTATTCAATATTCTAAAATACCTACTTTATGCAAATTAAAACGATGGCAATTGATTATTCCAAATCTGAGTCGCCAATGAAAACTATAAACCAAATTAGAGACAGCTGCATTTCATATACCCTTCAATTTATTTATTTATAGTACTTTTCTATACTCTCTACCGAAAGTACAGTTCTTTCTTCAAAAGAAAGGTATATATTTTTAAATTGCGGATAATTTTTCGACAGTGATGTGAATTAGGTGTTAATAATTACTCAAAAGTTCAGTCAAATAGCATTTATTCTTACTATACCAACGTTCGATGCACCCTTCCACCTTCTTCAGGGTAGTAAGATCTTACAAATTGTTACAATTCATGTACACAAAATACATTCGTACAAAACATTCAGTTAATTTATTAAACATCGTACAAAAAATTAACTAAATGTTTTGTACAAATGTATTTTGTATCAGTATCTTAATTTTCACATATTTGGTTTTACATTTACTAATAAATTTACCAGTTGACTTAGTTTTGAATTTTGAATGCTTTACTGTAACATATTTTTATACTATTATAATAACAGTAGTATTTATGTACCCTCATAAAAACTAAGTAAACTACACTAGTAAATTTTACACAATGGGCGGAGCTAAAATCTTATATTATATAATTCGTAGATGAACGTGATCGAACAAATCTAAAACTTTGTACTGTAATAGAAAAGAAGACTACAGACGCAGTTACATGGAAAACCAACGAAAAAACAGCTCCAAATTGAAAATTTATTTATACAGGCTTTAGTGGGATGCTCGAAAAGGTTCTGTGCTTCACCTTATATATACATCATCTAATAAGCTAGAGATGGTGAGCTGCGGTTAGTCTCAGCAGAGACGGGAGTGGGTTGATTTAGGAGCACCAGCCGATGACAAGGTTGCCTGACTAATCACGGAAGGCATTAAATACGATAATTGTAAAATAAAATAAAAGCTGAATATAAAAATATATATATAAAAATCAGACCTAAGAATTTTTGTAATCGACACGTAAATGTTATAAAAGCCTGTAACAAAGGCAAGTGACAATAAATATTTGGATCCTTCCTAAATGTTTAAATAAACGAAGAAATAAATTGTAAAAAATGGCCTTCCTATATCTAATAGGACACTCTAACCATTTGAGCTACGAGTTCCCATCGAAGTCAATGAATATTTCAAGTCTTTTTTAAACAAAACAATAAAATAATATCAGATTATGTGAGACATACATTTCAACCTATTAACGAGTAGTGCATTGAAAATCGTGAATACTTAGTAATTTAAAGCACTTCTGCATGAACCGCAACCGCCAGAATTAGTTTTTTCAGTATTTTTTTTTGTATTGATCTTGGGACCATGTAGCAAATATAAAGCACTTATGCCCTTTGCACCACATACACAATAATTTTAAGTTAAACTTAATAGTAAAATTCGTATGCACCGCGTTTTATCAAACTTAGTTAGAGTTAAGTTTCATTTATGTTTTAAGTACAACTTATATATATGTTTTAATTAGTTAAGTCCGAAATTAAGTGTATGCGATGCAAATGGACATTAGAAATATTTAGTTCTTACCTTAATACTGTCGTAGCAGGCAGTGACGCGGCCATTCTGCACCTCAACATTGGGTGGGGGGTGCGCAAACTTGCATTCAGTATCAGGACGCGAGCACTTGTTCCTCTGGAACTCCCTGCAAACTTCGAGCTGCAGCCAGCGACTGTCCTTGCCGTTGAGCAGGTTATTCATATTCACCATAGCCATGTTGTCTGAATCTGAATCGGTATTGATACCGGTATGGCTAACACTGTTCTGTTTCTTCTCTAGTCTTTCTTGTGTCTGATCGGGGTTAGGATTGTCTGTCTGTTTGTCACTAGACTCTAGATGGGCATACCACGTGATGGGTGGAAGGTGCTACGAGGTTGTTAAGTAAGGGATGAGAAGCGCATTGAAACCTGCAAGCAGCGGCGACGCGGCACGGCACGGGAACACGGACGCGGGGGACAAGCGAAGCTGATGCGGTGTGCTCTGCTTATGTCGGCCTTAGTTGGGGATAGCGTTCTGCAAACAGAAAACAAAAACACCATATTAACAATCATCATCTCTACATACTAACAAATAAAGTTTTCTATGTATTATTTACAAATTATCACACGTTTTAAACAAGTGGCGCGTTAAAATTTGGGGGCCCCATGTAATAAACGCGCCGTGTATTCATTAGTTCACTGTATCGAGATTCTACTGTATTACTAAAATATTTTGTTGTAGTCAACTGTTTTCTACTAAATTTGAATATTAACTCAGGAAAATTCACAGTGGCATATATAGGGGGAGGGACGAAGGAAAAAATATTATATTATTAAAATTATTCCTTTTTCAGAATAACTACAATGGTTAATGATTGTAATATTAAATGTTAAAATGTTTTGAATTACTGCGATATGAAAATTTTACATTGTATTTCCTTTTCCTGGTATAAAATAAGTATATATTTTATGAATTATTCATAATTCTTATCGATTTAATTAAGAAAAGAATAAAATATACAATTAAATGTATTTTAAATATCCACGCATTGTTTTGTCCAATCATTTCAAATTTCGATTTTGATCCACCAATCAAATACATATTTTCCAGGTCGCTAAAAAGCTATAAACAATATTGCCAAAATTGGATAATTAAAATAATAGGAGAACAGGAAGTGTAAGCATAAATTTTTTGAGGAATGAATAAAATATGTTGAAACATCATTTATTTATTTAAAATATGGTCAGGCATTACCTTTTCATTCATAAAAATAACATTACAAATTTCATTTTCATGATAAAGTTCGAAATGAGCATTTTCAGCTGTCATTAATCTTGAAACATTATTCATGCTGCCATCTTATGTGACGTCGTTAAACTATCAAACGTCAAAGTTTTTGAAAAACTGGACGTTTCCTGGATGAATAAATATTTGTAATATTATTTCTTCGTAAATATTTTACACAGAAAAATAATTTTTCATTAAACATGCATCACTTAATCACAATATAAACGCATTTCAATTGTCCAATCAAAATTTAGTTGAAATATTTTTCAGGTTGTTAAGAACAATGTTGCCAAAATTAGATAAACAATAGGAGAAGAGTAAATATAAGAACAGAATTTTTGAAGAATGAATAAAAAATGTTCAAACTTCATTTATTTATTTACAATATGGTCAGGAATTACCTTTTCTTTTATAAAAATATCGTTACAATTTTTATTTTCATGATAAAGCTCGAAATAAACATTTTCAACTGTCATTAATCCTGAAACATGATTCATGCTGCCATCTTATGTGACGTCGCTAAACTACCAAATGTCAATTTTTTTGAAAAACTGGACGTTTCCTGGATGAATAAATATTTGTAATATTATTTGTTCGTAAATATTTTACACAGAAAAATAATTTTTCATTAAACATGCATCACTTAATCAGAATATAAACGCATTTCAATTGTCCAATCAAAGTTTAGTTGAAATATTTTTCAGGTTGTTAAGAACAATGTTGCCAAAATTAAATAAATAATAGGAGAAGAAGAAATATAAGCACAGAATGAGGAATGAATAAAAAATGTTCAAACATCATTTATTTATTTACAATATGGTCAGGCATTACCTTTTCTTTTATAAAAATATCGTTACATTTTTATTTTCATGATAAAGCTCGAAATAAACATTTTCAGCTGTCATTAATCCTGAAACATGATTCATGCTGCCATCTTCTGTGACGTCGCTAAACTACCAAAACGTCAAAGTTTTTGAAAAACTAAACGTTTCCTGAATGTATAATTTTTTATACTATTATTTTTTTATAAATATTGTACACAGAAAAATAATTTTTCATTAAATATTCTATCACTTAGTCACAATATGATTGTATTTCAGTTATCCAATCAAAATTTAGATGAAATATTTTACAGGTTGTTAAGAACAATGTTGCCAAAATTAGATAAATAATGGGAGAATAGGAAGTGTAAGCACAATTTTTTTAACAACAATATGAACGATTTACAAAGAAATAAAAATATTCTGACGAATTGCATGCTTTCTGTATTAAATTAAAAAGAACTGAAAGTATTAAATCCTTCAAAAGACGTTTTAATATTTTCAATTTTGACGTCTGATAGTTCCACGACGCCTGGATAGATGACAGCATGAGTCTCGTTTCAGGAATTAATGATAGCTGAAAAAGCTAATTTAGGACTTTATCTCGAAAATAATACAGATAAAACATAAATATATGACGTCTGACTTTATTTTATACAAATATATGATGATTGAATGTGTTTTGTGTCAAAATTTTCCAAAACTGAAGTTTCATGGTTTACTGGCGCCATACAAGATGGCAGCATGAAACTCATTTCAGGATTATTATCAGCTGTAAAAGCTCTTTTGGAACTTTTTCACGGAAATCAAAATTAGATAAGATGTTTTATATATAAAAAATAAATGTATGACCATTTTTGGAGTACATAAATGGCATATTAGTATTTATTTATTTCTTAAAAAAATTGTACTTATATTTGCTCGTCTCTATTATTTTTGTTTTCCAACTTTGGCAATATTGTTTATAATTTCTTAGCGAATTGGGAAAAAACTCAAAATTCAAATTTGATTGGTGGATGATATTATATATATATATATATATATATATATATATATATATATATATATATATATATATATATAATATCTGTACTTTAAGATTTTTTGTACAATCTGGGCCCTCTCCGAAATATAAATCTATATACGCCATTGAAAATTCAATATCGGCAGAAACAAAGAATAAAATTATTTCACTAAGATTTCAGAATTGTAAATCATAAGCATTTAATTCTTTGCAAAATGCTAGTATTAAAATCAGGAATTCATTGTCATATTCATTTTTGAAATCAATAATCTTAAGCTACGATGAAAATATTCGTTGTTGTAATCAACACCTGTCCAGTTATTATTTTAATATAACAATGCTAGAAAAATATCCGTTAGGTAGAATAATTATATTACTTATAACAAGAGATTTAATACCAATAAATTTAAAAAAATATTGTTTACTACTATCACCTTACTGTGTAAGTTGTATATTATTTTTTCTTTATGGATAAGAATATTATATAAAATTTACTAATATTTGCCTTTGCGTAGGGCTAAACCTGCTCACCCAGACGGAGCGGCCCTGTTTATATGGACGAATTTTTGCCATACGTATTGGTTGGTCATTTTCATCATTGTAATATTGTAATTAAATGTTTTTTTATTGTAATCAAATGTCCTTTATTGTAATCAAATGTTCTTTATTGTAATCAAACTTTATTGTAATTAAGCAGTGTTTTTGTTGTAATAAAAAATGCAAGGCGAATCCTTCAAAATATGTAGTATACAAAAAGTCTTTTGGATCTAATTTCCCTTTTACTGTAAATATGATAAAAAATGTATATGGTTATTAAAATTCTACTAAATCAAATAACTAAAAAGGAGGAGAAATAGATGTATTAATATTTAGTCAGTCACAAAACTAGAAAAACTAAAATTAAAATTTTATAAATGAAAGTCACTACTTCTAATTATATTGTAAACTAAAAAAATATATTAATATAAAATTACGAGTAGATATATCTAGAAATATTCTAACCAACAATATTTTTAATGACTATCGTCTACCATTCTTGGAAGTAATACCGATAAAATAAGAAATATCATACCTTACTTGTACTTCTCGATTTCACGTATTACTATCACCGCGATATCTTATTCTCTGTATACAAGCACTAACTACTCGAATGACAACTTGTCATCTACGTCAAAAAACAACACATAATATATGTGATTGTTTTACACTAGCTATCTAGATTGTCAATCATTTTAGCTCTAATTTCGTCATAATAACTTTGATAGTGTTTTTGCTTTCTAATTTGTTTAATACATGGATAACTGGATTTCCTCATAATTTGTAAATGTACTTTTTCTTTTTTACAAGAGAAAAGAAATGCGATTTTGTAATTATGAAAATTGCCAAATAAATAACTTCAACGCCAGGAAAAATTGCGTGGTGGATTTAAATTTTCGATTCCTTGGAATAAATTCTAATTTAGACATTACCGAAGATTTTTTCAGGGAATTACATACATTATATTATTTCTTATTGTATTAATAGTTAAATATTTAAAATTATAGGTATATTACACATACCCTTCAGAAATACTGTTAATGCCAACAATGAATTGGAATCATCTCGAAAAATTAGAAGAGTAGGACAAAATTTCTTCATAGAATGAATTTATATATAAAAAATCTAAATGTAAAGGATATAAGCGAGAATGCAGCTCGAAGGAAGACGATATTTAAATGTTATAAACACAAGATGAAAGTGAAGATGGTCTCCTATGCAACGTAAAATACAGAAAAATTGTATCTCATCGAAATAATGAGTAATGAAAGAGAAATGTACTTGGAGAATCTCTTAATTCTTGATCTGTGACTATTATGGAGGTGACAAGTATAGGTTAAAGAACTTAAATTTGTTTCCAACATTATGGGACAATGTACACCAACACTGTAGACTAGAGTAACATTGCACTGCGAAAAAGCTATCAAATTCTTCTTGTAAGTTATAAGAATAATCGGAGTGCAATCTATTCATCACTTTATTAGGGAATCAATGTGTTATTTAGATACAACATATGAAAAAATAAAATGTTAAAGAAGATATAAAAGAATAGATGTACAATCCAGGTATGTACATTTTAGACCGCCCAAAATTAATGTTTTTAGTAGAAAAATATGAAGAGAAAGTAAACAAGAACGTTGTTCGAATTGAAAATCCCTGTTACCAGCCTAAAATTTATATATGGTAAACTCTACTTTGTAATTTGTTGTACATAATTTATGGTAAAATATCCTATAGATTGTGTAAATACATGTGAAAATTGTTTTATGTTGAGACATGCCCTTATTGAATAATAAAGAAGTTTATACGTCATAGACATATGAATATATTATTTGTATTTCTAAAAATATTCTTTGCTTTATGCACCAGGTAAAATATACGGCGAGAGGTTATGTACTGGGCACATCGATTTTTTAAATTTTGTATCCAATCTGCTAGGGGGTTGTAAAGTTAATTCTATCCTAACTTAGAAAGGTAACGGGAGTGGATAGCGAACAGGGCCAGTCGAGGAAAATCTGACTCTGTGAGTATCATTTTGAATTAAAATTTGAGTACATTGATTATAAAACGAAAGTACAGTTTATGCCAATCTAATTTGTACTAAATGTTAGATCATAACCATCTTCAATTTCGTAACGATTTGTAATGAGTAACTGTACAAATTCATTAGCATATAAGGACGATACTGTATTGGTTCGTCCTGAATGACACATACTAGACTCTTACTAATTAACCTATGTATTTAAGATGACGTCATCATCATATTTCCCTTTCACTGTTACAGACACTACGTCTGAATGCCAATAACACCGACAAGCAATCGCATATGTGTAATTGTAAGTGTATATTTGTCCTAGCCATGATATTTAGTTTCAAAGAATTGGTTATAAATAAATATTAACACATTTGATTTTTAAATCAGCGGCTCAAAAGATTACGTGAGAGGGAGACTATGTAGGTTACATTAGTTTAATAATTGTACATATTAATATTAGCTGTCAATATAGCTGCATTTTATACTTTGTGTTTATGTTCCACTTTTATTTATTTACGAGTTCCAAAATTTGGCAACCGATTGTCATTATTTCTAAATTACAACTGCTTGCAAAATATCAATGTATGATTGTAGTACTTTACTATTTTTACCAGAACTATTAAAGTATATCTGCCAGTTGTTGGTTCTGGTTTCTTTTTGGCAAAGAAATCCACGTGGAGTCGGTCACTCACCTAACCGACCTGCCATCTGGCAAAAAAACGGTCGCATTGTTTCATTTTGCATTTTATTTTCCAACGTTCTAATAAGACTTAAAAGAGAGAAGAAAATATTGAGGAATCTTAATTATTCGTACACCAAACGCACAGGGATACGTTTAGATAACGTAATGTATGTATTTTTTGGTATTATATTATTCGTTTTCTCGGCAACTGACATTTGTCAGTTATGGACATAATTAGTAGCTGTCATTTTGACACGGACCCCCATATCTGCTTGCTAAGGTCAGCAAAGTCACGTGACTTCTGGCGCCCTATACATCAATTTTCTTGCAAAAGATCCTATATTTCCAGTAAAATTATTTCATAAACAAACTATACAAGTTGCACTTGACCTGACATCTTCTTTAGCTTTTCCCATTCGTTAGGGGGTCCCTATTTTTATTTTCTTCTTCCACTTATTTCTGTTTTGCGTGTCGTTCTCATTCAGTTCCTTTTCTCTCAAGTCTTCAGCAATTACAGTCCTTCCATCTTATCTTTGGTCTTCCTCTATTTATTCTACATATAACTACTAAGCTATTTATTCTTTATAGAAACTTCTATCACTCGAGTTATTTCCCTTACACTTTAATTCCTTATCTGTCTTTCCGTGTCTTCTCCAACTTTTATCTCAATATTCTAGTCTCTGCCACATTCATCTTCTTTTCATTGATACTGAAATTTGTCACTTGAATTATCTGAATATATTAGTAGTTTAGCATAGCTGGCTGATTTATAAAATTTAATATCTTTAAAATTCTTTAACTCTTAATCTATTGAATATGACGTATAAAATGCAATCAAATCGTATAGAGAATAGCATACTCTTTAAAATATAATAATATTAAATGTCAATAAATGATATTTAAATGCGTTTTTTCAAGAAAAACTGTTAAAAGTTGCAATTGAGGGTACTTCCGGTGGACCAATTATAACCAAAATCTAATCACGTCTGCATATGGATCTAAGCTCGAGGAATGCGAAAAAATTTAATTTTTGAACATACATACACACACACACATACAGTAAATTTTTTGAAAGATGTCCGATCAAGGTCGTCTACGAATTGTATGAATTCAGATTTTTGCTCCACCCATTCTGACAAATTCAGTAGTGTCGTTTGCTTAGTTTTTATGAGGGTACATAGATACTACTGTTATTTTATTATTATAAAAATATATGTTACAATAAAAGCATTCAAAATTCAAAAATAAGTCAACTGGTAAGTTTATTAGCAAATGTAAAACCAAATATGTGAAAAATAAGATGACACAATGTCAGAGTCAGCGATACTGACAGAAAATAACGTTATTCGTACAGCTATGAATCAAGGTATTGTATCTGAATTAATATCTAAACTTACGTTGCAGCGAAAGCATTATCAAAAACGAGCATCGTTTTAAACTAGAATGTCCTAACTTAGTCGAAACAAAATGAATTTTTGAAAGACAAGCGTGTTATATCCATCCTTATCGCACAAGCTTAAAGCCTTTGAAAGGAGGGGGATATATATATGCCAATTTGTTAATTCGTTCATGATACAGATGACCTTGATCGGACATCTTTCAAAATTTTTACTGTACATACAGACATCATCGTAAAATTAGTATGTTCGTATTATATGGACCCCAAAACGTTTATTCATAAGAATCTCACTATTGAATTTTTTGACCAAAGATAATACCTTCCTTACCTAAAAGGTAAAGAAATGGATAAAAATAAAACTCACGAAGTAATGTAAGGTAAACGAAAAAGAGTCTATAAATACTATATCATTTTTATCTGTTATTGAGAATCGAAAAATTGTGAAACATTATCCGAAAACATTTGCCCTCTCTTTAAAAGAACAGTACCATTCCCAGCAAACTACCTCTATGTCATTTGGCAAACTCTTTCGTGCAACTCCTGTTCTTTAGATTCGCCCCACGTCGCTTGCACCAGCTGCTGTTGGGTATTACCTCACAAATGCTAACACTCTCGTTGATTTTTTCTTTCTAGCTCAGCCTGACCTAAATATGCATTATGCTAAATATACACTGCGTGTCTGTCTGAGACGTGAAGGTGTTTCTACCAATTAGACACACAGCTACAGGATATGCGAAGAAAGGCAGCTGAATGCATTCATTAATATGGACAAAAATTTTAGGTTACAAAATTTTTGATATCCTTCTAATAGCACATGCTGATTTTTGTAATGAAAATTCACCTGGTGGATTTAAATTGGTAATGAGGATATCGGAAACATCTTTATGCTATTAAAAAGTAATTAGTTGATAGTAAGTTTTTGAATTTCAAAATCAGTACTGTGTATAGGATCCCAAAATCATATTATTTCGGCCGGCATAATATTTTCTCTTAACGACATTTCATATATTACAAAAAACTTAATAAATATTTTATTCCTACCGTAAAATATACAATTTAAGCTTAAATTAACAACATAAATAGTTTCGATAATTATTAGGCTTTAATAGCTATTTGTGTATTAAGAGCGCAAAATAAGACATTTTCGATTGAGAGCCATTCTCTCGAAATGTCCATCTGCGCTCGAAACACACACATGATTGTTTCTACAGTCGCCACAGTGGGGTCCTCCACCATTACAAAAAATAATAATATGTACACTTTGTACTTACACTACTACTCAATTAATAAGGATTAATATAAAGAAAAAACGTCTTTTATATTTAATTTTAATTTATCGTTATTTCCCAGTCTCCTTGACCTATTGCTTCAATTTAATCTAAACATTTTATACTTTCGTTTTTGTAAATGAATGCCCTATTTTATTTTCACAATAGTGCGACATTTTTTTTTTTTTGGTTATGTAATATACCGACAGAGCAGTTATGTGTCAGATTGATTTGTAAAGGTGGTAAATGTGTCACTACAGTGCCATTAGTTCCTGACTAAACGTTTCCATTAAGAATGTAGACAAGTGACGTTTTTTAACATTGTATAGTTAGAAATTTGGACAGCGAGCGTTTTTTCTACTTTGTCGCGCTAGTGCGACAAAGTGACATTTTGCGTTGACAAAAGACAAATGGCTACTTTCTATGTAGAGTGTAGAAAAATTAATTTACTTCTTTTCTATTTGTTATTAATTTAAGCTGTATATTTTAAATGTTGATGGTAACTTTTAATCCTTATATTATTGAATTTAATACCACGAAGCTCAAATTTTCTTCAGCTGTTTCGATGTCGTTTTGAAGTTGAAACAATTAACTAAAAAGGAGGAAGATATCACATTTCCGTAAGCATTACTAATCAGATAACATCTTTGAAATTCAATACACTACAAAAGTCGTCCAAAAATTAGCATTAACCAATTAATTCGCTGTAAATGCCAGGCCGATGTTTCCTTGTTACATTGAAAACAAAAGCTGTTTCTGTAACTTAGCAATGCAAATATCTTCACTGTTTAAAGTCTAAACACTAATCTATTTCTTGGACAGAGAAATAAGTCACTGTCGAATGATAAATCACAGGATACTCGATTCTATTATTATTTAAATCCTATACAATTTTTTATTCTCCGGTCAACAACATTTAAGAGAAAGGTTGAACTGAGCGTGATTTTTTGCTGTTACGAAACAACGAATCAGTTTTTTATAAGGTCAACAATATACAAAATTTAGAACTTTCGCCAAATTTAGCCAGAGACTTGATTAATATGGTAACGATTTTTGTGCTTACATATACATAATGGATATTTCAAAGCAAATATTTTGAAATAATTGACAACTGACAATAAAATTTTAATTTGCTCATTATTTATTCAGTATATTTTTAGCCAGACAGCGACATTTATAATATTTAAAATACTCTGATTTATTTTACTGGTTTTCAACCAAAATCACATTCGTTTGAACGGTTTGGTATTTAAATTAAAACTTTTTGGTTTCTTACTTATTACAAACATAAATTTATGTCGTCTCCTAAAATGAGAGGTGACACGAACCCAGAATTTAGTCACGCAACCATTAACCATAGTACCATCAGTGTTTTTAAGCATTTATAAAATTCTAGACCTCATTAAACTATGCCAAAGATTAAACAAATTTTATGAAGAAAGAGGTATGTAGATAAACAAGTACAGATACTACATATTTTGATTTATTATTTACCTCCCGCTGCCCTTGGTAAGGGAGGTATAGGGATCGTGCTAAAAATCGCATATCGAGATTTTGGTAACTGACTACGTTTTAAGGTCCTTACAAACCAATTTTAACATTTTCACGATGATGTCTGTGTGTATGTGTGTGTGTGGATCCTCTTTACGCTCTAACTCAAATACTATCGTTCAGAAACTTTTAAAACCTTGTATTTCTACTTTACTCTTATATGGAAAGATGCCATTAGATTTTGGAGCTCAAAATAGTTTTTCTTCGAAAAATGCCTTTAAATGTTAATTTTTCCAGATTTATGTTATATAAAAATTAGAAAAGATTATTAAATTTTCTACAGGTTTTCATTAATACTTTTTCTATATATTTTTTGGATAAATTTATAAAACTATCTATAATTTTAATCCCGAAGCCTACGCTTTGAACAAAACTCATACACATGGTTACACAATTCAAATGTCAAATGTTTGTAATTGACAGATATATGTCACTGTCAACTAATCATTTCAAATAATAATATTACCGTTTTAAAAAGAAAATAGTAACTGGAACAATAATTATATGGAAAAGAACTTAATACAGATTCCAGCATAAGTAAATAAGTAAAAATATAGGTAAGATAATAAAAACATATATCATCACGGCATATTATCCATTTATAATAATGACTTCATGCGAATCTTGGGAACGGGTTCGATTCCGACCGACGCCAAATATTTTAGAATTTGAAATGGCACAAAATTGACCCCTGTGGTGCACTCTCCACGCCAGCAATGAATATAGGTAAGTATATAAATAAATAAAATAAATATATCATCACGGCATATTACCCATTGCTGGGTCTGCCAATCTGCTTTGTACACAGATTTCTTCGTAAGGATGATGACATATTTGTACCTCACGAGCACTTATTGCTGGCGTGGAGAGTGCACCACAGGGGTCATTTTTGTGCCATTTAAAATTTGAAATATTTGAAAAATTAAATTAAACGGGAGGTATTGTGTTGGCCACATCAGGTTTTCTTATTATCTTATCCCACTGTTCGCGCCAGATAATTACAAATAAATGCAAACACATTTAACTTTAGCGCACAATCTTTTATCTTTCTTTACAGTGTGTAGAATCTCTTATTGAATGGCGATTTCTCCTCCTTACTTCTTTCTTTGTTGGACGATAATGTGCAGTTGCAGCCGTCCATATCTAGATAGAGTTCGAAGGCGTTTACGGCTCATAAAATACCCCAACCGAAGTCAAGACGGACTAGACTGTTTAATCTTACATCAATGTCACTTGCGTAGTTGATAGTTCAACTGTCTCAATCTCAGTACAAGCACAGGGAGCAAAAGTGTTTCTTTGTATGAGAAAAGAAACTTCAATGGTGTCAAAATAAAATAGAAGTAGGAAGATGTTTCTTTGAAACATTTTGTCTGTTTCGGAATTAGAATTACATATTCTAGCATGCTTATTGATGCTGAAAGGACCCAATAAAAAATCTACACAAAGTTTAATTTATTATTTAAAACGTGATAATATGTGGAGCAACTTTAATAATGTTTGCGGAGATTTTTTGTTAACACATCCTTAATATTGATATTTAATTTTATTAGAAATTTCTTGTTTTGTACTTGGTGTTTTCATTAGTTTATAAATCTGTCTTGGTGGAATTTGGTCATCTTCACGTCATTTTATGTTAAATCATTGTAAAACACTAGCTGACATTTCCAAATTTGTAAAATTAAAACAAAGTAATTCTGTCAGTATTAATTAATTATAAATTGGAAATCAATATTTCATTCAATCCACCTGCAATAACCTTGTCTTCCTTATAGACTCCTAAACATTCAAATTTATCTACTATCGTCCCACACCATAACTACACCATTCATACAACACGGACATATGAATGAGTTTCAGAAATATGAATATGTCGCGGTTTAGTGTCTAGTGCAAATAATGTTAACAATATTTGAAGCAGAACGTAATTGAAGCTAATATATTTTTCGATTTATTTTTACCTCCCGTCACCTTTAGTTTAGGTAAAGAAGGTATTGTCTTTGGTCAAAAAATTCAATGAGTTTTTAGTAAATAAGTATGTTTTAGGGTTTATATAATACGATTTTACCATTTTTACGATGATGTCTGTATATATATATATATATATATATATATATATATATATATATATATATATATATATATATATATATATATATATATATATATATATATGTGTGTGTGTGTGTGTGTGAAGAAAGTTTCAGAACGCATAACTTCAATATCACGATTTCAAAAATTATATTATTTTCGTATTCCTCAAGTTTACATCCAGAAGAAGAGGTGGTTAGATTTTGGTTATAATTGGTCAACCAGAAGTACCCTCATTTGAAGATTTTAACAGTTTTTATTGAAAAAACGCAGTTAAATATCATTTATTGACATTTAACGTTATTATTACTTAAAGAATATATTATTCTATATACGATTTGATTGTATTTTATACTTCATATTCAATAGATACAGAGTTAAAGAATTATAAATATATTATATTTTATAAATCAGCCAGTTATGCTAAACACGGAAACTACTAATATATTCATATAATTCAAACTTACAGATGTCAATATCAATGAAAAGTAAATGAATGTGGCAGAGATGAGGTTGTGGAGATAGATGTTGTGCAAGACACGTAGAGATACGGTAAGGAGTGAAAGAATAAGGGAAATAACTCTAGTGTAAGAAGTTTCTAAAAACATACAAGCGAGACGATTACATTGGTTTGAACATGTCATGAGGAGATATGAAGAATATTTTGGAAGAAGAATGAACAACTTAGTAATAAGGTTGAAGAAACAGAGGAAGACCAAGGATAAGATGGAAACAGAAATGAGTGAAAGAAGAAAATAAAAAATAGCGACCCCTAGCGAATGAGTAAAGCTAAAGAAGAAAATGTCAGTGTTGGCGGAAGGTATTGTGCTCATCACATCAGATTTCATATTGTTCCTTACTGAATCACCGTGTGGTGTCCATGTTATGCGAGCATCTTTCGGAATCTGGGTAGGGCAGAGGTGTAGTCGGGGGCGTCGTGACGCACGCCACTGGAATGCGACACATCTCCACGTCCGCGATGCTATTTATACCATCCAATACTCGACAGACGTACTGTACCACTCATATGTGGGATCACAGCACAACAGCAGAGCGTAGCATCTAAACGTGCTATATCAAACAGGCATAAGTGATGATGATTTTAATTATAATTAATGCATTGGACGGAAAATTATTCATATTTTGTTGCTTCTGCCACTGAACCAAACATAGCGTGGGTTATGAATTCGACTGATGTTAAACTTTGATAGTCCATGAGGTAAACTTATCAAAATTCAAATTTGATTGTGAATTAACAAAATTAAAGCGTGATCCATGGCTCCATGTTTAACAACATACACCGTACAATAATTTGATATGTAGTAATTGATTCCTTTCTGAATTATACATGAGAAGCAAACCCTCGTCAATAAATAAATGAAATAAATATATAAACTAACACGGACCTAGTTCCAAGCTTCAATTATCGCACGATCGATAGCTAATTGGTTCGTGTCAATCCTTTTGAATCCATGAATTCTTCATGGAAACTCTAACGCTGAAATCAGTACTCGTACAGGATAATCATAGAAGGAACAATATTCTTCCCGTGAAGATATTTTTACTCTGAAGCGACGCAGTAGTAGTTACATGAGCTTCCCAACAGCTGTTAGATTAATATTAAACTTACGGAACTAAAATAACCTTCATGAACGCCGGTTAAACTTAACTCGGATGGCTATTTTCACTACCAACATGCTCCAAATATAAGAGAATTATTTTACTTTCCTGTCGGCTACGGTTTTCATACTTTGTGAGTAAATAATATCAATTTGTAAATAAATAAAACAATAAATACACTTTTCAATCAAAAATTTTTTAGTTTTACTTTGAAAGAAAATATGCTAGTAATAGCTTTCAGATCCTGTGGCAAATTATGCATGGTTTACTCGTTGAGTAATTTTAACTACTCTCTGTAAAAATCTGATACATTCCGTCAATTCTACGGATTTTGTACAAATTCCAGACAGAATTTTTTTTGCAAACTATGGGGAGAAACGAACTGATCTTAATTCGTACTGAAGTGAACTGAGCTACTCCTAAAAATAACAGTATGTTTCTTAAAATAAGAAGTAGAAAATAAAAACATATATTTATAACAAAATAATCTGCCGAATTGGCTTATGGCTATAATCTATTGTATTACCTTATGTGATTTATTTTTGCCAACGTAAATTATTTTGCACTTTTATATTTCCAGTAAAATCATCTCACAAATATATTATGTAAATTTTATTTGTCATCTGTCAATTAGTAATATTTGAATATTCTGTTTCCCTGGTGCAGCATTAGGTTGCAAGATATTTCTTTAATTAAATCGAATAGAGAATAACGAATTCTTTTATTTATAATAACATAAAAGTTTAAAAAATGATATTTAACAGCATTTTTTCAAGAAAATCTGTTAAAATCTTCAAATTAGGGTACTTCCGGTTAACCAATCATAACCAAAATCTAATCAACTCTTCATATGGACGTGCGATACAGGAATATGAAAGAATTATAATTTTTGGAATTGTAGTATTGAAGTTATCGAAGGAGGAATACATACACACAACACACATACATACATCACCATCGAATTTTTTGACCAAAGACAATACCTTCCTTACCTATAGGTAACGGAAGGTAAAAAGGATGTTATAACCTCTGACATGGCTGACATTTTAAGCAACCCTATTTTCTTTATATCTTCTTTATATTGTTTTGCGTAAAATTTGTAACACGAGAGGGAGGGGACGATTTGATGTTGGTGTTCTTATTTTTTCGTCCACGACACTTTAATTGGATACCACTTTAGTGAGGTGGAACATTCATACTTGAATATTTATTATATATTATGGTTACGGATATTCTTTGAAATTGATACTGTTTTTGTTTACAAATATGTACCATTAGACTATCTTATTATTAACGATTAAACTAAACATAACTAAACAAATAAACTGTTACATCGTAAGTCTGCGTGCACAAACTAAAACCGCGACTACATGTCTTTTCGATATGAGTATTTAAAACAGACTAAAACTAAAACTAAAAGCTAAAAGGTTGTAGCATATTAATGAGAGGATATCTGAGGAGTTCAGGGTTGACGTTATTTATACAGATTGCATAGTTTGATTCTTGATAATTCGAACTTTTTGTGGCGTCATACTTCGAGTTATAGAAGTATTACTTTAAGGTTAGCGATAATTTTCAATTTTATTATCAATAAATGATTCATTTGACTTTTACTGATTAGTTTTGTTGTCCATTTGCACGCAACATATTTTTTGCGCAGTACACTTTTTATAGTCCCCCATAAGATCTTTTAAGTATGCAAATATTAATTAGAAACGAGTCGATGTTGTTTACATTCCACCTTTTAATAATTGGTTGGAATCGTGTTTTTGGCTCCTCCTCTAGTTAATATATTAGCCAATTAGCAATTACTGGCTTCATTCTAATTCACATTTTATGTCGACATTATCTAGTTATCTAGTTATAATCTATTAATATTTCAGCGCTTCTGAAATTCATTTGACCGTAACTTCTTTCATGAATTAGTAAGTAATTGTTGGTAAGTACACATACGTTTATGCCGCAACTTACGTATAATGCATGCGCTGATAATATAGAGGTGCTTATATTAAAATCACGATATATTATTATCTACTTAAACATAGTTACAAATTATTGGATTTATCTTGTAACAACAGTTGTATGAGAGGGTATCCCTCTTGGTATCTTTACATAGTTTTAGATTTATTGTCCAAGCGTCAATCTTAAGGAAAAATTTGAACGGTCAGGGAAATTGTCGCTATTCTTCTGAGGTCTTACAGAGACGAAAATTTAGGCCAAATGAGGCTTTACGAGTAGTTCCTGATGCGATCATGTCTGATCGCGTGGAACAATTGACGAATTAGAAGAACTCGCTGAAATATTCTTGTGTTTATACAAAATAATTTTGACTGAAAATTTGAAGGAAAAACGTGGTATGTGCTAGGACTTGAAATAACAGTCAGAAAATGATTTTTTTGTAAGCTCTTCTAAGTCTTACTGCCGATTTCCCCAACAGGAAACAGACCTTGATGTTAACACGCTGATTCTTAAAGTCGCCAACCACGTCAAACAGCGTTTATGAAAAAAATGTTGCCGCCTTAAATTATTTTACACTTTTATATTTCCAGTAAAAACTTTTCACACAGATATTATGTAAATTTTATTTGACACTGACATCTGAAAATTAGTAATATTTGAATATTCTGTTTCTTTCCATGGTGCAGTTTTTAGCAACAGTAGGTTACAAGTTATTTCTTTATAATTCTTCTTCTAAATTCATTGAGTATGAAGCAAAAAATATAATTAAATCGAATAGAGAATAAAATATTCTTTAATTATAATAATATAAAAAGTCAAAAAATGATATTTAACAGCGTTTTTTCAGGAAAAACTGTTAAGATCTTCAAATTAGAGTACTTCCGGGTAACCAATCAACCAAAATCTAATCAAGTCTTCATATGAACGTACGAAAGAGGGATATGAAAAAATTATAACTTTTGGAATTGTAGTGGAGTTATCGAAGGAGAAATTTTTGTCACACTTACAAACACACACGTACACATATACAGACATCATCGTAAAAACAGTAAATTCGTATTGTAGGGACTCTTTTCAAGGCGGCAAGATGCCACACCCAACTTTAGGTGTATTTCCCATTCGCACCTTGAGAGATGAGTGATAGGTATTTACTTGTCAACAAAGTTTCTTTACATGAAATTGTTAATAATATAAATTAGTATAGATAAGTATTGATAAATGTGAAATCAAAATTTAAGGGTAGAAATCAAATTGAAAGGTCATGTGACAAATGAACAAGCTCAAACCAGTCGTTTATAATATATATCACGGCACATAACCCATTGCTGGGTGTGCCAATCTGCATTGGACACAGATTTCGGTAATGATGATGACATATTTGTTTACAAGGCGTCATCTCTCGGGCATTTGTTGCTGGCGTGAAGATTACACCACAGGGGTTAATTTACTGCCATTTAAAATTCGAAATATTTGGTGTCGGTCGGGATCGAACCCAGTTCCCCAGATTCGCTACCAGTCACTCTGGCACGCGGCCCCCTCGTTAGGTTATTATAATAACATTAGTATACTCGTTAGTAATATACTATTAAAAATGTAAACGCACAAAATTTATAAAGAAAGCTATATGAATATATTTGTTTACACATTTTTAACAGTATTATTCAGCGAATAATTTTTGATTTGTTATATTTATTTATAAAATTTTCCAATCCATTTAACATTAATTTGTAATAAATGGTATTCAACATAAATTATTCAAAATAAATCTACAATAAATATGTAAATGAAACACTCATTTTTGTTGGCAATTTTAAAACAGCAGTGTCAATATGCGCGTTTTTATAAAAAATGCGTGCGTGTTTTCATGATAATTTATAATTCACATATATTTAATTTCCCTAGAGACGGTCATTTTAATATTTGATATAACATGTTATTACAATTATTAGTATTAATTCCGTAGACCATACCATATGATCGCTTCATGATTTCATCTAAAATTCATACATTCATTTATTGACAGAGTGTAGTTTTTGCGTTTACAAAACTCCAATGTGGATACGAGTACGCAAATATGCAGTTTGCATTTCAATATGTTAAATGTATTAATTCTAACAATTTATTTGGGAGAAGTGTAAATTAATAATATTTGTTTGATTTGAATGATAAATACGCAGAATATCAACTAGTTGCGGATGAATTGTACGCCAGTCATTATTACAGCGAATGACCACGTTTGTTTGCCGGATTACAGAGAATTATGTTCGTGGAAAGAAGAACATATTATCGGAAACACACATCATACTATTGTCACTGTGGAGGTACAGAGAGGAATTATTTCCCAAATGCTATAGTTATTCATCTATTTATCGTATTGTTAATTTGGTAATAATATAATTTACTAGGTCTGATGTATCGCCCGGCATTAACTAGTACGACGAGGACACATCTTCTCCGGATATTTCCCCTTAAAACCATATTCAAAACCCCGGCAAATAAGTGCCTTGTAAATTGTAAAAGTCTTCAATCAGTCGTGCCTAAGAAACATTTGGGGGATTGTTCTGCAGAATCTGGAGATTCACTCAAGCTGAACCTCTGTCTATTTGGTTACATTATTTCCTGTTCGGAATTTTAAATCATTTCTGACCAATACTCTACTAACAATCATGAAAATTCTAACGGCGGAACTCACCATTCCTTAATCATGAGCTGATCTATAGATCAACAGTGATTCTGAATGAATCTATCATTAAAAATCAAGCTAATCTACTAATCAAAATCAATGATTTGTCATATTCCGTGAATCAAGGACTGGTCACATCTTTGTCTCGAGTTTCTTATATATCTTTATTTAAAACCGCATTTCTCAATGTCATTTCCACCTATATCCAAATAGAAAAGTAAATTCTGCAACAAGTAATGGAATGGCCCATATTCCACACGAGCAAAAAGTTTGGGCCCGAGCAAAATATTTCTCAAAACTGTTGTTAAATAAATTACTACAGCCAGTCTACTATAAAGCAGTGATGATGTATATAAACTTTATCCATCTACTCCTCGTTAAATTTTCAACCTCCAATATGTATTTTTCCACATCCGGTTTCAATTAAATTCATACATTAGCAAGTACCACAATAGTAATGATCGCCGAATACCAAGGGAATACATGTCCATGTATATTGTGTAGGTTTCACTACATTCCATGGGGGTACGTGGTTATGGGTTATGGGTCAACGGCCGGCCATCACACCCTGAACAACACCCATGGACGTCCGTCACGCGGGGGCACACTCAGACATGTTGTGACATGCAGATAAAATTATTCCTCCACCCACGCAACACAACAAGATGGGAGAGTAGATAGAGATGCTTGTTACAGAAGGAGAATAAAATTAAAAATTTCAGCAAGCAGAAGATAATGTTTGACATCCTGCACCCAATGCGAGAATAACTTTATACCTTACGTCAGCTTTAGGTAAGGAAGGTATTGTCTTTGGTCGAAAAATTCGGTAGTGAGTTTTTTAATGAATAAACACGTTTTAGGGTCCCTAAAATACGATTTGACTTTGTTTACGATATCTGCGTGTGTGTGTGTGCGTGGGTGTGACGATAATTTCGGTCGCGATAACTCCAATACTACAATTCCAAAAATTATTATTTTTACGTATTCCTCTTGCTTACATCCATATGTAGACATGATTATATTTTGGTTATAACTGATCAACCGGAAGTACCCTTATTTGATATTTTAACATTTTTTCTTGAAAAAACAATGTTAAATATTATTTTTCTCATTGCAAGTCATTATAAATATTAAAGATTATTTCATTCTCTATACGATTTGATTGGATTTTATACTACATATTCAAAGGATATAGAGTTAAAAAATTATACTGAAATTAAATTTCTTAAAGCAGCTAGCTATGCTATAACTATGGAAACAGGTATTATTCTGATCGAAAGATGTCAATGTCAATGAAAAGAAAATAAATGTGGCAGAGATGAGGATATTGAGATATTTGTTGGGGAAGACACGGGAAGATAAGGTAAGGAACTTAAAGGATAAGGAAAATGGCTCTAGTGATAGAAGTTACTAGAAAGATACAAGAGAGACTATTACATTGGTTTGAACATGACATGAGGATAGATGATGAATATATTGGAACAAGAATGAATAGCTGAAGGAGGACGACACGTAAAACAGAAATGAGCAGAAAAAGAAAATAAAAAATAACGACCTCTAACGAATGGGAAAAGCTACAGAAGAAGATGGCAGTGTCAAGTGCAATTTGTATAGTTTGTTTACGAAATAATTTTACTGGAAATTTAGAATTTGTAAGAAAATGTATGTATGGAATTTGTAAATAATACACAGAATTGACGGAAGGTAATGTGCTGGCCACATCAGATTTTTTCATAATACCGTCGGTAATCTCGGACTCACCGATTTGGATAGAATTTTATAGAAAGTTCCAAAACTAAAAATAAATTGAGATATTAATCTATAATGTCGACAACATACAAATGCCTAGTTCTCATGTCAAGAATTTATTCAAAAATTAATAATAATCTTTTGGACGAATTTATATTTGTTGGAGACGACGAACTTCATTAGTCTGCGATTCTTGTACCATCTATCTCTTCAGCATGACTTGTTATACAGTTTGATGTATAGTCTTCGTTGTTCCCATTTAGTGTAGGTTGCAAAACATCGATGCACAATAGTTCTAAAGTAGTGGGTGGCCAACAAATAAATAGATCCTGATCAGCGCGTATAGATTGAACTAACGGGAACTTAATGGAAGACTACGATCGGTTATTTATGGAAATTATAACTTAGTGCAGAAAGAAAGATGAGGGAGGTTCGTTCTGAATAGAAAGGCATTACCAATACTCAATTTGCATCTACAAAAGTTCTCGATTTTTGTAAAATTCAAATTTGTCTTAAAATAATGGGTGTTTTTCACTTCAAATTGTAAAAAATAACACAAAAAATTAAATTTTAATCATTTTTATTTATTTATTCGAAAGATCAATACATGGTATTAACATTTAAAAATGATTTCGGGCATATGGCCACCGTGGCTGTTCTTGACGAAGCGCATTCTGGACGTCCAATTTTGGGCCACTTTTTCGAGCATTGCTGGCCTCCAAAGCGTCAATTGTTGCTGGTTTATCAGCATAAATCAGTGACTTCACGTAGCC
Organism: Harpalus rufipes; assembly: GCA_951394225.1. Lineage (NCBI taxonomy): Eukaryota > Metazoa > Arthropoda > Insecta > Coleoptera > Carabidae > Harpalus > Harpalus rufipes. The sequence goes on from OX596280.1 coordinate 1,036,618, forward strand.
GCACAGGAAATAATCAAGAGGTGTCAAATCGCACGACCTTGGGGGCCAATTAACAGGTACATTTCTCGAAATCAACTTATCGCCAAATTTTGATTTCAATAAGTCGATTGTTGCGGTCGCCGTATGGCACGTAGCGCCATCCTGTTGAAACCACATCTCGTCCGGATCAATGTCGTCCATATTTCAAACAAAAAATCATTGATCATGGTGCGGTAACGATCTCCATTGACCGTAATGCGAGCTCCGGCCTCATTTTTGAAGAAATAAGGTCCAATGATGCCACCAGCGTGTAAACCGCACCAAACGGTGCATTTTTCTGGATGTAATGGAGTCTGTTATTGCATCATTTAGAGAGTATGTGGTATTAAATCTATCCACAGTTCGACGGATGGCTTGCTTAGATGGACGATTATGTGCGCCATAAAAATCACGAAGTCGTCTATAAGTTGCGGGAATCGACGACTGATTTTCAAAGTAAATTTGGATAATTTGGTACCGTTGTTCAAGCGTGAGTCTATTTATGATGATTTGCCAGAGTATACTGATCATAAATGACAAAATATATAAGCAAAAAAAAAACGCAGTAAGTTTCACCCTTATAATACAATATCTTAAAACTTGAATCAGAAATCGAGATGATATTAAGTGGGTTCTTCAAATGTCAAATGCTTTGGTATCCGGAAGCAACAATGAGTCCACATCCTTATTACGTTCGTCCTACAGTCCTAGTAGAATTTAATGTTATATGCTACGCTAGTCTACTCGTACAATTAAGTAGTGTTTTTGAGGAGGCACGGGGTACGTTTTATCCTTGCCCAACTGCGCGCATCCAAGCGGCAAGCACATACATAAAGCCAGCAAGGTCCATTGTTACACAAACGACGCAGATTTTTTACAAGCCCAAGCAGAATCGTGCAGATACATTTTCGGGAGACATGAATTATAGCAAGCGCTCTGGTCAATATAAACTTTTTATTCTATCAATTTTAAATTGATTGATTTTGGCTGAACCAGCAATAACGAAAAATAGATCATTTGAATATTTCAGGAATGAGATAAAAATTTGGTCAAACAATAATAACGTATGATACAATCTTTTAGTTATAGTTATGTGCTGCCTTCGTCAGTGAATAAACAACAAATATATAAATAAATAATAACAAAAACATTAGCAGCTGGTAACCATGGTGACAAATTACAACATATTTAATATAGGAAGCCAAGCCCGACTAAAATCTAAACCGTCACAATGATTGTGATTATCATTCTTGGTTTTGAAAATCTCAATGGCTTCTATAAATAACCTGTTGTTGAGGTGTGTAGGTCTCGCTAGTATTTTTGTTTCATCGAATTTTTTACGGTGGAATTATTCCAGGTTCTCTGCAACTGAAGATTTTTCTGGCTAGTTCGAATCAGCAGACTCTTTAAAAGTACCCAAGACAATTTTAGAATGACACCGAGAAAATTATTTCGACGATATAGAATTTTATAGATGTTAGCAGAACTTTGAATTGATTTAAAATTTCGGAAACAAATAAAGTAACCAAATAGACGCAGCGGTCCAGCATGAGCGAATCTCCAGTTTAGTGCTGGGATTCGGATGGTTTCGGATCCAAAAATATCCGGATAATTGAATGTTGAAATATCAGGATCTCGGATCCAAATCTCAGTATCGGATTTTGCATCCGAATCTGAGTATAGGAATATGGATCCGAACCTGAATATCGGATCTTGAATCCGGAAACGAATATCGAATCTTGGAAACGGATTTGAGTATCGGATCTTAGATTCAAATATGTGTATATGTGTAATAAAAATTATACAAATTTGAATTTTTTATTCACAATTTACTAAATAGGACTATGTGAGAGTATAAATTCTTTTTTTCTTTACATTTGCACAAACTACCTGGCTATTTTAGAGGGGTATTATAAAATGTATTACTGTTTGTTTACTAGTGTTTACAGACCGCTATAAAGATAAACAGGCCCACATTACCGGTCTGAATATTAACTCAATTCCAGATGTCAACCTTAACATTCAAAATGAAATAAATTTGGGTCAAAATCCAAGTTTAGATCCTGATTTGGATCCGGATCCAAATTCGAATTAAATTTTCGAATATCCGCTTCAATATCCGAACGTCAGATATTCGAGGATCCGGATATTTTGAAATCCGTGTTCTCGGATCCAAGTTTTGTCGGATCCTTACAGCAATATACCAATGAAGCAACCTTTTATTGAAAACAATAGAGAGTATATGCCCTCAAATGTTTTTCAGGCGCAAAAAACATTGAATACTTTTGGGCATTTCATAGAAGAAAAATATACAATAATGGCTGGAAATACGAAAACGAACAACAGTTTTACATGATGATCCTCTATCAATGCTGTAAAACTATATTTCTTATCCCCTTAGTTTATGGAAACAACCCCTTAATGAAAATGTGCCAATTGTATTTGATGAAGAGGTCCATGTTTTTTCTGATTATATTTGAAATTTGTATAATTCAACGTTAAAATTTTGAAATGATTACATTAATATATTTCTGAAATACAAGCAAATAGAAATACCGATAGTTAAATATTGAACGTTTATCTATCAACAAGGCCCACTAATTGCGCAAATATTTCCATGTGTATTCATCACCATTTTGCAGAGAAATTTTTGGTATTTACTCCATGTAAAAGTATCAATAAATCCCAATGTAGCATCCGTAAAGCAGTAATCTCTCGTAAGGTAATACATGTAATAAAGTAGAAATTCAGCGAACACGTGTTTTAATTGCGACAATACTCGCGTTCATTATTTTACAATAGCTTTATTACCCCTAGGATTACACACCATTACAAATCACATGCGATTTAAACACACATTAGAAGACTTCGTATACTCCACATATACTAGGATCAGCGTTAATTTTACTCTTATCTCCAACAAAGTACTTTACCAGTAGCGAGAGAAAGACAAAACTATGAGTCTTTTTAGTTATACCCACAAACTGACATTTGAACCTTAAAAAACCAAGATATATTCCAAACTTTTATAAGGTTGATGCATAAATTTATGTCCAATCAAGGTTATCTGTATCATGAATGAATTAACAAATTGGCATACATTTATCACTCTCCTTTGCAAAAGCTACAATCGTGTGCTATAAGGATGGATATAACGCGCTTGTCTTTCAAAATTCTTATTGTTTTGACTAAGTTAGGGCATTCCATTTTAAAACGATGCTCGTTGTTGAATTACCTTGATTCATAGCAGGACGAATAACGTTATTTTCTGTCAGTGTCACTGATATTGTGCCAGTTTCTTATTTTTTACATATTTGGTTTTACATTTGCTAATAAACTTACCAGTTGAATGATAAAATAAACTCTATGAATTAATAATTATATGTATAACATATATGGTTTGGGCACAATAAATAAATAAAAAAAAATGAATCGGTCTATCCATTGTTTACGATTGCCTTCCGATGATCTGTCAATTTTTTAATTCCACATCTGAAAAAATCCGTAGAGAATCGTTCATATCAAAATGGCCGAAAATACAACAAATCTTATTTTGGTAAAATATTATTGCTAATAATTTATATAAACGATTAACTACTTTCTAACTAAATCTTTGTGCATTGTTTCTCTTTCTCGTATATCAGTAACGTTCTGTTAGTTTTGCGTGGTTGTAGCGGATCCGAGGCGTCTTGTGCAATCGATCTGCGGCTGAAACCGACGCCGCTGTCGCCGTCGCGGCGCCGACCAGACGCGGCAGGAAAAATTAGCGATATCACTACTACTTCTACACTAACAAACATACGCACCCTCAACGACACAAAGGGATAATCGTAGCCAACTTTAAACAACGGGTAGGGGTAGCTTATAATATACGAAATAAAATTGTGAAGAAAGTATTAGAGAGAAATAAAAATTAGAAACATTTATAAAAATATCAATTATTATTATTGACCAACACAATACGTCCCGCCATTTAATTTTGGCCGCCTGCCTGAGTGTCTGGTTGCGAATCTGGGGAACCGGATTCAATCCCTACAAATACCAAATATTTCGAATTTTAAATGGCACAAAATTGACCCCTGTGGTGCAGTAGTAAGTAAAAATAAACGTTAATACACATTGAGTTATGATACTTCTCCAGAAGAGAGGCCTCTGGTTGAGATACAGAAACAAAAGAGAGTACAAATATGCATCTAAATAAGTATAATCCTCATACCAAGTTTCAAAATGTTAGTGTAACTAGTACCAGAGTTATGGGTATGATGAGGTCCACATTCAAAATAACATATTTAATTCTTTTAGGCATCTGTTGAAAATAGATTGGCATACCATGAAATGGGTAATAAACTCAATACTTATTATATGTCTATTTTCTATTTATTATTTTATCAAAATCAGTAAACCGTTTCAGCCGGTTTGAGGTTTCCTACGAAGTCTATCTAAAATGTAGTGATGAATCTCTTGATGATATATTCAGTATTTTCCCCGTGTTTGTCTGGCTCTGTCCGCGCCTCGAATGCACGTGGGTTCGGGACAAATAACGCACGTCTGACGTTGACAGGTCGCTATTAATTTCTTGTTCGGCCGAGAAGCCGTGTCACTGCTTCGTTATACAGCAGGAACTGCGCTGCTCTTCCTGCTAATGTCCCAGACACAATACACCACTGAAGCTGGAAAATTATACCCTATATTTCATACAGCAATCACACCGCCATTTTACTCTAAATGAGGGGGATTTTTCTTCATTTCTAATGACCATTTTCAGAAGCCTAAATTTAAAATACATTCTTTTCTTTGAGTTTCTGTAAAGTTACTGCTTCAGCAGCCGGTTGTTAGTTCCCCGATCTCATTTGCTATAACATTCCTTTTACCTAGATAATTGAGCATACGGCTAAAGCTGGACATTCATATACAAAGGTCAGGCTTGAATTATTCAGAATAAAACTCAAGGTCCATATTTTTTACGATTTTATTTTATGTGCTTAAATACCCTTCAACAATAATACGCCCGTTAATTCCAAAAGTCACATGCGATGTGTGTTTAGAAAGTAACAAGCTTTATGCGTATGCTTCACCTTTAGGTAAGGAAGGTATTGTCTTTGGTCAAAAAATTCAATGATGAGTTTTTAATGAATCAACATGTTTTAGGGTCCATATAATTCGAATTTACCATTTTTACGATGATGTCTATATGTATGTATGTGTTTCTGTGTGTGTGACGAAAGTTTCGGATCGCATAACTTCAATACCATGATTCCAAAAATTATATTTTTTTCGTATTCCTCAAATTTACATCCAGAAGAAGACGTGATTAGATTTTGGTTATAATTGGTCAACCGGAAGTACTCTCATTTTAAGATTTTAAAAGTCATCAAAAAAACGATAACTGGGAATTTGCCGGCAATTTCCGTGTTAGCTCCCACCGACGCTTATTATAATATCCCTAATTTTTCAAGGACGGTAAGAACTGGGATGAAGGAAGGACTCAAATGTTGGAGAAAAACTAGTTCTGTTGGATGCAAAACCGATTTTCTCTTTATTTTGCTTATCCTCACTCTAAACTGATACCAATAGACTCTGGATACAGTCAAAAAATATAGTGGATTCATACGATTTTCACATTTACGTGTCTATGCACAAAATAGCTTTGGCTCCACCCTTTTTAAATTGCTTTCCAGTCAATTTTTTATTGAATTTACGAATCAAAGCTATAAAGTTACCAACGCTTTTTACTGCGAGACACTCGCGAGAATCTCGCGAGATTTCTTGCAGTTGTTATATGGATCTCGCCTCGAATTTTAAACCGCAATCTCGTCTCGCAAAAAGCAATGATACGAGACGAGATGCGAGAGTACTCTCGCCTCGTCGTGCATCACTAAATGCACCGGCGTCATTTGTCAGGGTTCCTACTCTCCCGACATGGCTCCTTGTGATTTTGAAAATTAGGATTCCAAATCTTGGAAAGCAAAATTGCATTTTGCCGATCAAAGGTTCAATACTTTTTAAACATAGTTCGTATTGCCAAATTAGGTGAAGATATTTTGTTACTTTAACTTTAACAATACCATACAGATATTTTAGAGGACAATGTTCATAGTTCTTTTCCTGAAAGCTAATAGTTCCTTGAAATTTTTCAGTTATCGATGCGACTTTCCAAAAGACCCATAAAATGATATGCTTTTACCACTAGCGTTTCACGATATTCTTGTTCTTGTCTTGCTTTCTTGTTCTTGTCCAGTTCTTGCAAGAACAAGAGGTTGGTTGCAAGGAACAAGACTTGTCTCCTTCCGTGTATGCAAGAAATTGTTTCGTATTTGGTTTGATTTATTTGACCAAAAGGCGTCTTCATTGCAGATGCTGAAAGTTCTTTCTTCTGTACTGGAGATAAGGTTCGAAGTAGTGTTATTTTTGTCGGTAAAATAATATTTATAACTTTGTTTATATTATTGGATGGCGCTACTATACAGTTCGGTGAATCCCCCCGCTATCAAGAACAAGAAATAAGCTACAGTCTTGCTAGCAAAACACGATTTAAGCTTACAAGAACTTTGCAAGACAAAAATTTGACTGCTAAAGTTCACTAAAATTCATTGCCTTACAGAGAATGATAAATGCAAAATATATTAATATTTATTCTATATATTATGCATTGCAACAGTTATATGCCTTGTGACATTAGTCAATCATTCAATTGATATACAACTAGAACATATATAATTTGCATACATAATGTATATCTTTCTAACAAGCCGTTGGTTTAACATTTAAATTTGTTACACTTCTTAAAGTGTAGACTTGAACCATACAGCGTGAACTAACTCTGCCCAACATACCGTAATATTACCGGGACATTAATAACGATAATCTATTTAAATGCCTGTTGATCTACCAGTTTTTCAATATCCCAGTTCTATTTATATCTTTTATAGTGAATTAATTTCTTCCCTTCTTTTTCATATTGCGCTTGATGACTCGTAGAATGAATAACGATATGCTCCTAGCTCGAGCCAGGAGTATTGTAGCTGCGTTATCATATCGCGATAAACCGGTTGGTTGGGTATAATGTATGCCGGTGACATTTCAACTAATCGTGAATTGTGATCAGAATAATAAGAATAGTTTCCGCCTTGGAGTAGGCGGTGAGCACAATCTTACAGCCGTATCAATATAGAATGAGAAGACAGAAAATCTACCGCTCCAAGAAGTGGAATTCAATATATCATAAGAAAAGAATTAGAAAATAATTGTATTTAAGGCGTAGCAGTAATTTGTAACACCAGTTTTGCGAATGACACATGTATTCAAATAGGAGCATTCACAAAGCTGTTTCTGGGCTTCTAATACACGACTCCATATAGTATATTAAGTATCATATAAGTAAAAAAAGAAAATTAGGGTCAAAAATAAAATATCTATGATATATAATATTTACTTACCATCCACCATGGACGGGAAGTAAATGTTATAGCCATGGAAATCAATCAGGTGTTGAACGTATCTTTTTACCTCTCGCTAAGAGAGGTATAGGATTCATGTTATAAATCGCATATCCAGATTTTAATGAAAAAGCACGATCCTTAGAATCCGATTATAACATTTTTACAATGATGTCTGTGTGTATATGTGTGGATGTGTGTGTGTGTGTGTGTGTGTGTGTTGGAGGTACGATTTCTATAAGACTAAAGACTTGTGTAACTACGGATTCCTCAATCTAACAGTAATGGGAAGAGTTGAATAGGAAGTAGTAGTATTTTAACAAAAATCTTCTAAATATTATTTTCTGAAAATTATTTTTTTTACAAATATTAAAAAACAAAATTCTCCATCTGACACATTTAAAAAAAATATTACATTTTCTATAGATTTAAAGATATAAAAATATAATAAAGCAATCTGTTGTAGAAAATCTTATAGCCCAAACAACTCCATGGTAACCAGTTGAGAAATTAAAATGTTTGTGATTGACAGATAAATGTCACTAATGTCAGTGTCAAAAATTCAGAGATATTTAATATTTCTTCTTGTATTAGATACACCCTTCAGAAATACCGCCAATCTTGAAGAACCAAGAACATTTAGAAGAGTAGGAGACAATTTTCAACCGGTAGGAAGCTCTTACTACCCTTCATACTTAAACAACTGTAAGATACTATGACTGGTTAATATTAAAAAAGTCCTGTAGTTTCTGCAGATGTTTAAGAAAAAAACAATGACTCAAATGAATCAAATTTATAAAAGATGCTACGTCTTTTTTTTTTAAATGGCGATGCTGCATGTCGAGTCGTCTAAGTAATTCATAATTTGCATGTGCGTTGCAACAACATACAAAACCGGTGACCAGTTTGAAGATGACTCATTGCTACCCTTTTGTATGTATTCAAATTCGCTCGGACAAGTAATGTAATTATGTGCCAAATGGCTACTGCAATGCTTGCACCCCTCGTATTTACGTTTGAAGAAAATATGATCAAATGCAAAAGAAATTTGCAACAGTCCACAGTCAATAAAGTACGCATCCAAAGTAGTCAAAGAATTAAGACAAAACTAGGAAAGATACTGAAAAATACCATCTATGTAAGATTGGTGTAGTGAAAAACAGTGTCTGTTGGCTTTGCTAAGAGGACGAAGAAACTTCGAAAGACACTGTATGTGAATGTCCAACTGTGGCCATAAGTATAGACATAGACTTAAACAACTAAAACGTACCTCACTGACTTCTTTAGAACTGCTTCCAGAAAACTAAGATAGAGCCATGTTACAATGGATCTTATAGGTCGCAAAGTTATCAACAAATTCAAAATAAAAGACAAAACATAATTGAAACAGACAATATTACAAAAATAGTCAACAAATCGACAATCACCATTAATCAGTTGGTTATACTAATGGTAAATGAATAATTCGGGTTCAGGGTTTTGCTCCGGTTCAGGTTCATTTTCAGTTTGAAACGTAAGCATAATCGTAATACATATATTATTGGCGTAACATTAATTCACTTTTCATTAGGTCGAACTGAACCTAAACCCAATACCTGATTCCGGAACAAAACCACAAATTTTATTAATGCTTGAACCAGAATCCATTTTTCAAAAAACAAATTAACCTGAACCGAACCTAGTTTTTGGCGGGTTCGATGCCCTCTCTATATATTTTACGGATAAATTTATAAAATAATCTATAATTTAAATCCCGGACCCTACACTTTAATCACACCTCCTTGGTTACATATTGCAGATCTCAAAGTATGTAATTGACAGATAAATGTTACTGCCAAAGAGCTTATCATTTCAAATTAATAATAGTAACGTTTTTAAGAGAAAATACTAAACAGAACAACAGTTATATGTAAAAAATAATATATAAATGTATGTATTTAAATTAATATATATTAAAAGGCGGGATGTGTTGTATTGGCCACATCAGATTTTATCTCTCGCTACAATAATTAAAAGAAATATAGGGTTCGTTTCTAGTTTTATAATATAAAACAAACCTATCTTCGTGGAAATACATTTCTAATAAACTATACATAAAATTATTAGAATTTTTTCTTGATCATAAGCTACTCTGGGGATTTACGCAAATATAATGATCAATAAAAATATTTATTCATTTAAATTCCAATTAATGAGAAACGTGTTTATTTAAAATAAACTTTGAATATTTGTAGGAATATATATTACGTATATTTATTTATCAGTACATCAATAAATGCATGAGTATGAAAAAATAATGAGATGTAAACTGATTATCATTTACGCTATTTTAAAACATGTAGACATTATAATTTTAACAACATATAAATCTTATCATAGCATACGTATCATAATATTTCACTAATGCTTATTTAAATGAATCTAACTAATGAATATTCTATTTTTATCACCATCTACCTCATATTCAAACATCTGTAAATACACATTCATATATTTATAGTCATATCGACAAAACGTTGATAATGAACAAAAAAAGATTACAGCTATCAACAAATACGAGATAAATCGTTAGTGTATGTTTTATGACAAAATACACACATTAATGTGCTATGATGTTATCGACTCGTAATATCGTAAAAAAATGATAGATCGAATGGGAAATAGAGAGTTTAATCTAGTTCTTTATTAACTATTCAATGGAAAACAATTAAAACTCAACTAAAAACTATTGTTTGTCAATAGTGATAAAGATTTTATTGGATTTCTATGAACATGAGGAAATGCGATTGTTACTATTATTCTAATCAAATTAATTTTTGTGAGAGGATGGTAGCAACAGAATAAAAAATTTGAGCATAATTTTTGACTTTATTTATGAAATATAAAAAATTATGGAAATGGAAACGAAAGGAACAATTTCTCAGATTTGCAGTCAATAATAAAATTTATTCATGCCGACGTTTCGACTCTTAACATAGTCTTCTTCAGGGCACCACAGTATAATAATCCTTATACTAATAATATTAATTTTTGCCAGGTGATCAATATACATTATATATGGCACGTCAAAAAATCAATCAGAACTACAATATATATATATATATATATATATATATATATATATATATATATATATATATATATATATATATATATATATATATATATATATAGGTGAAAGGTAATTGCGATTGTAATTAGTTAAGGAAACTGGATAGTGGGTTTGACAGTCAGAAAATTGTAGGCTTAAGTGGAGTACACTCTTTTTGTTTGTCAAGCTTTCGGTTATAATTTTAACCATCATCAGGACACTGTAATACTATAAAGACTTACAATACGATCATAGTTTGGGTAATAAGTGCTCACATTAGTTGAGATTTTTTGAAAAATTTTCATTTACAAACATGTATGTTAAAACGTAAATGTAAAATTTTCAAAAAATCTCAACTAATGTGAGTACTTATTACCCAAACTATGATCGTATTGTAAGTCTTTATTGTATTACAGTGTCATGAAGATGGTTAAAATTATAACCGAAAGCTTGACAAACAAAAAGAGTGTACTCCACTTAAGCCTACAATTTTCTGACTGTCAAACCCACTATCCAGTTTCCTTATATATATATATATATATATAATTACAAAATATTCAAGTTTAAAAGATATCTTGGAATTTATACTTATTTCCGATGGAAGCTTATTATACATTTTAATTCCTATTATTTTTTAACTGATGCAGCATAATTGTAATTTATGTTTTGTAACTATCAATTTACTATTATTTCTTGTATTATATGTATGTACATCTGCATGTTTCAATAGATGCTCTAAATTATCTCTTATGAATATTAATACCGAAAACATATACAGGCAAGGCAGTGTTAATGTTTTTTGTTGCTTAAATGTGTCTCTGCAGGAGGCTAGATATCCTAGTTTAAACATATATCTTATTGCTAATTTTTGTAGCTTAAAGACTCTCAAGGCAGCAAAAAAATATTCCAAAAGATGAAGCCATAACTTAAAACTGATTTAAACTTAGCTAAATAAAATATTTTGGCCGATATATCAACAATTCTGCTATTTTTTGCATTTGTTGCCAATTTCATCAAGAGTGGCATAAATATACATGTACAGCCGAACATAGGACTTTAACATTAAAATACGGCTTTTCTAATTTCCTGCTTCCCTAATTATATTAGGTAAAAAGCTTCAAATAAAAGATGTAGAGCATAAAATTCTGCATCTGAATCAATAAGCAAAATTAATTTTGTATCCCTTATAACGGCAGAAAATGTCGAACCTCAAAAATAGCAATAGCCATGGAATTGAGACAAAATATATAACAAATGTCTAACGGTTTATCTGTCAAGTTAGGGTAATTTATTTTTATTAGAATTTCTAATTTCTGTCCCAGTTAACAATTATTACATGTCAATGTAAATTGATATTTGTTCACTGTTAATTTTTTGTTTCCATGGTTATAAAATTTATATTCTTTGTCCAATCAACCATTTATTAACACCAGTATATGAAGAAATTTTCTCCGTCTGTATATTAGCTCATATGTAAGCTTGTAAGAACCACATATAAAATGTTCTCTTCCCATACGTTGTTCTAGTGTGGTCATAATACTTATCCAAACACTAAGCCTAGCTTAACCCGACCTACAAACGTGAAGTAGCGGCCATTAACCGCTCTAGGTGAAAATTAATGTGTCAATAATTTTACGGAAGGTCTGGCCATGTTTATCCAACACAGATACCTGTGGTGGGTAGTAGTATCTTACGAAATATGGGTCTGTATTTGGAGAGTACATTAGAAAGAAGATAGTCGCAAGAAAAAACCTGGAAGGTTATTCTATTACTCTGATGAGGGTCTGGGAAGATCCATTACCGAAATATACGAAAAAAGAAACCAAACTGACATCCATAAATGGGAAATACAGCATTTTTTTTTTTGATAATTGAGAAGCTTTTGACAGAAACATACTCCAAATATTGTAAACAGTTTGGCAAAACTGTTTCTTGCAAAAAGTATCTTAGTCATAAGTTTTTACATTTTAAGTATCAGCGTTCCTACAAAAACAGTATAACCAATTATTATGTAATGGCTCAACAATGTTTTTTTTTAATGTTTAAACATGAATTTGTGTTGAATTAAGTTACAAAAATCTTTAACAATAAGGGAGCTAGATTTTTTTCTTTGATTATCTTAAATTTAAAAAAATCTGATGTGGCCAGCACAATACCTACGTATGTTGTACAAATTCTACATAGAATTTTTTTTGCAAAACTATTTTATGGGCGTTTTCTTTTTAGGGGAGAAATGAACTGATCTTGCCTTGAACTGAACTGAACTGAACTACTCCCAAAAAGAACAGTATGTTTCTTAAAATAAGAAGTAGAAAATACAAACATATATAGCATTATATTTATAACATAATAATCTGCTGAATTGGCTTATTGCTATAATCTGTTGTATTACCTTATGTGATTTGTTTTTGCCACCTTAAATTATTTTACATTATTATATTTCCAGTAAAATCATTTCACAAAGACATTATGTAAACTGTATTTGACACTGACATCTGTCAATTAGTAATATTTGAATACTCTAACTGTATTGATGGTGCAGCTTTTAGCAGCATTAGGTTGCAATATATTTCTTTTTAATTCTTTATCTCTAAATTCATTAAATATGAAGAAAAAAATATAATTAAATCGAATAGGGAATAACATATACTTTTATTTATAATATACAAGGTCAAGAAATGATATTTAGCAGCGGTTTTTCAAGAAAAACTGTTAAAATCTTCAAATTAGAATACTTCCGGTTAACCAATCATACCCAAAATCTAATCAACTCTTCATATCGACGTACCAAAGACAATACCTTCCTCACCAGGTGATGGAAGGTAAAAAAAAATAGACTGAGGTTGTTTTTGCCAAAAGCTAGTAAATTATTAGATGCAGAGTAATTATGAATATATATATATATATATATATATATATATATATATATATATATATATATATATATATATATATATATATATATATATATATACAGTTTATGGTAAATATTTACAAAATGAATATATACACACCGAAAAAATTACATAAATGCCAAAAAGGCTATGTATCTCAAACGGTATGAACCGTCTGTTTTCCATATTTGTGTTGATAATTCTACATCTATAACAAATAGCAAATGACGACATAACACCTAAATACAGCCTCCTACTACAGATTGATGATCATTTATCGAGATGTTAAATATTGCTCGGTCTTTAATTTTATATGGGTGTTTAATTCGCGTTCACTATAAAACAAGGGCTAACAGTCATTTCTGTTTTTGTTGTTGATTCAATTCAAAATAATTAATAATTTATAAACGCAGTGGAAAACTTTCTACTATTGTGTGTAGTAAGAATTTTGAACAGATGTTAATTGCATTAAAAAATCGAATATTCTAATAATTTGTTTTAAATTTTGATAGGTCTAACATAAAAAAATTGTCACATTTTCTTTAAGTATATCTTTCAAATTCTAAGAAATATTTTATCGTTATATAGCAAAAACTTATCTCAGTCTGTATATGTACGTATATTCTTATTTATTCAGACTGATAAGATGAGCAATAAGCGGTTTATTTGATATTCAAATAAGATACAAAATCATTTTATAATGATGCCATTTCTTTGAAAATACATTGCTGTTTCTGTCAATTTTTTAAATGTACTTAGACTTGTCTAAGCTCTTGTGGAGAGTGCACCAAAAAATATTACCAAATTAATTTTTGAGCACCCAAAATTATAAAAACGTAACCGCGTGCCGAGTGTCTGATCCAGGATTTGGATACTAAGGTTGGAGATCTTGATTGACGCCAAAATTACTTTGAATTTTAAATGGCACAAAAATGACCCCTGTGGTACACTCTCCACACCAGCAATGAGTGCCTGTGAGGTGACGCCTGGTAAACGCCCGGACGGTACGAATATATCATCACTATTAACATCATATATTATAACGGTTTTTGTGCATTGCTGTTTTCGTCAATTTTTTAAATGCACTTAGACCTGTCTAAGCTATTGTAGAGAGTGCACCAAAAATATTACCAAATTAATTTTTGAGCACTAAAAATAATAAAAACATGACTGTCTGGTCCAGGATTTAACAACCAGGGTTCGATTTCGATTGACGCCAAAATTACTTCGAATTTTAAATGGCAGGAAAGTGATTCCTGTGATACACTCTCCACACCAGCAATGGGTGCTTGTGAGGTGACGCCTGGTAAACGACCGGATAGTACGAATATATCATCACCATTAACGATCTGTACAAAGCAGATTGGCACACCCAGCAATGGGTAATATACCGTGATGATACATTTATTGTTTGAAGAAAACAAACTAGTAAGAAGCTTATTGGAACTATCCAGGTATTAATATTTGGTCGACCATATGTTGGCTTCTTAAACTTCAAACATACTTGTCTGCTTCCTTTTTGGTTCAAACAAGAACCGCTTTTTAAATTTCACTTTTCTTATTTTGGTTTCTAAACAAATATTAAATTCATATATACACTTAGACAAATATACATATGGCTTGTTCACAATATGCGCAATATGTAGATATAATCCCTTGTGAGAGAGATTTTACGAATTTATGAAATGGGGGAGTGTTTAAAATTTTATAGACGATTTGGAACGGTTTGTATGGGAATCATATTCATGAGTCATATTTTATAAACATTAACGAACATATGAATTTTTAAAGTTTTCTTCAGTGTTGAGTTTTATACACATAAAATAATGTTTAATAAAATTTTATAAATGTTTCACCATTCAGTGAGACATATTTACATTATGACTAATCGTATGCGTGATGTGAACCAAGCTATAATACAATAATATTTGCAATTAGAATTATTTATTAAAATAATGATCATTCTTTTCAAAACTATATGAATAAATATATTTTCTATTATTTTTATGGATTACAGCTATTGACAGAATATATCCAGAATTATAAAATATACTTCTATATTTTTATTTTGAGACAATTCGCCGTATCAATTTTAATAGTTTTTTTTATTTTTTGGTACCAAACAATTTTTCAAATTTCCTGCTGGCATTATTTAGACCAAATCCTATATTCCATTATTTGGCGAAATCCTGCATTCCAAATATATTTTGCAATGATGTTCGCAGGGATATATTTTTTTCCTGCATGTAATAAATTTTATCATTTTGTATTCCAAATTTTATATTTAACTATAAAACAAATATGTTTATTTTATAATATTTCCATTGATGTCCAAATTATTACACCTACAAATTTCCAAACATAATTAATTTTACAAGTATGCCAGCTGTCGTAATTGGATGATAGAAACCTTTCAAATTTTGACGGTACATAATACAAATTTCGCTATAACATAATATATTCTGATGCTGTATTTTCCTAAATACATTTCTACATAACATGGTACAATTTATGACGCCGGTGAATCCTAAATTTGGATGAAATATGATCCTTTTTTGTATAAATCTTTGTTCTTCAAAATTTGGTGAATCATTTTCGTGTTTTATATTTTTCCTAAACGCATTTCTAAATTGGTACAATATCTCTTAGTTATTTCCTAAATTTGGTTGTTCAAACAGACGAGACATTATCCTTCAGTACCTCTGCATTTTTCACATAAAACTTTGATCAAAATTTGGTCTTGGAATTATTTTCGTTCTGTATACTCGTCATGAATGCATTTGTAAATTTGAACAATATCTGTTGCCTTTATTTCCTAAATTTGGTTGTTCAAATAGACGAGACAATCATTTGTTCTTCAAAATTTGGTCTTGGAATCATTTGGAATACTTTTCCTAGATGCATTTCTAAATATAATTTGTACAATGGTTGTTACAGTTATTTCAAACCGACTTCGAAACATGATCCTTTAGTGTAGAGGATATTTTTCAAAATTTGGTCTTCGCATAAATTTCGTTGTCTTCCAAATAATATGCAGAATGTTTTTCTACATTTATCCTTTCCAGGCGATTTTTACAACAGTTTCTTGTAGAATTAAACTATTTTTGGGTAAATACAGAATTCCAAATATTTTTTTGGTATAACTTCCTACATTTCTTGAAGTGTTCCTGCTGTGCATTGTGATTACGTTGCTAATCTGCGACCATGTGCAGAAAGCCGGCGCATATGTTATCAAATACCGGCACAATATAACCCCAATATTTTTTTTCCTGCTGTTATCATCTCATTTTGGTTTTCGTTACCAACATTTCTCTATTTTTCTCTATCTACTACAACTATTTCTCTATTGTATTTGTATGTGTTTACCTTCATCAAGTCACAGTCCACTACCAAATAAAAATGAGTTTCTGAATCGGTCACTCACACTACACTCACAGATATCTATCTTATAGTAGAAGAGTTCAAGTACGTTGTTACTTCTGGTCGACACGTTATTAAGTTGGCGACACTGATTGTGAAAGCACGGCCGGTAAGCATGAAAGCAGGCAAGGGACTGAAGATAGAAAAGCAGGAGTTAGACTGAGTGAAGAGAGGGGGGGCAGGCATGCGCAGAAATGGTCACGCGCAGTAAAAGGTGCATAAGCACTAACACGAGGCTTGGTGAAGAAGGTTGGTAAATGCGAGGTTTTTAAATTAAATGAAAGAAGGGGTACAATGCGTAATTTGGTATGAGAAATATTTAGGAAAATGATAAGTTGAAATGGAACTTGCATTTTTGGCATACGCATAGATGAACATGATTATGCCTGCAGAAGATAATGCATACTTCATGTAGAATACCAAAAGAAAAAATAAAATATCAGAATTACAGAAATAATTAAGACAGAAGAGAAACCATTTTGGAAACGATAGAAATGAATCAATTAACCTACACGACTTTGCACTAGGCATATACAGGGTGTCTCTGAAATAGCAGGACTTGCCTTAAACACAGACTCCTGGGCCCAAAGTTTACGCTTTTGTTCGTGTCTTGTTTCTAATTCCAAGGCTAATACTAATAAATTGTAATTCCGTGAATTTTCAAATTTTATTTCTACAGTTATGAAGTAGCCAAATAGTTATTTATGTATTAAGGGCAATAAGTGCATCTTACCGGCTGAGGATTAGTTTGGAGATCGTGACGAAGTCGAGATCTCCAATACATCAAAAACCGGTAAGAAGCACTTAATGCCCGCAATGCTTATTATGTTTTATGCACGATCGTCCCAATAATAACAAATTAAAGTTTAGAATTATTTAAAAATTATTTTGACATTTAAAAAAAATAGTTGTCATTTTTAAGTAAGCTATGTTATCGTTAAAGCTTTAAAAATTGTACATTTATTTTTTATTTATGTAATTTTCACCGTCTCCAGATCGGTAGGTAGTCAAATCACTTACCGGTCAGTCACATCACTTACTGATCAGTAATTTGTTAAACAATACTGCCTTGGAAACCCTATCGGTAAAGTTAAAAAAAAACCCGATAGTGCAAAAATGATTTTTTATTATTGATTCGGATGTAGAAAATTGAAACTTTTTGTCTAAAATATTTAGGGGAGCAATGCGCACGGAAAAACTAATTTCCCATGTTAAACGCCTATGTTTATATATATATATATATATATATATATATATATATATATATATATATATATATATATATATTTCATGTAATATTGGAAACAGTACTCATATCCTAATTTGTACCAATCTTAAAATACCTGAAACATAAATATTTTCAGAATTACACTTGAGAAATCGTATCTTCAGCATTCCACAAACTCAGACAATATTGTGAAACTATGAAAAACAGATTCTAGGAAGTCTAAACCAAAACATAAGTTTGATTACAAAATCTCGTTTTGCTATGACAGTGTGAACGGCCACGAAATTAAAATTAATATTAAGTTTGTAATTTCTGGTTATTTCTTCTGCCATCATTATTTGCACTTAGACAAATATCTTCGTTTCATTATTTACGCATTCAAGGATATTCCCTCATTCCACGCATATATCTTTCATTATTTCTTAGCTCCTAGTGTTTTCGCTCCACCTGGTTACTGCGTACTTCCCACTGGACTTAGGGAGCGACACCACGTGTAGAACAAAGGACACGTTACGCACACGAGTGACTACTGCGTATTTCCTATATGGTGCAAGGGTTAACATGAACAGCTTTCTTCATTCTTTTCTGGGCGAGGACACCACGTGTCAGGGACAGGAAACGGAATAGGACACCGGGGGAAGGGAGGAAATTACGACACATTAGGAAACAAAACTGGGAGGAGATATTACCCAAAATTTCGGTAATCAAGATGCATCTGTGGTATATGAATTTTTTTGACATTAGTTAATCAATTTTAAAATATCGTATTTATTGTGATTTCAAAAAGGTTTAATTCATTAGAAGTGCAAAGAAAGTTTAAATGCAGTTTCAATAAACAAGTCTTTAATCTCCTCGCCTCATAGGTCCCGGGTACGATTCCCGGTCGTCGCAACTTCCAGCATCTAAAGAAGGGCAAGTCTTACTGACGAGTCCAAGTAAGCATCTCTTCACAGCTCACCACAGCGAACTTGGCACGCCTTCCCTTCTCTTCATAGCTCACACGTAGCGCCAAACGGCTATGTATTTCAAAAAGTATGAACCGTCTGTCTATCATATTCCAAAAATTACAATTTTTACGTATTCCTCTTCCTTACATCCATATGCAGACTTGATTAGGTTTTGGTTATAATTGGTCAAGCCCAAGCGGAAGTACCCTCATTTGAAGATTATAACAGTTTGTCTTGAAAAAACGCTGTTAAATATTATCGTATTTTTGACATTTAATGTTATTATAAATATTAAAGAATATTCTTATTAATGCGAATTGATTGAATTTTATATTTCATATTCAATGGATATAGAGTTAAAGAATTATAAAGAAATTAAATTTTGTAAATCAGTCAGCTATGATATAACCATGGAAACAGCTACTATATTAAGAAAATTCTAACTGACAGATGTCAGTGTCAATGAAAAGAAAATTAATGTGGTAGGGATGAAAGAATAAGGGAAATAGCTCGAGTGATATAAGTTTCTACAAAGATACAAGAGAGACGATTACATTGGTTTGAACATGTCATGGGAGAGATCAAGAAAATATTGAAAAAATGACTAGCTTAGTAATAGAAAGTAGACGAAATAGAGGAAGATCAAAGGTAAGATGGAAGAACTGTATTGCGGAAAACTTGAGAGAAATGGAACTAAATGAGGACGACACGCAAAACAGAAATGAGTGGAAGAAGAAAATAAAACATACCGGCCGTTAACGAATGGGAAAAGCTAAAGAAGAAGATGTTAGTGTCAAGTGCAATTTGCATAGTTTGTTTATGAAATAATTTTATTGGAAATTTAGAATCTCTTTTTACTTGTTAGCGTACAATAGGAAGCTTTCAAAGCTATCACAGAGAAAGCTGTGTGACAAATGTGATTAACCATTAAAACTTTATCACCATCTGAATTCCAAAATCCATAATATTTTTTTCTTTTTATTGACACCAATCCAATTTGAATTTTATTTGATCGTGATGAAAAATAATATTTTTTCCTCGCTACGCAATATGCAATATGGCGCAACAAATGATGTCATGGTTCTATAGAGCGCGTTAGATGATTGAAGTAAATATCACATGAATGAAATAATTTCAATAAAGCTCGCCTACACAAACATCGTATGAGTTATGTCAAGCTGGACGCTATTAGGTCATCTGTAAGTGTGTCACGAGCAATCAGCATGTAGGAGAAAGAAGAATATCCACTCTTCAGGTATCAAAATCAGTGGATAATTTTTAAGAGATACCGTACGTATCTAGGACATCCAATTAATCACACAAACTAATTACGGGAATAAATTCTAAGCTGTTTATAAACGAGGAAAGTGATATATACTCGTAGCTGCATATATACAGCGTATGAGTATGGGTAGAGAACGGCAACGTACAAGGAGCCGTATAGAACACTTGCACCTTCTAGTTTATTAGATATATGATAATAACAGGGTAAATTAATGTGAGATGAATCACTTTACGCCATCCACATTCATTAGTGTTAATTATTATGTTCCGTGCCGCCATTGTGCGGCCCTTTATGACGCGAAAGTGCTCTTACAGACACAGGGTGTAAAAATGTAAAGCGGTACAAACACACACAAAAACCAAAACATTAGGAACACGCGAGACGAGACGAGGAATATAAAATATCGCTCTCGTCTCGCACATTTTTTTGAGAGTGCACCACAGGGGTCAATTTTGTGCCATATATAATTCGAAATATTTGGTGTCGGTTGGGATCGAACCCGGTTCCCCAGATTCGCGACCAGACACTACATAGTGGGCGCAATCGTGTGGTGAAGATTCCACAGATGTCTATCTTAACTTTAGTCAGTTTTAACTTTTGCTAATTAAAATATTATTTTCTTGCAAAACACACTTTGTGTAACTATTGCACATATAGATTGTTGCAAAGGGAATAGCGAATATGTTTCACTTTTGCATAGAAGGATAAACAACAAAATTGTGTCTTAAATAAAGTATTAGTAGCTTTAAAATCGGCGTATTATGACATTTATGTTTTGAGTATCTACATGAAACAAGAAATCTCTTGTTTTTGTTCTTGCAGCAGAAAGAAGAAAATGCAATACAAGAACAAGAATAAGAAAAATCAAGACAAGAACAAGATTCTCGTGTAGTAATTCTTACTCTAATCATTGATTACAATCAACAGTACCCCTTCTACTGAACTGAACGGCTCAGAACATTTTCAGTTTATTTCGCGGGTGATGCAGCATTGGTAAGACGGATGTGAGTACAATTGCTCAGCTCAGTTAGGACAAAAAGAACAATTTATTGTGCTTATCTAAAGTGGGCTGAGACGAACTAAGATTTTAACAAAAAAGGCACTATTTTGGAACTTTTACAATAGACCAAGACCGGTTCAAATCTGTCTGAAATCAACAAATTTACAATTTTAAAATAGCTCCCGTGGTCAGTCCTTTTGGTGCGTCTGAAGAAAATTAGCGTTTGGTGTACAATTATAGAGGATTCAACACTCCTCTGGTAATACATTTTTGTGAAAAAAATAAAAAAGAATTATTTCAAAATGTATAACGGGATGAACCAACGAAAATTATTGTTTCTGCGTTTTAATTCCCATATCTTTTTGGCATGTTTTGTATATTTATAAATAAATATATCATCACGGTATATTTCCCATTGGTTTGTACCCAGATATCGGTAATGGTGAAGACATATTTGTACCGTGCGGGCGTTTACCAGGAGTCACCATACCGGCACTCATTTTAGGCGTGAGAGTGAACCCCAAAAGACACTTTTGTGCCATTTAAAATTCGAAATAATTTTGGCGTTAATCGCGATCGAACCCGTGCACCAAATTTGCGATCAGGAACTTATAATTACTTGTTCTCTTCATGTTCGTTTTTCATAGTCGTATCTATTTTCTAAACTTCTTATTTCTATTTATTTCTAGTTATTTTTAGTTATTTCTTTGACTTTTCTCTAGTATTTCATTTCACTTTTTCATATTTTTGATTTATGGTTTCCGTTTGAACCCAGATTTCATTTTCTAGAAGGTCATTTTATTTTTTCCACGATATCTTTGATAATTTAAAATGACTCTGTTTAAATTGTAATATTACTTGCTCGATAATTTTATTTCATTAGTATAATTTCTAAATTCATTAGCACCGTTAATATCTCCTTATATGTTTATAATCTATCGTATTCGTCAATCTATCTTCCAGTATTGATTGTACGTCGGTAAACCCCGTCTGTATGATAAGATATATTTAAGTAATTAGGCATGAGTAATGCCCCTATAGCCATCTTCACACACAGTGCACGCACGCATGCTCATCACACGTGTGCGCAGCTCGTTATTCAGACTGCGTGTCTCACTACATTTCAAATTACCCGCAATTGATGTGTGCTAGCCAACCATATACACAATACATTACATATTGTCTGTACCATTATATAACACTACAGACGTAGTAGGGAAATGAAGCAAAATGGTTTATTGGTTTTCAGAAATCTTTGACTATGATAAAGTTAGTGTCGATAATCTCATAAATAAATCATAAGACAGTTTTAAAATGGAGATACATTTTGGACCTCAGTCGAACGGGGAAATATATTTGACTTGTATCGACAAACGCAAAAAAGATAAAAGTCCTCAATAGTCAAGTCTGTAACGAGGACGAAGTAACTCCAGTACAATATGTAGCTCCCTTAATGATTATACTGTCTTTTGAAATACCATCTATGTAAGATTGGTATATGAAAACAGTGTCTGTCGACGAAGACAACGAAGAAACGGAGAACCACATTATAGATAGCTCGCAGAAAAAGAAAACATAAATAAAACAGATATCCTTGTTCTTGTCCTCTAAAATACCATCTGTAGAAGATTAACATAGATGAAAAAGGACCTTATAACGGCCACTATCCTCAGAAATACCACCAGTGTAGATTGGTATATTTGATTATCGACTTGATAAAGAGGACGAAGAATCTTCGACATCCAGTTGGTTCAGATAGGGATATAAATTCTGTCTTTTGATTTGTCAAAATGCAAACCTAGTTCACAAAAACGAAAAAAAATATCACCTGTCAAAAGGGAGCTAAATTATCGTTTTACGGGTCTGAACTTTCGTGTAGACCCTTGAAAAGCCATATAAGATATTAAAAACTGGGAGGAAGCAGCCATAGTCTCATATTGGAGAGACATCCTGGGCCTTAGTCAGTCGAAGAAATTCATTTCCCTTCGTTGACAAACGCCAAAGAGCTACTAGCTCTCAGCAAGAAGTACCCTTTACTGGGTATTGTCCTCTAACTATGTAAGTTTGGTATAGCTGAAAACAATATCTGTCGAAGAAACTTCGGAACACATTGTATGTGACTGTCCAGCTGTGACCGTAGACTTAACCATTTTGGTAAAAAGTACCTCGCGGCTAATGAGATCGCGAAACTGACTCCTGGAGCATTAATTGGCTTCATTAGAACTCTGGAACTACTTCCAGAAAACTAAAATAGTTATCAAATCAAATCTACCGAATTAAGTGATGTTTTGTTGTAATTTTTAATATTCAGCTCTTGTATATTTCTCCAGATAATAGTGTAAACACAATCTTTATAACAAGAGGTCAAGTATTTCGTGACGAGGCTTGCTTAATAAAAATTACTGCAACTAATTAGAAATTTGACAATCGAGCAGACGACAAGTTGAACCCACCAAATACCGAGTTCACAGATTCAGATGCAGAATTTTTATTTGAAGCATTTTTACCTAAAATAATTAAAGAAGCAGGAAATTACGAAAGCATGATTTTACATGTTAAAGTCACCCATAAAGTTACACACAAATGAATTCCTAGTATTATTTACATCTTGAATGTAATAAAAATAAAAATCGATGATTACATTGTCTTCACTTTGTATGTCTCCTTCGTTTCTTAATTTCTAATCTGCCGTCCTCCAGTCTAACCTTCTGGTGTCTGTCTTCCGTTGGTCACAGTCTAAGTGGCAGCGTCCGTGCCACACCGGCTGTCGCGTTACTAGAGCGTGACGTAGCCGTCACACCACGCCGCACATTTCAGACGTCGTAGAAAGTGAAGTCCCTAAACCAACGGACGAATAAGATTTCTTTCATTTTTCAGATTATGGTCGGTTCCTATTAACTGTTAACAAAATGGAGGAGACCGTTTTTGTAACACATCACCGTTGGCCAGTAATTTTCTTTTAATTTGTGAACGTTTCGTAATTTGTGGTGAATGTGTGCCTGAGTGTGGTCGTAAACCCTGTGGTGTAGTCTCCACGCCAGCAATGAGTGCCCGTGTGATGACATCTGGTAAACTCCCGATCGATAAAAATATGTCATCATCTTTACCAATATCTGCGTGGAATCAAGGTCTATTTGGTTTTAATTCAGAATTATTGTCTGATTTGGTTAGAATAGGGCTCGCTGCTCCTGGTCATTTTAATAATCTCTCCTCTATATCATTCTTAAGTTGTAAACCAATGAGAATGCGTACTTTTCCTTAGTTACCACGTATTACAGCGGTTATTATTATACGCACCTTTGTATATTCGAATATATCTTTGTAATTGAACTTATAGAAAATATTATAACACCCGAACAAAATAGCTTTGGTTCTAAGAGATCTGTACTAACAAACCCTATTCCATTTACTTAGTTTAGTAGCTCTAACATGGACAACGAATTACAAATCGATACAATTTATACAGATTTCAGCAAAGTATTTGATCGAGTCCATCATCCTACGTTGATTTACAAACTTCCAGTTATTGGAATACTTTGTACATTGTTAAGATGGATCGAATCTGATATAACCAATAGGTATAAAGTTAAAGAATTATGAAGATATTTCATAAATCACCCAGCTATGCTAACCATGGACATTGCTAATATATTGAGATAATTCAAATTGACAGATGTCAGTATCAATGAAAAGTAAATGAATGTGGCAGAGATGAGGATGTTGAAGTAGATGTTGGGGAAGACACGGAAAGATACGGCAAGGAAATAACTCTAGTGTTACAAGTTTCTAAAAAGATACAAGAGAGACGATTACATTGGTTTGAATATGTCATGAGGAGAGATGACGAATATATTGGAAGAAGAATGAATAACTTAGTAATAGAAGGTTGAAGAAACATAGGAAGACCAAAGATGGAAGGACTGTATTGCGAAAGACTTGAGAGAAAAGGAACTGAATGAGAGCGACACGCAAAACAGAAATAAGTGGAAGAAGAAAATAAAAAATAGCGAACCCTAACGAATGGGAAAAGTTGGAGAAGAAGTTGTCAGTGTCAAGTACAATTTGCATATTTTGTACTGGAAATTTAGAATCTTTTGCAAGAAAATTTATGAATGGAATTTATACATAATACACAGGATTGACGAAGGTATTATGCTGGCCACATCAGATTTTTTATTCATGATTTAGTCTACCTGTATACAACTTAATAATATAAAATTCGCGACATACTCAACGAGTTGCCTAATGCAAATACCTCGACCTTCGGTCTCGTGGTGTTTCTATGAAACACGTTTCGTATAACCGAGAATTTTCAATCGTCTTGTTTTATGATGAATATATTTTTATTACCATTCCACAATAATCGTTGCATAATTGGCGATTAATAATCGAAGTCCTAATCGCGTAAATGAAATATAAAACGCAACGGTAATTTGACTAACGAGGGCAAATTATCGAAATATTTATCAAATAAAGAGGCGCGTACTTGAATAAATCGAACAGAATTCCGGCAATTCATAATAATCCCGATAAATTTGGCACTTGAATAATTCGCGAATTCACTCGCTGTAAATGTTGCATTAGCCCAACAAACAACACCGATAATTAACGACGGTCATTTTTAACGCAATCATCGATAATTCTGTCGGCAATTTGTTCCGACTTTAAATAAACCAAAAACTTAGCAGTCTCGCCACGGGCTATTTTTGTGCGCTAGAGTAAACATTGGGGAATTAATGTAAACAGTTAGAAAACGAGAAATGCACCTCTCTAATCAAATAATTGGTTTAAAGCATGACGCTGGGATGATTACTAAAACAGATACAATTTTCTATTTCAAAATAGATCATAATTTACGCAGCATGGGTGATGTAAAATATTTGAATGATGCATCACTGTCGATGTATACATTTCGGTGAGTTATTTTTTAGTGGTGTTGAATGAAAAAGAATTATGGTTTATTATTATTAAAAAATAGAGCTCTACACTTTTGTCAGTGCGACCTATAAAATCTATTGTAACATGACCCTTACTTTTGTAAGCAGTTCACATGAAGCATATTACTGTTTCATATATATATATATATATATATATATATATATATATATATATATATATATATATATATATATATATATATACGATACGCAGACGATATGGTGCTTATAGGCCAAGATGAAGAAACATTAAATAAAAACTTAGAAATATTTAGAAAACATCTCTAAGGGTTAAACATGAAAATATCAACAAAACTAAAACGATGACCCTAAGTAGAAGTGATAAGAAACATGTAATTAAACTAGGTGAAGTAGCCCTGGAACAAGTAAGATGAGAAAATAAAAGAGAGGACCGGAGCGACAGGAAGACTGTTCAATAGTATAAAAAATCCCATCTTAACAAAAAAAGAAATACCTAAGAAAACAAAATTACAAGTATATAAAAAAGTAGCCGGTCCTATCATAACCTACGGCGCCGAAACGTGAACTACAACAAAAAGGCAACCTCATAAAATAAACAGTACAGAAATGAGGTATTTGAGAAAAATTGGAAGAGTAACACTCTTGGACAAAGTGAGAAACAAAGACAATAGAGAAAGACTGCAAATAGAACCCGTACAAAATAAAATAGAAGAGAAACAGTTAAGATAGTTTGGCCATGTGCTACGGATGCCAGAAGAAATAACTACAAGAAAAGTGTACGAAGCAAAGACAACGAAGAAAAACCGAAGAGGGAGACCAAGGAAAATATGGACAGAAGGAAAAAAGCAATGGACAAGAGAAACATCAAATGGAAGGCAAAACAGCTAACAAAAGACAAACAATTGAGAAATATATGGAAACGGAAACCAAACGAATAGCCAACTCCACACCCAGCCTTACACCCGAAAGGGTAGACTAGTTCCTGTTGTACGGTCTATTATATATAAATAAATAAAATAAATAATTACAAAATTTCATTAAAATTTCTTTGAATTAATTTCTTGAAGATTACATTTTTCAGAAAACTTTCACTCCGTACGTTATTTACTGCCGATCTTTCCAATAATACTAAAGATTTATTCCTAACCACATACGAGTATTCTTAGATGTGACTCTTGGAATATAAAGTATTTTAGCCCAAAAAATTGTCATTGTCTATGTTTCCAACGATATCATCCAAAACATTGTTATAATAAAGCAAAAATATCTTTAAGATGATGTCCCCAATGCTCCCCAAGTTAACAAAAGAATGTTTCCTTCAATTCTTTATGAAATATATCAAATATACCTTATAATGAAGTAGAAATAATAATTTCAAACTGATAAACGTTCAGGTATTTAATAAAACTTGGAAATCTTATGATGTAAATTCGTTTTAAATTTTATTGAACATTTCTTCTATTGTTGGTGTACAAATACAATTCAAACAAAAAAAATTTTTTTGAATAATTATCATAAATATTTGGAAAAATACAAATATTTAATAATTGTTTACGAATTTTTGTTAAAATATTATTTACTTATACCCTTGAAAGAACACGCATCTTATTTTTAAATATTGTAATATTTGATAACGTGTTTTGCAGCAGTCGACAAGATTAAACAATGCAGTACTCATGAATAAAGTCAATAATATCGCAGTTTGTTCGAATCTCGCTTACGTAGCGCGCGTTAAAAAACTATAATTTTTGATGGAAAATCGTGGTAAATATTAAAAATATATCCCTTGGATCGTTTAAAAACAAGGGTAGTGTTTGTGAACTGTATGAACTGTTTGATGTGAACATTTCTAATGGTGCAAATCTGCCACGGATAAGACTAGGATTGCGGAACCGAACAAGGGCAATACCATTTGGTATAAAGGTAGGTGACAATTTTTTTTATACTGCATTGTAATTGAAGATAAAGATAGGGTTATTTTAATTAATCAGCTGATTATGAAAACAGCCAAATATTTTCACATTGTTTGACATAAAAATGAACAAGGAGGCAAACATACGCATATTTTTGGAACAAATTATTAAAACTAGAATATATATGAATAACATTGAACCTATGTATATTTATTATAATGCCAAAAAAATAATGTCCAGTTCAAACGCATATGTTGATATATTAATGCATTGTACGTCCAGCGCATAGGTCTAGTATGAAATTTAGATTTAAAATAGTTTCAAAAAAGTTTCTAGTGTCTATTTTTTTACTAAAATATAGTTTTAATAGTGGATACATAACTATAACTTCTTATCATGGTTAGCATTGTAATACAAATTTGTTGCTTCACATATTTATCGTAATTTGTGATGATGATTAAATCCAAATTCATATAGGTACTGATTCTTTTCATTCTTTAAGAATGAGATACCTTCAGGATATTAAGCCTTTGTTTACATAAACAAAAGTAGGCTGGTAACTAAGTAATAACTGTACTTGTACGGTAATATCATTACCATACTATGAAACTATAATGCTGTTCATTAATACATACAGATGTTAGTGTGACGTTATTAATATGGTTTACTTTATTCTAAAATAATAAACATGATGAATAAAGCTCTGATTTCAAACCGACAACTGAGGCAGTTATGATACGCATAAAAATCGTAGATACAGTATTTTTTTAAAGATGTCCAATCAGGGTCATCTGTATCATGAACGAATTAACAAATTGGTATATTTATTACTCTCATTTACAAAGACTACAAGCGTGTGCGATAAGGATGGGTATAACATGCTTTTCATTCGAAAAAACATATTGTTGCGACTAAGTTAGGACATTCCATAGGCTCGTTGTAGCCAATACTTTCGCTGTAACGTAAGTTTATTAATTCAAATATATTAACTTGATCCATAGACGTATGAATAACATTATTTTCTGTCAGTGATACTGACGCTGTTTCAGTACCTTATTTTTCAAATATTTGATTTTGTATTTGCTAATAAACTTACAAGTTGACTTAGTTTTGATTTTTGAATGCTTTGACTGCATATTTTTATAATAATAAAAATTAAGTAAACAACACTACTGAATTTGACAGAATAAGCTAAATCTTAATTCATCTTTAATTTTTTTACTGAATATTAATAGCCATTTCAAAAATGCTAACATGTGACTTTTTCCAATAACTTGTCACCTCGATTTTAATAGTATTTAATAGTTTTCGATGCGAATTAAATGATTAGGTTAGACTAGGTACATCTTCTAGTTATTAATTGTTTATTATTTTTCCTTGACAATGAAACTTAATATTTCACTTACATTTCTACAACAATAATAACATTAAGACACCAGTACGGTACCAAATAAATAATAATAAATTCGATGCATGAATGTGATTACCGTACATCTCGTACAAATAGAAAATGACTCACATTTTGTCCTTGCGGTGATATGCAAGAAATGTTAGAATTCTTCCTAGAGTTTAATATCCTTGGGGTGGTGGAGTTTTAACGAAGGAAGACTCCACCAGTGTAGGGTTGCGCGTAGAGCAAAGTGTTGAAACTTTATGAATATTGCGGGCCACATATCACCGTTAATATGGTCTGCTGGGACGGAATTCAAGAGTTATCGAGTCTAGGCGCTGCGTACCTACTACTTCACACCACCATACACAAATGCACATGCTACGTACACGGTGGTATATACAAAGATGCAATAAAGACTAGTGCAGTGTCTTACAGAAATATGGAAATCATTACGACTTATTAACAATTTCCGACTGTGACAATCTTCTTTTCCTCGCAGAATTCATTAATGTCTCCAATCGGATTCGAACTCAAACGGTTAGAACTACAAAATCACAACTATAAAAGTAAATTTTCTATTCTCAAACTATTTATTTATCATTAATCTGTCAACACGAACAAAAGTTCCCAATTACAGAGGATTATTAACAAAAATAAGAATAATACAGTGTAGTTAGAAGACAAATTAGAGATAATGAAAAGTGACAATATTAAGACTAACTTAATGCAAGTGCGAAAGATCGGACAAGAAATAGTTCATAATTTTCTTTCCAAACCCGGACTGAGCACCATTGAAAATGTCAAGATTGTTATAGTACATGGACAAAGTATTGAAGGTAGCACACAACTGTCTAATTGGAGATCGAAGCTCGTAGTTAGTTCTAGGGGTGCTGTATATGAAGGTTAACTTACGCCGAGAGTTTAGGCGAGGTACGCTAAAATCTAAGCAAGCTAGCGAATGAGCATCATCAATTAGATTACTTACAAGTTTATATAGATATAAACATATAATTTTTTTCCTTCCGTCACCTTTAGGTAAGGAAGGTATTGTCTTTGGTCAAAAAATTCAATGATGAGTTTTTACTGAATAAGCACGTTTTAGGGTCCATATAATACAATTTTACCATTTTTACGATGATGTCTGTAGGTATGCGTGTCTGTGTGTCTGTGTATGTGACAAAAGTTCCGGATTCCATAACTTCAATACCACGATTCCAAAAATTATATTTTTTTCGTATTCCTCAAGTTTACATCCAGAAGAACAACTGATTAGATTTTGGTTATAATTGGTCAACCGGAAGTAGTCTCATTTGATCATTTAACAGTTAAATTTGATTTATTGACATTTAACGTTATTATAACTTAAAGAATATATTATTCTCTATACGGTTTGATTACAATTTATACTTCATATTCAATAGATACAGAGTTAAAGAATTTTAAAGAAATTAATTTTTATAATTTAGCCAGCTATGCCAAACTTGGGAACTAGTAATATATTCATATAATTCAAATTGACAGATGTCAGTATCAATAAAAAGTAAATTAATGTGGCAGATATGAGGATGTTGAAGTAGATGTTGGGGAATACACGGAAAGATACGGTAAGAAAATAACTCTAGTGTTACAAGTTTTTAGAAAGATACAAGAAAGACGATTACATTGGTTTGAACATGTCATGAGGAGAAATGAAGAATTATATTGGAACAAGAATGAAAAGTTTATTAATAGGACGTTAAAGAAACAGAGGAAGCCAAAGATAAGATGGAAGGACTGTATTGCGGAAGATTTGAGAGAAAAGGAACTGAATGAGAACGACATGCAAAAATAGCGACCCCTAACGAATGGGAAAAGCTAAAGAAGAAGAAGATGCCAGTGTCAAATGCAATTTGAATAGTTTGTTTATGAAATAATTTTAATGGAAATTTAGAATCTTTTGTAAGAAAAATTATGGAATTTATATATTATACACGAGAATGACGGAAGGTATTGTGCTGGCCACAACAGATTTTTTCTGTATACTCTCCAAATCTTGTACGAGTTTGATATATACAGGATTCCAAATTTGTAATCCATATTCTACCTTGCTACGCACAAATTTGGAATTCTTATTGCTTATCTTAAAAGAAAATTGTTGGCTATAGACCTAAGAAATATAGTATTGTAAAATAATTGTAATTATTGTAAAACCAAATATGTGAAAAATAAAATACTGGCACTGTGTATATTGATTGTAATCATGCATTTCTTTGATGTAATCAAACCCCCTTTGAATGCCGGTCGAACTATTATTATTTAAATAAATTTATAAATTATTAAATTTATATACTCCGTATATAAATATATCACCGTCGTGTTAGTCCTAGCAACCAGTAAATATAACGTTTTAAACATTGTCGCAAATAAGATAAAATATTCATTTTCATTGTATTTTGTAATTTAAGCAGATGTACCCATATTGCACAGCACTATTATCTACCATCATTTCCAAAGTCACATTACGCTTTAGGTGCATTAGAGTATTCCACTATTCCCTCATCCCAACCTTGTCTAGTGTCAGAGTGTCTGCTGGATCGATGTACTGTACACTATATGCACTTTCTCCGCAGCTAGCGTGCATGGTGCGGTGAAGTGCAGTGTACACCGCAGTACACCGAGAAGTCAGTCTCTCTCTCAGCCGCAACGAAAGGGGAATCCGGTTACGAAACTGGTTATAAATAGAATACGCACACAACCACGAACCATGAGAGTATGAGATGGATTATATATTGCGAGGTAGAAGACTAAACAAGAAAGTGGTTGATGGTGATAGCCAATGTGCAGCGCACAGTGCACATTGAGGAATGGTTACTTACGTTAGGCTACTTCTTTAAAGGATTGAAAATCTGGTAGTACCTGAAACATAACAAAATTAAATTAGTAACAATATTTCATGCAGCTTCATAAATATCTGTCTATTGGTAATAAAATTATGCGGTTCACCCTTCAATGTCTACACAAAAGGGCTGAGTATATTACTAATGTAGAACAACACAATAATGACGAGTACATTCCTGTCTGTATGGTGGTGTAGTGTATTTGCGACACATCACATAATAATACGAATAGTTCCCTACGTTATACTACTACACCCCTGTACGCATTATATCAATGCCTTGATTGACGCGCAGCACAAAGGGGAAGATATTCCAGCCGTTCTCAATCCGGCATGCATATTACCAAATTTAGGAGATTTCAGAAATGCTACTTCATAATTTCTTGAAAAAAACATTTATCTTGAACCATTTTTGGATTATTGGTCAAATAAGTAAAGATACAGACTATGAGTATGGTCTGTAGTCAATCCATGTTTGGGGCTAAACTGACGTTTACAAAGTCAGGTTGTTTTTACCTTCCGTCACCTCTAGATAAGGAAGGTATAGTCTTTGGTCAAAAAAATTGGTTTTAGGTTCTCTACAATACGATTTTACTATTTTTGCGATGTATGTATGTGTGTGCGTGTGCATGTGTGTGTGACTGCGGTTTCGGCCGCGATATCTCCAATACTGAAATTCCAAAAATTGCAATTCTTATATATTCCTCTTCCTTACACCCATATGCAGACTTTTGGTCATAATTTGTAAACCGAAATACCCTCATATGAAGATTTTAACATTTTTTCTTGAAAAAACTCAGTTAAATATTATCATAACTTAAAGAATATATTATTCTCTATAGGATTTGAGTACATTTTATACTTCATAGTCAACAGATATAGAGTTAAAGAATTATAAAAATATTTCATAAATCAGCCAGCTATACACGAACAAAATTATATGATAGTTGCATTACCTGTCAAAAACCAAAACAAAACTGTGAATCTGTTGATCATGATTCATTGATTCAGAAATCATGTTGGTGAATTAGAACTTAGTTGATCTACAGATCAGCTTGATTCGTTAATCAGTTGATTATTAATCAACGGATTGATGGTGAATTCGGCCATAAAGGAGTGTTTTTAAATATATAATAATAATAAATAAAGATAAAGAAGAAGCATACAAATGTCAAAATTAGGATTCAAAGATGTGATCAGTCCTTGGTTCATGGAATAGAATCAGTTGATAATTGAGTTTGATTCATAAATTAGCTTGATTTTTAATGGTGAATTGGATTGACTCAGAATCAGCATTGAACTAAGGATCTAAACACTTTCTTACATCGTTTTAGTGTTTTAAATGTTCAATAAGTATGTTATATTGAAACAATTTTGGTGGATTCTTATCCTTTTACATCTCAACTAGGATGATGATTGAGAATTGTAAAAAATAAACGCTTTTATTATTATCCTTTCTGTTTATTTTCTCGAAGCTACATCGTTAACAGTAAGGAAGACCAAGTTTTTTCTTTATCTTAAATTTTAAAAAATGACTGTTTTTGCAGAGTTCTTCAATTTAATATCGCTTGTAACTCAACTATTTTGAGTTTCGGGCATAACATTATGACAGCACTACGTCTTTAAGCTATGGCAATCGAGTTGTGGGGCAGCCTGAATAAATTTATTTTTGGGTAAAATTTTCGACTCGGGTGTAGATTAGGCATTAGCAAATACACGAAATAATTTAAATTATTTTATTCTACATCTCATTCAGATTCAGTTAGCTTGGTTAACAGATATTTGCCATGTAAGAATATATTTGAATTACCCAGCGTGTGGAATCATTTCCTTTTGCATCTCACTGCTTCAACTATACATTTATCTCCGTTTATATACCTACTACATTTGATAATATAGATACCGACATGTTATATGTGTAAGATATAAATCCTTAACATTACATATTGCGATCCAAAGTCAAAAATATTCCAGAGATGCATAGCGTGGTTCAAGTTTCACGTATGTTTCTTTCTTCATCTACTTTGTATCAAAATTTAGACCTGTCGTTACAGATTTTTTTCTTCCTGGTCCTACGCTAATCCACGTTGGTGTCCCATATTATGACAGATTTATTTATTTATTTAGCGGTTCAAAATAGATGAACCAAATCACAGTTGCAGTGCAGTGGCTTGGCAATGGGCCAAGGCATGTTGACAGACTTGGTTAGCTGCAATCAATCGCTCGCATGCTCGCGATTCCGACCGTCAATGAGTGCACGGATTCTTGCCTCCTGACCCCAAGGATTCATTCAGACTAGGGGCACAATTAGCGACGAATGCCGAGGAGAATTAAGATTGCTGGAGTGATGGAAACATTCTTTTGCGGGTACTCATTTAATAGAGTACACTACGTTTTTTATTTATTTATTTTATCATTTTTACGATGATTCAGAAGGGAAAGGGGAAAGCAGTCTAGTGATCACAAAATGAGAAAATGGGAATAACGAATAGGAAACGAAGAAATACGAGGTCTGGCTATTAAATAACGAAACTGCTTATGAAAAAGAGTTTAATTAAAAAAAATATTTTATAATCGAATGCTCCCCTTCAATGTACTCCCCTCCCCTCGCCACACACCGTTCCATTCGTTTTTTTCCATTGGTCAAAGCAATGTTGGAAGTCTTCTTTTGTAAGAGCGTTTAGGAGCTCCGCTGATTTTCGCCTCACCTCTTCCATCGACTCGAATGGGGTTCCTTTTAAGGCAGACTTGATCTTCGGAACCCATTCAGTCATCACGATGCCGTTGATGTCGAAAAAAATTATTAGCATGGCTTTAAATCTTGATTTCGACATCCTTGCTTTTTTATTCTTGGCGATGCAGGAGTTTTCCAGTGCATCGATGGTCGCTTAGTTTCAATATCGTATTGGAATATCCAGGCTTCATCGCAAGTGGTGATGTTTTCCATCAATTCAGCCTCTTCATCTAACCTCTCAAGAAAATTTGAGCAGATCTGTTGACGGATGAGCTTTTGGTCAGGGGTCAAATTTTTTTGGAACAACTTCGCACAGACTTTCAATTTCATTGATTTTGGTCACTGTTTGCGGAGTTGAAACAGAGACAGGTCGACTCGACCTGGACGTTGGTCAACTTCGGTGCTCTCTCGGCCTTCAGAAAACCGTTTATACTATTGGAAAACACGCGCACGAGATAGAGAATTCTCACCATAGGCCTCTTTCAACAACTTATAGCACTCAGTCGGAGTTTTTTTTTAATTTAACGAGAAATTTCACATTGATCCGTTGCTCGTGTTTTTCGTCACACATTGTTATCGGCACGAGAAAGAAGCACGTTCGTTTCTAACCTCTATAGAAACAATACTACTAAAGCGACAAAAACGAGTTTTCGTACCGGAATAGTAGACACTTCCAGCTATACAACGCTGCATTCGTTACCCCCCCTACCCTCTAGGACGCCTTCTGCGCGCGCAGTCTAGTTATTTAATAGCCAGACCTCGTATACTTCTTAATCATGATAACTTTGATGATTTAGGTTGCGAATCGCAGCTATTATAGCGGATAGCGCATGTGGCTACGAATTAGAATAGACCCCCAGCATTGATTTTTTGGTTTGTAGACACCTAGTGACTGATCCTCTATGGTATCGTTTTTAATCTCTCCGCAGTTCCACGCATTGAATCTCTTGTCCGTCTCTTTTGACTGCCATGCCATACCATGCTTATCCTGTGATATTCACATGCCGTGAGGACAGCACTCGGGTGAGATAAGTAGGTCCATAGAGAGATGATTAATGGGCAGCTATTTGTAAGAGTGTCTGGAAGCCATTGCGAGTGTAAACCTAGGGCTTTGTGTGGCCAGTGGTGAACTACTTGAGTACCGCACACCACATGGCTGTGCACACTAAATGCATATCGTTCCCGGAGCATAGGGACACACTATAAGGATATTATAGAAGGGTGCTGGGATAATTTTGATACATTGAGGAAGAGAATGATGTATAGCAAATGATACGCTATCAGAAAAGGCGGTCGTTATTTTGTTATCATTCCTTAAAAGCACAACCATTAAATTAATATTTTATAAACAAACAATCGGTAATGGAAAATATCATTTTGTTTGGGGGTTATTACTTTTTGTCTCCAAACCTTTTTCATTGACAAATTTTTTTCGTACGCTAAACTTTACTGCAACTTTACTATTTGGTTGGCAGGAGAGAGGATGTAACTAGTAACATCTTCATATATCTAGGAAGTATAGTAACTTACAAAAGGTTGTTATAATCAGGAATATATTATGCCCAGAAAATAACACTACCATCAGCAAGACGCTGATATTAAAAATTAAGAGATGATTAAGAAAGTTAAGATCTAATTCCTGAAAGGAATAGACTCCTTTAGGTAAGCAAGGTATTATCATCAGTGGAGTTTTTAATAAAAAAGCTCATATATATATATATATATATATATATATATATGTGTGTGTGTGTGTGTGTGTGTATGTGTGTGTGTGTGTGTGTGTGTGTGTGCAACAACTCCAATACAACAATTCCAAAAATTACGATTTTTACGTATTTCTCGTCTATGCATCCATATTAAGACGTGATTAGA
Source organism: Harpalus rufipes (assembly GCA_951394225.1). Lineage (NCBI taxonomy): Eukaryota > Metazoa > Arthropoda > Insecta > Coleoptera > Carabidae > Harpalus > Harpalus rufipes. The sequence continues at coordinate 1,073,643 of OX596280.1, forward strand.
GTTTGGTTATAATTGATCAACCGCAAGTATCCTCATTTGAAGATTTTAAGTTTTTCTTGAAAAAAAAGCTGTTAAATTTCATTTTTTCGCATTTAATATTATTATAAATATTAAATAATATTTTGTTCTCTATACGATTTGACTGCATTTTATCATATTAAATAGATAGAGTTAAAAACTTATAAAAAAATTAAATTTGGCTATGCAATAACCATAGAAACAGCTGCTTTATTAAAAAAAAATATATTGAAAAATGTCAGTGCGAAGTGTAATTGACATAGTATGTTTATGTTACATTTTTACTGGAAATAAGAAACTTTCTGTATAGAATTTGTACAAAATACATAGATTTGACGAAAGGTAATCAGATTTTTTTTATATATCGAAGCATATTGATATATTTGTTGGATAAATAGTTCACCAAACTATACAGCGTGTGTACAATGAAAAAAAAAACCAAATATGAAAATTCATTATTGTATGCACTGTATGTCGGCTTCCAGGAAACTTAATATTATAATTAATTTCATATTTATTTTCTCCTCTTTTTAATTAATATATGCTGAACTTATCAAGAATTTTAATTAATCTTGTTTGACTTGGCTGCACCTAAAAATATTCCACACTACGCCTATGTACTACATCCCTTTGGAATAATTAAAAATTATAATAGATCACTGAGCACTGGGCGTATATCCTGTGGTAGATACACGACTGATTTCGTTAGTAAAACAATTCGTTAAAAAGTTGTTTTACATGGCTAGTAATGAATATAATAATTGCTAGTTGGAGTAATTGCTTAATAGGTAGTATCGCTAATACAAATCGAATCGCTTATAGAAAATAATCAAAAAGGAAATGATAATTGATAATCTTTCAGCTCAAAATACGTTTCTCTTTTTACCTCTCGCTAAGAGAAGTATTGGAGTCATGCTAAAAATCGCATATCCAGATTTTATTGAATAAGCACGTTTTAAGGTCCCTACAATCCGATTTTAACATTTTTACGATGATGTCTGTGTGTGTGTATGTGTGAGGGATGTTGGAAGGACGGCTACTCAAAAAATATAAGACTTTATATTTGTTTAACTACGTATTTCCCAATCGGACATTCATGATGGGAAGCTCTGAGAAGATTTTGGTACAATTGGACAACCGGAAGTAGAAGATTCTTGATAAACAATCCTCTAAATATTATTTTTTAGTATAGGTTAAAGAACTTAAATTTGTTTCAAACATTATGGGATAATGTACACCAACACTGTAGACTAGAGTAACATTGCACTGCGAAAAAGCTATTAAATTATTCTCAAGTAAGTTGTAAATATAGACAAAATTACACATCGTTATAAGAATAATCGGAGTGCAATCTATCCATCACTATATTAAAGGGAATTAATGTGTTATTTAGAAACAACATGTATGAAAAAATAAAATGTTAAAGAAGATATGTAAGAATAGATGCACAATCCAGATATATACATTTTAGACCGCCCAAAATTTATGTTTTTACTAGAAGAATATGAAGAGAAAGTAAACAAGAACGTTGTTCGAATTGAAAATCCCTGTTACCAGCCTAAAATTTATATATGGTAAACTCTACTTTGTAATTTATTGTACATAATTTATGGTAAAATATCCTATAGATTTTGTAAATATATGTGGAAATTGTTTTATGGTTAGACATGCTCTTATTGAATAATAAAGAAGTTTATACGTCATAGACATTTGAATATATTATTTGTATGCTTTATGTATAAGGTAAAATATACGGCGAGAGGTTATGTGCTGGCCACATGAGATTTTTTATCTTGCACTAAATATTAATTATATAATAAATTCTTCGCTAAAGCGACACTTCAAAAAATATCTTTATCATTTGAAAGCCAACATTCTTATCTACCTCCTTCCTTATAGATTATCAATATCCCTTATTGTCCATCTCCTTCTCCCGCATATGTGTGCGTGTATATTTATCACACTCACACCTGTTCCAACAGACAATGAGCACATTTGTCACCTCGGGCAAATGGCTGATATCTCTATACGTTGTCAAGCTGGCAACACCGTACTATGTCACTCTACGTTGACAACTTATCACTACACATTGCCACTGTGCCGCTATGCTGAAATACTGACACGCAGATGATGTATGAGAGAGGAGGAGGAAATTAAAAGATGGTATGAATGACTATTTGAAATGTGTATAATAAACACTTCCATATAAGCGTGTCCCAAATACTAAATACGGTTGTAAAGATATGGACAAATATATATTATGTTCTAAACGAATGGCGATAATAAAACTGTCCAGTAATAAATAAATAGATAATATATTTAACTAATAGTCAACACGTATATTTTTTCAGTACACAGTAACACATTTTATTGTTTAAACTAAGTTATTGCACTGTATTCTAAGTTATTCTTAAAGTACACTTACTATAAGCCTCGAATTTCTCTGGCTTAAGATGCATTTAACCTTTAAGGTCGACTTTAATAATGGATGATTGATAACGACGATAAGAATTTTAATTTTAATTGAAGTTTTGCTAATTTTGCTTTAGCACTAGTAAGATCTATATATATATATATATATATATATATATATATATATATATATATATATATATATATATATATATATATATATATATATATATATATATATATATATATATCTGTCAAAGAATTTAAAATGATAAACGCCTAACTAACTGCGTTCCTGTATTACTTAAATCAAAAGCGTTGACTTTGAACGAAATCCTATTCTATAGACATGTGCAACAGAATTATATTTAAAGTGAACCTTAACTTCAAGTAAAACTTAGCAAAGTAGATCTTAAGATTTTATTGATGCAAACGGCCGTAAGTACAGTGAACGCTCATCGGATTATCAATTTTTGCGCAAAGACGAAACGACTTAAACATCATTGCATAAAATAAATATTTTGTTTTTTAACAGTTGACTGAATCGGCGTCTGTTTAAAATTTGTACAACTACGATCTGACACCTGACCTAAAGTCAGAAATGATAATATTCTTGAGTCCATCACTCTGCTTTTCATTCTTAGATATATTGAGATCACCATGAACACCAAAAGATTTTGGAGAAGAGTTGCGGTGAACTGATTAGAGTTGACCGTCTTGACTAAAAAGATACATCTTAACCTGAAGAAATCAGGACTTAATATCGTGCAGGAATACATAATATTCAATTTGGCGCCCTAAAAGAAGTATTTACAAAATTACTGAGTGAATTTTTCATTGGTTCAATATAGAAGAACATAAGACGAATTGTCTCAAGCTGCTTGACTTGACTGGATCACTAGCCAGGAGTGTATCAATCAGAATATATCTATCATCTCAATTTCAATATATAACTGTGGACGCCTTTTCACAAAAGCTCCTTTGCTCCATATCACTGCTATTGACCAAGTGAAGACTTTGGTTATGAAGAGGGACAAACATTGGATCGGTACATACAATTCTTTGCATTTGATTAAAAAAAAAAAAACATTTCCTTTATTCGTCAGGCTGTCGGTTCTCCCGACATGGTTCTTTGTGATATTTGGCTGTTCCCCAAGTAGAAAAGAATTTGAGTCAAAAGAAGACAAAAATGCGACTGCCCAAACACCATTCCACAAGATGTCTTCCAGAAATATTTCCAATAATGTGTGCATTACCATAAAGAGACTACTTTAAACCTTGAAATTAATAAATGAACAGAGAATATTATTCCAAGTTGGTTCTCCGATTGGCAATAAAGCGACAATTTTACGATATGCATTTCTTCTTTAAATTGCAGAACAGTAATCACTGTATATTAATTTTACTAGCTATCTGCTAAAATTTCCCCTATTAGGTAATACAAAGTAATGGAAACCTTCTCCCATTTAAAATGATGAAACGTTATTAAAAACTATATCTTCTAGGAACAGTTTTAGATAGCCGATAAGATAACGGCAACATAAACATGCTTCAATAAGTCAAGCATCGTTTAAGGAGAGATCAGCACCGCTCTATTCCTTATTTAGCTTTAGGAATATTCTGTTCGACTCTGATTTATGTGCAGTCATAATTCAGCTTATATAATGATTTTTATTCAGTGACTTATAGAAGGTAATGTTCTTAGTAGAAAGTACAGCGAAAGGTCAGCCGACTTCCTTGTAAGAAGAGATAACGTTTCAACAAAAGTTTAATGTATTTTGAATATCAAATTTCACACGAAATGCAAGAATAACATTAACGAAACATTTCCATAAGAACTTATTATAAATAAAAATAGCATTCATGCTAACAGTAATATTATTTTACTATACATAGTAGGCTGGAAATCAATTCAATGCATGTCTTCATTTCAACAGAGCAGCACAACTAATGAAATATTGGCATTCATTGTAAAAGCAACGAATGACAGTTATGTTCCGCCTTGTCATAATTACGATATTTATAACTTTATTGCTGATCCAACAGTCAATTTTTCTATCACTATTTGTGGTATTTAGCAAGCAAACGTAATATATGGCTGGCGTGGAGAGTGCACCACAGGGCTCACTTTTGTACCTTTTAAAATCCAATATAATTCATGCACACCAGCAAAGTTAGTGAACGGCAAAACAGGCTATTTATTTCAAGAAGTATGTGCCATCTGTTTTTCATATTTGACGATAATTGACGGTATAACACCTAAATCTAGCCACCTATTAAAGATTGATTTTAAATATTGCTCGAACTTTAGTTTTATTGAATATGAATGTTTAATTCGTGTTCATTATAAATCAAGGGTTAACAATCATTTCTGCTTTTGTTCTCGTTTCATATTTATTATTAATTATTACTTAAAAATAATAATTGTCCATTATTACTTTCCGTCATTCATAGGTAGGAAGGTATTGTCTTTGGTCAAAAAATTCGATGGTGTGTTTTTCAAGTATAAGTACGTTTTAGAATCCCTACAATACGAATTTACCGTTTTACGATGATGTCTGCATGTATATATAGATGTGTGTGTTTGTGTATGTGACAAAAATTTCTCCTTCGATAACTCCAATACTACAATTCCAAAAGTTATAATTCTTTCATATTCCTGTTTTGTACGTCGTTATGAAGAGTTGATTAAATTTTGTTTATGATTGGTTAACCGGAAGTACCCTAATTTGAAGATTTTAACAGTGTTTCTTGAAAAAATGCTGTTAAATATAATTTTTTGACCTTTTATGTTATTATAAATGAAAGAATATGTTATTCTCTCTTCGATTTAATTATATTTAGTTCTGCTAAAAGCTGCACCATGAAACAGAATATTCAAATATTACTAATTGATGGAGGCCAGTGTCAAGTAAAATGTATGTAATATCTTTGAGAAATGATTTTACTGAAAATATATAAATATACGAGAAATAATTTAAGGTGGCAAAAACAAATCACATAAGGTAATACAACTTATAGCTATAAACCAATTCCCCTAAAGAGAAAATGCCCATAGAATCAATCAAAAGTTGCCGAGAAATGACTAAACTAATCAATTATTATTCTTTAGTCATTGATTACTATTTTAGGCATCAGTTTTCAATATGCAATCAGATTGAGTTTTGTCCAACACTGATTTAGCCGAAGTGTGTATATTCGTTAATCCATTTGTTAGATTACCCACGATCTTGACTTAGCAAAAGTGTATTCCTTATTCTTCCATTGTTCCCATTGAAATTCATGGGTAACCTTGAAGCAGGGCCGGAGTCATTAGAATGCACGCGACTTGAATTTCATTAAGTCAGTCTCTGTGTAATATGCGTGAAATTATGCGCATCTATAAATAATTTTTTGTCAGGGCCGAGAGTATTTTAGGCGAATCAAGCACGTTTGCCAAACCCAAGAGAGAAGATTTAAACCTCCTACACAGGTGCACTCAGTAAAAACAGTCACAACAGTGGGATGAAGTAATTTCTCGCTCATTCGGATAATTATGAAGGAATGTATGGCCCAGTTAGAACAAATTGTACAGTTCACAAGCACAAATTGAAGAAAAGAGAACTTTATTATGAAAAGAAGTTACGACATGTTTGGGGCAAGTAAATAAACTTAAATAAATAATGAATAAATTTGGCAAAAGAGCAATATAATCGCCGTCAAAAGTATTTTAGGCTAGTAATTCTAAATTTGAAATTTTTGGATCATCTATGAAAATGAAAGTGAATCATAGATTTGTAACAGTTCCGTAATGGCTAATACTATTTGAAATGATTATTTTATACATTTAGTAAATTTAGTAGCCGAGTAAAACCTAATAGGTTCTTATCTTTTTGATGATGGAAGAATAATATGGATACTTTTAAACCAGGGACTAAAAACGAAATGAGAACGAAAACGAAATATATCGATATTTATTAGAACGAAAACGGAAACGCAATATATTTTTCGTTCATGATTGACAACAAAATAATTAATGTCGGTTACCGGTTTTAACCGTTATTTTATTTAATATTTAATTTTATTTACAGCAAATATTTTACACACAAATATTATTGAATTTTCAGATATTTGAGTTGCAAACAAGCAGACTTTCAAAGTAACTCTCCCGTAGCTAACCCTGTTACGTGTTAGGTTAAACGGTATAAAAGTAGTTTCATCTATTGAACACTGACTGCGATAATTTTCATTTGCACACACTGGCGGTATTCGTCTTATTAGTTAAGTACTTATATAAGAGAACTAGCATAAAAGTTTTAAGTCTATATTTACAGCACTCGAAATAATTTTGTAAAAAATCCACCATTTGTGTCAATTTTATAATTTGTTGAAAATGTAAGCTAGTCGAACTATTATGAGTCTGAGCTCGTAACTATATCGGTGGGGGCGTTTACCAGGCGTCTTCTCACGAGCTCTTAAAGCTGTCGTGAAGATAATACCCCAGGAGTTGTGTTTTGGATTTGAAAATAGAATCGAAGCCATTCATATAAAAATATAGATAAATAAATGTTTTTGGGCGCTAGTACTATTAATCTCTTGGTTGAAACTAAATTGTAAAATAAAATAATAGGCAAAATGACGGTGTAACTGACAATGAGTGAGAAAACAAATCGCCTCTTCATAATAGCAAAACTTGTAGTGAATGCACTCGCCGATATGTCTATCTCCTCTCCTGAACTTCTTATTGTAATCACCTCTGACATTTGGAAAGGCTCACGTTCTACTTCTTCCAATTGAATTTACGTTGGAGCGTTTGAGCTGCACGTTACGTTACGCCAGAACTCGGGTGAAAGACGCTGCCCGATCTAGATATTTGATCTTCGATGCAATTAACTTTTCTCCAAACCATATTCCATAGCTTGCTCTACTTCTATAGATACGTTGATAACCTTTTCATATCAAGGCTTGTTTGCCTGCTCCTGCTATTGTATGACTAGCTGAAGTTCATGGACTTTATCAGGATTTAAAAAGACATTAACATATGGGACTGGTTGGGTGAAAAAGTGGTTGATATATACATAGAAATGTACTGAAATTAACATATTATTCAATACGTCAATGATTTCTCATCTATATCATCATCATCTGGCTGTGGATGGTGCAACGATTCAGGATCGAATCTGAGGTTAAACATAAAAAAAAAATTCTTCCACTCCTAGGATATCTCCGTAAAATCGGCCGTCCAAATGCAAAGAAATATACATATCTTTTGACGATTGTTATGTTTTATAGAACTTTCGTTTCATCTATTGACGACATACGTAGTTAAAGAGGATCAGTTTTGTTCACATTGAAACGAACATTGTTATACTTGCCGTCAAATAAGTATGGACTGGACATTTCTACAATGTTGCCAATTTACTAGACATGTTGAAAATGTTAACTTATGATTATGAAGAAGCGGCAACACCGCAGAGCAAGGTACTGGGTGCGCAAGAGGGAAAACGTTGAGCATCAGTTATTTGACGGCCACTATAACTAACAGTGTTTGCGAACACGGTTCGATACAATTTGTTAGCATATGTACGTCCGTACTAACAAAGTAATAACAATGTTCGCTAATTGATCTTAGGAGGCCAACACAAAAATAAACAACGAAAACACCTGAAATCCTCACATAGATTATCTCTTATTATTAGAATTAACAGAAAGAAAGATACGTGATTAATAATTAACAAAGTTAATCATTAAAAATATGTTATCACAATTATATATATATATATATATATATATATATATATATATATATATATATATATATATATATATATATATATATACGCTGTTAAATCCTTGAATAACAGTTCTTGCATTGATGTTATTGCAATCATCCCTGATATGTAACATTTAATTCTTCCTCTCATTTAAGAAAACGACACTACTGAATTAGACAGAATGAAAAAATCTTAACTCATACAATTCGAACGAAACCTTAATTAGATATTTTAAAAAATTAAACTTTATGAGATTGACGGAGGGTAATGTGTCGGCCACATTATATTTTTTATTTAATTGTGTCGCAGTGGTCATCCCATTATTCTTGAAACAATTGTGTGGTATTTTATTTTTAGATGTCCATTTCTTTGTAACCAATCTAAGGCATTAACAATTGAATCTCCAGTTTCAGTGTTTCCAAGTATTTTAAAAAGAATAGGCCTCATTTCTCTTAGGCGGCCTCCGCATTGTTTGTGACAGTGTTTACCACTGAAGTGCCGTTGAAGTCAAGAGCCTAAAAGAACTCTCCCCTTCATAAAGTTGTTAGTTTCTCCTTTTCTCCGAGGGCCTTAACATGTGTTACCTTGCCTTATTTAAATTCTTTTCTAACACTTGAATTGTGTGCAAACTTAATCCACTCTTTTCAAAATACGCCGCCAACTTTGCTATATAAATTATCATACTCGTAATTATTTTAAATTTGTTCCACTTCTAAACTGGCAACATTTTTCTCATTAGAGAAAATGTTCAGCGTTCTAATGGAAATTGCTACTAGGAAATGCAGAAGATATTTTCTCTTAAAAGTGATTAATTGGTTTAAAAATAGTTTCCGTATGCAAATTTACCTAATTTGTTTTATTTCACAATATAAAATTTGGTAAGACGTTTATATATTTCACCAAGTTTTAGGCAATTTGTAACTGTCGTCTCAGATGCTTTAAACCGATATTTCACACAGGAAAGGAAAAACATTTGACTTCTTGTTCTGTTAAAATAACATATGTATGCTAATATTCCACATATTACAAATGTGGCTTTATGCAACAACAACTTATGTCTATATTTCGTAATTCTAGAAATGAGTGATTTAAAATCAGTAAAAAAAAGAATGAAACCATTTGATATTTTCCTGGTTTATTTATATTGGTTACTATTAAGGCAACAAATAATGCACAGGTTGGCAACATTATTGTTACTGTTGAAGATCAGAGTTCGTACACTTCTGTGCAATAAAATTAAGCACACAAAATATTTTATAGTTTAAAGTGGACATGATAAGATGCCTAGTAACGAAAATATGTAAATTTGTAATTTTTCTTATTAATGTCAAAATGCCACGTCATTTAAACAGTAATTCTAAGATTAGAATTATTATAACTAGAATAGAAGATGGTTTCTCCATAAGATAAATCGCTCGACTGATGAACGTCAGTAAAGACACCGTCTTCAGAATTAAGAAACGCTATTATAGAGTATTTAAGACAAAACCCTTTTGAGTCTGCAAGAATGGCTAAAGATGCAACAGATTTTCATGGTTCTAGGTCCACAGTGTGTAGAAGAATTAAATCGTCAGATTTGCGAAGTAGAGTAGCTAAGCAACCAATACTAACGGAAGAAAATAAACAGGATCGTGTCATATTTTCATTAAATTATGTTCACAGAGATCTAGCATTTTGGAAACAGGTAATATTTACAGACGAAAAGGTATTCAAATCTACCAATGATGGTCACATTCGTGTTTAGACTGCAAAATTCAAGGTTCGATGAAAGATATGTGAGCGCAGTCCGAAAGCTGGTGGACGATTTAATGCAGACAATAACATACAAATTCTAGAAAATGTGATGATGCCTTCTGTAGAACATTTATATCCCAACAAAAATTTCATTTACCAGCAAGACAACTGCCCGGTCCATACTGCTAATATCGTCAGAAACTGGTTTCAAAATAACAATGTTGAAACATTACCATGGGTTTCAAATAGTTCAGATATCAACCCCAAAAAAAATGTATGGAGCAGAATAACAAAAATTTTATATAAAAAAATTTCATCCCCAAAATTCAGAAGAATTATGGGAAGTACAAAATACCTGAGAAGAAACGGCGGATGATCTGCATTATACAAGGCAATTGATTCATTCAATTCCTCGGCGATTACATGAAGAAATAGCTCAAAATGGTAGCATGACACATTAGAAAAAAAAAAATTTTTGGCTTTTTCAGTTATGTTGTATTTATTAGTAGCTCTTTTTTCAAAATGTTTCTGTTTTGGTCATTTAATAAAGGCGTTATTTTTATATGTACATTTACCAAATGATATTTTTACGCTAAGTGCTAAATAAGTTTTTCTACTTATTTACCAATTTTATAGCCATCAAGTATGATGTTTGTCAACTAAAATTTGAGAAAAAATAGTCCAACTATTAGTAAAAAAAAATAAAAGTTAATAAGCCCTACCATCCAAATGAAGGAAAAATTAGGCATAAACTCACAATCTCTTAAATGCTGTTGTAGAGACAGAACCAGACAGGTCTTAAGAAAACTGATTCTGTATCTTTTAAAGATTTAAGCAAACATCAAAAAGCAAACTACTCGTCTTGCGTCTGTATCATCGTTTATGAAAATTGTATAGCCCGTCTGCCCCGTTTAGCGACATATCTGTTCCATTAGCTAATCCTTCCTTGCATGGAGCTCGCACGTCGGTTTTAAATCTTTCTCTTTCGACACATCGACACTGTCAATCCACTTAGCTCAAGATCGCCCACGATATCGACCTTTTGAGATAGAGTACACGTAAAGACTTGCACCACGTTCAAACAGACGAGCAATATTGACACTGAATAAGAGATAGAATTAACAGAGACGAAACGATAGTGGGATAAATAAATACAGAGTATATATCTGTACAAAAACATAATTTCCAGTACGAATAAAGCAATTTTAAAATGTAATTAAATGTTTTGTGGTCATCGATGTAAACATTTAATTATAAGAAAAGTCTACGACACGACAAGATTCCTAGCCGAAGGCAATTCGATGAATCATCTTGATGTTACAATTTGTATCTATTAACGGTATTATTGGTACTGCTTCAATGAAAAAACAATAGACTAAACTATTATATTCTTCGAATTAAATTCAGTTCTATTCATTTAAAATAGAACAAAAGCTAGCAATTAAATTCCTGCTTTGTGTTCTATTTAATGGACCAGATTTAAATAGAATTTTTATGCTTGCTACTAAAGTTATTCTTCTGCGAAAGTATTCTAAACATAAGCAAAACTTGCACGACAGGATGACGAAAGAAAAACAAACACATAGTTTTATGTTGACTCCAATGGTTTACAGAATGAATGAACTGTAAGATGTAAACATTACTTCCTTTACACACTTTGTCAAATTGTATCACAATATACCTGTTTGATAATAAATGGAGAAGTGGTAATATTCAATAATATCGTTCGAATGTGACATTATCGTGTGTGATTTGAGAATAGACACACTTTAGGAACTATAGAGCAGTGATTCCCAGTGCGTTTCGCGGAATCCTTAGGTTAGACTACTTAATATGTGCTAAAAAGTAAAATCAAGTCACATTAGCAAGTACTTTTATAATTTTTATGATTTGTTATTGGATCACAATAAACTATTTATTTATTTTATTATTTTCAAACTTTAATTTCTTTTCAATCCACACATATTATGCAAAGAACTTATTGTGCAAACTATGTTTTTACCTTCAGTCCCCTTTAGGTAAGGAAAGTATTGTCTTTGGTCAAAAAATTCAGTGGTGAGTTTTCAGCGAATAAGCACGTCTTCAGAAAACAATATGATTTTATTATTTTTTCGATGCTGTCTCTATGTATGTGTGAGCATGTCGCAATAACTCCAATACTAGAATTCCGAAAATGACATTTTTTACGTATTCTTCTTCTTACATCCATATGCAGACGTGATTAGATTTTGGTTATAATTGATCAACCGGAAGTACCCTCATTTGAAGATATTAACATTTTTTCTTTAAAAAACGCTGTTAAATAACATATTTTCACATTTAATGTTATTATAAATATGTGGTTGGTGCTTAAAGAGAGAAAGTTTCCAAGTAAGAAGAGAAGAAGAGCATGTATGAATGCGATTATGAGTGCGGCCGATGCGAAAGATAGGAATGTGGATACGGATGCGGTATTTCGCTACCGAAAATTGGTCACTTTAATATGTTTAAGAGTAAGGCTTTGTTGTATGATGATGTTCTTATTGTTTTCGGGTTTGTGCGAACCCACTAGGTGGGACACGCGTGATTTTATGTATTATGTATGTATAAATATTAAAGAATATTTGATTGCATATTATACTTCACATTCAATAGGTATAGTTTTTAGAAAGATACAAGAGAGACGATTACATTGGTTTGAACATGTCATGAGGAAAGATTAAGAATATGTTGAAAGAAGAATGAAATAAAAAACAGCGACCCCTAACGAATGATAAAAGCTAAAGAAGAAGTCAGTGCAATTTGCATGGTTTGTTTATGAAATAATTTTACTGGAAATATAGGATCTTTTGCAAGAATATTTATGTATGGAATTTGTACATAATACACAGGACAGACGGAAGGTAACGGAAGTACTGGATGTTTGATCAAATGCACACTATAGTAATTCGTGCTCGGCAAGTTTACGTCGTTTTTTGAAAGCACGATATTCGAAATGTATTAGTATATCGGCAAACAAATATCAGTGAACTGAATTTTTTCATTCTTTGAGTATTTGAATAAGAAATTAAATTCTCATTTAAAAAAATCATAGCTGATGTGTTTTAAACTTCGCGTGCATAGATTTTTCCTAACCGACGATCTGTACATTTTTATTTATTTTTAGCAGTTTAATATTTTTTGCGATGCTGCTTCAGATAAATTAATTGAATTTCTGAAGTATTTTTAGCCTGAGCCCGGCTTACGTATGTCATATTACAGTGATGTGTTTATCCCACAACAACGTAAAATCTAAATATGTCAACATGAAAATTCCAGAACTTACAGAGAGCCTTAAACTCTTTTCAATCTCGCAATGAATAAAAGAATCAAATATTAAGGTATTGCTTACCATTTGGACATCTTAAAATTGAATCCTGGGTAGGATAAAATTTGGTCCACCTAAACAAATTTAGTTATTTACGAGCCTACATTATCCTTTTTTAGGATAATATATAAAAAGCGTTTAGATCTAATACTACTTGTGTTAGTGTTAGTATAAAGCAAAAATTGATTCTTTAAATTATGCGGGTAACATGGATATATTCAACTAACTACAAGTTACCAATTATCCAATAAGTGTCTATGGGAATGGTCCTATAAGAACAGTGTCTTATGTCCCATGAGAGTCCCATAGGACGAAGTGGAAAGCATAATCTGTTTTTAAAATTTGGTTAGAAAAGCTGTCTTCTCTTTCCTTTTGAGTATTTAGAATCACCTAGGCACTGAGGGGCGATATTTTTTTATTCAGTTGTCTTCTGCTTGGTCCACAATGGCGTCCAGTTATAACAACAAAGAAGAAAATATATTTCTACCTTCCGTCACCTTTAGGTCAGGAAGGAACGTATTGACGATCGTTTCAGCCGCGATTATGTAGAAAAATAATAAGTTTTTGTATACTTTTTAAAATAAACCCAGAATTAAAAAAAATAGTCGCGTTTATATTTGATTCATCGTCGTAGAAATGATGGAAGGTCATTTTTTTAAGACTACCCATCCAATTTGCACCTCTCTCCAAAATTGCTTGATGCAACTTTGCCAAATTGGTTCGTATATCTGAAATAAAACTGAAACAACGATAACAATTATATAATTACAGACTTACAAAATCTATAGTCTAGCGTCGCTGTAGAAAATGTCTGGTAAATATATAATGGAAATTCAATTTAAACTAATTTAATTCATATATCTAAAATTAAATATTAATAGGTACAAGTAAAACTAGACTACTCTGGCTTGCATAGTAAATACGCTACGGTAAAACTTATAGATAATTTAATTTGTTCTACATTATTAATTTTCAGACAACACTTGACCGCATTTCATATTTGACTAATTATGAGTTAATAAATTATTATAATTTGAAAATTGTGATTAATGTACAACTTATACGAAAATAGATGCACTATTCATATAATTGTGAATCAAAACACTATGCCATGTGTATATATAAAGTTTTAATATATAACAGAATAAATTTTAACTTTCTGGGTTTTTTAATCGTTTCCCAAATTATGTTCTGCACTTCCGTTAACATGATAAGATTATTTTAAATTTAATATACGTTTATTGTTAACCATATCCGACCAATATAAATTATGTAACTGCGTCTATCGGGTATTTGAAGCAATCCTTGACATATGCGTTTAACATGGGATAACAGTTCATGCTTTCAGTCACCTTTAGTTAAGGAAGATATTGTCTTTGGTCAAAAAATTCGATGGTGAATTTTTTATGAATGACCACGTTTTAGGATCTTTAGAATACAATTTGACTATTTTTACGATGATGTCTGTATGTATGTGTGTGCGTGCGTGTGTGTGTGTGTGACCATCGTTTCGGATCGCATAACTCCAGTACCATAATTCCAGAAATTATATTTTTTCCTATTTCTTGAGTTTGTATCCAAACGATGAGGTGTTTAGATTTTGGTTATAATTGGTCAACCAGAATTACCATCAATTATTGATAATTATTTTCTCATTATCTATTATATTATTATTTTTAAATGATTGTAATAGGGAATTACAAATTTTGTAAAAAATAAAAAAAAATGTATTGTTGGAGAATCGAACCCAAATCTTTAACATATAATATTCCAATGGCAGCTATGCTAATCATTGGACCACAGAAGACATTTGAAAATCTTTGCATATTAAGTCATAACTACTTATTAATAATAAAGTAATTAATAGGGTCTCGTGGCCATATGCCTGAATTTTAATGGCACTAAATTGACCCCTGTGGTGCATTCTCCGTGCCAGCATTAAATGCCCGTGAGGTAACGCCTGGTAAGCCCGTACGGTACAAATATTTCATTATTACCGTTATCTATGTACACAGCAGATTGGCACACCCATCAATGGGTAATATGCCGTAATGATATATTTATTTAATGTATTATTATCGTGTTGACTTCAACACCTATGCCAAGTATTACTTGGGACAAGCAGAAAACGTATTTTAATAATATTAAATAGGGGAATTACAGATTTCAAATTATTTGAGCGCGAATTTTCCCTCGCGTACTTAGATAATTATTTTCCAATATGTCTAAATATTTACGTACCGTTTATCTTGTTTATATGTGTCAATTAAAAATATAAAAATAATTAGTATTTAAGTAATTTCAAATATACTGATAACATATTAAGTCACTGATATGTCTTATATTTATCTATCAAGGCCATGCACGATAAAAATTTCGTAAGTTTATTATTTCGATATAATGCCGTTCACATTTCGCTCAAATAATTAATTATCACCGCAATAACATAATGAATTAGCATTTTGTGATATATGATACGGTTATTATTAATTAATTCTGAAATTGGATACTCGCTACGCATATACATTCCGTTAATTTTTTAATTAATATACAAAAATATTAATATCGCGATTATTGTTAACATGTGACAGTCGTATTGGAAAACAATTGACGCATAAAAAATCGCTTTTGTTTTGTTTCCATACAATGAATAATATTTACATGTGTATGTTCGTAATGTGATTATTAATTAAGGCATAGCGACAATGAAAATACGCATCGGGAAAGTCGATAAGTAACCTACACATACAGCAACGTTGGTTACAAAGGAAAATTGAAGAATTAAGGTCTGAATTCCTCATAAATCGTTTTAATTTCATTAAAAACTGACTCACATTTAACCGATATCATTTCCCCCACGTCTTTGACACAACAGAGCACAAGTCGTACTAGCTATCACAAAAACATTGCCTTTCCAAGGTTTTCTCTATTATTTTACCCAAATATCATACTTAAAACTATCATATATTAAATAAGCAAGTTATTATACTTAATACTATACCCCAAAGTTAACATATGTACAATGTGGTTGATGTTACTAGAAGATAACCTATGTTTTGTAATATGTTGTCAATTATTACCTTAAAAATGCGCTGTGGGTCCAAATTAACGTACAACAAAGGCCACAATGTAAAGTTACAATGGTTGAACACACACACGCACTTTGCAGGGCACTTAATTAAATAAAATCAACGAAAATATAACAAGCAAAGCGATTTTATGTATCGCTGTTCAAGCAAGCACAGACAACAATAAAATGAGGACTTGCTCGGCGAAAATCGTGCCAGATCGTGGAAAGTCGGCATGGAAACCGGCGCTTAGCATTTGTTTCGAACAGTTGACGGTGTGTGCCGGCGGGAAACACGAGCGGGAGATTCAAAAGTGTTGAATTATTGATCAAACGGTGGGCGCGCGTTTGAAGTGAGACGAGACAGCTCTTGTAAGGAAAAGAAAAGCGCATGAAGAGTGTTTGCTTTTTTATCAAGCGAGGCATTACGGAAAATTACAGACGAACGATAACAAAATAAAATCGTATTCATGGAAAAAGAAAGCCTTTTTCAATGGCATCTTATAATTCATAGCCGAGCATGTTAAAACACAGTACCTATATTATAATATTAATATTTTATTCAAAACATCTTGGATTCTTATGTTATTAAAAAATCTGATTTGGCGAACACAATACTTTCGGCCATTTAATTTTTTTTAATTTAAATGCATACCTACATAATTACTATTGCTGGAAACTATATTAAGCTTCTTTTATCATAAAACTATTGTTTATTCTATTTACTTTTTTTTTAAACGTTACTATTATTAATTTGAAATAATAATGTTTTGACAATCAATTCCATACTTTTTTGCTGAACTGTGTAATCAAGGAGTTGTGTTTATAGCATAGACTCCCAGATTTAAATTATAGATTATTTTATAAATTTATCCATAAAATATGCAGAAAAAGTATTTATGCAAACCTGTAGGAAATTTAATAATCTTTAATTTTATAAAAACTATTTTGAGCTTCAAGTAAAGTGCCATTTCCGGTAATCCGATTTACACTAAAATCTAATGGCTTCTTTCCGTATTAGCATAAGGTAGACATACATCTACACTCACACACACACACACACACACATCCATCGTTAAAATCTCGATATGCAATTTTTATCACGATCCCTATACCTCGCTTACCAAGTGTAGCGAAAGATAAAAATGACTATTCATTTACAAGGAAGTAAATGGAAGTACGAGGTGTGTCCAAAAAGTATCAAGATTTATTTTTTGCTTAAACAAATGAAGTACGAATAGTCCCCTTCAGTGGAAATGTCTAAAGGACATTCATGCCTATCTGTGAATTTCTTCCCGGCCTCAGAATATGTATGTCGCTGTTAGTCAGCTTATGAAAGAGTAAGTTTAGTGAACACTCGTCAGATTTTCAATTTTTGCTAAAAGAACGATGAGCTATTGCATAAAATTTTGCCAAAAAGTTGGCGAAACCTAAGCGGAAACTATTCGCAAAATTCAACAGGCTTTCGGGGACGATACCATGAACATCTCACGAATAAAGGAGTGCTACTACCATTTCAAAAATGGCTGCATGTCAGTGGACAACGAATCACGTTTCGATAGGTCACACAACAAGATGAAATGACAGTATTATTGACCAAGTAAGGACTTTGATCAAGCAAAGAACTTGCGGTAAGCATTCATTTTGATGAAGGAATTAACACTTGGCAGCTTCATCTTCGCATTTGATTCAAAATTCAAAACACTTTTCCCTCATTCGTTAAGCTCCCTGCTCTCCTGATATAGCTCTTTGTGATATTTGGCTGTTCCTCAAGTTGAAAAATGTCTGATTTGAGTTAAAAGAAGACATAAAAAAGCTTAAACACCTTTCAGTAATGTTTCCAACAATAGTGGGACCGCTGGGAGAAACGTATACATTACCAAGAAGACTATTTTGAAAGGGGTTATTAGGGTTCCAGACCTCGAAATGAATCATTTTATTTTTGCGACCAAAGGTTCGATACTCTTTGAACAGACCTCGCATGTTTTCATCGAGGAGAGATGGCTAGGATAATAGAACCACATGATCAGAATGAACGAAGACAGATCTGTGGGACAAATATGGATGACCAATGTTGTAGAAAAAAGAAACCGAGGAAGACTTAAAGACAACTGAGATAAGGTAATACTGAAGATAATGGAGAAGAAAAATACGACGATTCAAGATGCTGGGAAGATGGAAATTCGTACATAAATTAAAACTATTTTTTACAAAACAGCATTGACTATTTTTAACAAATTGATAGTATTGTGTTCTCCTCGTTTCTATTTATATCTTGAAAAGATGAATGGGAAAATATGCAGACATCTGATCTAAAAAACGTCTCCACTTGGATTCTCTCGTTGTTCTATTAACATTCTTAACGCGCTAGCCTTTTTGTACTGCATACGCGTATGTTGCGTTCGTTCTAAATATATATTCTATGTAACTTTCAATGCAACCGTATTAAATATCGCAGATATGTATGTAAAAACTTGCATTTTGCTACTAAAAACCAACATGTGTTGACAGCAAAAAAATAAGAAGAGTGTTTTTCTCTGATTTATATATTCATAAAGATGATTATGAAGATGTTACGGTTTCATTAAATCTATTAACGAGCCCCGTCCACATCGCATGAATTTCATTTTATTTAGTTACTTTAATACAAATAATAACTAACATGAATTATGGGATCTCATGGCAGCGTGCCTGAGTGTCTGGTCGCGAATCTAGGGAACCGGGTTCGATCCATACCGATGCAAAATATTTCGAATTTTAAATGGCACAAAATTGATCCCTGTGGTGCACCCTCCAGCCAGCACGATACAAATATACAGAATCAACAAATAAGAAGTAACTTGTATAAAAGAAACCTGTAATATCGCCCTAAATGTCACTATAAAACACTAGGTAACCTAAGAATAAAGTTACTAATTACCATCGATAGCTGTTAATTTTAAATAAATAACCTATGAATTGAAATATAAACTGGGTTTATTTTTGAGGAAATAACATATTAAAGAATAGCAGACTTACAGATTACAATTACAGGAATGGTAATGAACATAAGAATACTTAGAATTAAAGTGATAAGAAAAGTTTATATTGTTTTGCAGTGATTCCTGGACATATCTTTCAGCCACACTGTTAGATTTCCATCCAATTGAACAACTTTAGGGAGCGTACATTATAATACTTCAAATTCCGACATAATTGCACACAAGAATGATATAAAATTTATAACAAAAGTGAACAAATAAGTATCCATAGCTACAGCAGGGCAATTGAAATCGTAAACGTAATTTACGTAAAATGTAACGTCAAGTAGTAGATATTTTTTTTTAAATATCTACGTTTGAAGGAAAAATATGTATCATTTGAAGTAAAAAATGTCTTTGTGTGCCTCGCGTGCAAGTGTCCGACTCGCTTTGCTCGTCGTGCAAACTTCCACGCTCGCCACACTTTTTTCCTAATAACACAATATACTATTTTTTATCAAGATAATCAAGATTTTCAATAATCATTTGGTTGTTTATAAGAAACCTATACAATTGAGGGTACCAAGTAGAATAATGGCCCATCTGCTCAGGTACGTCAACTTACAAGCTGCACGAGAGAAGATACAATTATTTAGCTGGGCCACTTGTCTGCCAATGCTTGCGGTTTTCTGCACTTAACTCAGTGAAAGTTTTCTTTTCTTTCCAGTCAGGCACGTGCCTACAATTATACCGCCAGGTAAACAAACCCCCCAACCCCCCGGCCCGATTTTGGCTGGTTAAATATTCTGTTTGGGTTGTGGATAAAGTCATGAAGATAAGCTTTGCTCTTTGACTATGGGATATGAAGATTCCCTAGGCAGGTAGAAGTTTTTGTGGTGGTTACGGTTAGGATAGGTAATAATGGGGTACAGCCTACTGCTGTGGTATTATGTGACAGTTGTCGTACACAAACTAAAGTGGCTATTAGAAGTGTGGAAAAGGCCATAATGATAATCAATTGTACCGAAAGAAGATGGGTATTACAAAAAATAAATATTCAGAATGAAGACAATGACGTATACGACAAGTGAATTTCTATAATCAAGTTCCCGTGAATTATATCTAGTAGGATATAGGGCAGTTCTGGGTTCAAACCCCTTTGTTATTTAATCAAATTTAGTGCCAATTATACAACTGTTTCCTTCAAAACAACCAATGCTTTTTTGGGCGAACTAATGACTTTAGAAAAAATATTATATACCAAAAATGAGTAATTGTTAACACCTATAATAAGTATTATTTATATTTTACAGAAAAAATATTTTTAATGACTTATTTTGGACAATAAGTTATTTTATTATATTTATAGTTTTTTAACCATTCAAAAGAGTACTTAGTATATTGTTTAACAGTCATTATATTATTCATAATGTATATCGTTGAATATTACATATTTCCCAACGAAAACAATAATTATAATATTCTTACCAAGTCTGCCAATTATTTTCTTTCTTGAAAACGTATGAATTTTCTTGATTTTCTACATGTGTTATATATCAAAATGACCGCGAAAAGCTAAGGAATCGTTTGATATATAAATTATTGTGAATATTCATCGTTTAACTATGAAAATCTTTAAATTATTGTGCAAAGAGTAACGTTTGTTTTGCTACAGCCGTTCGCGGGGAGGGACGACTGTATTCTAACGGTCGCTGTGGTGAGTTGAGCATGGCCAACACGATCCGAATTTCACAATTAAATTTTCTTATAGCTATGGAAAAAAAAAAATAATTCATCATGTACAAATTTATTTATAAAAGTATTTATACAAAAATAATAATAAATAAAATTAATTTCTGATTTATTACCTTGAAAGAGTCAATAATACAAAATAATGTGAATAACAAATAAAATCTAAAACTTTTGTCTAAGTATGTAATTCAAATTTGCATACGAAACTTAGCAGTCCTAATGAACCAGGTGCACGTTACAAATAAATTGCAAAATTTAAATGAAGACACAGGTGTTAAAGTCAAGTTAATCTAATAAATATGAACTAATAAACTATGTTTATATCTAAATAAAATTATATTATCCTAGGATTTTGCTGCTTTAAAAGAGCATATATATCTTCCTCTTCCACTTTAATTGCATATTGTTTCTAATACGGGTATTAAAAAGTCCAAGTGTCTTAAGACGACAACCAGTGCATACAAAACAAAAACAACATAGGTAACTTTTATTTTATAAAAATATGTTCCAAAACTTTTAAATTATTTTATACAATAAAAAATTCATACGGATGAGTGATACCTGTTAGGGGTGATCATAGGGATTTAATGTAGGATTTTTGTTTTATGCAATTACCTGCTCCCGTGTTCATTTTACAAAATTTGGAGTGCAAAGATGTACTGAATTAAAAGTTGTATGCAAAACTGTTTTTACATTCGTGGTAAAAATCGTATATCCAGATTTTAATGATTAAGCTCGTTGTAAGGTCCCTACAATACGATTTTAATATTCTTACGTGTCTGTGTATATGTGAGTCGGTTAGAAGGACGATTTCTCAAAAACTATAATACTTAATACCTGTTTAACAACGTATTTCTCAATCGGACATTACTGGAAAAGCTGTCAATCCCGACAATGACTTGGAAACATTTCGAAATATTAGAAGAGTAGGAAAAAAATCTTCATAGAACGAATTTAAAATTACACAATCTAAATATAAGGTATAGATATAAGTAGAATTTTTGTTGTAGAGTGGAGGTATACAAGAAATGTTAAATACAATAGAGCGCGAGCAGTCATGTGACTTTGTTGGCCTTGAGAATCAAATATATATCATAATTTCTCATTCTAAATTTAGTGATTTTCCAATTCCATATGGTTTATTTTCCTCGACAAGTAAATTCCACACTCATGGTGACAAATTAACTACGTGAATTTAGAAAATCTTGAAATTTTTATGAAAAATTCTGACATTTGACATGTATATACATAATTACTAGCTATCATTCTGACACAGGCCCCCAAATTTGCTTGTCAAAGCCAACAATGTCATATGACTGCTCGCGCCCTTTACTTATGTAACCAAAACCGGAAGTGGCGAGGAGGTATTGTACTGGCCACAACAGATTTTTTTTTTAATAATTTTAATTTTAAAGTATTGCGATAGAAAATTTTGACAAGTGCACAATTATATATGTACATCAACTTCTATGATGTGTTCTTTAGGACTGATGAGACTTTCTCCATAAGCGCAAGGCCCCTTATGGCAAAAGTTTCAGAACTGCAGGCAAACTAGCATACCATCTACGTCAGAGTATCTTCCATATTTCCAACTTAATAAACACTAAAGTCCCTAGCAGTGATTTAATAACACGGAGTAGGGTGGCCGGAATCCAGAGCCGTATTAAAAATCTAATTGGCCCCCGAAATTCGCCCGGGGGCCGTAAATATCAGATATATTGCAAGAAGATCCCACCTTAGTAAATTATAATTAAAGTAGGCTTTGCTGGCTGCAGGAACACAGAATGAGAAGAGCAGGAAACTGCAGACTTTACTCTCCCGGCAAGGAAATGTTTTTATGAAGAAATATTTCTTATTTTATTTGAATTACTGGCTAACTACTGGGTTTTTACAAAAATGTAGAACATGCGTCATTTGTTTACTAATAAACAAAACTGTACCTAATATGTATATGAACAACTCAATACCTCCCGCCATTTATTTTTTATGAATTTAAATACATATACCTATGGGGTCTCGGGGCCGCGTGCCTGAGTGTCTGGTCGTGGATCTGGGGAACCGGATTCAATCCCTACCAACACTAAATATTTCGAATTTTAAATGGCACAAAATTGACCCCTGTGGTGCACTCTCCACGCCAGAAATGAATGAGGCGATGCTTGGTAGACACCCGCACGATACAAATGTCATAATCATTACCGAAATCTGTGCACAAAGCAGATTAGCACACCCAGTTATGGCTAATATGCCGTGCTGATATATATATATATATATATATATATATATATATATATATATATATACATATATATATATATATATATATATATATATATATATATAATATATATATATATATATATATATATATATATATATATATATATATATATATACATATATATATATGTTCCTTTCCATATAACTATTGTTCTATATACAATCTTCTGTTTAAAATGTTACTATTATTAATTTGAAATGATTATTTTTTTGACAGTGACATTTATCTGTCAGTTGCATATATTTGAAATATGAACTGTATAACCAAGGAATTGTGTTTATCTTTTAAACATAAACTCCGGTATACCTATATAAAATTGATTATTTTATTAACTAAAAAAAAAATTAATTCATACCAGTAGAAAATTCAATAATCTTTAATTTTAATAATAACATAATCGAGAAAAAATGATATTTAAAGGTATTTTTGGGAGGAAAACTATTTTGAGATTCTAGTATCTTTTCGTATTAGAGTAAGGTCGAAATACAAGGTTTCAAAATTCTGCGGTTGATAGTATTTGAGATAGAGATCCACACATACACACACACACACACACACACACACACACATATATACACACATACACACACACCCACAGACATCATTGTGAAAATGTTAAAATCGAATTCTATGGACCTTGAAACGTGGTCATTTATCAAAATCTCGATATGCAATTTTTAGCATGATCCCTATACCTCCTTTACCAAGGGTAGCGGGAGGTAAAAATTGTTGGTAAATTTTCGACTGTTATATGGATAAAATTTCACAATTACTCGAAAGTGTATATATATATATATATATATATATATATATATATATATATATATATATATATATATATATATATATATATATATATATATATATATATAATTGTTGTATATGCAATGTACGAGTAGTCGCAAGTTCTCCTTTCTCTTTTATGCACCATACATCATTTATCAACATCTTCTTTCCAATATTTATTTAGTAATTACAGTACAAAAATATGATAATAAAATAGTTATGTCAAAATTACACAGATAATAACAGTATTTATAGTTATAACATTTCATTTAATGAAACAAGTCATAATTTCTCATCGAACACTCTCGAGAAATAGCTTTTCGAAATGCGTAAAATTGTCGTAATTATTAATACCACCATGATAGTAATTCCGTGATTTTTTTTAATTATTGACTGGATTAAATTCGGCTAATTAAAACTTACAATTATACCTTTTCAACCGTATTTACGCATGCCCATAAACTTCCAAGACTTATAGCAATGTTTTCAGACAAAATTATGTATTTTGGGATTCCAAATTTTTTCCAAATGTTCCTACTTGACTCTTTGGCTTTATTCACAGCGAGGGGTCGTTAAAAAGAATATCTTTCTAACGTTTCTTACAAATCAAAGAGTTTAACAGACGCCATCATCTTTCGTCCCTGGCGATTTGAATCTCTTGACGCATCGGCCATGTTGTTATCAGCCAGTGCAGAATTGACACGCAGAGCCAGCTTGATTAGAGAGGCTTTGAGCGTCGCGACGCCACTGTTTCACAGGCATAGCCATCCCTGATTACCGTATTAGATTATCTGTTTTTTGTTCAAACGAATACGTTGTTATTGAACTGTTTGAATGGAAGGCTTAGATGCTAATCGAGGTTTAGCGGAGTTACTTTTATATTTAGGAGCAGAAGGAATTCAGGGAGAAATGCTTTTGTGCCAGTGTGCACCGAGACGTCGGTTTAAGGTAAGGACAAATGCTGTTGAACTGAGATTTCACCTTACGGTATAATTTTTAAAGATGCGTGATCTAGGTATCTTCGAATCAACAAAAGTTAATTTTAAAAAAATCTGATGTTGCCTGCACATTACCTTCCGTCAGTTCTATGTATTTTGTACAAATTCTATACAGAAAATTTCTAGCAAAGAATTCTGCAATACTTTTGACACTCACATCTTTCAATTAATATAGGGTGCGTTCGGTATTAAATCTGTCGAGCACTCTGAGCAATCTGATCACGTGACAGATTCATCTGTCGAATAGAGCGTTTAGATGTCATTTTGACACTTTTTAATTTGCGCCAGAATAAAAACGGAACGGTTTTTTGATAATACTGACTAAGAAGTTAGAAATGATTATGGACAACTTAAACCTGAAAAATAAAAATGTTTCCTAAAATGACTAATTTCAAACATTTTTGATTGATATACTAAAACGACATCATTCATTCATAGAATAGACACTGTTTGCATTGCCGGCGACAAACATTTTAAATTTGCGCTTAAATACGCATGCGCCAGACAACTGCTCAACATGCTCCATGGTTAAAAAGCAAGCGAACAGATCGGACTCTGTGCGCTCTGTGAGCTAATAACCGAATGTAGAGCTGAGCAAAAAAATCGCTCAGATGTAATTACCGAACGGCATCGAGTGCTCAGACCGCTCATAGCGTAAAACCGAACGCAGCCATAGTAGCTGTTTCCATGGTTATAGCATAGCATAACTCGCTGCTTTTCTAAATTTAATTTCTTTATCATTTTTAACTGTATATCCATTGATTATGAAGTATAAAATGTAACCAATTCGTAAAGAGAATTCATTAATATTTGTAATAAGATTAAATGTAAAAAAATATATATTTAACAGAGTTTTTTCAACAGTTAAAACATTTATTATGAGGGTACTTCCGGTCAAACAATTATAACCAAAATCTAATTAAATCTGCATATGGATGCAAAGAAGAGGAAAACATAAAATTCGTAATTTTTGGAGTTTCAAACGTTTCAAACTCACCACCGAATTTTTGACCGGAACACAGGTGATATTAATTTTACAAAGGTAGGTCAATTAACATCTTTTTAAATTATAAACCCCCTCATTTACATTTTTTTCTTGTAACCCTTTTTGTGCACCTATAGGTGTTACCCCTATGTCTATTATGTTCTATATAATAGATTTAAATACCCAATTTGCCACGTGGCAAAAAAGTAGTTTCTATTTTGAAAGACACCTGTTTAGGGAGCAACTTCTAGTCAAGTGTCTAATCCCTATTTTAAATTTTACCTGGGGAACACTTTCCCTTTTCTATTATACCTGCTTACCTTCGTCAAAATTATGATACAGATAGTGATCTATCATTAGACATTAGGGAAGGATAGAATAGAATAAGACGGGGTGACTTCAGTCATTATTGCTTTAATGAGACAAGAATTTCTGTAGCATAGAATTAAATAAATTAAAATTAAATGCCGATATATATGTTGAATATTAACAATAAGAAAAACATACTTCTAGAATTTTGAAGAATGTTAACATTTTGCTATTTTCATTACTAGATATGCCTTGAAGCTTGAAAGCCATGTTTAAAGTTCAAGTGAAAATGAAAAGCTTGAATTTTCAAGTCAAGCCATAATTTTAAAATGTGAGAAATTTCTCGACTATGATAAAGATCAATGATTCTCAAAGTAGTCGATACCACCCTCTTCGGGCTATCGCTATAAATCAGCAATCTTTAAAAACTTTAAAATTGATTTTTTCGGTTATAAAATGTCAAAAATAAAATCTTATTACTAATTTAAACTTTTAAACTCGGAATTTAATTCTCTACAACATTTATTTGAAGTATTTTTATCTACAATAATATGGGAACTTTTGCGCAAGGAGAAACTGATTTCTCTTGTTAAACGACTATGGTCAAGTTTTTTATTAATTTTTACCGCTAAAAGAGGTATTGGATTCATGCTAAAATTTCATCGTTTGTGTGTGTGTGTCTGTGGATGTTGGAAGAATATATATATATATATATATATATATATATATATATATATATATATATATATATATATATATATATATATATATATATATATATGCTAGTATTAAAGAATAGTAAATTCTCTATCTGATACGTATAAATATTCCATTATATCTTTTATAGATTTAGAGATAAAGAAATACATATAATATATAAAATAATCTGTTGTATTTGACAGATAAATGCCAGTGTCAAAAATCCAAAGACATTACAGAAGACTTTTTCTGGGAAGTACATACATTATATTATTATTGTATTAATAGTTAAATATTTAAAATCATAGGTATATTACCCTTCATAAATTTTGTTAATCCCGACAATGAATTGGAAACATGTCGAAAAATTAGAAGAGTAGGACAAAATTTCTTCATAGGTCGCGAGCAGTCATGCGACTTTGATAAACAGATATGAGGGCCCGTGTTACAAAAGCGGCTAGATAGATGTAATTGCAAATTTCATAATTTTCCAATTCCATATGGTTTATTTTCATCGACAAGTAAATTCCACACTCTTGGTGACAAATGAACCACTTGAAATCTTGAAATTTTGAATGAAAAATTTGATATCTGTATACATAATTACTGTCATTCTGACACGGGTCCCCATATCTACTTGTCAAGGAGAACAAAGTCACATTACTGCTCGATTTTTATAAAATGAATTTAAAATTTAAAAATCTAAATATAAAGAATAGGTATAGGTACAATTTTTGGTGTAGTGTATTACAAGATATATTAAATACAGTACTTACGTAAACAAAAATTAAGTTGGCCACAACAGATTTTTTAATTTTTTTATTGACAAACATTAATAAATGTGAAGATTTTTTTGAAATGTACGTCAACTTTCTTGGACTTACCCTAATAGTGAATTCATCGGTGAATATTAGGACGAAACGAGTTATTTTACACATGTAAAACTTTTCAAAAGAGCGATTTGTTTTTATTGTAAAGTTCTGCAACTTTAAAATATTCATTCGGAAAATGCGGAATAAACGTTCATATCATGTTGTAAAAGTCAACACATTAAATTTTCCCAGTCGAGCTTGGTTAATATTTTAATAAATCTTTTTATTTTTATTTCTTAATTAACGCATGGTTGGTTTTGGTTTCCTAAAAAAAACTCTGAATGAAGCGAAATGTTCTGCACTAATGAAACCCAATGTAAATTTTTGTAGCAAATTCAGTACAATGTCGAAAAATTTCAACATGTTATGCTAATTTCCTAGCGCTAGGTGTGCTAACAGAAAACAGAGGAAGTTACAAAAAAATATACCATGTGTCAGAATTAACATAATCACAACTATTTAATACCTTTAAATTAACACGAGCTAACGCCATTGTTAAGCGATTTCTATTTGTAGAAACGAATGACTCATTAACTTAATTTCAAATCTTGCTACTTCCTGTACAACGAAAAAATTGTTGTAGATAAAAAGTATTTACTAAAGAAACTAAACACAATAAAGAACGTTTAATTTTTTTGTTCTAAAGCAAGTTTCAATTCTATTGATTCATGAACGAATGTAGTATTAAATATCGGATGAAGATATACACATAGTTACTGAGGTTGGTTTACTTTACTATTATCAAGTTCAAAATAACTGTTGAATTTTTATACATGTAAAATAAAATAAATAAATCTCCGAGATCATGAGTCCTTTAAGCCTGCTGCTCAAGTGGTAGAACACGTCCTGATCACAGAGAATATTGAAGAGGATGTTGAATGCCAGGGTCTATTACTCGAAGAATAGTACTACTACACATATAACAATTTGGAAAATATTGTCAGAACGACAGTTACATCATTTCGTCGACGCCTCCAGTCATCGACAACGACGGTGGACATTTTGAACATTTATTGTGATTTGATTTATGTCTGCAACATTTTTAATCATCTTTATGTGTTTTCTTGTTGTCTTCTGCAGTCTATAAATATCCTCATGTTTGGATTGCCCAACTTGTTGTAACATAATAATTTGACGTATGATTTTTTTGTTACTTTAATCTAGGTATTCTATTCTACATGTATCTTTTATCTTCCTCGATTTGTGTATATTTTCATCTTCTGGTGTATCTGTCAGTTTCTAATCTTCATTCATTTATTGTATTCAGTCATAGGCACAAGTTCACAACGGAAACAAACCATAAACAGCGGACACGCGCTATTCTTTTCCGATATTCAGTTGTTATTTTATTCGACCATGGGCAGGTAATGAAATTTGTAACAAAACTTCGAAGAATTTTAATTCCATATCTGTATAATGTGTTAAAAAATGCTCCCTGCATGGTGATTCGACAAATATAAGAGATACGATGTCAGTTAAACTAATCAAAACTTATCCATTTAAGAGATACGAGACCCCATGCCACCTTAGATATTTTTCTTATTAACTGAATCTTATACCTTTCTGGATAATTTTTACCAACAAAAATAAATTCTCTTCCCTGTCCAAATTCTTTTTGACTCAGCTGTACCCGTCATATCTTTTGGTTAGGTTTATATCAGCGGTACGGATATCCTGTATAGTTTATCAATACTTCACACTGTACCTCTGCTACACCTCTATACATAAACGAGAGCTGTGCTCTGTTGTACCCTGTGAAATTAGCGACGGCATGAGCTATAAAAACCTCGCGAATATCTTGCACAACATTCTCCTGCAGATAACATCACTGGTATGCGTTTCTTCTGAGCCAGGTTCGAACCGAGAACTGGTTTATAGATATTTGGGCCTCTCCCAAAATGAGGAGGGAGAATTGCAGCAGAAACTTTTAACCAAAAATTGAGGAGAATTAATCCCCCGAAGAGACGCCGAGCTTCCACTAGGGCTCCGCCAATAGTGTTTTATGATACATCTAATCCGTATAGCCATACTTTAAACGCGAAGTGCTAACGCTAACATTATTCTCATTATTTAAAATTTCAGACAAAAGCCGACAACTCTTAACAAGACCTCTCATTTGATACCAAACTCGACAAATTTATGACTATTTTATGCAAAAAAGCCTGTCAAGTTGTCAAACTTTTGACTTTTCATTTGACGGGCCGTCAGAAAACATTTTATTTGATACAATACGCAAATAAAAACAATAGCCGATCTAGCAATTCTGCATGGCAGCCCTTGACAAAGCATTTCATTTAATACCAATCACGACATATTTCTGACACCTTGTTTCTACTGTCTTTTTTGTCCTTGATGTTCTGTCTACCTTTCTCATCCTTGTCGTCGCTTATAATAATCTATTTACAAAATAATATATAAATTAACAATAAAAGTGGCTTAAACTCATTATATATACCTCGTTTATTTCATATTCATTTCTTCAATTTTACATATTATTACTTATACATATTTAGCATTTAAAAGGACGACAACCAATACGACGTTCATAATTTGTCATTAACATGTGACAGATAACAACTTTTTTTTCTTTCTCGTTCTTGATGTTGTTACTTTTCTCATCCTTTTCGTCGTTTTTAATAACTCCAGATATTTTATAAAATCTATTTACAATATAAAATAGTTATTTAACTATCAAGTGTGTTAATGAGGGCGATTAATGATCGAGACATTTTAACGCGTGAGCGTAGCGAACGCGTTAATTGTTGAGATCATTAATCGCCAATTAACACACGTGTTAGTTACAATATTTTTTCGTTGACCGTATCTTACTTGAATGGAAAATCTAATTTTATTCCATGACAAATTTTTTTAGGTTAGTAATGGTTGACCGAACGTCAAATTTTACGTCGGAAAATCAATAAGTTTTGTCATCAATTGTTTTCAGTGGGTGCGTTCAGTGTACTTAATGCTAGACAACGCAAGCGGTTTTTTATGTTATTGAGGAATTTTATTCTTTCAAATTCATTTTAAAGGTATGCTACGTGAATATACCTAGCTAGTAAGTGTCAAAAGCATGACTTTTAATTCTGTCTACCTTTTTGCTACAACTTAGCGTTAGCAAAATACATGCTGTGTTCCATGTGGTGAACGCTCCCAAAAAATCGTTTATTAATAAAAATCATGCATTAATAGGGGTCATTAATGAATGATTTACTATACATTAAGATAGCCTATTAATAAACGGTCGACGGAAAAATAAATTAACAATAAACATGGCTACGCTACGCTCACGCGTTAATTGTTGAGATCATTAATCGCCAATTAACACACGTGTTAGTTACAATATTTTTTCGTTGACCGTATCTTACTTGAATGGAAAATCTAATTTTATTCCATGACAAATTTTTTTAGGTTAGTAATGGTTGACCGAACGTCAAATTTTATGTCGGAAAATCAATAAGTTTTGTCATCAATTGTTTTCAGTGGGTGCGTTCAGTGTACTTAATGCTAGACAACGCAAGCGGTTTTTTATGTTATTGAGGAATTTTATTCTTTCAAATTCATTTTAAAGGTATGCTACGTGAATATACCTAGCTAGTAAGTGTCAAAAGCATGACTTTTAATTCTGTCTACCTTTTTGCTACAACTTAGCGTTAGCAAAATACATGCTGTGTTCCATGTGGTGAACGCTCCCAAAAAATCGTTTATTAATAAAAATCATGCATTAATAGGGGTCATTAATGAATGATTTACTATACATTAAGATAGCCTATTAATAAACGGTCGACGGAAAAATAAATTAACAATAAACATGGCTTAAATTCATTACAAATACTAACCTCGTTCAATTCATATTCATTTGTTCAATTTTACATAATCATACATATTTAGCATGTAAAAGGACCACCACCGATATATTAATAAAATCAGACATTTTGAACAATCTGTTTACAAAATAAAATATACAAATTAACAATAAATATGGCCTAAATTCATTATATATATATATATATATATATATATATATATATAATTTCAGATTGTCTCTTGGTGCAAAAATGAGGAAGCTCCTCACCTTTTTTTTAAAAGATACTTTAAATTAATTATTAATAAGTATAAAACTTTGATATATTACATATATTCAGACTTAACGATGTAACATGCAAGGTTTTAGGAAAATATGTACCTATTTGAATTTGGAATCAAATACAAGTATCTAGTCGATTTTTCTTCTTATAAATACAACTGTGTAATACTTATCTATTTTACTATTTCCTCTATTAAATTAGTGGTTGCTGGTTGTTTATGACAGACCAGTTGATATATTTGCTTTGACATTTATATTAAAAGTCATTTGTAATAATAGTTTTCTCATATAATTACAGACTCCTAGTTGTTCCACATCAGTAAATATTAATTTTTATAACAACTGGAATATGTTATTATTTTACAAACCAGAAGCTTATTGTACTTCATAATGGCCAGTTTTTTGATTGATGTAATTAGCTTTATAAACATCGTTACTTGTTGTAATTAATTGGTTCGGGTTTTCCTGTAAAAATAGTCATATATTTATTAAAAACGTCAATAGTTTTACTTTCTAATAACGAAATACATATACGTATACTTGATTAGACAAATTGATTGATTTTTATACAGAGCGATTACCTAAAATTTACTTATTATTATATAGTAATCACATATTATTGTGCATCCTAAGATAACCCGGTTAGTACAGGTTACTTGAAAATGGTATAGAGAAAACGGTTATCTGCATGGTTAGTACCTCCAACTTAATCTTTCGTTTGACAATTTTGATATTTGTACAAAATATGTAAATTCAAACTGATAAAATATAAACCTCTAAAACTGTGCGATTTAAAGCTACAACTTTGGTGCTATGAGCAAAATTGCTATATTAACGGTTTATTTTAGTGATGCTCTTGATTTTCCGGGAAAGTATACAAGTCACTAGATACTGGGTACTAACGACAAACTCATTTTGGTTCATATTTTTGTTCTATAACTTAAAAATTTGATGTAACCAGCACATTACCTTCCGTCAGTTCTATGTAGGTATTTTGTCCAAATTTCATACAGAAAGTTTCTTGCAAAAATATTCTATATATCCAGTAAAATTATAACGCAAATATAACTATGTCAATTGCACTTGACATATTTGTCAATCAGAATTTTCTTAAAGTAGTACCTAGCTGTTTTCATGGTTATAGTATAGCTTACTGCTTTATAAAATTTAATTTAAGTTTTACCTTCCAATACCTTTAGGTAAGGAAGGTATTGTCTTTGGTCTAAAAAATCGATGGTAAGTTTTTAATGAATAAACACATTTTGAGGTCCTTAGAATACGAATTTACTATTTTTACGATGATGCCTGTATGTGTGTGCGTGTATATGTATGATGATCGATTCGGCCGCGATAATTCCAATACTACAATTCTAAAAATTACAATTCTTACATCCAAATATGGTTACAATTAATTAACTAGAAGTATCTTAATTTGAAGCTCTTGTTTTTCTAAAAAAAAGAACTCTGTTAAATATCATTTTTTGACATTTATTATTATTTTCTTTATATTCAATGTATTTAGAGAAAAAATGTACAAAGAAATTATTATTCATAAATCAGCCAGCTATGCTATAACCATGGAAACTACTATTATATTCAGATATTTTTAATTGACAGATGTCAGTGTCAAGTGCAATTTACATAGTTTGTTCCTGAAATAATTGTACTGGAAATGGATTTTCTGAGTGGAATTGTGCTGGCCACAACTTTGTATCAATTGAATATGAATCATAAAATGCAATCAAATCGTATAGAGAATAAAATATTCTTTAATATTTATAATAACAACATAAAGCTTTTTTTCAAGAAAAACTTCATGTGAGGGTATTATAGGTTGACTAATTATAACCAAAATATAATCACGTCTGCAAATGGATGTAAGGAAGAGGAATACGAAAAAATTCGTAATTTTTTTGAATTGTAGTACCTATACACACATACAGTAAAATTTTTGAAAGATGTCCAATCAAGGGCACCTGTATCACAAACGAATTAACAAATAGGCATACATTTATCTCTTTCTTTTGAAAGGCTGTAAGAGTGTGTGATAAGGTTGGATATAACACGCTTGTCTTTCAAAAATTCATATTGTTTCGACTAAGTTAGGACATTCCATTTATAAACGATGCTCGTTGTTGATAATACTTTCGCTGTAACGTAAGTTTATTTATTAGTTCAGATACATTACCTGGATTCATAGCCATACGTATAACGTTATATTCTGTCAGAGGCACTGACACTGACATTGTGTCAGTACCTTATTTTTAACATATTTGGTTTTACATTTGCTTATAAACTTACTAGTTGACTTATTTTTGAATTTTGAATGCTTTTCCTGTAATATATATTTTTATAATAATAAAATAACAGTAGTATCCTACGTACCCTCATAAAAACAAAGCAAACGACACTACTGAATTTGTCATGATGGGCGGAGCAAAAATCTGAATTCATACAATTCGTAGACAACCTTGATCGGACATCTTTCAAAATTTTTACTGTACATAGACAATACCTTACCTACTAAAGGTGACGGAAAGTAATAATTCCAAAAATTGTCCTACTCGTATTATGCTAAAGTCGAAACAGGTCCAGTTTTCGAGATATCTAAACCATACCTGCTTGTAGATAATGTCGAAAACGGACACATTAGTACTGTGAATCAATCAATCATTGGTTGTAAATAAAATGTCACCTCTTTTTTCATTAGTATTTCTTGTAGTAATTAAATTATTTAAATTAAATCTTTTTCGTTGTCAAGTTTTTCCTGGTATATGAGCCGTAGTATGTTGAACCACGCCGGTCCGAATTGCGTCTCTTTGCTGTGCAAACTGCGTCTCAAGGCCGACCACTCTGCCACCACGGTGAGAGTCATGGCTGGCTTCCCGGAGTTCTGGAGCCCGAGCCCCTGTGCCCTCTGCTCGCTCAATGTAAGAAATGAAACGCGCTTCAAAGCACGACTCATGCTCAACTTTTTATCTCCAAACACAAAGATTTCAAATGATGCTCAGATGATATTGGGTATTGAGATGGGTGGAGTTTCTATGTTAATCTCTTCAGAAACTTTATACATTATACACTCGTGCCCAAAAAACCGGACATTTAAAATAAAAGTTTTTAACGACTTGAAACAAACGAAATATGGGTTTATTTTTTATTTTTTGTTAAAATATGAATAACTGATATGTTAAGTAAAATTAGAAAAAAAAATTAGCAAATACTTTATTTATTAAGGAAAGTTACTTAAAAAGAATAATTAAGAAAAATACCTAAATTATTTTTCTTTATTAAATTAAATTAATTAATTAAAGGTACGATTTATTTTGAGTAAGTAATAGTGTGCATTGCCTCTCCGAACTGTAAAGACTTCTACCAAATGGTTTGGTAAACTTTCAGTACAGTTGGTAACTCTTATATTGAATAGTTTTTGGTACGGATTATCGATGCTGAACGCTTTGCCTTAACGTAATCCCATATTTTCCCCAGGAATTTAAGTTTGGGCTGCGTTCTAACCATTGTAATAATCGAATATTGACTTATTTTAAATGCTGCTTTGTTATGTATGCAAAGTTAGGACGCATGTTGTCAACTTTTAAGATGAAATTCTCGAGAACAAATGGAGCGAAAGATACGACGGAGTTAGCTGTGCATTTTCTAATATACAGAACTTCCGCCAAAGTACCATATTTAACCAAAACTAGCTTAATATTTCAATACATCGAAATACCAGTCTATGTCATTTTACTACCACTGTCAAATGGTGTTTTTCAGAGTATGTAATATCCTGAAACGGTTCTCCTGACATTCACCACCTGCTTTCTTGTTCATTTAATGAACACGGACAGAAATTCATATATGAACAATAAGGAGCTTCAGTGCTCCATTGCTTAGTCTCTATGTTCTCGCGCAAAACGTAGTCGCTATACTCGACGTGCTACGAGCAAAGCCGAGCAAGCAACGTACATCCTAGGACTTAAGCAATATTTGCGTAACCTTCAGCGAATGGATCCTACAGAAATTTCAATTTCCCGAATGTATGCCACTTGGCAAAAGACAATAGTTGGTAGTACGACCCATTCTTGTAGTACAAATATTGCTATAAATCGATGTTTAACCGAGTTTGTAATGCATACTGTTCCTGATATTTGTCATCTGATGTATACTCCTATTTGATAATAACGCCCGGTTACATTTGGGGCAGTACTTCTGGGAATAATCAAGGCTACAATGATGTTTTGAATAATGTGATCATCTTCACCTAAAGTTTCTGTTCAGGTTGTATTTTCCGATTGAATTATAACAAATTTATTCACATTCAGTATTATAAGTACTAAAACTGTAATATACTACACACCAAGAGTCATTTTGAAGAATTTATTTTATGATTGAATTTTTAAAAACAGACAATTCTGCACAAATTTAGTTTTCTTTCTTTTTCTTAACAAATAAAGTAATTGCTACATTTGTCTTATTTTCTAATCTTACTCTACAAACCAGTTGTTCATATTTTAACATAAAAATACCAAATAACCCCATATTTCATTTGTTATAAGTAATTAAAAAAACCTTTTTTGGTTTTTTTGGCCAGGAGTGTACATTGACGGAATTGAAAATAACGTATAACGCATTTGATTTTCCTAACAATGTATATATTTACAATAAGATTAAAATGTATATGCTATCTAGTAGTGGTCCTATTAGCAATACAATTTTATATAGAGTCTCTGCAAATGGGCTAGGAATGTAGAATCACCAATTTCCGTAAATTACCAGGCTTTGTTTTCTCATCGCACAAATCTCTTGAAAGCAATTTAGCCGGCGGAGCGGTAACGGTAAGCGAACCGGTAACTTACCCTCCGTGGACGGGGAGGGGCTGGGCGACGGGGTAGGCCCAGCGGTAATAGTAACGTGTTCTAGGGACGATAAAGATTCATTACCGGAACCTTTCTTACCGGTACGGTACGGTACGCAAAGGCAAGCACACACAAAGAACACGAGAAATGTCTTTTCGAACGAATAATACTTTTTTTTTCACTTCACCTTATATAAAAGTATTGTAAGTAAAAATGAACAACAATATTTATATAAATAAATTTCCTTCAAAACTATAAATTTCCATCTTGTTTACATATATATTCCACAACAGAATGTTTAACACATTCATATTAATAGAACGCTAAAAAATATAATTTTGGACAAAGCAACAAATCATATCTTTCTGTATGTTTTCTACTCTTTATATGTGTTCGTGCTAAATAGATATATTAGCATGACCTCGTATTGTGAAACATTTCATTTTTCGTATGATTCAGGGCTGTACAAAAATATTACTTTCTTACTTAGTAAGATGCTAAGCGAGTTATGTAACTCCTTGACAAGTAGGTTACCAAATTGACATTGGTGTAGATACTACAAGGGATAAATAGTATAATCATGCTTTGAAAAAGTGTAACAAAACCATCACTTTGTACAAAATTATAGTTTCATTGAACAGTGGTGTTTTTTTTGTATCCTACTTACCGAATTGTAAATCCTTAAGAAGATAAGTTTATAAATATGGTGTAATATATCGTTAGTACTTTTTTCAAATTCTACTGTTTAATAGCATTAATAGATTAATGATTTTTAGGTCATGTTTATATCCTTATAGGGGATCAAATATTGATACAATTTTTTGCATTTTTTATTAGTTAACACCCACTAACAATAGCTAATATAGTATTTCCATTATTTGATTTCCCATAAATGCAGCTACAAATTAAAAAAAAATTACAAGAAACAAGAAATTTGATGTGGCCAACACAATACCTCCCGTTTAATTTAATTTGTATTCTTATAAATACTTAAAATTATATTTAATTTAAATACCGGGTTCGATCCCGACTAACGCCAAATATTACGAATTTTAAATAGCACAAAAAATCCCGTGGTGCACTCTCCACGCCAGAAACGAATGCCCGTGAGGTGACGCCTGGTAAACGCCGGTACGGTGGGTACAAATACGCCATAATCATTACCGAAATCTATGTACATGTGACGATATATTTATTTTATTTATTTATATTTACTACCCATTTCTGGGTGTGTTAATTTGTCTAGGTTGTTACAGCTAAAACTGGATATGCAATGCACTCTATGCAATTAAGCGATGTGTGTTTATTAATATAAAGCTGTAATTCAAAGTTAATTTTAAATCTAAATAAAATATTTTATATTACATTTATAAAACAAAAATTAAAACAATCATGTATGCATTTATTTGTTTATTTTATTGAATAGGTAACATTATTAATAAATTTATTTATATGTGTTATTTATTTTTTGTTTGCTTTAATAATTGTATATTGTGAAGCAATAAAATTTTACATATTCATATAAATAAATATGTATATAAATGAATAAAATATTTTGTGAGAAATGCTTATTTAATATTTAACATTATGCTAGTACATATAATATACTTATTAGTGTCCAAAATTTTGCTGTATTCATATGAAACAATATAGGATGTAACCTAAATATACTACATTAAGTTGTCGTTTTTCAGAGCAAATGGATGTGTGTATGCTCTTTGAATTTTTTGGTATGAATTTTAATAAATTAAGTGTTTTCTACGAATGTACTTTGTGTAAATGAATTATAACAATTTGTACGATCTTACTACCCGGAAGAAGGTGCAAGGGTGCACCGAAACGTTGGTAGTAAGAATAAATGCTGTTTGACTGAACTTTCGAGTAATTGCTAACACCTAATTTTATTTTATAATGTTTGTTTTCACATTTTTTACGTATTTTACGACAAATTGTGACTGCCAGAATTTTTTACGATTTTTATTAAATTAGTTTTTGTTGAATGAGTGCCCGCAGCGCCGCCAGCCAGATTTTAAAGTAAGTTTCACCCCTCTTTAAAGTATGCGAGATTTTTCTTAATTTAGCAAATCTCCGAGTTCTTCCGAGTGGAGCTTGGCATCTGAGCTCCTTGGGTAGAACGTCCGAGGCGTAAAATTGTACCGGCGATGTTCTTAGTTGAGTTTGGTGATTGAAATTCACCAGTCACCGAGATAAACCGTCGTCCGTATCTCCGATACCGTATATAGACGAGTCCGTTTGTTCTTTATCGTTTATTAGATATTTTCATGTGTTATTTCAAGTGTTTATTTACCGTCGCAGAGCCGTCACAGTTTTCACAAAAGGTTTTCAATCTTTAAATATTGGAAGAAGCTTTCAGAACTCATAATTATGAAATAAAAACAATATTTGAGAATAGTTCTGTTTATTTTATTTAACGACGACGTTTCGACAGCGTAGTGCTGTCTTCATCAGGTACAAAGTAAATAACAAATAACAAAGTACATGTAGTCAAGACAACAAGTTTACAGAATAGGGTAACATAGATCAAAAGTACATAAAAAACATACAAAGTTAAAAGACAGAAAATTATGAACGAATAACAGGTAACCACGACTTATTAAGCTCAAAATCTGTATTTAAATTAAAGGTTATTAGAGGATTTATTGATTTCGATGGCTTCTCTAATTAATCTTCTCATCCAGTTATTTTCTCTTGCTAAAATCTTCGTGTTTTTGAAATCAATTCCATGTAATTCTTGAATGGCATGTTCAGCAACAGCAGATTTTTCTGGTTGATTTAATCTTATATGTCGTTCGTGTTCTTAATCTTGTTGCTACAGTTCTGCCCGTTTGACCAATGTATATTTTACCACACTAGCAAGGAATCTTATCTTTATTTATTTATATTACATTTACATAATTTGGGAATAATAAACTAGTTGGTTAAGATAATTACGTGCAATCCATCCTCCCTTTCAGCAACAGCCGCTGAAGGCGCTCGAGCAAACCGATCCCTGCCGACAGAAAGAACCTGCCCATGAAGGCGCCGCTAAGTCTAACCAATAGGAGCATATATATATATATATATATATATATATATATATATATATATATATATATATATATATATATATATTTAGAGTTTTAAAATAATTCATATTTCCCGAAAACATTTCAAACGTTTTAGGATTTTTAGTTTTTTATATTTTTCGCAAGTTGTTGCAGTAAATCGATTGACATTGTGGAACGACCATAATAAAATTTGTATGTGTACTTTTATTGTGGCATTTAACAACAATGTCGTCATTTGAGGCATATACATTCAGGATTTGGATATAGTGTCTATTTCGTTGTTTACTATTGGCTGTTCGTCTTCTAATCA
Source organism: Harpalus rufipes (assembly GCA_951394225.1). NCBI lineage: Eukaryota > Metazoa > Arthropoda > Insecta > Coleoptera > Carabidae > Harpalus > Harpalus rufipes. The sequence continues at coordinate 1,113,933 of OX596280.1, forward strand.
ATCATTCCACGTTGGCCACCCCTGATGGAACCATTTGCATTTCGTCAGATGATGTCCGCCCCCTATTCCCCCTTCGCCCCCTTTCCCCTGGCTAATACACCATTCCAAAGCCAACTGGACCGCCGCCAATTTATACATAAGCCAAATCTTACATTTTCACATCGTCTCGTGAGTTCCGCGGAACGCGAAAGGCTTGCCCCTTGCATTCATTTTATTTTTTATTACCGCGGCGAGAAGCCTATCTTTATTTTGTGTAAATGTAACCATGATTCGCGGACAGGAGCGGGTCCTGGGGATTTCACAGGAATTTTAAAAGAAGATAAAATTGTTTCTTATCAATATCACTTCATAAATCAATGTTTTATTTTTCTCTATGTTTATACCCACATTATGTAGGATTTGTATCATCGCCTCCCGGTCACTGTCCATACCCCATGGTGTATTCGTGATGAAAAACGTATACGTCGCAATTATGTATGTCATGATGATAGGTTTCTCCTATATTTAACCTAGGACAAGCCATAGCATATGGTCGTGCATGCTGGGCTATATATCATGCAACATACACACATAGAATAAACGAGGATGTGTATGTGTAAGTGGATGATCTTTGCACTGTATAACCCGGTCACACATGGTAAAAATAACCAAGGGGAAATCAAAATAGAAGAATGAAAAAATATATAAGAGGTATAATAATCTGGTGCTTTCTCTTTCTCCGCGATAGTTATGAGAGCCCGTGAGGTAGCTAAGCAGTGGCGGTTCTTCGCAGAAATTAAAGAATATTAAGAGTATATTTTTAAATTAAACTTGGAAAGTTGGAATTTATCTATTTGTTTTCATGTCGATCTAAGCATTCACTGTTTCCTGAAAAAGAAACTTCTTTTTACAACTTAATTTTATTTATTTCTAACGTCGTTAACAAATCTCAAGTTGTAACTTGCAAAGAGCCTCCAGTATTTATAAGCACAAACAAACATATCTTTCGTAAACAAACTAATAAATGTAAATTTAAAATTATGACAACAGCGAAATACTTCAAATCAAAGAGCAAAGAAATGTTTCAAATAAGTTAACTCTCCGTGTGCTCGTAAATTATGACAATAAATATATTAGGATTAGAAATTAGAATATATTTAGAAGTACTGCCAAACGGAAAACACCCACAAGATATTAGTTAAACTCTTTTAATTTGTAAATTTCATAATTTCCTGAATGATTTGTAGTGATAAACCGACATCATGTTGTACAACAAGGTTAGTTACGATTTTATTGTTTTCTCGATGAAAGTCATCCATCCAAATTGATACTTCGTGATATATATAATATAAACTTTTTTTATAAAGTTATTTTGTAGCATTCGAAACCGCTAACGAATCAATTACTAAATTCTGAAGAAAAATTTCATAGCTCAGTTGGTATCGACCTTCCCAGAAAATTCCTGAGTTCCCGGCGAAGTCCATGACTTTTTCACAAAAATATTTCTTCAAAATTTCTAATTTTCAACACAAATGACCCTTGTGGTGATCTTTCCATAACAGCTTTAAGAGTTTTTGAGTTGACGCTTAGTAAATGTCTTGAACGATACAGATAGTCAAATCTGTCTAGGCGAGAATCGCGAGGGACAAAAATAACATTCCGGTATGAGCAGGTTATTAACAATAATAACGTTATAATACAATACGTAATACAATGTAATATTTATACAAGATGGTTCATAAATAAATAAATATATCATCACGGCATAGTATCCGTTGCTGGGTGTGCCAATCGGCTTTGTACACATATATCGGTAATAATGAAATATTTGCACCGTGCGGGCAATTACCAGACGTCACCTCACGGGCACTCAATGCTGGAGTGGAGACTGCACCACAGGTGGTTTGTTTTTAAATAACCTGATTATTTTAAATATTATGGAAACTATATGTACATGTATAATTTCGGCCATTGCTTCTTATTCCTTACCATCTTCCTAACATCTTGAATAGTCGTATTTTTCTTATTTACGTATTACTTTATCCCAGTTTTCTTTACGTCTTCTTCGGTCTCTTTTTTCTACCACGTTCGTCATTCATATTTGTCTCACCGGTCTATCTTCGTTCATTCTGATCATGTGGCCCCACCAAGTTAGCTGTCTCTCCTCGATGAAGTCCAATATAGTCTTACATTGTAGTTGTTCTCTAATCATTTCATTTCTGATTCTATCTCGTAGTGTTACTCCCAGTACTGTTCTTAAATATTTCATTTCAAGTGCTTGAATTTTAATTTTCATTGCCCTAGATAATACCCATGATTCGCAGCCATATGTTAAAATGAATTATATACTGTTATCTTTGTTTTGATGTTAATCGTCTTTCCTATGAAGCTGTTCTTTATTGCATGGAAGACTTTCGCTGTTTTCTGAATTCTGTCATTTATGTCAGCTTCTTGTAATCCATTATTTTCAATTTGGACTCCCATATATTGGAACTTGTTTACTCGCTCTATTTTTTGTGAATTCATTTTAAATTAAAATGTTAGAAATTCCAGTAGTTGCGCTCATATTCTGATGGTGGCGATGAGATAGAAAAATATTGTTACAGCCAGAAAAATTGACTGTCTAGTCCAGCAATAAAACTATTAATATGGTGATTATGACATCTCAATACTAATGTTGCAGAGCCGAATTATTTTTGGCGTTGTATCTAATAAAAGTTTTCTTATTACATAATCAAAACAAGTGCTCATCGTAAAGTCACAACATTGTATACACCATGTGAACGTGTTATAAGTAAAGCTAACCACAAACGCACTCGTACGCGGAGACATTTATTAATGACACGAATTTTGGAATTACATTTGGCGCGGTGCATCTAGACGTGGGTAGTAAATTATATTTCGCGAAAAGATTTCAGAAATTGTGATTAATACTATGTATTTTATTACACAACCAACATAAATTGCAGAAACGTGGAACAAGTGGACTGTATCACATGATTTCATATCAAAAGTTGTAGAACCGTATTCGGAGAAAGTTATTTTCAACATATTTGGTCATTGCAAAATAAGAAAGGCGAGAGATATGGAAAGATTATAGGAGGGAAGACTACCGAAGAACATTTAAATGAGAAACAAGAAAGGAAAATGGAAACAGGTAAAAAATGGCCAAATAAGTCTAAAGGAAGTTTTAGGTGGTAGGCATTAAAAAAGAAACTATTACAACGTATACGTAAAATTAAGTAGTCTGAAAAAAATGTATTTCTGCATATTTCACATTTCATTAACAACGTATTGTGACGCTGACCCTGTTGGTGGCGGTGAAGCCATCATGGTGAAGTCTTCTCTGTCGGCAGAGATCGGTTAGCTCGGGCGCCTTCGGCGTCGGTTGCTAAAAGAAAGGATGGATTGCTGGATAGCTTTCTGCGAAGGTAGGTCAGGGTTTGTCTCAGAAAAGCACGTAGTTATCTTAACCAACTAGTTTATTATTCCCAAATTATGTAAATGTAATATAAATAAAGATTGAAAACCTTTTGTGAAAACTGTGACAGTACTGCGTTTAATCTACTAGCAAAATGTGATCACGAAATACGGCAATAGGCACAGGATTTGACGGTGGTAAGTAAACACTTGAAATAATACGTGAAAATATCTAATAAACGATAAAGAATAAATGGACTCCTCAACGTAAGGTATCGGAGATACGTACGGCGGTTTATCTGGGTGAGTGGTGAATTAAATCACCAAACTCGACTTAGAACATCGGCGGTCTAGCCATGGAGCTCAGACATCAAGATACATTCCGAAAAACTCTATGCCTCGGACGTTCTAGCCAAGGAACTCAGATGCTAAGCTCCACTCGGAAGAACTGACTTTACTGGACAATGTGCGGCTTTTTTATAGCCGAGATTTGGTAAATCCAGAAAAATCTCGCATATTTTAAAGAGGGGTGATACTTTAAACTTTAGAGTTTTATAACAATAATAATTGAGCATGCCATTTGCAAGTGTTGTTCAATTCTCGGCGCTGAACAATAATTAAAAAAAAAAACAATGACAAATCTAGCGGTCAAATAAATATGAACACAAATGTGTAAGAAACCCTATCTACAATAAATAAACAGTACAACAACAATATACACAGTGTACAATCTTGATATCATGGTTTTACAACACATAGGTCAAAACATACATTTATTTGTAAATCTCTGAATAGGTTATGATTTCATCATGTGAAGATTTATTTCTACATGGGTTGTGGCTGGCTACAAAACTATACGGAAATTTGTATTAATTCACAAGACTATTGCAACAAACTGGGACGAGGTATCGTCGCAGTATACTGTGACAATGAGAGCAATAACAAATAAATAACTTTTATACACTCTTCTAAATTATAGTCTCAGGATCAATATTTCAAGTTTGTTATCTTTGCTAGTCAAAATTCTGTTTAGCGGACTAGACAGTTATTTGTTGACAATAAAGTCTAGAAGTTATTGGAAGCCTACGTGCAGGGCTGATATTTTGGATGCCATATGATACCCTCTTCAACCCTTCAGAGATAATCCTCTCACGAAAGTAACGTTTTGTTTGAAATAGTCGGTCTTAGATACTCGTGTCGACGAGACATGTAGTCTGGGTTTTAGATTTCAGGCGCGGGCTAAACGCCTGCCTGCTGAGTTATAATGTAACTATTTAGTTCATTTGATTTAGTTATGTTTAGTTTAGTAATCAATAATAATAAGTTTAATAGTTAATAATTGATTAGTGTTAGTGTAAATATGTGTAAATATAGAAGTTAATTAGTAATATTAATAATGTCTGTGTCTATAATGTAAATGTTAAGCGGCCATCAAAGATGCGTGTCGTTGGTCAAAGAAGTGCAAGACCATCAGTATAAGCCTCTGTAACACCCCCCTCGTGTTACACGAGGTATCGTCACAGTATACTGCGACTGTGGAGTTTATTCAGCAACTGTATTTTATTTGTAGTATGTAAATCCCGTATTGTCTGGGAATATGACTTTATTAGCACCGGTCTGACTGCATTTTAATGCAGCTAACCGCATTTATATAATATAATCTGCTTGGCGGCAACCTAAACAGTAAAAATCCCTAGACAAATGCACAATTCGTCGCCTCGGAGCCTAGCGCCTAGCTGGTACATTCACTCAATCTAACTAATTGCACAACTGCATACGATAAACGTAAATATAATCTTCCCTTATTTACATTTTAATTCTCGCGCGGGAAAAATCCGCAGATTTATGTAACTCAATTACGCAGCGTCGCGGTGCACAGATGCTTTCGACCCAGGAAGATTCATCCTAGGAAAAACGTCCCAGGGAGATTCACCACAAAATTTATTCGCCAAGATGATTCCAAGAAGAACAGTATTATCCAGAATAGAAAATTTACCAAACCAAGTATTTAGCTTGTCTTGAGCTTCATGGTAACAAAGTTTGACTTTCACCATAATAAGCCAATTCTGAATATTCATCTGTAAAACTCTAAATTCGTAATTCTGTAGGCTACGATAAATATGTAACTACACAATAAACAAATTTACGGATTTGGTAATTCTCAATACACAGCTATGACTACGTTTATCTCGCAGTGACAAAACCCGCTTAAAAATCTAATGACTTAAAACTAACTCTTAACTCCAGCTCGTTTATATCACATGTTTTAAAGTGACTACATGATAATTATCGGGAACCACTGCTGTTAAACAAGGACAATACTATAATAATAATAATAATAATAATAATAATAATAATAATAACAAAATGCTCATGATCTTGAAGCAAACTTCGAAACAAACAGTTTTTAGAAGTTTTAAGTGTTGTAATATATATTTTTAATATTTATTTACAAGATTTTTAAAAAAAAATTAGGCTAATCCATATCCTTAATCGTTTATCTCGTAAATTTTCAAGTAGGTTAGTTAACGCAACCCATTATTTAAGTTACTTCACTTAGCGCTAATCAAACGCGTTTATCTAGCAGGTTTAACCCGCTTAACTCAAGCGGGTTAGCATTTAAGTGGATAAAGTAGTGAAAGATAAACGTTGCAGACATATTAACGACCACGTGACGTTTTGACATTTGCGGCTAACAAATATTTCTGACGACCTTGAACTTATACCTTGAATAACTCGTATTTTATTGAAAAATTTTGGCGATCCCACTTCTGATATTTATGTATGTTTACCAGATAGACAAGTAATAAATCATAGATTCAGTATTGAAACATTTTTCATATTCTAATGTTAATTATTGAGTAACCATGATTACGTACAAACGTACTTAATTCTTACTTTTTCTACGTAAATCATATTTATTTACTTCAATTTGACATTTTATTTCAATGCAATATTGTCAGTGTAAGCCAAGTTTACAATGTAAGTAACGTTGGTGCAACTGACCATATGTGTTATTTTAATATTTTAAAATTATTCTACACGAAGCATTAATAATAGCTATATAACTTCTTCTTTTACTTCTATTCGTAACAATCAATAAATACTGAAGTCTTACGACTTTTACTTATTAGTATTAGTAAAATATTTGGTATAGTAAATTTATTTTTCAACGAAGAATTTTACATATGAGTAATTAAAAAATTTGTACCATTGAAATATAAATATTAATTAAAAACACATTATTTAAGTATCTACCTACAATTATAGTCATATGATTTAATAATTTAAGTGTATAATCACTTATCCATAAAAGCCTGTCCGCTTATTTGCTTCTGTTTATGGAAACTGGTCCTGCTGTTGCTGGTGTATGTGTAATATTTTATACCTACTTACTAATTTATTAATTAATTATAATGAATTAGTATTTAGTGCGCGGTGTTATGAATGGGGAACGTCAGAGCAAATTAGGAAAGTTGCCGTAGCTTTTTCAGTTTTGTGTATTAAGTACATGGACAGAATATTAACGAACTATGTACTACTGCATATGAATGATATATAGGAAAAGTTTATATCTTAATAAATAACGCCAAGAAACTATAATTAGGGCTGAGCTGTACATGTGTTTTCATAATTATTTTATAACATTTCTCTAGTCTCTTAAGCCTCTAGAAATTCACAAGTTGACCGTAGTTTTAATACCGAAATTTCTATAGATGTGTTAATAGGTTCACTTATTTGTTTAATTCGATATATATTTTTTAAATATTTTTACCTCTCGCTAAAATAGGTATTGGATTTATGCTAAAAATCGCATATCCAGATTATAATGATTAAGCACGTTTTAAAGTCCCTACAATCCTATATAATATTTTTACGATGACGTCTGTGTATGTGTGTGTGTGTAGGGGGATGTTGAAAGGACGATTTCTCAAAAACTATAATACTTAATATCTGTTTAACTACATATTTCTCAATCGGACATTACTGGAGATTCTTAATAAAAATCTTCTTAAAATTATTTTTTGAATTTTTTTAATTTTCTTTATCTGATACATATAAATATTCTATTGTATCTTTTATAGATTTAGAGATAAAACATATAAGGTATATAATAATCTGTTGTAATAAATCTCACAGCCCAAATAATGTAATGGAAATCATTTGAAAAAATAAAATTTAGTGAATTTATAATTTAAAAATCTAAATATAAAGAAGAGATGTAAGTAGAATTTGGGTGTAGAGTGTAGGTATACAAGAAATGGTAAATATAATAGGGCGCGAGCAGTCATGTGACTTTGTAGGTCTTGATAAGCAGATATGGGGGCCCGCGTCAGAATGACAGCCAGTAATTATGTACATAGATGTCAAATATCATAATTTCTCATTCTAGATTTAGTGATTTTTCAATTTCATGTGGTTTATTTTCCTCGCAAGTAAAGTCCACACTCCTGGTGACAAATTAACTACGTTAATTTAGAAAATCTTAAAATTTTTAATGAAAAATTCTGACATTTGACATCTATGTACATTAATTGTCATTCTGAGCCCCCATATCTGCTCGCGCCCTATTCCTATGTAACTAAAAACGGTAGTGGCGAGAGGTATTGTGCTGACCACAACTGATTTTTTTAATTAAGCATACTTTATTGCTAAGGTTATATGTCACCTCGAATTGTTCGATTCGATGTTAGGGCTACAGCAGTCAGTTTTCCCTGCTGGTCACCCATCCATGTACTAATTTCTAACTACGTTGCTTATGTTAGGTATTTTGTCGAGTGAGTTGGTACTAACGCTCGGGTCGTAGCCTTTATTTCATTAAATAAATAATAAATTGTTCTCTATCTCTATGTGGAATCTGCATATAAATATCTAGTGGATGTATGAATTTCGCGGTCCAATTCCAATTGGTTAGACTTTGTAGAAAAGGCAGGTAAATGCAGAGTCTGTAGCAACCTCGTAGTAAGATAAATGATAAGTCCTGCAAGAAACTGAAGCTGCACCTTCTCTAATGCCCTAAATGGACAATTAGGATGAAATATAGAGCCTTGCCCGTATTCCTTACCTAGCTCGCTGTATTCTCTTTAGATATCGCCTCACAAGCAACTACTCGTTCAGTTTGAATTAAGAAATCTACTTACGTCTCCGCAATGGAGTATTAATTAAAAAATATTTAATTACAAGAATCCGGAAGAGATAATTAGTTTAATTCTTGGAGCGTTCATTTCATTCCATTCTTAAATTGTGAAACGAATAACGAAATGAATGAACAGAAAATTATTACAAAATAATTGAATGTCATTTGCAGCTGTTCAACTAAACACGACAAAAATTTAATATTTGTTTTAATAAATTTGACTTCTTGTAGCACAGGGTAATTGTGTTATTGAAACGTTGCAACCATTTCAATAAAACTCTATAAAATTTACCAATGTCATATTAAACTAAATATATAATTACAGCATTTAAGATCAAAACAAAATATAATTCGATTCACGAAATATAACTATTTAAAGTTACTTTATCAGAGACGTGATCATCATTTTGTATGGACGTATCATTGGTAGCCAGTTTGAGTCGATAATTAAATGATGACAAAAAAAAATTGATGTGGCCAGCACAATACCTTCTGTCAATCCAGTGTATTATGTATAGATTCTATACATAAATTTTCTTGCAAAAGATTCTAAATTTCTAGTAAAAATATTTCTCAAACAAACAATGCAAATTGCACTTGACACTGACATCTTCTTCTTTAGCTTTTCCCATTCGTTAGGGGTCGCTATTTTTTATTTTCTTCTTCCACTCATTTCTGTTTTGCGTATCATTCTTAATCAGTTCCTTTTCTCTCAAGTTTTCCGCAATACAGGCCTTCCATCTTATCTTTGGTCTTCCTCTGTTTCTTCAACCTTCTATTACTTAAGTTATTCATTCTTCTTCCAATATATTCTTCATCTCTCCTCATGACATGTTCAACCAATGTTTTCATTCCTTACCGTATCTCTCCTTGTCTTCCCCAACATCTACTTCAACATCCTCATCTCTGTCACATTCATTTACTTTTCATTGATACTGACATCTGTCAATTTGAATTATCTGAATATATTAGCAGTTTCCATGGTAAGCATAGCTAGCTGATTTATTAAATTTAATATATCTAACAATTCTTTAACTCTATATCTATTATAATACCGTTAAATGACAATAAATTATATTTAACTGTTAAAATCTTCAAATGAGGGTACTTCCGTTTGACCAATTATAACCAAAATTTAATCACTTGTTCTTCTGGATGTAAACTTGAGGAATACGAAATATATATATATATATATATATATATATATATATATATATATATATATATATATATATATACGAGGTGTGTTCAAAAACTATCGCGAATTTTGAATTTTCGCGGGTTACGTATATTCGAATTTCGATCTTTTTGTGGCTTTATGTTGGTACTCATGTCTCTCACTTATGTCGACAAGCTCGGCCATTTTGAATGTTCACTTACTTGTTGACAGCTGCTTTGCTTGCACGTGTTTTGGATCGTCTTCGATTTTTACCTATTGTGCTTATTCGTTAAAAACTGACTATGAATTTTTTGACCAAGACAATATCTTGCTTATCTAAAGGCGACGGAACGTAGAAAAAAATAATTCATTTAAAATTTGTCATTGTCATAAAATGTTTTTATCAAAGAAGTTTTTTCATTTCTACGAGTAGAAATGAAAAAACTTCTTTGATAAAAACATTTTATGACAATGACAAATTTTAAATGAATTATTTTTTTCTACGTTCCGTCGCCTTTAGATAAGCAAGATATTGTCTTGGTCAAAAAATTCATAGTCAGTTTTTAACGAATAAGCACAATAGGTAAAAATCGAAGACGATCCAAAACACGTGCAAGCAAAGCAGCTGTCAACAAGTAAGTGAACATTCAAAATGGCCGAGCTTGTCGACATAAGTGAGAGACATGAGTACCAACATAAAGCCACAAAAAGATCGAAATTCGAATATACGTAACCCGCGAAAATTCAAAATTCGCGATAGTTTTTGAACACACCTCGTATATACACATACAGACATCATCGTAAAATTGGTAAAATCATAATATAAGGACCCTAAAACAAGCTTATATATATATATATATATATATACATACAGACATCATCGTAAAATTGGTAAAATCGTATTATAAGGACCCTAAAACAAGCTTATTCACTAAAAACTCATCATTGATTTTTTTGACCAAGGACAATACCTTCCTTACCTAAAGGTGACTTAAAACTTTACCACTGAAATATATTTTTGACTGGAATGCGCATTCCTATTCTTACAGTGCAGGTCTATTGCCGGCTGCTGGAGGAATCGGTAAACATCGGGACAATTCGTGAGCTGTTGAATATTACTTAATCTAGTGCGCTGCTTTTAGTGCCCATGGCGCAGGTATAAATGTAAGTAGTGGGAAGAATATATACTATTCAACTATGTTCGGTTCGACACGAATGTGCTCGAACAGGGCCAGCAATTGTCATTCAATGGGCCTTCAGTATATCGTATGCTGGTATAATAGATTATGCGAATTAGGTTTCTTTTTTAATACACTGTAATAACATTTTTATTTTTCATTGAATAATGAATAGTCTTCTTTAGTGATGCTTTTAAGGTTCCTCAAAACCGTTTAGAATATACATACTTGTCATAATATTATTGATATTGTCGCCAATAGCAACAGATTTATAACCTATTGATTCGTTCTTATCTTGAAGTAATGCATATCTTGTACGATTTATGAAAAACCATCATCGACTTTCGATTCCCTCTATTGTATTTCTTCCTCTATGACTTACGACTAGTTTATTCCATATTGAGATTGAGCGAGGTAAGTTCGCGAATAAATGGAAATATTTTTGCAATAAGCACAACGCCATGCATGCATACAGCGCTGTAATATTTCCTGTCCGTGTACCTAATGCTTGAAATGAAGTTTTTTCAGGCTCCGTGTGGACGCGCACTAAACCGTTTTCTACGTTTATTATTCGGAGGCATGCTACTGCAACTACCTCAACATTATGTTAGAATTTATATTGGAGAGGAAAGCGTTGGGAAATGGGAATTGTATTGAGGTATAGTTAGCTAATTGTTAAAGTCGATATGTCCTGAGAAGGAAATTCAATAACCAAGCAGGCGAATAACACCCTATCAATGCGTAATATCCAATATACAATCTTATATATAAGTGGTTCTATTTTTTCTTAGATTATTTTATTTACAGCAGAAGTTTTTTTAACATCTATAGGTGGACACCCAACTCTTTTTATCTTCCGTCATTTTTAGGTAAGGAAGGTTATTATCTTTGGTCAAAAAATTCGATGGTGAGTTTTAATGTATAAGCACGTTATAGGATCCCTAAAATACGATTTTTCTACTTTTACGATGATGTCTGTATGTGTATGTATGTGTATGTGTGGATGAGCGGATGTGTGTGTGTGTGTGTGTGTGTGTGTGTGTGAGTAACTAAATTGACAATCCTAAAAATTATAATTCCTTCGTATTCTTCTTCATTATATCCATATAAAGAGTTGATTACATTTTGGTTATAATTGGTCAACTGGAAGTACCCTCATTTGCAGTTCTTAACGGTTTTTTCTAGAACAAACGCAATTAAATATCATTTTTTGACATTTCATGTTATAATCTATACGGTTTGATTTCATATTATCCTTCATATTCAAAAGATATAGAGCTAAAATATTATAAATAGAGGCGCTTTTTTTAGGATGAAAATGAACTCATCTTACCTCGTACTGAACTGAAGGGAACTGAACTACTTCTAAAAATGTAAAGTAAGAAGCAGAAAAAAAAACAGAATTATATTTATAACATAATAATCTGCTAAATTTGTTTATAAGTAGCCATATATGTGATTTTTCGACATATTAAATTATTTTACAATTGAGTTTAAATATGGACGTATTTCTTCGAGTATTTCTCAAGACAATGAAATATGATATACCTTTCAACTAATTAATTTTTTTTTCTGTAATTTTAATATCAATTACATGCAAAGAAGACAAAATTGGACAAAATACATAGCAGTCAGTCACATTGACGCGACATTGACATTCGGGATCAGTTCAGAATCTATTTGATCCTGTTTCAAAGGTGGTGTTTCGCGGGGGCAGGGACGAAGAAAAAGGGTAGTACAAGATCATTTATTCCTTTCTAAAAACAATGATTTAGGGTAGATAACCATGAAAACTGCCGATATATTCAAAGAATTCTAATTGACATACGTCAGGAGGATAAGAGACAGGGCTCGAGTGATAGAAGTTTCTATAAAGATACAAAAAAGCAGAGGAGGACCAAAGAGGCGATGGAAGGACTGTATTGCGGAAGACCTCAATGAGGATGACACGCAAAATAGAAATAAGTAGAAGAAGGAAATAAAGAATAGCTAAAGAACAAGTTATAATTTTACTGATAATATAGAATCTTTCCAAGGAACTATCAGTATGGACTTTGTACAAAATACATAGAACTGACGGAAGGTAATGTGCTGTCATTTTACAGATTGTTTTTGTGCAAGAAGTAAAGTGAAGCACTGTTATACTTGTAAAGTTTGTGCCATCATACTTCACAGTAAAGTTTTGTTGTAAATCGTTGAAAACTTCAAAAAGATTTAGATTCAACAGAACGATAGACGAATATATAAAAATCTCCCTATTTCAAGTGTCTCTAAGAGTCTAAGACCTTGACCTAACCGTGAGAAAAGAGTGCAAAAGAAATTGTCAGTAATTTTAAAGGAAACGAAATAATATGGAGTGTAATATTCGTCGCTGCTTTCCGCAATAAAAGTAAATTCGTTGCGTAATTGTCGTGCGATTTGGGCGCCGGGTGAAATAGGTACATTACCGTAAATTAGCCCCGGTTCGATCCCCGGGTAGGTAATTCCGCTATATTTACCCCATCGCATGTCTGTCGTATTTTACCCGCTATGCCCAAACTTTATAATCAGTTCGATCCAAGCGAAATACCGCAGTAGGCAGTACAGAACACGAACTATTTATAAACACAAATAATTATATCATGATAGTTTTATTTTGATGTTTATGGCTGTCAACATGCTTGGATTTCTGTTATTAATCTAATGGATATACTACAAAAAAAAATTATCAACAGAATTTTAATCATGTCTAAAACACATTTAGTCATAAGTGTAATCTTCTTACTATATATTATTTTCTCCTAATTTGACGTCCACGGTCCAACTATTCTCGTAGCAAAGTTCCGGATGCTACGCTCCCGGACTTGCGAACCGGAGCTATGAAGGACGTCGGGCTGGGCGCCTCGAAAGCCCTTGTGACCACTCGTGTCTGTCGGACGCTCAAGAGACGCCGACGTCGACTCCAAAGGGATAATGAATGAAGCGACGCTCAACCGTTTTATTATACAATCAAATTATTATTATCGTCTCCTAGCACGATCAACTACCATTGACGTAGGGGGAAATAATTATTAAGATTTATGGAATTGTTTATTAATGGGGTACTATAACAATTTTTTTTTTTTTGGAAGAACAGGATAAATTTTTAGTGCAAACGCGACATAAAAATTTTATTTAATAAGCTAGATATGAATTTTTAAATTTCTTGGTATTTCTTGACTGTTGGTATGATTTTAAGGTTAAAGATAAATAATTGGAGTTGCAGTCTTGGTGAAAAATGTTTATTAAGATCTCATTAACATTCTGACGTTTCGATTCCAAATGTATCATCATCAGGAATAGTTATGTATAGTTGAGAAACAATTCATTACAATACGAAAATTAAATAAAAAAATCTGTTGTGGCCAGCACAATACCTCTCGCCACTTCCTTTTCTTGGTTACATAAGTATAGGGCGCGAACGGTAATGTTACATTTTTGGGCTTGACAAGCAAATGTGTGGGCCCGTTTCAGAATGATAATTAGTAATTATGTACATAGATGTCAAATGTTACAATTTTTCATTAAAAATTTCAAGATTTTCTAAATTTACGTAGTTAATTTATCACCAGGAGTTTAAAGTTTACTTGTATGCCTTAGATATTTAACATTTAATTCTGCTCCACATGGAATTGGAAAATCACTAAATTTAGAATGAGAAATTATGATATTTGACATCTATATACATAATTACTAGCTATCATTCTGACATGGGCCCCCATATCTGCTTGTCAAGGCCAACAAAATCATATGACTGCTCGCTCCCTATTGTATTTAACATTTTTTGTATACCTACACTCTACACCAAAAATTCTACTTACGCATATATCTATTCCATATATATTTAGATTGTTTAATTTTAAATTCATTTTTGATGAAGAAATTTTGTCCTCTTCTAATTTTTCGAAATGTTTCCAATTCTATTAATACATTAAGAAATAATATAATGTATGTACTTCCCAGAAAAACTCTTCAGTAATGTCTTCGGATTTCTGACACTGACATTTATCTGTCAGTTACAAAAAAATTAAATTTTCAACTATTTTCCATGGCCATTCTTTCGGCTGTAAAATTTATTATAACAGATTATTTTACATATTATATTTCTTTTATCTCTAAATCTATAGAATATATTATAAAATATTTAAATGTATCAGAAAGAGAATTTATTTTTCTTTAATATTATCAAGAAAAAATTTCAAAAAATATTATTTAAAAGATTTTTTTTCAAGAATCTTCTACTTCCGGTTGTCCAATTGTTACCAAAACCTTTTCAGATCTTCCCATGAATGTCCGATTGGGAAATACGTAGTTAAACAAATTTAAAGTCTTATAGTTATCGTCCTTCCAACATCCTACATACATACACACACACATACATCCACACACACACACACATACACACACACAGACATCATCGTAAAAATGTTAAAATCGGATTGTAGGGACCTTAAAACGTGCTTATTCAATAAAATCTGGATATGCGATTTTTAGCATGAATCCAATACCTCTCTTAGCGAGAGGTAAAAAAAGGATGAAAATGTCGACAAAAGGTATCAAGATAATAAAAATCGTGCGTACATCAGTAAAACACTTCAGTAAACTAATACTTAATTAAATATTAGTTATTATTTGTATCTTAAATTAACTAAATAAAATGAAATTAAAGCGGGTGGACCAACTGATCCGGGACAAGGCTCGTTTAAATGAATATACTATTTTTTCTCGATAAAATGATTCCCATTTCTACGCCGCTGCGCTCTCATCCTGCAGGACTATAGCGCCGCTGCTATCAGCAGTTCCAGGAACTACAAGCAGTGACGTGTCACGGGCGCTAATTGTCCTGACCCTCTAACGGGGCGTCCCGACACTACAAACGTGTGAAATTTTTAATGACGCGTTCGCAGTCGAGATGCAGTCATCACAAAGTTCGCAGGCGATTCGAGAGCTTTTAGTTTTAGTGTCATCGCCAAAAATTAATTACAGTTAACACAAACGCAATCCAACGTTAATGGAGAGTAGGATTTTCAAATTGTAATTGTTCAAAATGGGGGAGAATAGTTGTTAATGTTTATATGTGCACAATATCTTCCGTCAATCCTGTGTACTATGTACAAAAACGGTAAAAATGAAGGTAAAGAACTTAAAGGGCAGGGACGTCTTCCCAAACTCACCTTTTATACTCAGATTTGCTCACGGGAAACGTAATGGTAATGTATTTCATTTAACAGAATTAGTCGGTCGGATATTTTGTCTAGAAGAGTAAAACAATTTTCTGAATTAATTCTATTTCCAATTCTTATTAGAAGCAAATGTAATAAAAACCCTTATCCAATATCTATTTTCTATTATTGTATTAGCCCATTTCTATAATGCTATTTCAATACTCCGGAGTTGTAGCTATCCCGCTGTATAAACTAATTAGTCCGGGCGGTCCGTTGGTGACAATATGGCGCTAACAGCCGGATCCGACGCCCGGAGCCGAGTCCGGCAATCCGGAACTGCACCGCACTCCGGAAACGGATGCATTATATAGCTGTGCTGCTCCAAAAGCTAACAGACTGGGATAGGTTAGTTGTTTGTAAGGTTTCGAGGATGTTTTAAAGGTTTATTGATACTACAAATTTCAGGGTGCTTCAGTATGTTCTGTAAATCCAACATTGCATGATACATAGTTGGATTCGATACTTGTAACGTGTTTCTCAATCGGACATTACTGGGAAGAGCTGAAAAGGTTTTGGTAATAATTGGACAACCGGAAGTAGCAAATTCTTAAAAAAAATCTTCTAAATATTAATTTTTGAAATTTTTTGTTCTTGCTTGTATTAAAGAAGAGTAAATACTCTATCTGATACATATAAATGTTCTATTATATCTTTTATAGATTTAGAGATAAAGAAATATAAGTTTTATAATAATCTATTGTAATAAATCTTACAGCCCAAATAATGTCATGGAAACCAATTAAAAAATTGAAATGTTTGTAACTGACAGATAAATGTCAGTGTCATAAATCCAGAGACATTACTGAAGATTTTTTCTGGGAAGTACATACTTTATATTATTTCTTATTGTATTAATAGTTAAATATTTAAAATTATACGTATATTACATACACCCTTCAAAATTACTGTCAATCCCGATAATGAATTAGAAGAGTAGGACAAAATTTCTTCGTGTGACTTTATTGTCCTTGACAAGCAGATTTGGGGGCCCATGTCAGAATGATAGCTAATAATTATGTACATAGACGTCAAATATCATAATTTCTTTTTCTAAATTTAGTGACTTTCCAATTTCATGTAGTTTATTTTCCTCGACAAGTAAATTCCACACTCCTGGTGACAAATTAACTATGTGAATTTAGAAAATCTCCATAGAACTCATTTGGAATCTGCAGTACTTGTGCGTCGCTCTTTTGAAATGTTGATAAAGGAGTGCATCGCGTCAGTAATCCAACGGATCCGATTCTCTTGCGGTATTAGGGGTTTTCATATATTTCTCGACTACTTAGCGGAAGTCAGAGATCAGGTACCGGATGGTTGATCGAACGAGTTTGGCATGTTGACATTGTTTTTTGAAAGCGCCATATTCGAAATGTATTGGTGTATCGGCAAACAAATGTCGTCAATTCTGATTGATTGACTAAAAGACAACATCGCCATTTGTTCTTCTATTCGAGGAGTATTCATTTAAAAATAAGTAAATTACTTTCAGATCAAGTAAATTTTTAGTTGAAATCGAACTACATAGGAAAATGATTATTTTTGTTATAATTGTGATTGAAAAGAATGCACGTTGAATGTATTTGGTTGTTGAACGTACTCATACACATAAAACCTCTTATCGATTTCTATTTTCTATGATCGCATTGCAATCCCACATTCTGGTTTGTGGCTATATTTGTCCGTATGTAAATCCAGTAGCAATACCAATATTTTAAGACATTACAAATCACAAGTGATTACAACGTTACAATGTAATTACAGGCCGAGCCGGGCTCTAATTGCACCAATTTATAACTGCACTGCAGTGCAGAGTTACACATACCTATAGCTCCACGGTTTGATTAAATGAACTACAGAAATGATAATTATACATAATAATTACAGCCATTAACGCACCCGTACAAATGGCAGACGTCAAATGCCACGAAAAATGGATGCCATATCGACCTGGCGAGTTTGCTACTATGGATACGACTCTCGGTATACAGCTAGATAGATAGTGGGAGTACAAACTGCTATTCGTATAGGTCAAGGTGTACAGAATTATTTGATTCTGTAATTTCTTCAAATATTTCATAAACCATTTGACATTTCATTTTGACATGATATTAACACTTTAACCTACAGTTAAAATATGAAGAAAAAGATGTCGAAGTGGGCATAAGTTACAGACATCAACAACTCTACACGACAACAATGAGTACCCGTTTGGTGACACCTGGTAAACGCCCGCACGGTACGAATATAACGTATATCCTAAAAGTTTTGGCAACAAATTTCAACATTTTTTTGTAAAATAAGTTCATTTACTGAAAGGTTTGTAATACTTAAAAATTAACTGTATCATAAGCAACAAAACCATGAACTTTAATTTAAAAAATTTGATCTGGTTTCTTCTTCTTTAGCTTTTCCCATTCGTTAGGGGTCGCTATTTTTATTTACTTCTTGCACTCATTTTTGTTTTGCGTGTCGTCCTCATTCAGTTACTTTTCTCAAGTCTTCCGCATTACAGTCCTTCCATCTTATATTTGGTCTTCCTCTGTTTCGTTTACCTTCTATAACTAAGCTATTCTTTCAATATATTCTTCGTATCTCCTCATGATATGTTCAAACCAATGTAATCGTCTCTCTTGTATCTTTGTAGAAACTTATATCACTCGAGCTATTTCCCTTATTCTTTCATTCCTACCACATTAATTTTCTTTTCATTGACACTGACATCTGTCAGTTGGAATTTTCTTAATATAGTAGCTATTTCCATGGTTATAGCATAGCAGGCTGATTCATAAATTTAATTTCTTTATATTTCTTTAACTCTATGTCCATTGAATATCAAATATAAAATGCAATCAATTCGTATAGATATGAATATTTTAAAAATATTTAAACACTGTTAAAATCTTCAAATGAAGGTACTTTCGGTTGACCAATTATAACACACTAACGCGCACACACGAACACACACACACACACACACACACACACACATACATACATCGTGAAAATAGAAAAGTCGTATTGTGGGTACCTTAAAACGTACTAATTCATTGAAAACTCACCACCGAATTTTTTGACTAAAGACAACACCTTCCTTACCTAGAGGTGACGGGAGGTAAAAACCAAGAAACTTATGAATATTAAACTATTACTTTAATGGTTCATCTTATCTCATATTATATTAAGTATAAATATAAATGTGTATAAGCAAATTCATGTTAGAAATAAATTAGTAATTTCTTTAACCTGATATGCAAATGTCATAAGCAAAAGTGTACTCCATATTTCCTAAGGTTAATCTATGAGTCATATTCACTTTTACATCGTTCAAATCCAACTACTTGAATCTAACATATTATTAATGATGTAATAATATCTTTGACATGAGTGCAACACATATTTAACTAAAATTAATGATCTGTGAGTGGCCAATTTTTATTTTTAAATTTATTCATTTATTCTAACCGTCAGTCTTAATATAAGTGGACAGTTCATTATGATTTTTTACTATTTTAGTGCTGTTTACAAGGGCATTTCTTGGGGTAATGTTGAAGCAAACATACTAGACGTTGCAATTACGGAAGCGGGAAATTATGGACTATTAAGACGCAATAAATTTACAAGTTTAGTATCAGTAGTCTGGCCACTCCTAAGGATTAAAGTCTGGCCTCATAGGGAATCGAACGTTTTATTATGCGATTATAATTTGTCTATTTCTAATATCCAGACGAACAGCGATTTATTATTCAGAATATATTGAATCCAAAAATGTGCTTCTATATGCAGAATTCGGCAGTGTTAATATTTTATAATTTGATTCACGAAGGATGATTATTCAAGATCATTTTCAAGGCGTGCAACATGTAATATTTCTAATAAAATTATTTCATGAACAAACTATGTAAATTGTATTTGACACATTAATAAAAGCTTATTCTTAAAAAAGTTATTTTAAATATATATATATATATATATATATATATATATATATATATATATATATATATATATATATATATATTTAAGGTGTTCAAACTTCACTATCATTGCTCTTTACTGATTTTTTTCTTTCTGAATAACTTTCCTTCATTCTACCAGTTAATTTTTTTTCTTGTGAATTCACCGTTTCTTCTTGTTCACCGTTCGTAAGGCGACATGGTTGTAAGTTAGAACACAGAGCACAGTTCCTGATTAAGTTAAAGTTGGTGCAGCCCGAGCTGAAGGAGTAATTCGCTTGAGTCACGTGACGAGCATATCGCTTTCAACGAGTTTTCAAGCTATACGCTTCTACAGACCTGGGCGACAACACAAACGCGACTTGGATGCGAAAATTTCACATTAGACGAAAAAATTAGGAAGGGGATACATACGTGCTCTGTAGCACGTCAGTTAGCCCACTTCATAAAATTTATTTACCGGAACTTAAATAATAAAATAATTGGTAACAATAATATTCAAAAACTCCTTCAACCCGTTTAATGTCATATGAAGGGTTTTGGGCTTTCTAATCCAAATCCTGTCAATTAGCAAGCAGACAACATATTCGAAAAACTTGCATTACATATGCAAACAAATCCCTGCACCTTTAACCACACGTGTCCTATACGCAGCACACACAACATTGCAATTAACTAAATCCACTGGCTGCGAGATAGTCCTGCTCCTGCCGCTTCCTTTAACTCCTGCAGCGGTAGCTGGAATCCGGTTAGCGCACATCGGAGCACATGCAATTGCTTTGTTTTTACAACTAATTACTTCCTATGCACTCAAACTCAGACTATTGTCTTCGTTTTTTACCTAGAATACGAGAAGTTTATCCAGATACTCGTGTTACTAAAATAAGTTTTCATGATAATTTTCAATAGTCCTATAGTTAAAGTCCAGATATTCTTTTACAAATAGGGCTGTTCTTCTAACATATGGTATTTATTTTGCACATTCAATATATTTTTACTTTTGACGGAAAAGAATCTATTTGATAACATTTTTGTCTTTGATCAAAAAATTCAATGATGAGTTTTTAGTAAATAACCCTATAATACAATTTTACCCTTTTTACGATGATGTCTGTATGTATGTATGTGTGTATGTCTGTGTGTGTGTGACGAAAGTTTCGGATCGCATAACTTAGATTTTGGTTATAATTGGTCAACCGGAAGTACCTTCATTTGAAGATTTTAACAGTTAAATATCATTTATTGATATTTAACGTTATTATAACTTAAAGAATGTATTATTATTCTCTATACGATTTGATTGCATTTTATACTTCATAATTTAATAGATATAAAGAATTATAAAAATATTAAATTTCATAAATCAGATAGTTGAAATTGACAGATGTCAGAATCAATGAAAAGGAAATGACTGTGGCAGAGATGAGGATGTTGAGATAAATGTTGAGGAAGACACGGAAAAATACGGTAAGCAGTGAAAGAATAAGGGAAATAACTCTAGTGCAAGTAGTGCAAGTACATAAAAATAACACATTTTTTTATTTATTAGGTTTATAAATATGTATGTCACATTAAGATAACTTATAAATTTATGATGTTTTTCTATCCAAAAGTACCTGTAGTCATTGAAACAAATTTGGCAGACCCAAGCCTACGCCCAACACATATAAAGCTAAACCTCATCGATCGAGAATCCTGCAAAT
This sequence comes from Harpalus rufipes, assembly GCA_951394225.1. Classification (NCBI taxonomy): domain Eukaryota; kingdom Metazoa; phylum Arthropoda; class Insecta; order Coleoptera; family Carabidae; genus Harpalus; species Harpalus rufipes. Next base: position 1,135,708 of record OX596280.1, read on the forward strand.
TAACAAACATAAATCGCAGCAGGAAACAAACAAAACTAACCAATAAACACGGGACAATAAGGCCGAAAGTTCCATCAATAACTCACAACTATTTGTCATAGTAACAATCCAGCCATGAAAAAATTTGGCTAGGTCCCAATGAGAAAATTGCCAAAAGCACAACTTGGAGCTGGAAGTTAGAGCTTTGTGAAGCTTTCACAAGGTCATCAGATAGCTCACGTGACCTTTGGCTCAGGAGGAATTTATTGGCCCTAGAGATATAAAAAGATACGAGGGAGATAGGAGTCATTTAATATATTGAAGGTAAATTTAGATATTGAGTGACACACTCGTAAATAACGAGAATTTATGCCATGCAACGAAGGGAGAGTGTTTTATATTTTAATCAGTTTTATGGCCTTTTTACCCATATCATATTCATGTAAAACTGATGTTATATAGGTCACATAGAGGGAGACTTCGATTGGAATCTATTACACAGTATTTGAGTTAAGCAAATAGCGTTGGTTTAGATTTTAGATGATAATAATGAATCTGAATTATTCTTTTTACCTTCCGTCACCTTTAGGTGTCTGTGTGTGTATGAAGAAAGTTTCGGTTCGCATAGCTTCAATACCACCATTCCAAAAATTATAATTTTTTCGTATTCCTCAAGTTTACATCCAGAAGAACAACTGATTAGATTTTGATTATAATTGGTGAACAGTAGCCTCTTTTGAAGATTTAACAGTTAAATTTGATTTATTGACATTTGACGTTATTATAATTTAAAGAATATATATATATATATATATATATATATATATATATATATATATATATATATATATACGATTTGATTGCATTTTATACTTCATATTCAATAGATATAGAGTTAAAGAATTTTAAAGAAATTAAATTTTATAAATCAGCCAGCTATGCTAAATATGGAAACTACTAATATATTCATATAATTCAAATTGACAGATGTCAGTATCAATAAAAAGTAAATTAATGTGGCAGAGATGAGGATGTTGAAGTAGATGTTGGGGAAGACACGGAAAGATAGGTAAGGAAATAATTCTAGTGTTACAAGTTTCTATAAGGATACAAGAGAGATGATTACATTGGTTTGAAAGCGTCATGAGGACAAATGAAGAATATATTAGATGAATGCTTAGTAATAGAAGGTTGAAGAAACAGAGGAAGACTGAAGATAAGATGGAAGGACTGTATTACGGACGACTTGAGAGAAAAGGAACTGAATGAGAACGACACGTAAAACAGAAATGAGTGGAAGAACAAGAAAGTAAAAATAGCGACCCCTAACGTTGTCAAGTGAAATTTGCATAGTTTGTTTATGAAATAATTTTACTGGAAATTTAGAATCTTTTGCAAGAAATTTTTTGTATGGAGTTTATACATAATACACAGGATTCACGGAAGGTGTTGTGCTGGCCACAACATATTTTTTCGTTAAAATTTTCTTCATCTGCTAACTTCTTCCTCCGTTAAAATCGTAGTTAGTCCATGTGTCGTTTGGCATTCGGGTCGCGATTTGCTGCAATTTAATTCCCGATACACGTGGAACAGGAGGAGTAGACAGGCGGCAGGAGCAGCAGCTGTCGCCTGCTATACGCGCCACCCAAGCAAACTGCATTGCAGGTTTTTCCTTCTACTCACGCTACGACGTAGCTAGCTACTGCGTCGCGTGTGTAAAATAAGTCACATGGAGACGAGGAGAATCGGACCTTACTTGAACTATAACTGAGTGTGGTAGCCTAGTTTCATCTTTCAAACGAGAATGATGTAATAGGTTGTAAAACTATTATTACTGCGTCAGTGTAAATGTATTCACTATAGTTTTCCATTACCTCTCGCTGAGAAAGGTACTGGATTCATGCTAAAAATCGCATATCCAGATTTTAATGATTAAGCACGTTTTAAGGTCCCTACACTCCGATTTCAATATTTTTACGAAGATGTCTGTGTGTGTGTATGTGTGTATGTATGGACGTATATATATGTGTGTGTGTGTGTGTGTGTGTGGGAACGTTGGAAGGACGATTTCTCAAAAACTGTAATACTTAATATCTGTTTAACTATGTATTTCTCAATCGGACATTACTGGGAAGAGCTGAAAAGGTTTTGGTAATAATTGGACAACCAAAAGTAGCAGATTCCTTAAAAAAAACTTCTACATGTTATTTTATTCTTGCTAGTAGAGAAGAGTAAATTCTGTATCTGATATGGGGTCTCGTGGCCGTGTGCCTGAGTGTCTGGTCGCGAATCTGGGGACCCGGGTTCGATCCCGACCGACGCCAAAAATTTCATCGCATTTTAATGGCACAAAATTGACCCCTGTGGCGCACTCTCCACGCCAGCAATGAGTGCCCGTGAGGTGACGCCTGGTAAGCGCCCACACGGTACAAATATTCCATCATTACCGACATCTGCGTACGAAGCAGATTGGCACACCCAGCAATGGGTAATATGCCGTGATGAAATATTTATTTATTTATTTTATTTTATTTATACAGCAGAGCACATGTAGACATTACTTAAATAAATAACATAACATAAATAACATTTAAAATTATTTATTTTCTTTTCAATACGACCCACACAACCTTTAATTCTTTTTTTCTATGCAAATTTCACAAACACAAAGCCATTTCCTGGTCATTTTCTGACAATGTTAAATCATCAGTTACTTGAAACTCTTCATGAGTGTCATCAATATCTTCTAAATCTTCAGAAATTTCTGACACCAATTCAACAAATTCTTTTTCCGAATTTTCGTTAGAGAAATTTGGACTGTCCTCTTCTGCCCCTGTCCACAACTGCCCCCTCTCCCCTAAGCCAATATTAAATGACAGAATATGTATTAACATATTTATATCGTCCGTCGTTATGAAGACAGCACCACCATTTAAATATTTGAAAAATAAACTACTAGAATAAAGTTGACGACACACATCAGTTTTGTATGGCGCAGGTTGAATGGAGATTAATACTTACAAATATCCCTACGTGTCGTGTTTGAGGAGTAAATCCTTGCCGTGATCCTTGCAGGATACAAAGCCTGCATGGCCGTTATGCCGGAGCTGTAACAGCCAACAGGCGAACAAAAACCATTGTCTGCCAACAGCGACCATTACTGATCATACACGGGATATCGCACCGGCAAACAGGAAAACTTCACTAGTTTTGAATAACCCTTACACTAATACCACACACGCTAACGGATAGAGAAGTAAGGATGGGAATTTGGAATGGGATATTTAAAACCGAAATTGTGTTACCTGCATAATTAGGATATAAATAGTTCTAATACAAGGGCTGTTATAATGTTCTATTAAATGGATGTGTGTAGTATGCTCTTTGAATTTTTTATACGATGGTTAATATATGAACTGAATGTTTTGTACGAATGTATTTCGTGTACATGAATTGTAACAATTTGTAAGATCTTGCTACCCTGTGGCAGTAAAATGGAAAGTGCAATAGCAAATAAATAACTTTTTATAAACTTTATAGTTTCAAGAACAATATTTTCAACTTTGGTATCCTTGTTAGTCAAAATTATGTTTAGAAATAATTATATTATATTTATTTATCGAATTCATGTGTTATTTCAAGCCTACGTGTAAGGTACATATTTTGATATGGATGCCATATAACACCCTTCAACCCCTCAGATAATCCTCTCACGAAGATAATTACGGTTTAAGTTTCAGGGAGTCGGTTTTGTACTCTTATCGAGTAAACATGTATAATTTTACTTTTGTCTAGTGTTCTGCGTAACGCGAGTATTTTGGCCTGAGGATGCAGCAGCATCCTTAGGATTTAGTTATGTTTAGTTTAATTAGTAATAACAAGTTTAGTGTTAATCATAAATATCCAAGTGTAAGTGGTGTGTGTTTCTCATCACTATAGTCGTCATCTACCAACCACACGACCACAAGTAAAATATTTAAAACGGCAACCTTATTTATTCATTTTGAATTATTGAGAAATGTTAAACATTGGCCTAAAAATAAAAAATAATATATATTTACATCTGTTTTTTGTTCAAATACTATGGATTCTAATTGTTGCAGATTTAAATATTTTTAACAAACTACTGTATTATTAAATACAATACATGTATTGCTTAATTATTTACAATATAATTTTTTTCGCATCGACAGTAACATCAACATTTTTCACGTCACAACTTTCTACCAAGGACTAAGAATTAAAACTGTTATTGAAAATGTAAACTGTTATGGATTATTAAGGATTTTAAATCTTTTCGAGTTATGTCCCTAGGATGATTATAAGAACAACCAATGTCAAAATTTTGTATATAAGTCCATAACAGCCATGTATAATAACTTGTTCTACATTCTGTGTTGTGCATTGTTGGCATTCTTCATAGCCGTGTCCTCCTTGGCGTCGTTGGCTGATTCCACAACACAGCGTCATTAATCATTGGCGTACAAGTGGGGCGGGTTGGGGCACTCACCCGACATGTGACATACAACATGACATACGCCCCAGAACTTACCCTTATGGGCTGTCACTGACTACATGCCAGCTAAATGATACAACACTCACTGCGAAGAGCTGTACTGAATACTTATTATATGTGTAGTGGAAAATGGGCGTTGTAAATCAAAAAATGCACACGAATACTTAAGACATCAACATAGAAATTTTGTTCTTGCGTTATATTATGAATATACGAGGGTGAATGGTATTAGTTGATGAGCAGGTAGCTTGGGCTATTAGGAAAGCGGTAGACATGCCCCCAATTCGCTTAGGTCTCTTTAGTATTAAAGAAAACCATGAGAGGAAGGAAGGCATAAGTCTAAACGATATTTTGTGGAGGTTGAAGGCCCAGTGCGGGGACAACACGTTTTTAAAGACCCGTGTCTTTGCTTGGCATAAGGAGTTCTCTTAAGCTTGAAAAAGGGTCGAGAATCAGAGCCCCAATTGCCGCCAAAGGATGAACGTTACCGAAGTCAACTTCGAGGCTATTCGGAATCTCATGAAGACTGATAAACGCATAATGATCAATGCACATTTAATGCGCAATATTATTGCAACTTACGCAAAATTGTCCTATCGAAGGAAAAGAAAAACGCAAACTGTCAAAAATGTCATTTGACTTGATGACAACGCCAGGCCTCACACAGCAAACACTACGAAGCAAAAATTAGAATTGGCTGAGAAACGTTGGAACATCCACGCTACAATGCCGACTTTGACCGTGTTGGGTTTCTCAAAGAAGCGATGGGAGGCCATTGATTCGACGATGGAGGAGTTTGTGCTCCAATGGCTGTGAAGGTCCCGCTAGTTTCTACGATAAAGGGAAGCTCCCAATCTGTTGGGAAAATGCGTTTCTAGGGCAGGGGATTCTATAGAAAAATTATGTTTTTGTATACTTTTTAAAATAAACCCATCCTCGTATTTTATTAAATTTATAATCTATAACTAAATAGAGATAAAAGCAGCATTCTACACTATTGTTGAATTGTATACACTACAGAGTGTATCATATAATAATGCCATAACGGGTAGATGTAGTTTCAGATATGAATTCAATAACATTTCTCAACGAAATGGTCAATAATTTTTGCACGTGTTTTTGAATATCACACGTGGATCTTAATGACTGCCGTGATTGTGTATTTACAGCTCTCGGCAATATAAACGAGAATTATATTTATTATTTATAGCGTACACAAGTATTACAAACAAATGACCAGGAAAATATGTACACATTAAATAAATTGTTGGTGGAATATGTATGTAATCATATAGTGGGATTATTATATATGTATAGTGAAATATAATAAAATACACAATTATTAAATAAAATATTATGTTGAACAATAAATATAATATCGGAGTGGAATTTAGAATAGATGATTACATTTATGAATTAATTTTTGTTAAATTACCCAAATATTATGTACTGTGGCAAAGTGAGTTAATAACAATAACAAATAAACTTTTCTAAATTATAGTTTCAGGAATAATATTTCAACACTTGTTATCTTTCTAAGTCAAAATTCTATTTACAAATAATTATTATTTTTCTCTTGTCTGTTTCGTCTAGCTGTCAGTGGTCTAGACCAGCGTTATTTAATCTTTAGAATCCGCGAAGCCCTGGTATTAAAATTTGAGATTCGGACCCCTTAGAAATTAAACCTTTAAATACATTTTAAATGGAAGCAGTAATTACGAGTTAAGAGTTAACAAATTTGAAGTGCCTCTTTATTAGGGCACGGGGAACCTACCGAACAAAGTAAAGTTTACTAATAATGGGGATTAGTTTAAACTGCACTACTTATTAAAAGAAACAACGAGCTAAATGATGTAATGTGGCCAAATGGTCAGAAAACGGTTTACCCGGCTACCGAAAACGTGGGTCCCAAGAGAGCCAACGCCCTGTCTTGCGTGTTCAGCCGCGATTCGAAAGACCTCTAGCGTCAAACTCGCAAAATAGAAAAAAAGGCAGGGGCGTATTCAGTTAAAAAAAATCGATGTTGGCCGTTACAACTTGAGTCCGTTCAACGAAAAATTATGAAATTATTACAAACTTCATAGACGTTTATCCTAGTTTTGACACTTATTACAACATCTTACTTGAAGAAATTAACATAGGGTCTATCAATAAGCGGAGAAAAATTCAGTCATCTCTTTTCTTGTATGGGTATGTGGAGAGAATGGCGAGTGAACGGCTTGTTAAGCGTATATATCTTGATGAAGTTGAGGGTTTTCGATTGCGTGGCCGACCAGTGTGTAAGTGGATGGATGTGGTTGGTAGGGTGCTTAAAGAGAGAGTTTCCAAGTGGGAAGAGAAGAATGTATGAATGCGATTATGAGTGTAGCCGAGGCGAAAGAAGTCTGCGTAGATAGGAATGTGTGGCGAAGGATGATTGTTTCCTAACTATTATTGTGATCCGGATGCGGTATTTCGCTATCGAAAATCGGTCACTTTAATATGTTTAAGAGTAAGGATTATGAGTGTGGCCGAGGCGAAAGAGGTCTGCTTAGATAGGAATCTGTGGCGAAGGATGATTGTTTCCTAACTATTATTGTGATCCGGATGCGGTATTTCGCTACCGAAATTCGGTCACTTTAATATGTTTAAGAGTAAGGATTTGTTGTATGATTTTGATGTTGTTCTTATTGTTATCGGGTTTGTGCGAACCCACTAAGTGGGACACGCGTTATTTTATGTATGTATGTATATGTATGTATGCGTACTAACTATAAATTAAAATTACCAGTTAGAATGTTATGTGAAAATTTTAGTCCCCTGCCACATTACATCGACATAATTTTTGGCTCATTCGTGAAGTTTAAGAACGCAGTATATTGTTACTATGAAATATAATGCTTCATTTATTTTGTTATATGAAAACCGATATTATCTTTTAAGATATTTTTTTGTTAAGTTACTTGTGGTAATTTTTCTTTTTTGTATTATCTCTCTGTAATTGGAATATGATATCCTGTGGGTCAGATTTATAATAAACATATAAATATGGTACTCTACACCCTGCACCCTGCATCCCCCTGAATATCCTCTCACAAAGATGATAACGCTTTAGCTTTTAATTAGTATATGGTTGTTACTCGGAAGCCATGTAGTCTCGGGTTTTAGTTTGAAAGCGTGCTAAACGCTACTACACAAAGTTAAATTATAAATCAAAATTCTAAAATGTTTTTTGGTCAATTCAATACTTTAAGAAATAGATTAATTAAGTTCTGAATGTAGGCAAATGTCACTTGTTTAATAGTAATGAGCATATAATAAACCATCCTGCTGATATTAGCACAGTTTCTGATTTATTGATTTGATGTTCATTTGTCTCAGCTAGACACGTATCCAATGAAATGACAACACAGATTTGTAATTAATAGATGGTAGTACAGTCACACCTGTGTCTATTCTATTCTACATTATGTATGTATGTAATGCACAACATGCATAGCGTACAGTTGCATATTACATTATTACGATGTTATAGGAAAAACGAACAGGATACGTTCATTCGGATAGGATAGAGGATAATTACTGAAGGACTAAATACAATACACTCTGTTACTTTGTTATGTAACCAGTGGACTATAATAGATGAACAGTATAAAAGCTATTGTGTATTATATTGCAGATTATCTTATACAGAATGAAAATAAATAGATAGGACTGGTTCTTATACTTCAAATCGAAAAACAAGATTCGAAAAATACATTTTGACACAATCTCTTTCACTTTAAATTTATATCTTTTCTTTTCTGCGACCCTGAAAATCAGAACTTATCTTTTGATTTGATCGTGGATGTTCCCAATTTTTAGGTAATAAATTTCAACAAATCTTTGTTCCCACTTATTTAATTTCTATATAAATTCAGGAAGAAAAGCGATTTTTAACTCATGTTGAGATTAGAGGTTATTTGCATATTTGAAATACTTGGTCTTCACTTTATCCCTGTCAGACTTTGACCCATTTTTAAAAAGATTCGAGTGACTTATTACCCGATATTAGTTATTTTAAATTCAGTTTACATTTGTTTGATCTTGAATGAGTTTTAATTATTTTATCATTTGACGCGGAGTCAAGAATTTTAATTTGGAATTTTTGGCTATGATGCAGGTGAGAAAAATGTCTAAGGTGATTATTAAAACAAATATTTGCAACTTTCTACTTACTTGTTGGCATGGAATACCAAATCTGTCAAAGCAAAAATATGTGTTATACTGAATACAATATTTTTGACATACGAACCGAGGTTCATAATACAATTTATAAAACATGAAAATGGTGAGAAATTTGTATAAATTTCATTCAACTAATTATAATGTAGATTTTAACAAAAAATATTAAAGCTGTCTACTGCTGTCAGATTAAAAATAAACGTAAAAAGCGTGATTATATACTCATTTAAATTTTATTTTGTCAAACTAATCTAATCTTTTGAATTTTCCACATAATGATCGCTTTTGAATTCTTGTATCGAATAACAGCGCTAAAAACCAAATAAACAAACATATGTGCGTATGTATGTGGAGTGCAACATACAAAGCTACACGCACCACACTCCACAGTGTGTATCAAACTAATTAAAACACGTTTCATCTCATGCAAATGTAATTATGTTGCCATTGTGCGCTCGTTATAACTCACTCACACTTTCCATCGTGCGTGACATTGAGAGGAAATCACACCCTGCGAATTAGGGATGCAAAGAAGAATTAAGAAAAAGGGCGAATCGGGAAGGAACAAAATCACAGAAAACTAAAAATGAAAACATAGGTATAAATTGGACTAATAGCAAATATATATTTTGTGCAATCGGACGCGAACTAAACATTTCGCAGCCACATTATAAGCCGCGAAATTAGATTTCGCGGCCGTTATGGTAACGGTCGCGAAATTGCATGTAACCTAAAATCTACATGACGTGACTTTTCTGAAATTTGACAATAAGTTTTTTGGTTTGTTTTTTAAAATAAAGACAATAAACACCCGCACGGTACAAATATGTCACAACCATTACCGATATCTGTGTACAAAGTAGATTGGCACACCCAGAAATGTGTGACGCCGTTCCCTGTTCGGGCGCCATTTGTGACGCTAGCCCGGTGGGTAGAGGCGCCATCTAGTCATCTCTGCCAGCAAGGTTCGGCGGATGCTGAAAGAGAGGGAGGATTGCTGGATAGTTATCTGCGGAGGTGGGTTAGGGTTTGTCTCAGAAAAAGCACGTAGTTAACTTTACCAACTAGTTTATTATTTCCCAACGTAATGTAAAATTAAATTGTAACAAATAAACAAATAAAGAATGAAACCCTTTGTGAAAACTGTGACGGACTGAGTTTAATCTACCAGGGAACTGTGCTCCCGCGAAACGGCAATAGCACAGTCACTAACGGCGGTAAGTAAAAATGCAATTATCTAATAAAAGATAAAGTACAAAACGGACTCCTCTACATAAGGTATCGGAGATACGGACGGCGGTTTATCTCTGCGAGTGGTGAATTTCAATCACCCCAAACTCGACTTAGAAAAATTACGGCGGAGTCTCTCTATTCACGAGAGACACGGACGGCGGTACAACTCCACGACTCAAGCGTTCTTCTCAGATCTCGGCCAAGTCGCCCTGAGCTCTGCAGCTCTAGTCCGGAACCCAGTTGCTAGGTTGAAGTCGGACGAACTGAAGAAGAACTTCTTTTTATAAAACTAATCAAACTTCGAATTCATCCAAGCCGCCTTTCTATTTCAATAAATTAAACTATTAAAATACAATAAAAAATTTTACGGTTGCCCAAAAAATATTTTGTACACCTCGTCCGTGAAATCTTTTAGCACTGTCGAAATTTTTCTTGTTATTAACCTGTGCCGAATCGGCGGGGAGCGAAATAGCTACCCCTGTTTCCTTGTTCGTTGTAAGGACAAGATGGTGGTTGTGTGATAGACTTTGTATTAAGGACGTGTCGACGTGTCTTGACTTCCTTGCTCCATGTCACTCTGTGTCTTGTAGCACCTCCTATTCGCTATTCCTTATTCCTTATGCCGCTTTGTTGTTCTCTGTGTCCTATGTTTGCTACACTAAGCACGTGGGGAACACCACGTAGGACGACGTACATATAAGACAAAATTGGATTGCTAATGTAAAGAACTTTCGAATCGTTAAAAGTATACTGCGTGAATATGAGAATCCTTGCAACATAATTTATTTTTTATTTTACACGTTATACAAAACCAAGCTCATAGAAGTAATATTTAATTTGGTTGGCTTACATTTTAAACAAATTTTAGAATATATACACGTGGTTTATAGGCTGCTAAAAATTTGTACAAATTATAATTGTATTACAAGTAATTTATTGACTCGAGTAACAAATCTATGCAAAATGGACATATTTGAGTTTAAGGCAATTTTCAGACGATCTGGCCATTTTACTATGTCACGGACCGTATTTGTCCGTACTACCCTCACAGCGAAGATGTGCCAACAGAACGCTCTAGAAGAAGTTGTGAAACCCCTGAGGATCATATTCTTTTCTGGCATATACTAAGTCTTCCGACACACAAGGTCAGAACAACGCAATTGTTTTTTGTTGACTTCTTTCATCCAGTCTAACAGCACATTTTCATTTCTTCCTCTGAACTTTCCTACACGATGTCCTTACATGCTTAGTGTTTCTTCTTCTCTCCCACATAGCCTGCATCTTCTTTCCTCACTTGATGAGCAGTATTTGTTGTTTCCTCATTACCATCCTGATATTTTTCTTTTCCTCCAATAAATACAATTGTATTGACGTCGCTTGGGTTGATTTATATCGTTTATTGTAAAGTAAAAGATCTAGTTGTAATTTTTAACTGAAAATTCACTTTTTCGTATCATATACAGGACACTTATAATGGGGCTATGAGGATGCTAGGATTTGTTATTAGATATACTAGCACTTTTCACGATATAGTAACTATATGTTCCCTTTACTACTCATTGGTATGAACCAAATGAATATTGTAATATCATTTGGAACCCGATTTATGAGGTATATCAGTTAAAAACCAATTGTAAAGTTCATTTACTTTAAAACGTTTTACGCCTACCCCGACTACTCCGTTTCTTACAATAAACTTCCATCTATTTTCAATCAAAAAAGCCTTATTGTACGTGGAGAAAATGGCCAGGTTTTACACTTGTTTAAACTTATCAATGGCTGTATTGATGATTCTCGTTCTCTTTCCTGTCTTAATTCCCATGCTCCCTCTACTCGAACCAGAAATATACCTGCACCTTTTATTTACCCGCAGCTAGAACTAATTGCCTTATGATGTCATCTATTTAAAAAATGTGTCATATTTACACTATTAAGTTCTCTATGGTTGATATCTTCCAGTTAGAGTTTGGAAAATTCTCAAACTATGTCAGAAAATTTTGCTAAATTTATTGTTATTTACTACACTTTATTTGGTGGTTGTAACTAAATAAATAAATTCGAATTGTTGATCTTACATTGTTGTTCTTGCTATTGTATGTCCCAATCTTTCTGATATAGTACGTAGTATATGTTTTCACCATTTATGCGTAGCCCCTCTATTTGTACCGTGGAGTATCCATTTCTATTACCCGCCAGATTTCTTGCAGAATTGAGTTTTGGTTGTTTCTTACTTGCTCCTCATATTTTACTATTCTCTTTCCTGTTTCTACTCTAATTTTTAATGTTTTCGTCTCTTCCATTACTATATACTCTGGTATGCATCTATCCAGGCCCAAAATTCATTTTATTCACCGTGCTGCATTTCTTCTATTTGTTTATATTCTGTCCATCCGTATATTGTTGTTCCGTAGAGTAATATACTTTTGACTAATGCTTCAAACATTATCCATCTTGTAAAAGATTAAAGGTAAATAATTGGAGTTGCAGTCTGGTGAACAATGTTTATTAGGATTTTTTTAACATGCCGACGGTTCGGTTCCAATTGAACCTTCTTCAGGGTTAGTTAAAGTGTAGTTGGTAAAAAACAATTCATTACAAACGAAAATTAAAAGTAAAAAAAAGGATGAATATGTCGTCAAAAGTGTCAAAGTGATAAAATAAAAGCGTGCATACATCAGTAAACTATTCATTAAACAGTTTACTGATGTATGCACGCTTTTATTTTATCACTTTGACACTTTTGACGACATATTCATCCTTTTTTTTACTTTTAATTTTCGTTTGTAATGAATTGTTTTTTACCAACTACACTTTAACTAACCCTGAAGAAGGTTCAATTGGAACCGAAACGTCGGCATGTTAAAAAAATCCTAATAAACATTGTTCACCAGACTGCAACTCCAATTATTTACCTTTAATCTTTTACAACATACCAACAGTCAAGGAATTACCCAAGAAATTATCCATCTTATTCTGAGATTTATTTTAAATTTTATTTCCCTCACACTCTATATTTGTTTCATAAAGGCAAATGCTTTATTTTTTTGATATTCTAAGTGTTTTGTGGGTTGATTGTTTCTTTGAAATGTATATCCTAAATATTCTTTCACTTCTTCGATGTTTTCATAAGCCCACTTCCAGATTTCTTTTGTTTCTGTTATAAAAATCAAGCATTCTTATTTCAACTTGGCTAGCGTTAAGAAATAACGCTGGACAAGTGGACTTTCCCTACGATCCCTTCCGATTTTCCTATTCAACTTGTTAGTTCTCTTGTGCATCCTCCAATTTTATTTTGTCATTGTCATCATGACCATTTCTATCTTTCAATCTGGTGTATTTGCGAATATAAAATTTCACCAGACAATAAATCACAAAAATGATCCTATGATCAGGTCAGCTGGGCATTACTCACCGTCAATTGACACCGTCCGCTGGCTGGCACTCAATTCAATGCGAAAAACTCCCGGTAAACGGGCTGATTTATCCGCGCAAATTGTAACTTAATATCACAATATTGTCACGGCCATTCATCATCGCATCGCGCCATGCAAATAGCCCCACAATCGATCACCAGTGCCGTACGACTGGGGCATTCAGCATTCATCGATCATCAACCAGTGGCGGAGGGGTGGCACTAGTTTTTGTCATTTCAACTTGAATAAATTGAGCAATGGGAGATTGATAAACGATAAGAGGACAGGGAATTCGATGGCTTCGTGGTTTTTATTATTATTTTAATTGCTAACTACTTTTGTCACTGCATTTTCTACTCTATTGCGCAACCCCTCAACAACTGTTGAGGCCTTCAGCTTCAGCCTTAACGCGAGATTAACTTCGTGCTTGTAACGCGCGAAGCAAGATTTCTTGTCTTGCTTGCATATTTCTTGTAGACTTAATTCTTTTCTTGCTAGCAAGACTCTTGCTTATTTCTTGTTCTTGACAGCAGGGGGATTCATCGAACTCTTTAGTAGCGCCATCCATTCATCTCATGGGCACTTACTGCTGGCATGGAGACTGCACTATAGGGGTCAATTTTGTGCCGTTTAACATTCTAAATATATAGCGACGGTCGGGGTCAAACCCGGTTCCCCATATTTGCGACCAGACACTCAGGCACGCGGCTATGAGATTCCATCAATGTAATACATACAGTAAAATTTTTGAAAGTTGTCCGATCAAGGGCACCTGTATCACGAACGAATTAACAAATAGGCATACATTTATCTCTTTCTTTTGCAAAGGCTGTAAGAGTGTGTGATAAGGATGGATATAACACGCTTGTCTTTCAAAAATTCATATAGTTTCGACTAAGTTAGGACATTCCATTTATAAACGATGCTCGTTGTTGATAATTCTTTCGCTGTAACGTAAGTTTATTTATTAATTCAGATACATTACCTGGATTCATAGTCGTCCGAATAACGTTATATTCTGTCAGAGTCACTGACAAATGACATTGTGTCAGTATCTTATTTTTAACATATTTGATTTTACATTTGCTTATAAACTTACTAGTTGACTTATTTTTGAATTTTGAATGCTTTTCCTGTAATATATATATATATATATATATATATATATATATATATATATATATATATATATATATATATTTATAATAATAGAATAACAGTAGTATCTTACGTACACTCATAAAAACTAAGAAAACGACGCTACTGAATTTGTCATGATGGGCGGAGCAAAAATCTGAATTCATACAATTCGTAGAGAACCTTGATCGGACATCTTTCAAAATTTTTACTGTACATCTGAATTAATAAACTTGCATTACAGCGGAAGTATTGTCAACAACGAGCATCGTTTTAAAATGGAATGTCCTAACTTAGTCGAAACAATATGAATTTTTGAAAGTTGAGTTATATCTTTATCGCACACGCTTGTAGTCTTTCTAAATGCCAATTTGTTAATTCATTCATGATACAGATGACCTCGATCGGGCATCTTTTAAAAAATACTGCAAGTATATTTGTTTGCTTGGAAAATTAATTAATTTTTGTTGCAGCAATTCCAAGATTAGTAATTAACAAATTTTAATTAAAGAAAATATCACTTCGTTTAGATTAACCCCTGAAAATTTCCCATTTCATTTATAAAGAAAGAATTAGTTTGTAAATCTTCTGGCATATTTAAATTCCAAATATACAACAGTATAATTTACATTGCTGGCCGTGGAGAGAAAAAGTCTTCTTCGCAAGTTAACAAATACACCAGTTAATGACAATTACCCATTACAGGGGCCCACAAAATCGCGCAACGCAGGGCCGGCTCGGCAATTATCGTGAAAAACTCTTCCAGGACTCTTAGCCGAGCTATAAAATGTTAAAATAAGCAATTTAGCTTAACAAGAAATACTTGAAAACTTCAAATGGCTTTTGTAATTCGGCGAGTTTTGCTATTTTACATGCTGCCTGCTTTTTGTCTTATTGCGCTGGCATTTACATCTCATTTCTTTGTTGCTACATCCATGGAGATGTGTTAAAAAAAACCCAATGATAGCAGTAAAATTGTAGACAACTTTTTCTTCGTATCATTCGAATTAGTTAGGACTTTATATATTTATTTTCTGTCACTTGAGTTATCTTTAGTGTTTAACGAAAGTTTTGCATAGTTCCTGTTGCAGAAAATGCAAGCGCGAATGCAGCAATGGGTAACATGTTGTGATGATATGTTCATATATTTATTAATAATTTTACTAATTTATTGTATTTTGCTAAGTTAGTTTTTAAATACAAATCTGTTGTGGCCATCACAATACCTCTTGCCACTTCCGTTTTTGGTTACACAATTAATTTTGTACATAGATGTCAATTTCAAGATTTTCTAAATTCATGTAGTTAATTTGTCACCAGGAGTGTGGAATTTACTTGTCGAGGAAAATAAACCACATAGAATTGGAAAATCACTAAATTTAGAATGAAAAATTATGATATTTGACATCTATGTATATAATTACTAGCTATCATTCTGACACGGGCCCCCATATCTGCTTGTCAAGGCCAACAAAGTCACATGACTGCTCGCGCCCTATTGTATTTAACATTGCTTGTACACCTACACTCTACACCCAAAATTCTACTTATTCATTCAATGAAGAAATTTTGTCCTCTTCTAATTTTTGAAATGTTTCCAATTCATTGTTGGGATTGACAGTATTTTTGAAAGGTATATGTAATATACCTATAATTCTAAATATTTAACTATTAATACAATAAGAAATAATATAATGTATGTCAATTAAAAACTATTTGAATTTTCTAATTCTTTTCCGAGACATTATTTGGGCTGTGAGATTTGTTACAATAGATTATTATATACCTTATATTTCTTAGACTCTAAATCTATAAAAGATATGTGTATCAGATAGAGAATTTACTCTTCTATAATACAAGCAAGAACATTTTTTTTAAGAATCTACTACTTCCGGTTGTTATTACCAAAACCTTTTCAGCTCTTCCCAGTAATGTCCGATTGAGAAATATTTAGTTAAACAGATATTAAGTTGACTTTTGGACTTCCATTATCTTTATTAACAAAAACACAAATTGTCACAACGTTTCGGTAGCTGATATCTGCTGCCGTCATCAGGTGAACTGATACTAACTAATTCCTAATATTTCGAGCCTTATATCTAGTGTTATGAGGGTGGTCAAGCGTGGTTGGGAGTTTAAATGTATCTGGTGATCCATGATTGGTTGTTGTCTCCTGTGCAATGGACTGTGGCGGTTCTTCAATTGGTGGTTCCCTGGTTACGATCTTCAAGAAGTGTTTTGAGAAATGATCTTCTTCCAAAGTGTAGATATTAAATCACTTTGGAAGAAGATCATTTCTCAAAACACTTCTTGAAGATCGTAACCAGGGAACCACCAATTGAAGAACCGCCACAGTCCATTGCACAGGAGACAACAACCAATCATGGATCACCAGATACATTTAAACTCCCAACCACGCTTGACCACCCTCATAACACTAGATATAAGGCTCGGAATATTAGGAATTAGTTAGTATCAGTTCACCTGATGACGGCAGCAGATATCAGCTACCGAAACGTTGTGACAATTTGTGTTTTTGTTAATAAAGATAATGGAAGTCCAAAAGTCATTTTTATTTAATAACGAGACATTATCTTATAAATTCAAAGTTAAAGAGATATTAAGTATTATAGTTTTTGACAAATCGTCCTTCCAGCTTCCCCACATACACACACATACATCCACACACACATACACACACACGTACATCCACACACGCACACACAGACATCATCGTAAAATATTAAAATCGGATTGTGGGGACTTTAAAACGTGCTTAATCATTAAAATCTGGATAAGCGATTTTTAGCATGAATCCAATACCTCTTTATTGAGAGGTAAAAAGTTTTTATTAAGGATATTTTTATTAAAAATTGTCTTGTCAAAATAACCAATAAAATTTTAGCTGTTGGAAAGCGACATTGAGTTAGCCGGAAAAATATTTTTCAGCTAGCTGCGAAAAGAGGTAAACAATAAGTCACTTTCTAAATTTTTGGTAGGTTAGAAAAGCAAATATTACTAACCGATTGTGAATAAACGTATTTTTTTTTATAATTAAGGTCGAGCGAATTCAAATCAGATTCTCATTTGGTAAATGGTAGGCAGATTGCATTCGCAATATCATTGTTAGAGCAATATCGTTACTCCTGATAACATCAACTTTTTCCAGCATTGGGAAATTCAAAGCCAGATTTCTATCAGTGTTAATTTACTAGGACATGATTTGCTCGGCCGGTAATGTGCAATGTTCAAATCATAAATCCCGCCCTTAACCCTGGCAGGGCTGCCACTACACCCGCGCGAATCCCCAGGGCCGCCATAATCCATTCGCGCTACCAACTAAATCACGAAAAAATTCCCGCCAGCTAGATAACTTGAAGTTTAATTTTTATTATCTCCGCAATAATAAAAATGGGAAATGGTTCGCACTGGTGTGTGACCCACAAATTAAACCAGGCCCGGACTCATGAAGGAGTTTACAAGCCGTTAAAAACTTTAATATCGGCTTCATAACTTTACTCATTTAAAAAGTAATCGTTTTCTGAAACCACTTTAATTTCTTCCACACTGTATTATCCGACAAATAACTCCTTAGGTAGATACTTCATAACCGGCTGCCTTAAACTGTATAAGGACACTTTAGAGACTCAAATGAGCATTTATGCAATGTAACTGATTTATAACAGGACAATTTGGGTGATACTCATTTAAATGCATGAGCGCTTATACTTTTATATAAAGGTAGGACCAAAGACGCAACCTTGCGGTACTCCAACAGCTTTCGGTACAGTATCTGTGCGTTAATTTCTCGATTATGGTATCGATTAGGCGTAAACAAATACTTGAAATCTCAATTATGCAGCATTTAAATATTTTTACAAAACCGACGTTAACTGATTTCAAGGAATACAAAAAATGTGAGAAGTTAACAAAAGACATGAGGAATTTTATTTTAATACAAGTATGTTTTGTCATGTGACGTTATTATTTTGAACTGGAGAAAGGGAACATTTTTAAGAATGTAACCTATTACATATTTTGATTTGTTAAACAGATTTTTAAAGTTTTTAACTTAGCTTATACTCGTACAAGATTAAAAGACAAACTTAAATATTAACCTCGTCTTTATTAGTAATACCAGCATTAATTGTATTCAGCCTTGCATCCCTAAGCCCTACACACTTTACTGTGAGTATTGTCCTATATTTCTTGCAAGGTAGGTTTTACTGTACGTACTGGATTTTTACGAAGATAACCCTTAAAATGCCGGTCAAAATATTATCAGCAATCATTTGGCCCACAGCTTTTTAAAGTGACGGAAGGTAAAATGAACGCAAGTAGCCTATTGGCTGATAAAATACAAAATGTGTAGAATTACAAAATTGTGCGTTAGGTAAAGGTATTTATAACAAATAAATAATATCTGCAAATTTCACTTCAGAGTAACATCTGCTGAGATCTCGTCGCTAAAGCAATACTTTAATGATGAGGCTGGAGCATATGATTCTTTTTCAATAATTGTCTCTCTTCTTCTTCTTCCTGTATCATATTCATGTTTGATTTGAATGTTGTTTGCGTGGGTGGATGATCTAGTTGCCGTGGAGGGGTGTCAACGAACCTGGCAGTCAGGACGGCGCCGCGCCGGCCGTAACTGCCGACGCCGCCGCCGTCGCCTGGCGTCACTAGTATCGCATAGACCGACGCACTCTTGCAGGGGTAATTGGGTAATGATGTAATGCAACGCAATTCCACTACCATAGAGATTTTACTTCCAAGAACACTATTAGAATTTTTCCCAAGAGTTTTACAAAATTACTCTTTTTATATTCTCATTACACTTTAATAAATAAATATTTGATTTAATATATTGATGCACTTTGACAAAATAGACAAGCTTTTCTGTCAGTTTTTGTAAAACATTGTTGGAAACTGATTTCCAATTATTTTTTTGCAAAATTTACAATTGAATGATCTAGTTTTAGTCCTTTTTCTTTCCATTTCATCCCACAAAAGTTTTATTGTGTTTCTGTTGTAATAATTGTACCAAGTATCATCACTTATCATTATTACTAAATACATACATAAAATCACGCGTGTCCCACTTAGTTGGTTCGCACAAACCCGATAACAATAAGAACAACATCAACATCATACTACAAATCCTTACTCTTAAACTTATTAAAGTGACCGATTTTCGGTAGCGAAATACCGCATCCGGATCACAATAATAGGAAACAATCATCCTTCGCCACACATTCCTATCTAAACAGACTTCTTTCGCCTCGGCCACACTCATAATCGCATTCATACATGCTCTTCTTCTCTTCATGCTTGGAAACTCTCTCTCTTTAAGCACCCTACTAACCACATCCATCCACTTACACACTGGTCGACCACGCAATCGCAAACCCTCAACTTCACCAAGATATATATAACAAGCCGTTCACTCGCCATTCTCTCCACATGCCCAAACCATCCACCTGACTCACACCAACTCTCTTAATCACAATGTTCCTAACCATACATTCGTCATACACCAAATTATTCCTCACGCGATCCCGTCTGACATACCCACATACACCACGTAAATACCTCATTTCCACGGCAGTCACTCTCTTTTTATCCGTCCATGCCCAGCATTCGCTTCTATACATCAAAGCAGGGACTAGCACTCCATTACATACACTTAATCGAGCATCCCTTGATACGTTAACGTTTCGTGCAAACGTACCGAGAACACCCATTACCTTACATCCCGCACTCACTCTACTTTCTATTTCTCGATCAATTCGACCATCTGTCGACATCATGCTACCCAAATATACAAAGTCATTTACCTGCGCGTTTCGCTCGATCCACCAACACATTGCACTCAGTCACCAATTTACTCCTTTCAAATACTAACACTTTGGATTTATCAACATTCAACATTCTTCCAACTACATGTATTCTCTCTATCATTCTCCTGAGTTGCTCTTCATTTTCTCCTAAAACAACTACATCATCAGCATACGCTAACGCAGGCACTACACTTTCACCAATATGTACACCATCCATTCAAAACCATTTTCTATCCTTCGATATTCTATCCCTTTACATAACACTTCGCCCTTCGTCTTAATTCTCCGACTCAATTAAAGTCCAATCCATGCATGACTGACCTTGACTCCCTGGTCCTTCCCTTATCCAGCCCTCTGCAGTCCTGCTGACCAGGCCAGCAGAACCCGAAGCTTTCCTGCTGAAGCTCAGCCCACAGTTAGGAATAAAATGTTGATCGTGGTACTCCAGGGGACGATAAATTATGACAGAAGCGCTTGTTACTCGTTCGGCTCGGACTCTCGATATCACCAAGGTTATATATGGCCCATATGCGAATATGTGAATGTTGAGTTTTGTTTTATAGGGGGATGGTTCTACCCAAGTTGGAAATTACTATGAGCTTGTAAGAGAAAAATACAAAAATTGAAAAAATGCCACAGAATATAGATTTTAATGCGGAGGAATATTTTGTTGGTTGCTGTAGATATTTAGTTAATAGTATATTAAAACTTAAGTTACAATTGCGACATGCTCGCGTGGCAGCGAACGGGGCGGAACATTTATTGGTATTAAACCAAGAGAAAGAGGATCGTCTATTAGACTAATTAACTGGAATACTGTTTGCAAGATTTTTTTAAAGAGCTACTGTTTCGTACAATAAATCCTAATTTTTTATAACTATATAAATAATGTGATCATTAAACGACATTTTCTCATCAAAAATAACACCAAGGTTCTTAAACTGTTTTATTCGAGTTAAAATATTATCCTCCATTTTATAATGATAAGAATAAACAAACTTTTAACAAGATAGCTTATTATTTTGCACTTACTAAAATTGAAAAATAAGTTGGAGGAGTGACACTAATTCATAAGATTATCAATATCTTTTTGCAAAAGTATGCAATCATGAAATGAATTTATAATTCTAAAAATCTTTAAGTCATCTACATAGAGTAAATTTCAGAATGCTTGACAGAATCGACAATGTCATTAATGAAAAGTAGAAATAATAAATGACCTAAGTTAGAGCCTTGGGGTACGCCTGCGGTTGCAAAATATGAATTAGAATTAAAGTTTACATCCATAAGAACAAATGAATAGATTTTGGTTATAATTGCTCAACCAGAAGTACCCTCATTTGAAGATTTAACAGTTATATATGATTTATTGACATTTAACGTTACTATAACTTAAAGAATATATAATTCTCTATACGATTTGAATGCATTTTATACTTCATATTCAATAGATATAGAGTTAAAGAATTATAAAAATATTAAATTCCATGAATCAGCCAGCTATGCTAACCATGAAGACGGTTGAAGAAACAAAGGAAAACCAAAGATAAGATGGAAGGACTGTATTGCGGCTGACTTGAGAGAAAGGGAACTGAATGAGAACGATACGCAAAACAGAAATGAGTGGAAGAAGAAAATAAAAAAATAGCGACTCCTAACGAATGGGAAAAGCTAAAGAAAAAGAATAAGATGTCAGTGTCAATTTGCATAGTTTGTTTATGAAATAATTTTACTGGAAATTTAGAATCTTTGGCAAGAAAATTTATGTATGGAATTTATACATAATACACAGAAATGACGGAAGGTATTAATGCTGGCCACAACAGATTATTTTTTTGGAGGAAAATTGTACTCTATTGTACAGATGTGTAAGCAATGTATTTTTGATCGTGTATGATGCTACACTCACCCTATTGTGGTTGTGGGTGAAAAATAAATCATACCTCTTTAATTATAAATTAGTGAGAGCAATTAAGCGGAGCAAACCAACCAGACGTATCCATTATCCTAGACAGTAGAGTGGGAGGAATAAATACAAGTTGCATTATTTGATTTGCGAAGAGTGGTTCGCACAACTTTTGTTTAAAAGATTTTGCTAGGTCTGGGTTTGTCTATTTACTTCAATTGTATGTAATACTTTATTTAGAAAAACAGGACAGCTAACCATAAAACATATTTTTCCTCTTAAATGTAAATTCCGTAAGTTCTTGTAATAGATTTGGTAAGAGCATCTTGGCTGCGAGACAGTAGCTCATACAGGTCATGTAATATTAAAGAACTCATTTCAGGAAAGATCGCAAGGAAAGAAACACTAGTTGAAAGTGCTAAATATTCGGGGAAAAGTACAAACATAAACTCCAACCCATTTGTTTATTTATTCACGTGATACCGTTCCCATAGCAACAAACTTCAGACAGCAGGGAGCGAAACAACATCGCCGGCACCGTTCCGCCAAATGGAGATGAGATATTTTTCACTATTCAATAAAAATAGTTACCTCATCTTTCGAAATAAATGTTTGTACTACTCGTAATAACAATAATGACGTGCAGATGCAGAAATTTTGTCAAGGAACTGTATAACGTTAATCCCCGGGATGAGTTTCCAAAGTGAAAAGGGAGTGATCTGAACTACATTTAACTCTGAAATGGGCACCAGTTATTTTTACGGAGCAACTCAAAACAGAGTAACAAGCCCTCTGAAAATTAACATGGGAGGATCAAATCGTTGTCATTGGAGATGAGTTTTATTACTGATGTGGTCAGCATATTACCTTCCGCCAATTCTATGTATTTTGAACAAATTCACACAGAAAGTTTTCTGCAATGGATTTTATATTTCTAGTACATTATCTTCTGTCAGTGCTACGTATTTTGTACAACTACAGAAGGTTTCTTCCAAAATATTATATATTAATTAGAATTTTTGTAATATAGTATAGTTGATTCCATGGTTATAACATTGCTGGTTGCTTTAAAAAATTTAATTCCTTTATCATTTTTACCTCTATATCCATTGATTATGAAGTATAAAATGTAATCAATACATATAAATAAATAAAATAAATATATCATCACGGCATATTACTCATTGCTGTGTGCGACAATCTGCTTAGTCACACAGATTTTGGTAATAATAATGACATATTTGTACCGGCATCACCTCTCGGGCACTCATTGCTGGTGTGGACGGTGCACCACAGGGGTCAATTTTGTGACGTTTAAAATTCCAAATATTTGGTGTCGGACGAGATCGAACCCTGTTCGCCAGATTCACGACCAGACACTCAGGCATGCGGCCACGAGAGAATAAAATATTCTTTAATATTTGCAACATTAAATGTAAAATAATGATATTTAACAGCGTTTTTTCAAGAAAAACTGTTAAAATCTTTAAACGAGAGAACTTTCGGTTGACCAATTATAACCAAAATCTAATCACGTTTGTATATGGATGTAAGGAAGAGGAATACGTAAAAATCATAATGTTTTAAATTCTAGTAATTTTTGAAGGGTTAATAATACAATAAGAAATATTATCGTACTATCTCTAAATTTTTGACACTGACATTAGTGACATTTATATGTCAATTACAGATTATTTTATAGATATCTATATCTTTAAATCTATAGAAGGTACAATAAAAAAGTTAAATGTGTCGGACAGAAAATTTTGTTTTTTAATATTTGTAATAACATAAATTTTCAAAAAAAATATTTGGAAGATTTTTGTGCAAATACTACTAGTTCGGGTTGTCTAATGTTACCAGAATCTATTCAACTCTTCCCATTACTGTTAGATTGAGATCTTGTAGAATTTTAGAAATCGTATATATAACAACCTCTCTCTCACACACACACACACATACATCCACACACACACACACACACACACACACACACACACACACACACACACACACAGACATCACCGTAAATTTTTTATCTCTTAGCGAGAGGTAAAAATATAAAAAAGTCAAACAAAAGTCACCAGCAAATAAGATAGTTTCTTGTTTCGTATTTCCTAATTATATGGTATATATTTGCTTTAGAGGTAGTATTTTATCCAATATTCATTCGTAAAAATATTGAACAACAAAATTTGTAAATTCTCAGATCATCTTTTCGGAGAAACGGTTCATAGATTGAGATCCCTTTATCTATTTTGTATCCTCGTAAAAGTCTTTCTGACTGCATCATCATTTAAACTAGCTTTCTTCATTCATCTCTTCTCCAGTTTTGATTTGTATTGTTAGATTAGCATGCGAGTGTATTGTGATTCACCCTGGGTTGTCCGGCTCTACCCCAGCTACTAGCTCTACTCCGACAGCGCTGACAAATGATTTCACGGATAATTTGTTTTCCTTATGGGCTGAAACGCGCTGGGACGATTGATTACACGACACAGCGATGCTTACGACTCCTAGCCAACCCAAGCCTGGCGATATTCTACTACACTTGCACTTCATTTCCAACTCTATCATTTCGATATTACAACAAGAACGATTATGGAGATGTAGGGAAGGGTACAATGTACAAAAATTATCAAGAGGGAGAGTGAACATAACAAGGAGGGTACTTCAAAACAAGACAAAGTTTATTGAAAGAGCAGAGATGGGCGTCGACTTTAATTGTCTAAGTCTACGTGTCGACAATGCGTAGACAATAATTGAATATGAATATGAAGTTAGGTTATGTTCGATCTAGTGTTGTCATATTAGGAATTTTATCGCTAAAACTATTTTTAATTTAGGGAAATTTTAGTGGTTATTGTTTCAAGTTTCATTTCGCATTGCGACGCTGGCCCTGTTGGTGGCGGTGGAGCCATTATGATCAAGTCCTCTCTGTCGGCAGGGATCGGTTTGCCCGGGCGCTTTCGGCGCCGGTTACTGAAAGTGAATGGATTGCTGGATAGTTTTCTGCGGAGGTAGGCCAGGGGTTGTCTCAGAAAAGCACGTAGTTATCTTACCAACTAGTTTATTACTCCCAAAGTATGTAAATGTAATATAAGCAAATAAAGATTGAAAACCCTTTGTGAAAATTGTGACGGAGATACGGACGGCGGTTTATCTCGGTGACTGGTGAACTTCAATCACCAAATTTGACTTAGAACATCGGCGGTACAATTCTACGACTCGGACGTTTAGCAGAGGAGCTCAGACACCAAGCTAATTAATTAATTTGTCACCAGGAGTGTGGAATTTACTTGTTGAAGAAAATAAACCACATGGAATTGGAAAATCACTAAATGTAGAATGAAAAATTGTGATATTTGACATCTATGTACATAATTACTAGCTATCATTCTGACACGGGCCCCCACATATGCTTATCAAGGTCAACAAAGTGACATGACTGTTCGCGCCCTATTATGTTTAACATTTCTTGTATACCTACACTCTACAGCAAAAATTCTACTTACATCTATTCTTTATATTTAGATTTTTTAATTTTAAATTTATTCAATGAAGAAATTTTGTCCTCTTCTAAGTTTTCGTAATGTTTCCAATCATTGTCAGGATTGACAGTATTTTTGAAGGGTGTATGGAATATACCTATAAATAAAATAATATAATGTATGTACTTCCCAGAAGAAGTCTTCAGTAATGTCTCTGGATGTTTGACATTATTTGGACTGTGAGATTTATTACAATAGATTATTATATACCTTATATTTCTTTATTTCTAAATATATAAAAGATATAATAAAATATTTATATGTATCAGATAGAGAATTTACTCTTCTTTAACAAGCAAGAACAAAAAATTAAAAAAAATAATATTTAGAAGATTGTTTTTTGAGAATCTGCTACTTTCGGTTATCCAATTATAACCAAAACCTTTTCAGCTCTTCCCAGTAATGTCCGATTGAGAAACACGTGGTTAAACACACACACACATGCGTCCACACACACACAAACATTATCGTAAAAATATTAAAATCGGATTGTAGGGACCTTAAAACGTGCTTAATCATTAAAATCTGGCTATGCGATTTTTAGCATGAATCCAATACCTCACTTAGCGACAAGTAAAAAGCACTATTCATATTTTTTTTTTTTTGGAGATATGTATGAAAGAAATAAAATTGTTCCATGGTACGATTTCCATACATTAACCCTGTTTTACCCTCTTCCTTATTCATATTCCTCGTATGTCCCGATGGCTTGGTGTTTTAAGGAAGGTATTAGCGATCGCTGTGAAGAATAATGATTCTTAATTTTCATTTGAGCTGGGTGGGCCGTGAGACGTGAGAGGAAAGCAGAGTCGGCGTGTTCTTTCGCACTTTTCCAACTTGCGCCATTTGTTAAGTTCGAAATTCAATAAGCTGTACTAAGTTGTCACGCTGACATGATCGCAAGGGTGACTTATGGCCCAAACGACCAAGATGTTTCACTTTCACGGCAACAACAGAACACCCTACAAGGTTACACATACTGCATTTCGAAGCGAATCGAATCGTGTGGTGGTATCTATCAAATTTGGTGATTAGGCCGAGTTCAATACTGTGTTGATAAAAATTTCATCACTGGTATTTTTGAGCAATTTTTTGTCCAGAAAGCCTAGTTTTATGGGCAACACTAATAGAATTTCGCATATTATAATGATAAAGATTTTCCGCGTAGTTTTTAACAATCATACTGAGACATTGATATGTTAACAATAAGTTTTCAATGGTTTCTTAATGTAAACTCGATAACATATCTAAAAAAAAATACGCATCACTGTTTTGATCAAGATATAAACATTTAACTCAATCCTGCGTTCGAGTTGTGGTCAAATTGAAATGCGATAGACATAATGTTATCTTTATTTTATTTTCTGTAATTATTGTAATATATTAAACCTGCCAATGTACAACTCGAAGTCATAATAAACCGATTTAAACTTTTGGTTGTGAATGGCTACTTTGAAATGCCTGTGCTGGATTTAAAATTTTAAGCTTGCGTGATATTGCACTGGATAAATTTTGATTATGAATGTACCTTTAAGTTTTGAGCTCTTATGAAATATATACTTTGTACTTCTAATTCCTAAAGTGTAATCAGCTCGACTGTATTATTATCAGTATCAGTAAGAATTTAAAACAACTTAGATCCCAATAAGATATAAAACTCGATTAACCTGGGATTAAATACAGATTAGCTATCAACACGGCCATGACTACAAATTGTAGGCTGTGTTGTGGGTGCACATAGGGGTGTGGTGGGAACGGTGGAAAACAGAGAACTTCAGGGTCGTAGTCGTGAAGGGAAAATCCCAGGAAATAAACAAGGAATTACGGTCCTTGCGGGGACGCAATCACAAGAAAAGAAAATCTTTACCCAAGAATATACTACACTGGGAGAAAAGGTGCAATAGCTAAAACAAACGAAAAGGGGAGAGGAGAAATAATTAGCAAAATTCATCAAGAAATATTCTTGATATCTAAATCATATTGACAGATTTGTAGTACCGAAAGCATCCATTCCATCTATCTGCAAATAACTGTACGTTTCTATAAATTCATTTTGTATAACTTTCTAGACCAATAAAAAAGATACGAGATATACACATGTTATATTTGACAACTGTATAACATTCTCGATGACAGAAAATCTATTTTGAGCTGACATAGACAAAATTTGGTTCGATCACTATTTTTGTAAGTTTTTCTTCGATTTTTCGTTTTTCTCGGAAACAGTTGAAGATCAGACTAATGTTGATTAACCTTTTTTTATTCATTTTGGTCAATACTATACACCTTCAATTTTTTTACTCTTTTTTAACACACTGTATGTTTTTTAACATAAAATGTTCTCTCCTTGTTAAAGCTATTGACATTTCCTTACCAAACGACCTAGAAACACCACATAAAACATTATTTAATTTTTTTATTATTTCCTACTACTGCTTTAATTTGATTGTTGCATGCAAAGTTACATTTCGCCATTATCACATTTATTATCTCAACATTAGGTAATGTAACGTTTATTTTACAGCCATAAACATAACTTAGTCAACTAAATTCCTAAGTTGTAATTGTGATATTGATTGTTGAGTGAGAAGGACTCGTCAGCTCTCCTGTGTATCCTACAAGGAAACAGAAGGAAACTGGTCCCTTGGGAGGTACGGGACGTCTCGTCTCATTAAGGCTGACGCATCGGGAATAAATATCCAGGTTTATAGAAGGGAACGCCAAGTGGACAAGCTTTCAAGGAATGACCAAAGAAAGAATAATAAGAAGAGGAGACACGAAAAGAGAATACGTACAGAATTTTACACTAGTTCATCCAACAATGATTGACGACTAATAAGGGCGCACAGGACACACTTCATATTAAATTTTTTTACCTCTCGCTAAGAAAGGTTTTGGATTCATGCTAAAAATTGCTTATCCAGATTTTAATGATTAAGCATGTTTTAAGGTTCCTACAATCCGATTATAACATTTTTACGATGATGTCTGTGTGTGTGTGTGTATGTGTGTGTGTGTGTGTTTGTATGTGTGTGTTTGTATGTGTGTATGTGTGTATATGTGTGGGACGTAGGAAGAACGGTTACTCAAAAACTTAATATTTGTTTAACTACATATTTCCCAATTGGACATTCATGGAAAGAGCTGAAAAGGTTTTGGTAACAATTGGACAGCCGGAAGTAGTAGATCCTTCAAAAAAAATCCTCTAAATATTATTTTCTGAAAATTTTTCTTGGTAATATTTAAAAAAAAAATTCTCAATTCTTCAAATGTTTGTAATTGACAGATAAATGCAAAATGTCAGTGTCAAAAATCAGATTTTTCTGGGAGGTACAAATACATTTAATATATATTATTGTATTATTAATTAAAGATGTATATAAATTATAGGTATGTTAATATTACATATTTATATCCTTAAGAAATACCGCTAATACTGTCAATGAATTTGAAGAATTTTGAACATATTAGAAGAGTAGGACAAAATTCCTCATAGAACGAAAAAAGAGATACAATTTGAATTATTTGTACATACAAGAAATAGTAAATTCGTTACTTATAGGGCGCGAGCAGTCATGTGACTTTGTTAGCCTTGGCAAGCAGATATGAAGATCCATGTCAGAATGATGGCTAGTAGTTATTTACATAGATGTCACAATTGTTATAATTTTTCCTTCAAAATTTCAAAATATTCTGATGTTTATTTATCATCAATAGTATGGAATATATTTGTCGAGGAAAATAATCCACACGGATGATGTTTTGAATAAAAATTATGATACTTGACACCTATGTACATTATTAACAGCTGTCATTCTAACATGGGCCTCAATATCTGCTTGCCAAGGGCAACAAAGTCACATGACTGCTCTCGCCCTATATAACAAAATAAAAATAGCGAGATATATTGTGCTGGCCCAACAGATTTTTTGGTGAAGTTGTCTTGTTCTTGGTGGTATCAGATTTAGCGTCTTTTTCTTATTGCGTGTTAGTGCCTCCGGTACGCAGTAGCAATAAAACGCGGAAGTTTTGGTTGTGTAATAAAAGGACAGTGACGTCAGTGGCAACCCCAATTATTCTGAAAAACGCAATTCATAAATATTTGATCCGGAACAAACGAGAGCTGGTGCCGGTACGGAGACGGCTACGGAGTTTACGACGACACAAAGACATCTTTATCGCTCGCAATATCTCTCTTTAATTCCCTCGTAAAATGTAAATATACAGGGATGATGTAGTACAGTAGGCTCCAAGCCCGACATGCTAATAGAATTACACGGCGCCTACCCCACAAAAGAAAACGAAAATTTCATATCCATACATTCATAATAAACGAAACGAAAAGACATCTTTCAAACTTACAAATCTCCAAGGTTTCTTATATTTTATAAGAGGGTAGCATTACCTTTAATTTTAATTAGTTCCGCAGTATAACAATATTGGATGTAATACAAACAGGATCCAACCCACAATAAGTGAGTTTTGAGTAAATTACGTTTAAAGCTTGAGACTAAATTATAAAATTACACGTATTTTTTTTCATTTTATATAGTTCCATTTTGTAAACATCTGATGTGCCAGCACAACACCTCCCGCCATTTAATATTTGTTAACTGACAACTACATTAAGATCCGTTGCATGATTATAGGTACAGTAATATTTTTGAAAGATGTCCGATCAAGATCTTCTATGAATTGTATGAATTCAGATTTTGTTCCGCCCATTCTGACAAATTCAGTAATGTCGTTTGCTTAGTGTTTATAAGGGTACATAAGATACTACTGTTATTTTATTATTATAAAAATATATGTTGCAATAAAGGCATTCAAAATTCAAAAATAAGTTAAGTGTTAAGTTTATTAGCAAATGTAAAACCAAATATGTGAAAAATAAGATACTGACACAATGTCAGTGTCACTGACACTGACAGAAAATAACGTTAGTCGGACGGCTATGAATCAAGGTAATGTATCATAATTAATAAATAAACTTACGTTACAGCGAAAGTATTTTCAACAACGAACATCGTTTTAAAGTAGAATGTCGTAACTTAGTCGAAATAATATGCGTATTATATCCATCCTTATCACACACGCTTACAGCCTTTGCAAAGGAAAGAGATAAATGTATGCCAATTTGCTAATTCGTTTATGATACAGATAACTTTGATCGGACACCTTTAAAAAAAATACTGTATATATTATCCGTATTTTCTTCTCTAGAATCTAACCATAATTTATTTTTGTGATGTGACTTTAATTTCTTTTCAATTTAAAACCCAGGTTCGATTCCGACCTACGCTAAAAATTACTTCGAATTTTAATGGCACAAAATTTACCCTTGTGGTGCACTTTCCACGACAGCATCGAGTACCCGTGAGGTGACGCCTGGTAAGCGCCCACACGATACAAATATTTCAACATATGTCGTGATGATTATTATTAATTTATTTGTTTTCATGTACCAAGGTACATTTCAAGATCAACTTTGACAACTTTACTTTTGAATTGAATAATAATCAGACATAGGTACGTGTCTCTGTTCCAAGCCTAATCCACATTAGTAGATTTTTGCTTTATATTTCACCTCGCGTGAAACAATAACGTTCAGCATTTTAAATCGTTTAATAGCTTCCGTCTCATTTTGAACATAAATCCAATAAAACATGAAAACGAAACTATTAACTTTGCCTGTCTAGAATTTTGTTAGGAATCGAATTTTCGAAACATTTTCCGCAGTATATTGTACAAATTACACCTTCAAACTTCTTCCATTAGTTTACCCGCAGTGCGTTGCCTTGACCCGTTTATCTCCAATAAATTTATTCTCTGCGAACTATTAAAATTTTACGTGTGCTCTTGCGAGTAAATCACAAGGTTTGACAGAACGGTGCTAGGTACGACGTTACTCTACCGTAGGATCTAGAATCTAGACGCAAAGTATCATACACGCAATTATGGAAAGGGTGCTTCGAGTTTATAGCAGGATTATTGCAGGACTTGTTTTCGGTGGGATCGTAAATACAAGAACAATACATAATTTTCTTTTTGCAATAATTGTTTCATTGATTATCCTTCCTCGTGTATGAATGAAACTTTGCCATCGACATCTGGAGAGGTGGCTCTTGTTTGGGGGTAGAAATAAAATAAAAAAGTTGCCGGTGTTGGTGCGCGAGTTAGCGCGAGTTATCTCCGTTAGCTGCCTCCGGGGACCCGGAAACTCCAGAGTTCCGGGTTCTCTCACACCCCAGAACGAGGGAGAAATTTTATTTCCATGTGTGTTATTTCAGTTTTTCCATGATTATAGACCAGAAACCGGAAAGGGACATCGAATTTGAATAAATATGTTGGGGAAGTTTTAATTGTAAATTAGAATCATTGATAAAATTCAATAAAATGTAATGCTCAGGCTTATAACAGTTAGGTCGGGTTACATTTTCCTACACAAATAGTTAGAATTTCGATTTCTTTAAATATAGACTTAAAAATTTAAAAACACTGCTCACCAATTGAAGGATGATAATAGCTAGGTGTTAACAATTACTTGTAACCTTAATCATAACAGTAGGGTTTCGGATAACCAAAATTTCAGATAATAATTGAAATGCCATTTTTGGAGATTACGATTAGTTTTTTGAAGTTTTAGGTCAAAGTAAATGAAGGCAATATTGTACAATGTTCCATAGTGTATATACAGTACTTTTAATTATTCAGTAGACCTGTTTTTTTAAATCTTCTATGTTCTTTTGTTTTTTCTTTTCATTAGCAGAACGTCAGAAGGCTTTGATTCGTCGCATCGTAATTTAACAGAATTTTTGTTTTTTGGTCGTTTCGATTAAACGGTATTTCGGTTAAAAGTATTTCGGATAACAGGGGTTCCTCTGTATTACTATCAAAGGCAATGTAATCCAATATGAAATGGCGGAATATACTTGTGTAGGTTTAAAATCTTTTAAACTGGTCGACAAATATTTGCAGAAATTGTTCACCATTTATGTAGGTTTCATAATATGTAGAAAATATAATCTATAATTATGAGTTTTGGATATTTTAGATTACATTTCTCTATTAATCTATTTCTGCTGTTGTATCTATTATATCCCGCTTTAATTTTTAATTTAACTCAAATCAGTTCGTGCTGCGAGTGCTGTTAGGAATGCTGGCTTTGCTACAAGTCTTGCCGCCGTTGGCTCGATGCAGTCTAGTGTTTTATTGCAAGTGATTTATGTGTAGTTTTGTCTGGAGTAACCGCAACGCACTGCTGGACTCGAGATCACGGATTCGAATTGCGGTTGTTTTGTTTTAAGCGCAGGGAACGCTGCGAATCAAGACCGAATCGAAGAAGAACAAAATGAATTTTTTTAAAATGAAAAACGCAATAATGGTTTAAT
Source organism: Harpalus rufipes (assembly GCA_951394225.1). Lineage (NCBI taxonomy): Eukaryota > Metazoa > Arthropoda > Insecta > Coleoptera > Carabidae > Harpalus > Harpalus rufipes. The sequence goes on from OX596280.1 coordinate 1,168,877, forward strand.
TAGTACGCCTTCTAGGATCTAATTTTAGCTTCTTTAGTTATTATTAAATTTCATCATTTCTGGTTTTGATAAAAAAATTGTAATTTATTATTTTTTGTCGAGTTGATAGCGTCACACAGTTCCCCTGCTTCTCTATCTGATATCCTTCGTAATAAAGGAAAAAGACAAACCAACTTCAAGGGTTCAAATTTCTCTTATTTCACCCTACTGACAAAGATCGCATTATCGTTGGTCCTGTGAGTAAGACAAAGACGGAACCCCACCCAATGTGCTCCAGTTCTCTGTTGAGTCACGTACGATACGGAAAGTATGAAGTTTTTAAATTTGAAATAAGGTGCAAGGAAAATTTGCTTATATTTTTTCTTATTTCTTTTATAACTTATGTAGTTTACTGACAAAATAAAATTGTCCTTTGGATGTGTTCTGAATCCTAACGAAATAAATTTGAGACATTATTCTTACGGGAGGAGAAGTATATGTGAATGCTAACAAGCAAAAAAATATGTAAATATGTGACACGTTTTTGATCAGTTTATAGCAGCGTTCTCATAAATAACAATGTTTGATATATTTTTTTTACCTTCCATCAACTTTAGGGAAGGGAGGTATTGTCTTCGGTCAAAAAAATCGGTGATGAGTTTTCAAAAATAAGCACGTTTTAGGATTCATACAATACGATTTTACTACTTTTACGATGATTTCTGTGTGTGTGTGTGTGTGTGTGTGTGTGTGTGTGTGTGTGTGTGCGGGTGCGCATGTCCGTGTATGTATCTGCATGTGTGTGTGACTATAATTTTGGCCCCAATGTTTCCAATACTACAATTCCAATAATTACAATTTTTACGTATTTCTCTTCCTTACATATATATGCAGCTTCGATTGTAATTGGTTAACCAGAAGTATCCTTATTTGACGGTTTTAACAGTTTTCCTTGAGAAAACACTGTTAAATATCATTATTTTCACATTTAATGTTATTATAATCATTAAAGAATATTTTATAATAATAATAATAGTATTATTCTTTAACAACAATAATAATGGCAACAACAAAATGACAACATCGGTATTTATAATAATATCAACAACATTAAAAATAACAATAGTAAATAATAATAAATTACACTGACAGAAAATAACGTTATTCGTACGCCTATGAATCAAGGTAAAATAAACTTACGTTATAGCGAGAGTATTGTAAACAACGAGCATCGTTTTAAAATGAAATGACCTAACTTAGTCGAAACAATATGAATTTTTGAAAGACAAGCGTGTTATAGTTGGAGGAAGAAATATTTGGAACTCGTTATAGATTCTGTCAATTGGTCGTTATAAAGTTTTATGGACTTCGCGGTAATGGTACTCGGAGCTAGGTAGAGTTTTCTGTCCTGGGCCGTACCCGAAATTTGCATTCAAGATGTACTTTTAAATCTGTATTAAAATAATAATTCGTTTTAAGTGTATTTCTTCTAACGTCAATTTGTAAAGTAAAAAGAGATTAAAATATTATACGATGTTTCCTAATTATGTACTTTTAAATCTGTATTCAAATAACAATGCGTTTAATACACACTTTTTCTAACATCATTATTAAATACGGCCCATTTCTTACCCTAAAATTGATGCCTTCAAGTTCGAATAATTTGTCCTGACCACAAACAAACCCAACCGTCCATAAAAGATTGTAAATCCTGCATAAGTCAGTTCCAAATATTTCTTCCTCCAACTATATATCCATCCTTATCGCACGCGCTTGACAGAGATAAATTTATGCCAATGTGTTACTTCGTTCATGATACAGATGACCTTGATCGGACATAATTTTTTTATTGTATATTGAAGAATAAATTGTGATTTTGATGATATATTTATCCTGCAACGAAAATAGACCTATTCTTTATATATTTTTTCTAAAACTATCATATATCTTACTATACAATATCTAGCACAAAAAAAAACTCCTCTCTTGCTAATTATTCTGCTGTACTCGTATTAAACAAAGGCTCGCCTCTATTGGAAAACCCTATATGCAAATATTAGCCTATATCTCCATCTCAGTCTTTCTCATTGCCACCCCGACATCCAATATGTGACATCATTACTTCTCGCCGGTAATTGGTTCGATAATGGCGAAAACAAGAACAGATAGATGCTAGATAATGAAGAAGAGACAGAGAAGGAACATTGAAGGAGTGTATGTTGTAAGAATGCGAAATGACTGTTTGTAGTTAAAGTTGGTGTATGTGGGTGTGTATGTATGTGTATTTAAAGGAAATTGTTAGGTAAACCCTGCACAATTTAGGAGATTGTAATGAGTTTGATAAGGAAATTAACGGTATTAAGTTGGGTTTTAATTATCTGTTTGCACAGTAAATGTTTTTCTGTATATCTTAATTATAAACTAAATATACAATATAAGACAACATATACTCGACACATAGGGTGTTAGGTATACAGACGACTATCGTTTCATTATCTATCCGTTTAGTCTAGCTGTCAGTGGTTCTGACATTTATTTGTAGACAATTAAGTCTTAAAGTTATTGCAAAGTTACTTAAACAAAATTCTCTATCCGACACACTTAAATTTTTTATTATACCTTCTATAGATTTAAAGATATAGATATATAATCTATGAAATAATCTGTTGTAGTAAATCCCACAGCCCAATGTAATTGACAAATGTCAAAAATTCAGAAATACTACTGAAGGCTTTTTCTGGGAACGATATTTAATATTTCTTATAGTATTATTTATTATATATTTAAAATTATAGGTATATTACATGAACCCTTCAGAAATAACGCTAATTCCGTTAATGAATTGGAGAAACCTGGAACATTTAGAAGAAATAGAGAAAACTTGCTCATAGAATGAATTTAAAATTATAGAAAATATGTAAATATAAAGGTGTAATTAGTATTTGTTGTGCGTACAAGAAATGTTAAATACTTATGTATACCACAATGGAAAGGGCGCGAGAGGTATTGTGATGGCCACAACAGATTTTTTTAGGGTGAACGCTGTAATATTGTAAACCTACTATTTTTTTTACATTTGTGACGTTTTCAATAGGTTCAGGATATATTATGTATTTTGTGAAAATTTTGATCAATTATGTGACTTACTTTCCGTAAACAACGACTTACTGAAGCATGCTAGAATGTATTTTTTTTTTCATATGCATAACTGCATATGAAAAATGATTTAATAAATCGTAGTCATATGTCAAAGTGATATGTAATTAAAATAGTATTAATTAGTTATCATGTTTATATATTTAAATAGAAATGTGGTACACAATTTAAATAATTTTCAAATTACACTATATTATATTTATTGTTGATTTATTATTTCATGAAATATGAAAGGTAAATAATTTATTTTCTTTAAATATAATCAGTGGGCTATATATTTAATTTATTTGACATCTGTATTATGAAATATAGTTTCAGGGCATGAAATATTCAATATGAAATAAAAACAGAAAAAATACCAATAACTAACTTTGATTTTAAAACGGGGCGGAAATTTCATAAGTTAAAGAACATTTTCATGTAAGAATGTGGAAAGTTCTTGGATATGGCCTGAGGAAAAATTCTGTAGGGAAGAAAAAGATGTAATATTTTATGTTTAACCTTTTGAAAAATGTATTCCTTATATAAATCATTATGCGAGTATACTAGTTTTACCAATCGATTTATACCATCATATTTTGGTAACAAAAAAGCTGATGTAGCCAGCACATTACCTTTCGTCAGTTCTATGTATTTTGTATAAATTCCATACGGAATGTTTCTAGCAAAGGATTCTCCTGTAAAATTATAATACAAACATATAATTCAGTAGAATGCGCTCACATCAGCGCTTGTTTAAAAAAAAACACGGAAAGATACGGTAAGGAATGAAAGACTAAGGGAAGGCCAAAGATAAGATGGAAGGAATGTATTGCGGAAGACTTGAGAGGAAAAGAACTCAATGATAACGACACGCAAAACAGAAATGAGTGGAAGAAGGAAATAAAATATAGCGAAACCTAACGAATGGGAAAAGCTAAAGAAGATGCTGTTCAATTTCTCTTCACGATGGTTTTAGTATGAGTTACATCGTCGTAACGGTTCACTTTCTGCTTCAATTTTAGTTTGGGGAAGGACGATGCAAAACAATGACATTTATAGGCCAATACGTTATCGTAGGTGCACAACTATTGTTTTTGTTCAAATCTTCAACGATAGTCAATCCAGCTGTTTCTTTGTCGATGTTCAACTACTCTGCAACCATTTTAATTGTAACACATCGATCGAAATTCAACAATTGTCGAATGGCTTCCATATTTTCGGCGTTTCTGCTTGATGCTAGGCTGTTACTCTTTAGGTCATCGTTGTTTGCCAGCCTAAATCGTTGCAACGAGTCAATGAAGCATCCCCAATCGCTTTTTATACCAAAGCAAACGAACACAAAATTTGATGCATCAATAAGGAGGCACATGTAAGGGGCCAACAAACTACGACCATACGAGAACAGTATTGGACCAATATTAATAATACTTGAAGGGGGTGTTTATGATAGTTAGCTAAAAATAATTTGTAGAAAATTAGTCCTAAATCTTTATAAAATATAAATTTGTAATTAAAATTTGTTAGAAATTACATCACCCACATTATAATAAATCATGTGTGAAACAACGTTTATAATTAGTAAAAAATAATCCAATCTCTTATAATCTGTGCAGAGCGTCCATCTTCATAATCCCATAAATGATGATGCGATGCATGGATAGCAAGATGCGATAAACCAAATTAAAACGCGAAAAGTACGTCATACATGTATGACGGATACGTATCCGTGTGTGTATCAGATAGACGGTCTGGGTTTTAGCGCGATCGGCCGGAAAATTGCGGGAAATTATGATCGGATTTGAGTGGAAACGCCGGAGAATTTTCATGTGTGCTGACGTGGACGTTTAGCATTGATACGTGGACGTGTACACGAGATGTGACGTCACATGAGGAAAATGAATTCCAATGCGGAAATTCAGACTGAAATGAATGAAATGAATTGTTTTCAGCCCGCAGAATTTCATATATGGACGGATGACATAATCGTCTGTAAAAAGTAATATTTATTTCCCGTTTGCGATTTGTTCTTTTATATTTCTTTTTAATATTTAAATAATGCATATTGAAATTTTGACAATATTTAACAACTTATTCGACATTTCGTTCCGATACGATATTGTCAATTTAATCAAAAGTTAACTACAAGCGGTGCAACTGACCATACGATTAGATGTTATAGTTATCCATTGTTTATTGGTGATTACATAAAAGGGCGTTTCGTCCTGTGACGCAATACACCTTCAGCTTTTTTTAGGTCTAGGTGATAAAACTTAAGGTCTAAAGTGATATTTTTATTTGGCTTCTAATGCGGAAGTTTCAAAACGTACAATACTGTACATGATGTCGACCGAGCTGGAGGAACAAATTATGAATTATGTTAACCAAATCAATATTTTACCATTACTCAGTCTAGGAGCTGGGCAGTGGGTGAGCACAATAGCAACACAACACTGATACCAGTTTTCCGTGGTCACTCTGGAGCGGGCCTCTAGAACCAGGTAGAAAAGACAGAGAACCTGATTATTATTATTATTTCTCGTGGTCGTGTGCCTGAGTGTCTGCTCGCAAATCTTGACCGACGCCAAAAATTACATCGAATTTTAATGGCACAAAATTGATCCCTGTGGTACACTCTCCACGACAGCGATGAATGCCATAGCAAATATTCCATCATTACCGATATCTGTGTACAAAGCAAATTGGCATACCCAGCAATGGTTAATATGCCGTGATGAAATATTTATTTATTTATTTTATTATTATTATTAAAATGACGTTCATGGAGAGTTTATTGTATAGTTAAGTCTTAATTCATGTTTATTATTATTATACATTTGTGGGTTAAGCTCGTGATAAACTAGGAATAACTATTCATGTGTTAAAAAAAGCTATTTTGAATTAACCCTTGTTTATATTATTACCGTTGTAAGAGTCAAAAAACCTAACTTTTTAAACGTCAGGTTGATGGTTACACCCACAGAAAACAAAATTCAAATTGCCGCCAACGAAAGTGACTCGTCTCACCCCAAACATGGATTGGCTACAGACTAAGAGTCACGTGTTTGCCCGTGACCCATACATGAGTACCGGAAGAGTATTTATATCAAATTTGCTGAAGTTTTCTTCATCTTTTAACGAAAACTATCCAATAATAAAGTTGTACAATTAAGAAATCTTCTTTTCTGAAATCACTCACTTGTCGCGTTCATCAAAAAAATCCCCCCGTGAAACTAATTTAACTTGTATGAATATCTCGTCCGGTGTCGGTATGAAGTTCATAAGGCAGGTCCACGTGAAGTTTCGTAATCCCGCGACATGCCGTAAAAGAGCCGTAAAGACGTGAAAAACAAGCCGCTTTACGACGCCTCGTTAACCGCACCGACGCCGACGCCAAGATGTCGGGGTAGCAATAGCAATGCCTACCCTTCGGACAAAGTAATTAATACTGAATTATTAATACACAGATAAATAATGTAATTAATTTCACTTGCTTTATTGCGGCCGTAAACAAGAAATGAGCCTTGGACTCAATATTTGATACGGATGCTGCGGAATTATAAAATAATGCTATTGGAATTTGTAGGTACTTAATAAAATTATTATTTGATAATCATTAAAATTTTCAGTAAATTTATTATTGTACACAAAATGTTTCCCCGTTCTTTGGAAGCTGCTAATGTATAAACTGATTTCGTTATGTGTGCTCAAGTTTCTCACATTTTCTTTTAGTAAGTCATGGGGTTCCACAGGGATTAGTATTGGGTCCTATTCTTTTTATTCTTTACATCAATGACCTGTATAGCTTTTTAAAACCAAATAAATGTAATCAAATAGTAGGTCTAATATGGAAATTAAAAAAAAAAACTGTTGTGGCCCTCACAATCCCTCTCGCCTTTTCCATTGTGGTATGTATAAGTATTGTATTTAACATTTCTTGTACGTATACACACAAAAAATTCTAAATACATCTAATCTTTATATTTACGTATTTTCTATAATTTTAAATTCATTCTATGAGCAAGTTTTCTCCATTTCTTCTAAATGTTGAACAATAATTTTAAATATATAATTAACAATACAATAAGAAATATTAAATATCGTTCCCAAAAAAAGCCTTCAGTAGTGTCTCTAAATTTTTGACACTGACATTAGCGACATTTATCTTTCAATTACAGATATTTTAATTTCTCAAGTAGTTACCATGGAGATGTTTGAGCTGTGAGCAGGCTGTGAGATTTATTACAACAGATTATTTTATAGATTATATATCTATATCTCTAAATTTATAGAAGATAAAATATTTTTTTAAATGTGTCGGAATGAGAATTTTGGTTTTTAATATTTGTAATAACATAAATTTTCATAAAATAATATTTAGATTTTTTTTGTTAAAATACTACTAATTCCGGTTGTCCAATTATTAGCAGAATCTATTCATATCTTCCCATTACTGTTAGATTGAAGAATTCGTAGTTACATAGGTCTTTAGTCTTATAGAATTTGAGAAATCGTTACTCCAACAACCTCATTCACACACACCCACACACACACACACACACACACACACACACACACACACACACACACACACACACACATCATCGTAAAAATGTTATTATCGGATTCTAAAAGGACCTTAAAACGTGCTTACTCACTAAAATCTGGATACCTCTCTTAGCTAAAGGTAAAAAGAAACTTTTTTACGATTTTCTTCAATGTTTCCAAATTCGTAAATATAGACCAATTTTAATAACATAACCTTCGGAAGACAATATTTTTTCTATTGTTGTTTCTTATAGTAAATAATTATCACAATTTCAATTAAATTTTAGTGTGCAATTATCTGTAATGTTGCTATGTATCTATCGGTATGTGTTAATCCGTTTGTTGATGGCGGGTGGTGTGCGCCTGTCAGCCGGCGCTGTCAATCACGTTGGGCCGGCGTCGCGGCGCTGGGGCGGTGCCCGCGACGCCGCCTCCAACCACCACCACGCCCTCAACACCGCCTCGACCGATAGGCCAAGCAAACTCATCACCAAAGCCATCATAATCAAATAAGAGTACTGTACTAACTGATCATCATATTTGCAGCTTCGTTAATCGACGGACTAATGTGAAAGATATATTATTAGTTATACAGTATTACTGAAAGAATTCAGGTATTAGGAAGATGGCTGCGTACGTGGTTAGATGGTTAAATGACCGATTGTAATTTCAATTCAAATTTGAAGCTAGAATTATTTCTAATTTTAAAATAACACCGAAATCTTTGAATAGATAAGCGAATTGGCAGTTCCAGATATGTACCATATCATGATTCAAAAGACGAGCGATTATAGTTTTATATGGAAATTTATTGTGACATATTTTTGCGTATCTACCATATTTGGTTCAAATGGATGAGTTTTTCAGTTTTTCCAAAGATTTTTGAGTACAAGAAAATGAGCGAAATGAAACAGTTATTATATTCGTAAAGTTCTTGAAGAAAAAAGAACAACCTACTCTTCAAATTAACGAGTCGTTTAGGTATTTTCCCAGTAAATTGATCTAGTAGCAATAGCAATCCATTTACTATAAATTTGCCTTTTCCTTTTGGAAAAGTTCAAAAAAGAAAATTATTGGTGTACAGACGACCAACAGGAGTCCGTATTAATGATATCTCCAGAATTCTTTCACAGGATATTTCCGGCTATTTTTCATATTATTCGGTTGTCGTTTTTTAGAGCAAATGAATTTGTGTATGCTTTTTGTACGATATTTAATAAATTGACTGAATGTTTTGTACAAATGTATTTTGTGTACATGAATTGTAACAATCTGTAAGATCTTACTGCCCTGAAGAAGGTGCAAGGTGCACCGAAACGTTGGTATAGTAAGAATGAATGCGATTTGACTGAACTTTCGAGTAATTGTTAACATCCACATCACATTAGGGATCGCTATTTTTTATTTTCTTTTCCATTCATTTCTGCTTTGCGCGCGTCCTCTTTCGGTTGTTTTTCTCTGAAGCCTTTCGCAATACAGTCCTTCCATCTTATCTTTGGTCTTCCTCTGTTTCTTACACCTTCTACTAAGCTATTCACTCTTCTTCAAATATATTTTCCATCTCTCCTCATAACATGTTCAAACCTATGTAATCGTCTCTCTTGTTTCTAGAAACTTTTCATACTCGAGTTATTTCCTTTATTCTTTCATTGCTTACCGTATCTTTCCGTGTCTTCCCCAAAATCTATTTCTACATCCTCATCTCTGCCACATTATTTTTTTATTGACCCTGACATCTGTCCACCATCTGTTAGAATTTTGTTAATATAGTAGCTGTTTCCATGGTTATAGCATAGCCGGCTTATTTATGAAATTTAATTTCTTTAATATTCACTGAATATTAAAAAAAATTCTTAATATCTTCAAATAAGGGTACTTCCGGTTGACCAATTATAACCAAAATCTAATCAAGTCTGTATATGGATGTAAGGAAGAGCATTGCGTAAAAATTGTAATTTTTGGAATTCTAGTATTGGAGATATTGCGACCAAAATTATAGTCACATGCAAACACACACGCACATACACACGCACACACACACACACACACATACAGACATCATCGTAAAAATAGTAAAATCGTATTGTGGAGACCCTAAAACATGCTTATTCATTGAAAACTCACCACCGATTTTTTTGAACAAAGACAATACCTTCCCTAGAGGTGAGGGAAGGTAAAACAGTCAAATTTGTTTATTTTATTGTAACTTAAAGTCAAACTACTAGTGCTATATCAACTTTTACACCCTGAATATGCGGGAGATTCATTCCGCTATCGAAATTTATTTCATTCATTAATTACTATACATTCAACGAACACCACGATACTGCTGCTATCTAGTCATCCATGTCCATATCCATAGTCTTCAGTAAATTCTCATTGTCCTTGTTCCATTCTCGTGTCTGGTATTCCCACGAGAGTGTTTGGTTTGCGTGTGGTCCTTACGACACTTGAAACTAACTGTATGTACGTATGTAGCTCAGGTATGTAACGAGCTCGCTAATTGGTAACATAAGATGCGCAATGTCTGATACACTATCCTATTTTCAAACTGGACTTATGAATACGTTCACGCTACGATGGTCATTATCACAATGGCAAGACTCATTCTTTTACACTTTTTTTGAAGTAATTTTACATCATTTTTAAAATGAGCGTAGAAATAACAAGACAAAACTTTCAGAAAGATGCGTTAGATTTTGCTGCAATAACCTTTCATAAGTTTTGATTCATAGTCATTATCGATTCTTTATTACTGAATCCTCCAAGATCAAAAGCCTTTAAACAATTTTTGGTAAAAAAGAGTTAAATATGAGTACATCAAAATATTCTTAGAACGATTTTTACTAAATAGGATTTATGGGGTTTTGATGCTACATGATTCAGTTTGAAATTCTTCATTTAACAGAGCACATAAATATCGATATAATTATGAAAAAACTGCATTTGCATTAATTACCTCTCGCTAAGAGAGGTATTGGAATCACGCTAAAAATCGCATAACCAGATTTTAGTGAATAAGCACGTTTTAAGCTCCCTATAATCTGATAATAACATTTTTACAATGATGTCTGTGTGTGTGTGTATGTGTGTGTGTGTGGGTGTGTATGTGTGTTTGGATTTGTATGTATGTGTGTGTGTGTGTGAGGTTGTTGGAAGTACAATTTCTCAAATTCTGCAAGACTAAAGACCTGTATAACTACGGATTCCTCAATTCAACAGTAATAGGAGGAATTGAATAGATTCTAGTAACAATTGGACAACCGGAAGTAGTATTATTTTAACAAAAATCTATTAAATATTATTTTTAGAAAAATTGTTATTACGATTATTAAAAAACATAAAATTTTCTATTCGACACATTTATTTTTTTATTATATCTTCTATTGATTTAAAGATATAGAAATAATCTATAAAATAATCTGTTGTAGTAAATCTCACACCCCAAACATCTCCATGGTAACCAGTTGAGAAATTAAAATGTCTGTAATTGACAGATAAATGTAACTTATGTCAGTTTCAAAAATTTAAAGATAGTACTGAAGGCTTTTTCTGTGACGATATTTAATATTTCTTATTGTGTTATTAATTATATAAACACCCTTTAGAAATACCGCCAATCCCGCCAATGAATTGGAAGAACCTCGAACATTTAGAAGAGTAGGAGAAAACTTGCTCATAGAATGGATTCAAAAATATAGTAAATACATAATTATAAAATGTGTACAAGACATGTTAAATACAATATTTATATGTACCATAATGGAAAGGCCGAGAGATATTGTGATGGCCATAACAGACTTTTAACAGATAAATCGTAAAAAAAAACATATAAAACTTATATTTGATTAATTTTTCTTAAAGTGGTAGATACCTAAATTTGTTATCTCGAACATTTGCGATTCACAATTTACCTTAAAGCTTTGATTATCAGCATTAGAAGTTGACGATGGACGACCAGTTTTTTTTTCTTTCATTTTGCATTTTCTTTAAATAAATTTATAATAACTTATACTGTCGATCTTGGAATCAAATATGAAGTCAAAATTTTTCGTTCTGAAAAGCTGTTCATGTGGGCATTAATTATGATTTTTCTTAAATCTTGACTATATGGTTTGCCACGAGCCATTTTAGTTTAAATATCAAGCAATTTGTGCAAAATTTATGTGGCCGAAGTATTTAGATTCGTATGTTATAGTTAAATTAATTTAGTTTAAAACATAATGTGTTATCGAAACTATTTTCGTTTTGTTGTTAATTTAAACTGAAATTATATATTTTTCGGTAATAATCTGATTCTTGTAAAAATATAATATTTATTAAGTGTTTGGGATCGTATTCTACCTCTCCCTGATCAGTCTGCGCGAAGCTGATGCAAAAGTAAAACAAGAGGATATTTTTTAATCTAAAGAGAGCGCCATTTTCATTTAGAGTGCAGTAGTGAAAATGGATTTGAATGGTTATGGCTTGCAGTTGGTTTCTACTGTAATTGCCTGCTAAAAGTATTTTCCCGTGTTTCCAACGTAAAATTAATACCTGGTAAACAAGTAAAATTCATTGCTATCAACAACATACTACTCGCTAAAAAAAACAACGTTTCGGCAACAATAGAAATAAAAATTATTTGTCTAAGCGCTGAATTTGACCAAGCACCAAAACATATGGTAGTATGAACAATAAAAGCGGTTTTTGGTGGTTAATAAATATATTTCTAGTAACACCCAATATATAGAGATTATTTGGTATTTTTGGTGAGAAATAAATATTTTTTGGTACACTTAAAATCTCAAAAATATATACATTAATTTTGGGGTATTTTTGATAAGAATACAATTTTCTGATTGCAAATAAGTAAAAGTGAAACACTATATATAAAAAAATCTGTTGTGGCCAGCACAATACTTCTCGCCGTTTTCATTTTATGTTGCATAGGGCGCGAGCAGTCATGTGAGCAAGCAGATATGGGGACCCGTACCATGATTTTCCAAATCCATGTAATTATTTTCCTCGACAAGTATATTCCATATTATTGATGACAAATAAACATCAGAATATTTTGAAATTTTGAATGAAAAATTATGACATATGACAATTGTGACATCTATGTAAATAACTACTAGCCGTCATTCTGACACGGATCCTCATATCTGCTTGCCAAGGTGAACAAAGTCACATGACTGCACGCGCTCAATAAGTAACGAATTTACCATTTCTTGTACACACATATAATTGAAATTGTATTTCTTCTTTCGTTCTATGAGAAATTTTGTCGTACTATTCTAATATGTTTAAAATTCTTCAAATTTATTCTCAATATTCACGGTATTTCTTAAGGATATATGTAATATTTACATACCTAAAATTTAAATACATATTTAAATAATAATACAATAATATATATTAAATGAACTTGTACCTTCCAGAAAAATCTGATTTTTGACACTGACATTTTGCATTTATCCGTCAATTACAAACATTTAAATATCTCAACTGTTTTTTGAGCAACGAGAGATAATTCTATATTATTATATACTATATCTCTCCTATACAAAATATAATAATTTTTTTTAAATGTGTCCGATTGAGAATTTAATTTTCTTTAATATTACCATGAATTTTTTTAAAAAAATAATATTCAGAAGATTTTATTCAAGAATCTGCTACTTCCGGTTGTCCAATTGTTACCAAAACCTTTTCAGCTCTTCTCATTAATGTCCGATTGGGAAATACGTAGTTAAACAAATATTAAGTCTTATAGTTTTTGACGTCCCACACACATACATACACACACAGAGAGACATCATCGTAAAAATGTTAAAATCGGATTGTAGGGACATTAAAACGTGCTTATTCATTAAAATCGGGATATGCGATTTTTAGCATGAATCCAATACCTCTAGCAAGAGATAAAAAATAAACTGGATGAAAATTATATTAATGCAAAGAAGTCTGACAGTTTTGAAACTTTTCCGCAACTATCCATCATTTTTATTATCTTATCTATATCTATCTGTTATCTACTATCTCTCCTACCTTGTCTATAATCTAGGAGTCTGCAGCATGCATGATCTTGTTGAAATTTCAGTTTTGTTTAACTCCCGGGAATTGTCGAGTTGCAGAATCGCAGATTCGGAACCGGAACTTAACTGGAGCGCGCATCACAACCCACTGAATAGTGGCGCCTCGTAGCGACCGGTTCCAGAACTGCGCATGACGGACAATTTACCGCAAAGAATTTATTTACTATATTCAGAACACATTACAGGAGTAATAGACGCCTTGAAAGAAATACCAATAGAGAAATGACTTATTATAATAAGAGATCGCTGACCATTTTTCCTAATTGTAGAAATAATTCTCACTTCTTACATATTAAAGTGACCGATTTTCGGTAGCGAAATACTGCATCCGGATCACAATAATAGTTACGGAACAATCATCCTTCGCCAAAATAACGCCGGATATGACGTCATTAACTATACTAAATGCAACCCTGAATATATAAATGTAAAACGCTATTAAAGTGACAGATTTTCGGTAGTAAAATATCGCATAAATGATTTTATTGGTACTTCATAATAATTTAATTCCTAATCTCGTATCTTCAATTACTAAACTAATTTCAATTTTATAACAGGATAATGAATGTCATATATAAATCATTCCTATTGATTCGACATAATTTTTGTGCTAGTTGCATATGTAAATTCCTAGGAAGTTATCAATAAAATGAAATTTAACATCAGGTCAGGCTTGGTCATGGGACTTTATTAATAAATCGAACATTTCTCGGAATTTGACTCGAGAATCTCATTTTCATTATTCATAAAATCAATTGTAAACAGTTATTGTCACTAACTACTACTTTTAGTTTAAAAATAGAACACTCCTCTACTAGACAAACAAGTCAGAAGAAATTATTGAAATCATATACGTTGTAGTCATGTCACCGTATTCAAACAACAATTATTTTATTTTATCAATAATTTATGGACTTGTTGTTGAATTTGTGTTATAACACATCAAAATTTACAAATAAGTTTTTACCTCTCGCTAAGAAAGGTATTGGATTCATGCTAAAAATCGCATATCCAGATTTTAATGATTAAGCACATTTTAAGGTCCCTACAATCCGATTTTAATATTTTTACGATGATGTCTGTGTGTGTATGTCTGGATATATGTGTGTGTGTATGTGTGTGAGGAGATTGGACGGACAATTTCTCAAAAACTATAACACTTAATAACTGTTTAACTACGTATTTCTCAATCGCACATTACTGGGAAAAGCTGAAAAGATTTTGGTAATAATTGGACAACCGGAAATAGATTCTTAAAAAAATTCTTTTAAATATTATTTTTTGAAATTTTTTGTTCTCGCTTATATTAAAGTAAATTCTATATCTGATACATATAATTTTTTTATTATATCTGTTATAGATTTAGAGATAAAGAAATATAAAGTATATAATAATCTGTTGTAATAAATCTCACAGCCCAAATAATGTCATGGAATCAATTAAAAAATTAAAATGTTTCTAAATGACAAATAAATACCAGTGTCAAAAATCTAGAGACATTACTGAAGAGAATACATTATATTATTTCTTATTATATTAATAGTTAAATATTTAAAATTGTAGGTATAGTACATATACCCTTCAAAAATACTGTCAATCCCGACAATGAATTGGAAACATTTCGAAAAATTAGAAGAACACAAAATTTCTTCATAGAATGAATTTAAAATTTAAAAAAGCTAAATATAAAGAATAGATGTAAGTAGAATTTTTGGTGTAGAGTGTAGGTATACAAGAAATGTTAAATAAAAATGTGACTTTGTTGGCTTTGACAAGCAGATATGGTGGCCCGTATCAGAATGATAGCTAGTAATTATGTACATAGATGTCAAATATCATAATTTTTCATTCTAAATTTAGTGATTTTCCAATTCAATGTGGTTTATTTTCCTCGACAAGTAAATTCCACACTTCTGGTGACAAATTAACTACGTGAATTTGAAAAATGTCATATGACTTATATAACCAAAAACGGAAGTGGCGAGAGGTATTGTCCTGGCCACAACAGATTTTTTTTAAGCAAAACATTTATATTTTATGTTTCTTAAATTGGTAATGATAAGTATAACCTTAACTACGTATTTATTTTTCATTATGATTCCAAATGTTCAAGATTAAATTTTGCCAAAATATTGTTACTTATTGATTATTGAAAACTATAACCCATTTCCTATCATCTTGCCCTTATTTCCCTAAACCTTGACCGATGTAAATTCCTGCATGATCTATCGCATCCTCGGGCAGGAAATTCTAGCAACCAATCTAACCTCAATCCTGCCCTTAGCTTCAGCGGCTGTAATAAAAACGTCAAAGTCCAGAAGCAGGACTGTGTTTCACATTGCCAGGACCTAGCATGGAAACATGGAGAACCTGGAAACTGTAAGCGCAGGGGATGATTTAATGGAAGGTATTTATTTATTTCCAGGGGCGGATGTTTATGAGGAGAGGAAAGTGGAAAGTGTAGCGCGGAAATTTAAAATAAGATATGGAATTTGAGTTACAATGCTTCAGCCATCCACAGAAAATGGTGAGGGAACGTTGGTGAAAGGCAAATACTGAAGGAATATTTTTGTTTTCCCGATTACACCGAATACTAATTATTATCGATATCGAAACAGTTGAGGAGTGATGATCGCAGAATCATAATTGTTGATACAAAAATCTCCAAATTTAAAAATCTGATGTGGCCAGCCAACACCTCCCGCCATTTAATTTTTATTAACTTAAATACATACTTACATAGTTCGTTTAAAGGGAAAATGAAATTTAAGCTGTGAAATTTTCGTAACCTAAATGTTCCTGTAACTGTAGATCCGGACAAATGAATGTTTTTATCTCGCGATTTAATAAACTATTCATAATATAAGTTTGTCTATGTTGTGGAACTCTGTTTTAAAGAAGCTCTTCTTCTGTCGTGGATTAACATGTAAATCAAAAATTTTCAATAATTCTGTCCTCTTTTTTATAATTTTTCTAACTTATTACATTGAATTTTTTTATCGAAAACATACTTGTAGCTTTTCTCGCCACGTTAGCATATGTTTACGAGTACATGTCATTTTTAAAATGTTATGGCATAATGCGTAGTTTCTATGGCATGTTGCATTTGAATATAGACCAGAGGCGACAGATGGCTAAATTTTGCTAAGTTAGCATAAATGCATAGCTAGAAGTTCTGTACCGATGGTAGGATGAGTCAGAGGAAATCTGTCTCAACGTTATGACACGCACAGTGTCACGCTTTGCGCGAATAAGAATTCGCACGTTTAGAGTTTGCGAAGAATAGTTCGACGTCAAACTACGCTTATCTTTGTCATATTCGCCCCGCGTTTAAGTTACATACGCATTATCATTATATTTTTGTGTATATATTACCATCATTTTTACTTTAATTTATTTACCTATTTAAAATAATCGGCGTTGGTATATTTTAAATTAAACCTAAAAAACCCTGTGAAGTGCAATGAAGTGGAATCCACAAGGTTCCAGCCGTTTAGCCCAGCAGTTCCGTGACGTACGTCTGGTACGGGATAAGTACCTTTCTCCACATTTCGCCTGCTCCCATTTTCGGTCCAACCTGCCCGCAACGCAATAGGTGGTTCCTCAACCCTTTGCTAACCATCGGAACAGGTTGTGATAATCTTCTCCCTCACCTAGGCTACATTGAGGAGGCCGGCCTAAATTATTGTAAACTGTTACATTTGGCGGTAGTAGCCGGGACGATATATATAACAAGTAAAGCCTGTTACATTGGCTAACAGACGTAAGGATTATTCTTCGGCCTGGTATATTTGGCACAATCGATAGGATTATTCCCGATTTGTTACATCTGGGCAACAGTCAGTAGGATTATTACAATGTGAATTTAACATATAACCTAATACGTAGTCGTGCGCATTGAAACAATACTGTAATAAGAATAAATAGAATGATTGCTCCTGACTAAAACCGAGATATATCGTAAACAGTGGAATCCCCGATATAATGCTAATGATTTTAACTAGCATTGGTAAATGAGGAGTTATTCCTTAAAAAATGGAATCGAAAATTAGTGTCCGTATCCGTATCCATTTAACAGCGCATCCGTTAAGAGAGATTTTACTATAATTAAATCGATGTTTGTTCTGTTTGATAGTGGAGTATTTTTTTCTCTCTATGTTTAAGTGCTGCACCGCGCCCATCAGTCTTCTTTGCAAATGCATCACGTAGGCGTCGGCATTGCGACGCCAGGTCCCGTGCTCGCATGAGGAGTTATTAACAGTGGGTATAAAGTCTGCTGGCGTCTCGCGCAGCGACAATTAACTAAATCTCCGGTATTAACCGCCCTACATAAAATATCACACTGAAGGTATTATCGGTAATTGGTTTGGGAATAACTTCTACCACCCAAGTCACTACATCGCGTGAACTTACGCCAATGGATGGCGAAAACAAGCCAAGAATGCAACCAAGAACGTGGATTATATTTTTCTTATTATGGACTGAAAGATGTAAAGTGTCATTTCTTTATTTTTATATTGTTTAAATGCCTTTCTCTGCTTCGTCGAGTTGAATGGATTTCGTGATGGTGCATTGGATGATCTGTTTATGTCATGAATGGAACCAATGAGTTATGTATACAATTCTTTTTATAAATTTAACTTAATGTGAAAATACGAGGGTCATTCAATAAGTAAAGAGACAAATTCTATAATTTTAAAACTATTCAATGAATGTGTACAATCTTTTCAGGGGTGTTAGTTGGCAACCTTGGGATATGCTCTGATCAGCTGTTTCATCATTTTATGTCAACCTCAAAATTTTCAGTTCACCATGGTAACTCCACTAGAAGATTGCACCTTAGAAGAGCAGCGCTCAGTCATTAGATTTTTAGTCGCAGAAGGTGTAAAACCAAGTGAAATTTTTTCTAGAATGTTAATACAGTACGGTAAAAGTTGTATGAACCGTGCGAATTTTTACAAGTGGGTTGATCGGTTTAAAAGTGGCCGAACAAGTGTAGGTGATGAACCCCGATGTGGACGTCCATCTTTTGGGACTCACAGGGTCCAGTCTATTGCGATTTCTTTGAAGATCAGCGAACTATCAATAGCCAATACTACTCTGAGATGCTAGAACACAAAGTTAGACCAGCTATCAGGAGCAAACGCCGTGGACTCTTGTGAAAAGAAGTCATTCTTCAGCACGATAACGCCCGCCCTCATACAGCCCAGCTGACCCGTGATAAGCTTCAAGAATTGGGTTGGGAGGTCTTACCTCATCCTGCCTACAGTCCCAACCTCGCCCCATCTGATTTTTACCTGTTTGGACCACTCAAAGACGCCCTACGTGGAAAAAGATTTGCTAACAATGAGGAAGTTAAGGAAGCGGTGCAAAAGTGGCTTCGGGGTAAATCGAAAGAATTCTTCGCCAAGGGAATTAGGAAGCTGCAAGAAAGATGGGACAAGTGCATAACTGTGGGGGGTGATTATGTTGAAAATAAAATAAATAAAATAAATATTTCATCACGGCATATTACCCATTGCTGGGTGTGCCAATCTGCTTCATACACAGATATCGGTAATGATGGAATATTTGTACCGTGCGGGCGCTTACCAGGCGTCACCTCACGGGCACTCATTGCTGGCGTGGAGAGTGCGCCACAGGGGTCAATTTTGTGCCATTAAAATGCGATGTAATTTTTTGGCGTCGGTCGGGATCGAACTCGGGTCCCCTAGATTCACGACCAGACACTCAGACACACGGCCACGAGAAAAATAGCCTTAATTTTGAAAGATTGAAATAAACCGTTTTTGAGCTATAGCCATTTGTCTCTTTACTTATTGAATGACCCTCGTATGAACCCTAACCTAACCCAAACTTGAAGAAATCACCTCCGCATTATCTTGCGTGATGATTTCGGTGTGTTTCTCTTGATATGTGATATAAGTGAATTGGGATGCGCGACACTGAGATATTTACGAGGTCTGGCGTGACCGCCGAGACACCCAGTATTAATTAAGTGAAATTAGAACGTGCACGGCTGATTTATGTACAAGCTGTGTCATTACAGTCGACGTGACAAACTCACTGAGTGTTGTGATAGTGTGGCGATAGCAGGCCATGATTCTAATTCTCTTTTCAACAGGAAGATACAGTGCAAGATGTACGATGTTTTAATTTTCTTGGGGAGGTGTCTTTTGCAGAAGGTTCGCCAGATAGAAATTAAATCTGCTACAAGAATTAATTTTAAAAGTCAAAACGCAAATCATAAAGTCACGTACTTTTACGAGAGTAGCTAATTTTTTGAATTAACAATGATCTGTGTACATAATTACTAGCTATCATTCTGACACGGGCCCCCATATCTGCTTGTCAAGACTAACAAAGTCACATGACTGCTCGCGCCCTATTGTATTTAACATTTATACCTACACTCTACACCAAAATTCTACATATAGCTATCCTTTATATTTAGATTTTTTAATTTTAAATTCATTCTATGAAGAAATTTTGTCCTCTTCTATTGGTTCAAAATGTTTCCAATTCATTAAACTGTTAATAAAATGTATGTCCTTCACAGAAAAATCTCCAGTAATGTGTCTCTGGATTTTTAACACTGACATTTATTTGTCAGAGAATTTACTCTTCTTTGTCCGATTGAGAAATACGTAAACAGATATTAAGTATTATAGTTTTTGAGAAATCGTCCTTCCAACCTCCCCACCCATATACACACATACACACACACATACATTATCGTTAAAATATTAAAATCGGATTATAGGGACCTTAAAACGTGCTTAATCATTAAAATCTGGATATGCGATTTTTACCATAAATCCAATACCTCTCCTAGCGAGAGGTAAAAAACATTTGTTTGATTCGTGATATGGTCATGGCAGATGGCATCAAGGTTCGAGAAATGGTACAGCTTTGGGCATTTTGTACGAATTGGCTCAAAACATTTTGACCAATGATTTTGGAACGATGAAAATATCTATGAGCTGGGTAGAGATATCTGACGGTAAATCAGAAATATATTCATTTGCAAGTGTTGTCCGAATTGTTGCTCCGTTATGAAGCTGATTGTTAAATGTTTATAGAAAGATTTGTTATTACCTATAAAACATGTGTTTCCAATCGCGATATATAATGCATGGGCGTCATTTCTGAAACGCCCTGCATTGTATAAAAACAGGAGGTCACTTTTTGTCACTTTTCAAGCATTGTAAACCAGAAATTATTCTAATATCAGATTGTTTTCCCCATTACAAAAAATATATATATACAACAATACAAGATCTTAAAACTCCTACTATAGTGAATTTCTTCTTTATCACACGCGAATATCTTACACACAATGAAACTACGATATTTCTTTCTGCATTCTTCCTATACTCTCGTGTCCATGTCAGTTACAGCAAATATGTTCTATGAGTATATTAAAACCTGAAAGAATGCAAATTACATGTCTGCATTCAAGCGTTATCAACCACGTATGAAATATATTATACATATCATCATGCAATGAACCTAAATAGAAGGAGACTTTTATTAGAAAAGTAATATGCATTATGTGGTGGTGAAATGTTCATAGCTGATGAAACATAGGAATTATCGACGATGGTATTATAGTGATAAAAATCTGTTGTGGCCAGCACAATACCTCTCGCCACTTCTTTTTTTGGTTACATAAGTATAGGGCGCGAACAGTCATGTTACATTGTTGGCCTTGACAAGCAGATGTGGGGGCCCGTTTCAGAATGATAATTAGTCAGTATGTTTCATTCAGAATTTCAAGATTTTCTAAATACACGTAGTTAATTTGTCACCAGGAGTGTGGAATTTACTTGTCGAGGAAAATAAACCATATGGAATTGGAAAATCACTAAATTTAGAATGAGAAATTATGATACATCTATATACATAATTACTAGCTATCATTCTGATATGAGTCCCCATATCTGCTTGTCAAGGCGCCCTATTGTATTTAACATTTCTTGTATACCTACATTCTACACCAAAAATTGTACTTACATATATCTATTCCTTATATTTAGATTGTTTAATTTTAAATTCATTATATGAAGAAATTTTGTCCTCTTCTAATTTTTCGAAATGTTTCCAATTCATTGTCAGGATTGACTGAATTTTTGAAGGATATATGTAATAGACCTATAATCTTAAATATTTAACTACTAATACATTAAGAAATAATATAATGTATATGTACTTCCCAGAAAAACTCTTTAGTAATATCTATGAATTTCTGACACTGACATTTATCTGTCAGTTACAAACAGTTCAACTGGTCAACTATTTTCCATGGCATCCTTTCGGCTGTAAAATTTATTATAACGTTATTTTATTTATTATATTTATTTTATCTCTAAATCCATAGAATATATAATAAAATATTTAAATGTATCAGATAAAGAATTTAATTTTCTTTAATATTACCAAGAAAAATTTTCAAAAAATATTATTTAGAAGATTTTTTTTCAAGAATCTTTTACTTCCGGTTGTCCAATTGTTACCAAAACCTTTTCAGATCTTCCCATGAATGTCCGATTGGAAAATACGTAATTAAACAATTTTTAAGTCTTATAGTTTTTGAGTAATCGTCCTTCCAACATCCTACATACATACACACACACATACATCCACACACACACACACACACACACACACACACACACACACACACACACACACACAGACATCATCGTAAAAATGGGAAAATCGGATTGTAGGGACCTTAAAACGTGCTTATTCAATAAAATATGGATATGTGATTTTTAGCATGAATGCAATACCTCTCTTAGCGAGAGGTAAAAAGATGATTATGAATTTCTTGGGGATTCCACATACTTATTGTCCCCAACAAAGAAAAAGAAAATTGGATGTGAATTATCGTCCATCAATCCTGTGTATTATGTAAAAAATCTGATGTGGCCAGCACATAACCTCTCGCCGTATACTTTACCTGGCTGTATGCATAAAGCAAAGAATATTTTTATAAATACAAATAATATATTCATATAAATCTATGACGTATAAACTTCTTTATTATTCAATAATAGCATGTCTCAACATAAAGATATTTTACCATAAATTATGTTACAGTAAATTACAAAGTAGAGTTTACTATATATAAATATTAGGCTGGTAACAGCAATTTTCAATTCGAACAACCTTGTTTATTTTCTCTTCATATTCTTCTAGTAAAAACATTAATTTTGGGCGGTCTAAAATGTATATATCTGGATTGTGCATCTATTCTTACATATCTTCTTTTACATTTTATTTTTTCATACATGTTATATCTAAATAACACTAATTCCCTTTAATAAAGTGACGGATAGATTGCACTCCGATTATTCGATGTGTAATTTTGTCAATATTTACAACTTACTTGAGAAGAATTTGATAGCTTTTCCGCAATTCAAAGTTACTCTAGTCTACAGTGCTGGTGTACATTGTCCCATAATGTTTGAAACAAATTTAAGTCCTTCAACCTAGACTTGTCATCTCCATAATAGTCACAGATCAAGAATTAAGGGATTCTCCAAGTACATTTTTCTTTCATAACTCATTATTTCTGACACTGACATTTATCTGTCACAAATAATTTAAATTTTTCATGGCATCCTTTCGGTTGTAAAATTAATTACAAGATTATTTTATATATTATATTCCTTTTATCTCTAAATCTATAAAATATGTATAAAAATATTTAAATGTATCAGAAAGAGAATTTATTTTTCTTTAATATTATCAAGAAAAATTTTCAAAAAATAATATTTAGAAGATTTTTTTTCAAGAATCTTCTACTTCCGGTTGTCCAATTGTTACCAAAACCTTTTCAAATCTTCCCGGGAATGTCCGATTGGGAAATACGTTGTTAAACAAATTTTAAGTCTTATAGTTTTTGAGTAACCGTCCTTCCAACATCCCACACACACACACACACACACACACATCCACACACACACACACACACACACACACAGACATCATCGTAAAAATGTTAAAATCGGATTGTAAGGACCTTAAAACGTGCTTATTCAATAAAATCTGGATATGCGATTTTTAGCATGAATGCAATACCTCTCTTAGCGAGAGGTAAAAATAACAAATTTTGCAATGTTGCGAACGATTTGTATTTTGGTTAATTTCTCATCCTCGATAGCATTTTGGCATAGTCTGTCCTTTTCTTCAACACGTCCCGTGTAAACTGCGTGCGTGCAAAAGAGCCGTCGTAAAATTGAGACGCAGCTCCGGTGGAGTGTCCCCGCGCGCCCGGAAGCCCCGGAGTCCGACGGAACGTGCTCCGGGCTCCGGGCTTCGGCTTCGCTCCGGACTCGTCACGGACGGATCACTTTATTGACTTGCTTTGGCCAATACCTACCAACCTCGCGCTAAGTGTTCCAAATAAATTTTTATTTTTATTGATATGTATGTTCGATTTCAGTTATTTTATTTGTGTTTCGAGCGAACGAATTGAGAGAAAAGTTTGCGGTATAGAAATGGGATTATATTCTTATTTATTTATTTTATTTTATTTTATTATTGATTACGTTGATTATATTATTAATAAACAAAATTCCCAAGAGGTAGATATTTGTTATAAACTTTACGTATAACTCTTTAAAAGCCGATCGAACTATTATCACCCGTCATTTGGCCCACAGTTTTAGTAAGTCTTAAGTTTATATTTAAAAAGTTTGTTGTGGCCAGCCTAATAGCCTCTCATCATTTCTACTTTACTTTATATAAGTATTGCATTTCACATTTCCTGTACACATTAAAAAATCTAATTACCTACATCTATTCTTTCATTCTATGATAAAGTTTCAAAATATCAAAGATTCTTCCAATTCATTGTCGAGATTAACAGTCCTTATTATATATATATATATATATATATATATATATATATATATATATATATATATATACCTATAAATATGCAATTAATAAAAAAAATCTGATGTGGCCAGCACAATATCTTCCGTCAATCCTGTATATTATGTGTTTAATTCCATATCTAAATTTTCTTGCAAAAGATTTTAAATTTCCAGTAAAATTATTTCATAAACAAATTTGTAAATTGCACTTGACACTGACATCTCCTTCTTGTTCTTTAGCTTTTCTCATTCGTTAGGGGTTGCTATTTTTTATTTTCTTCTTCCACTCATTTCTGTTTTGCGTGTCGCTCTCATTCAGTTCATATACTCTCAAGTCTTCCACCATACAGTCCTTTCACCTTATCTTTGGTCTTCCTGTGTTACTTCAACCTTCTATTACTAAACTATTTATTCATCTTCCAATATATTCTTCATCTCTCCTCATGTATCTTTCTAGAAACTTCTTTCATTAGAAATATTTCCCTTATTTTTCATTCCTTACAGCATCTTTCCGTGCCTTCTCCATCATCTATCTCAACATCCTCATCTCAGCCGCATTAATTTACTTTTCATTGATACTGACATCTGTCTATTCTATATCTATTGAATATGAAGTATAAAATGCAATCAAATCGTGTAGAGAATAATATATTCTTTAACGTATAATAACAATAAATGCCAATAAATAATATTTAACTGCGTTATTTCAAGAAAAACTGTTAAAATCTTCAAATGATAGTACTTCCGGTTGACCAATTATAACCAAAATCTAATCACCTCGTCTTTAAGATGTAAACTTGAGGAATACAAAAGAATTTCAATTTTTGGAATCGTGGAATTGAAGTTATGCGATCCGAAACTTTCGTCACACACACACACACACACACACACACACACACACACACACACACACACAGACACATACATACATACAGACATCACTTTAAAAATGGTAAAATCGTATTATATGGACTCTAAAACCTGCTTATTCACCAAAAACTCATCATTGATTTTTTTGACCAAAGACAACACCTTCCTTACCTAAAGGTGACGGAAGGTAATAAGAAATATGTACTTCCCAGAAAAAGCTTTCAGTAATGTTACTAATACTGACATTTATTTGTCAATTGCAAACATTTGAATTTGACAAATGGTTTTCTTGGTGTATTTTAGTCTGTGTGATTTATTACATTAGATTATTCAATAAATTATATTATTTATCTCTAAATCTATAAAAGATATAATCAAAAAATTAAATTATCAGATTTATAGGTTTTAAAATTTGTTGAAAATGTAAACCGACCGAATTATTAGGAGCCTGGATTCGTAGTCCGTCTCAACATTATGGTTATGATTTGGATTTTCTAATGGGTAGATTGACTGCATTCCCAAGCATTTATAGTTTGTGAATAATAATTATGACAATATTTTCGACCCCAGTTTTACAAGTGCTGCCGTTCCCCTAATGGTGATGAAGGACAATATTAATTAGATTAAATTTCTGTTTACTGAGATCTGTCATCTATTTGACTTTCCATCAGTCATCTAGCTAAAATTCTGTTGACATTTGAAAGATAACTTCATATTATAGAGACAGCAAAACTCTCTCCTCTTCCTGTCTACACTACAGAAATTATTTTCATCATACAATTCGTGAATCCATTCTGTGAAAATAACCTCGGCTGTACCTCATTCCTGAGGTAATTTGCTAATTGTTTTGATAAAGCGAAACAGTTGAAAGGAATTATAACCGTGTTAATTTAAGTTTTCAGGGACAGTGCGATCTTACCCCTGTTTTTTGGTGCGAAGCAATTACATTAGAGTGATTGAGTTAGCTGTAAATGAGTTATTTTTAAATCTGAAATGTGATGCAGTTTTCAGATGAGTTAAGAGAATTGTCCTGAAATAATCGAGTTACTGCACTGCGGTAATTACATTGTTACGGACTTAAAAAAAAAGAAATTTAGTAGTTGAAGTATTAGTAGTAGTAGTAGATAAATAAATCAATTTGAAAATACAAAATACTATAGGTAGGGGCTGCTTTTTTTCAAGGTGCACATAGAAAATTAACAAGAGAAATCAGCACTTTTTTATGATTTCTAATATTTTCTGTTTCGTCTCTAATTTTTTCATGTTTGTAGTGTAAATTTGATCTTGGTGTATACATAGTATGTAGATAGTACTCGTATTAAGGCTTGTATCTACATTGAACCTATTTCCAGTGGGTGGTGACGTGTCCAGAACCAGCGTCGCGACGCGCCATCGACCCGACGACGGCGACGCCACCCTGGCGCCAGAAAAGCGTCGGGGGTGCGTTCATACAAAATCTACAACCAGGCAGACCAGAAATAATCAAACTAGGGTAAGTAATCCAATATTTTTTTATGTAAAACTTTATTAAGATTAATTGCGGATTCCGACAATTTTATAAGTAAGCTTTCGAGCATATACGGTCGGCCCGAGCTGTACCGAAGATTTCCGAATTATCATTTGATTACAATAGTATCGCGACTCTAAAGATTGGCGATATAGGGTTGAACCAACGTTTCGGTGCACTCTTGCACCTTCTTCAGGGTCAACAATTAAACAACAAAAATGTAATGTATACAAAATAACAGACATTATCATACTTACAGTAAGACCTTAAAGATTGTTACAAGTCATGTACACAAAATACATTCGTACAAAACATTCAGTTAATTTATTAAACATCGTACAAAAAAATTCAAAGAGCATACACACATCCATTTGCTCTAAAAAACGACAACCGAATAATACGGAAAATATCTGGAAATATCCTGTGTAAGGATTCTGGTGACATCATTGATACGGACACCTATTCGTCGTCTTTACAACAATAATAATGTAGCAAGTTGTAGGAATTTAAATAAAATGTAAGGAAATTAATAGAACTCAGCAGCGTATATTTTGGTGTATTGGAAAAGATCAAAAAGGAAAAGGCAAATTTCAGGCCAAACAAAGTTTCATTAATTTCCTTACATTTTATTTAAATTCCTACAACTTGCTACATTACTATTGGTGTACAGACGACCAATAGGTGTCCGAGTCAATGATGTCACCAGAATCCTTACACAGGATATTTTCAAATGGATATGTGTATACTCTTTGAATATTTTTGTACGGTGTTTAATAAATTAACTGAATGTTTTGTACGAATGTATTTTGTGTATAGGAATTGTAACAATTTTAGACGGATACTGAATGTAGTATTGTTTATAAATATTTGGATTCAATTCAAAAATCTTGAAAGTTTTGAAGAGAAAATTTCGTATAAATCTTCATAACCTAATTTTTGTAAATCTTTCCTTTGTGTTAAAGTTAGTTTGTGACCTATTAATGGAGTGCCCGGTTTTTAGCAAAGCAGACATATTAATTTCAAAGCTTTTATAGTTTTTGGAAAGAGTCCTAATTTCGTCCAACAATTTACAAATGCGTTCGGGAAAACTACTTAAATGTTTACGAGTATTACACATTTAACTTATCTTTATTTTATTAGCGAACATATAAATTATTTTATGAGGACATTTCAAATAAATTTTCAGTAATTTTATACATTTTCTCAAAAATACAGAAAGGAAAGAATACATTGTAAGTTTTACCCAAATCAAAATATATATCTCTAATGTAAGTATGTACATAATTTGTAATAATGGTATTTTGTAAAGCACAATGCAAGAAGTTTACTTATTTTATAGACTATTTTATTTGTATCTAATCCATACCCATTCTGCTAGCATATATACGTGTTCTCACATCTTCGCCTCATTATGATTTCGGAAAGCAACCTTCATCTCCGTCATGATGTCTGGTGATCCCTTGATCACCAAACTTTAATCCTGCATTACAGGAAAAAATCAAAAATTCCTCGGCGCGGCCATCAATAAATCACCGATATTACGCGCGACCTGGCATCGGCTAATCCGCCACGCCGAGGCCCAATCTGTCCTCGCGTACCACGCTGAATAACGCAGCAGCAAGAACATAGAAAACAAAGAAAGAAGAAGGAGATGTTATCTAGGATATAAGGAAGATGGTCTCTATATATAGGATCGAGAAATATTAATTAATTTATTGATAAGTTAAAGAAAAGAATCTGTTGTGTTCTATGCCTAAAGTTTCATTTTAACAATGGTATTAGAAAAATATTTATTTGGTACTTAGATATTATCTAAAACTTTTTCAAACATCATAATGACTTTACTCTTCTGATGTGGCCAGCACATTACCTTCCGTCAATCCTGTGTATTATGTACGAACTCCATACATAAATTTTCTTACAAAAGATTCTAAATTTCCAGTAAGATTATTTCATAAACAAACTATGCAAATTGCACTTGACACCGACATCTTCTTCTGTAGCTTTTCCCATTCACCCACTTGTTCAAATGGACGTTGCTGTCTTCGGCTATATTTTATTTTTAATGGAATAAGTTCTGATGTTCGCGAACTGTGTAAAAAATAGAATAAGCTGGTTAGGACAACATTCTGCAAATATCTAATATTCAAATCATTGCAAAGAAAATATGAGCATATAATAGCGTGTTAAAAACATGGAAAACTTTTATGGAAGTAAAAATGTCATTCTGGTTTATCTTAAAAGCGTGAAATCTGCTGGAGCTATTTGCGCAAACATTCGTATTCATACCCTCTCTGAATAAAATAAAAACAAGACACCACCCTTTATACATACATACATACACAACATCCAACAAATTCATACAACCCTACCCGGTAACATATAAAACACGACAAAATAAAAAAATAGAATATCACAAATACATAACTTAAAACAAACAGCAGAGGCGCTGCGAGCAGGCTATGGCGAAACAAGAAAATAAAAGAAGGTCGGTCGGAGAACATCTGCAATATGTCGGTAGTGGGGAGAGTGTCCATAAAAGCAACATGTCGCGCGTCTGATTGCCCAAAGACAAGATATTATTCCGACCCGGCACAAACAGGCAATTTGCTCGAGGCCCAGGGCTTATAAGAACGCGGCTGCACCACTTGCGCCAGGGACAGATTGCACATAAAGGTGTATACCAACAGAAAAGAACCCGACGCTTGTTGTATAAATATTTTACTTTGATTTTGTCACGCACACAGATTTTTTCAACAAGGATATATTGATGTGACGTCAGCCTTTTTGACACCCGAAGGGTATTGCTTACGTTTTCATAACAAGCGTTTGTATTCAGTCCAAAAACAAATACAGCGTCCATGATTTCCATCTACCAATAAATTTCCTAATACATTTATTTAGCTAATAAATAAATTTAATGTATTACGCCCGATATTTCAATCCTTTAACACATGATCCTAACAACTGATTGCTAAACAAATTTATTTGGTATATGGAAGATGAAAAATTTCGGTATTTTAATATTTGCCTCTAGGAGGCACTGAGAAGGATGAGGCGTCAGTACACCACACTGTGACAAGGCGAGCAATAACAAATAAATAACTTTTATACAGTCTTCTAAATTATAGTTTCAGGATTAATATTTCAAATTTGTTATCTTTGTTAGTCAAAATTATGTTTAGAAATATATATATATATATATATATATATATATATATATATATATATATATATATATACCGTGAGTATTTTTTAACATGAAACATGGGATTTGTCATATCCATGGTTACGATTTAATTGACAGCAATGTATTTGCCTGTCTCATTTAAAATGAAATATAGGCGACAATTTTGACATTTGTCTACTCTGTCAGTGTCAAAAAACCAATTTGAAATAAAATGGTTTATACTGTGGAAGAGAAGGTGCAGATTATTAAGTGGTATTATTCGAATTTTAATCCAAGTTTAAGGCAAGTGTCGGACTTGTTCCGCGCTTCATTTCCTGACAGGCCTATACCAAGTGCAGCAAAATTTTTAAGAATAGTGAATACCTTTAGAGGAAATGGTTGCATCGAGCCTGCACATAACAGTAGGAATAGATCCTGTAATATATTAACTGCGCAGAAAAAAACATGAAATTCTGACTTTAATACAAGATAAGAACAGATTAACATTAAGAGAGATTGGGCAAGCTACTGCTGTAAACAAAGCTACTGTACACAGACTATTTAAAAAGGATCATTACAGATCATACCATTTCCAAAATCACCAGGAGTTAGTTATGGACGATACGAAACGAAGAATAAATTTTTGTGAAAGAATGTTTGAAAACGTTAATAACAATCCAGATTTGCTGCAAAATATACATTTTACGGACAAAGCAACTTTTTATTTTCATGGCGAGGTAAAATCACAAAATTGTCGGTATTGGTCCAGGGAGAAAGTTAAAGTTTGGGCTGGCATAATAGGAACCCACATTATTGGCCATTTTTTATTAACGGGAATATTACTGCTCAATATTTAAATATAATACTTCGTCAAATTCATCCCCTATGTTTCATTTTAAATGAGACAGGCAAATACATTGCTGTCATTCAAATGTCAAGTCGTAACC